>CM066041.1:254720962-255920962 GCA_033557465.1 Ichthyophis bannanicus
GATGAGAGGGAAGTGAAGGCAGCGCACATGCGTGTGGGATGCTCCGCCAGGCTTGCTTTCTGGATGCTGGGGAGCGTTCCTGCGCAGACTCCGTCGGTACCGACGTACCCATATGTGAAGACCTGTTCCCAGAGATCACCTGTTACAGGTAAGTAACTGTGCTTTCTCGGAGACAGCAGGAATCAGTACTCACAACCCTCTCTCCTCCCTTGGAGTTGCTGTACCATTTTTGTCATCTTCTTTTGTCAGCTCTAACTATGTCATTTGATTGGGCAAGATGACACCCTTGGGCGGGAAGTGGACCATGCATGCATGGTGGCATCTCCCAAAGGCTTTCTTTGAAAGCTGGGGAGATGCTTCCGCGAGGGCTCCAGCGGCGTCAAACACCCATATATAAGGACTGATTCCTACTGTCCCTAGAGAACACCTGTTACAGGTGAGTAACTACGCTTTCTTCAGGATGTCCTGGACTAAACTCTTTGCCTTAGTTCCTTGAAGGTTTAGGTTGCAGCCTTGTCCTGCTTCAGAGGGCTGAGAGTGGGTGGTCCATTGCCTCGTACCCAGAAGTGGCCTGTGCGACACCTACGTCCTCCCTACATTCAATCATTTCCTCTCGGGTTCTCTGCCTGGTGCTCCAGCCCTTGATGTCTGAACCCTTGAAGCAGGTTACACTTAAAGATTTGACCCTTAAGAATATCATTCTGGTCACAATCTGTTGTGTGAGACATCTCTCCAAGCTGCAAACCTTATCGTACAGTGATTCTTTATCCTTGCAGGAAGCCGTGTGCATTCAGGTTGTTATTTCTTCCTTACCCAAAGTGATGTCTTCCATCTGTGTCTGTCATCCTTTTCTAAGGAGCAGTGCCAAGGGAAGGTCAAGGATCTTTGCATGGTGGAAGTCCGTAGAGTGCATCTCTGGTACTTGAAGGTTACTAATTCCTTTCGTAGGTCAGACATCTGTATGTGCTATTTGCAGGTCCGCATAAGGGTGAAGTGGCAGATAAGTCTACTTTGAGGTGCTTGGTCAAAAGGCCATTGTCTCAGTGTATCTCTTGTGGAATCGGCCGATTCCAAAAGGTTTGCATGCACATTCCATTCAGGTGCAATCATCCTCGTGGACAGAGTGTAACACGATTATTCATTCAGACATTTGTTGGGCAGCAACATGGACATCACTTTCCACCTTTGTCAAGCACTACTACTGGAATGTCCACGCTCAGTTGGACACCGCCTTTGGCTCAGAGATCTTAAAAGCTGCTGTGTCTTCTTCCTATCCATTGGAGGCAATGTCGTCTTCCTATTCATTGGAGGCATATCTTTGGTATGTCCCACTTGTCTGGACTGGTCTAGCGGGGTGAGATGGAAGGTGACATTTTACTTACCTACTTACCAGGTAATGTCCTTTCCTTGAATCCTGCTAGACCAGTCCAGGACCTGCCCCTGGAACCTGTATTGGTTTGCTGTACTCTAAATGAGCTCTGCGGGCTCATAACCTTCTGACTAGCATTCTGTTGAAGCTGATCCTGTACACAGTTATATTTTCTGTTCTTTTGAACCTTGTTATCTTATGCTTGGGTACGAATACTGGAGGTGTGAATGATAATGTCATGAGAACCCTCCAGAAGTTGTCTGTCTCCATATCTGCTGATAGGGGAATATAACCCACTGGTCTAGCAGGATTCAAGGAAAATACTTTATCTGGTAAGTAAAATGTCACCTTACTCTTGTTATAAAGCTTTGCAGAGTATATGTAAATGAAGATATGCACATTATATTTTACCCGCAATGAGCAGAGGCACTGCCCAGAGTTGAGTTCAGGACTACCATTGAATTTTTGAAAGCGTGCACATAAATGCCCCTAAATTTTATATGTAGTAAATAGCAGGTGTGACACTTTGCTTATAGTTTTTGGTGTGGTTTATTTTCAGGGGAGGGGGGTATGAAGTGCTTGTTTTTCTCTTTGAAAATTGGTATAATTTGTGTGCATTCTTGCTGTACAAATTAAACAGCCTGTTACCAAATTATTCTCCCTAACTTTTTTTTTTAAAATAATTTTGTGTTCACTTTCACCGTGTACATATCTCTATTGAGTGGAGGAATAGCCTAATAGAGCATCAGGTTGAGAACCAGGGAAGCCAGGGTTCAAATCTCACTGATGCTTCTTGTGATCTTGGGCAAGTCCTTAACTCTCTATAGGTTCAGGTACAAACTTAAATTGTAAGTTTTCTGAGGATAGGGAAATACCTACTGTACCTGAAAGTAATCTTGTATTGTACTCTGTTCTGTACGTTTCGTGATTTGAAAGCATGAAATATAAGAGCAGATATCATTAAATTTAATTTTGAATTCCTGAACCTCTAAGCCTACAGCAACCAAATTTTCAGCATAGATGTATCTACTGTACATAATTTCATCACAGTTTTTATATTCCCCTAAATACCAAATAGTAATTACACTTACTCCAGGTGACTCCAGTTTAGTCCTCAACCTCTGGGTAGTGAAGCTCCTCCTACAGCTTGGAGACAGGGCATGTCAAAAACTCATGAAACCTCCTCCTACAGCTTGGAGACAGGGCATGTCAAAAACTCATGACATCACTGGATATAGCCTGCTGGTCTCTCCCATCAGCCCCCAGTGAACTATTAACAAAGTAGACTCAAAGGAGCAAAAAATCAGTAACTCTTTTTTTAAAACTTAACATTATCTCCCCATGCAGAACATATAACCTATCTACCTACTACTCCCCTTCCAGAAGGAAAGGGACTGCTCCTGCATGCTCTCCTTTCCGTCGAATGCCTAGCCCTAAACAATCCAGAACAATATAGCAATATATAACAATATCATAATATAATAATATAACAATATAGCGCAAAACAAATGGAAGCATCAGAATGACTGAACGCCAGTGAAGGCCTATATCCATTTTTAACCTTGCACTTCCCCCAACAGAAAAACCACTGCTAAGACCCCATCCCCAAGCAAGAATGAGGACTAAACTGGAGTCATTCAAGGAACCACAATTACCAGGTAAGTGTAATTCCTATTTCCTTATCGTTCCTCCAGTTTAGTCCTCAACCTCTGGGATGTATCATAGCAGTAATCATTGGGAGGGACCTATCTCCAGGAACAAGCAGGAATGTGAGTCTTCACATATGGGTACGTTGGTACCGACAAAGCCTGCGCGGGAACGCTCCCCAGCATCCAAAAAAAAAAGCTTTTGGGAGCATCCCATGCGCATGCACGCTGCCTTCCCGCCCATTCACTTCCCTCTCATCAGTTTTCTGTTTTCCGCGGAGCCGGCAGGACGTATTCCTGTCACCGCAGAAAATTATTCTTATTCTTAGTTTTTTTGTGGTCGCGTCTGCCTTCCCTCGACGCCACCGGTACCGCTGGTGTTTTTCTTTCTTTTTTCTAAAGAATTTCTTCTTTCTTCAGAAAATTTCCTGTTTTTAGTGTCTGACACTTTTTAGGCCACTTGGCCTCTATCTTTCCATCATGGAAAAGCCAGCCACTACCCTTAAGAAATGCTCAAAGTGTGACGGTACAGATATGTTTTCAGACACCCATACTTGGTATCTAAAATGTCTGGGTCCTGACCATTGCCCACTGGAGTGTCTTTCCTGCTGGAGCTCAAACAGAAGAAGTCTTCAGAATCGAGCACAACTCGATACCCAGTTCACATCACACTCGATGTCACCAGCTAGAATATCTCCACAGGATCAGGTAACCAAACAAAAGTCTGTAAAGACTAGCCAGTCCTCGAGTGGTAGATCTCCTTCCCAGTATCGAGATGGCTCTGGTCTTGCCCTCGAGGACAAATTGGCAATAAAGCCCCGGTGGGAGTCTTCGGGCTCCAAAGCATTAATCCCAATGGGGGTGAGGTTAAGGAATTTATAGTCACACTATGTTAAGAGAAACTTTAGGGATATTTATATAATGGATGGTCACGTAATTTAAGAGATGTTTATCTTATAAATAAAACAACTAATTGGATTTGTTAATATAACAAACAGTGTATCATGTGATTGGAATTTACCCATGGGAATATTAAAATTAAATATTTGAAATTTATCTGCCAGCTTGGAAAAAGAGATATTTAGGATGTCCTTCACCTTGGCAGTTGTCCTGTACGAGGATATCTTATACTTTTGACTGCAGGGGAGCTTTATCCTTTTCAGGGACTACCAAATTGTAAATCTTCCCAACTCTGTATTACTTCTATCCCTCTTAGTTGACATTTTCAATCTAAGAGTGATATTATTTCACTGGAGGGCTTACCTTTTAAGCCATAGGATTGTCCTCAATACCTACACCAGTAAGTAATTTCCATGCAGAGTTTCTCCCCTCTGCAATCTTTCAAATATTTCTTTTAAGACAGCTTATCAGACCATAATTGAGAGTAAGTCACTTCTAATTCTGTCTGTCGGTCATTGTTCAATCTATAGGACCTTTCTCCAGGGACCAAGCAGGAAGTCAGTCCGCCACTTATGGGTGACGTCGGCGCCGACGGAAGCCCTCGCGGAGCAGCAATTGTTCCCCAGCTTTTCAAAGAAAGCCTTTGGGAATTGCAGCGAGCATGCGCGGTCGTCTTCCCGCCCGAGGGTGCCATCTTAGCCAGTCTTCTTTTTTCTCCGCGGAGCCCTACAGACGTCCCCGTCTTGTCCCCGCGAAAAAGTCGATTTTTTTCTTCATTTATTTTATTCTTTTTTCCTTCGGTTCGACGCCGATCTTTTTCCAGCCCGGACTGCGCGACGCCGGTCACGAGTCCTCTTACTTTTTTCGGTTTTTCTGACTTTGTCAGCTTTCGTTTTCGATTTTTCCCTGGCAGCCCGGTCCTTTGACCTCGCAGGGGCCCTCTTTCCCCCGATGGCTGCCAGTGGGTTTAAGCGGTGTGGTCAGTGTGACCGAAATATGTCACAAACTGACACACACGACTTTTGCCTCCGCTGCCTGGGCCCGGATCATGAGGAACTGATCTGTGGGCCCTGCGGCAAAATGTCCTCAAAAGCGTTTGAGAAGTCGGCGGCACCTCAGCGTGATAGAATCTTCGCTGACCCCAGCCGTACCCGGACCTCGTCGGAGGCCTCCGCGTCCAAAGGCTCCAGCTCGGACCGTCGCCGGAGTTCCTCACGACCGGGGTTCTCCCTCCGGGGACCATCGTCGGAAGGTGAAACCCGCGAGGTCGGCGTCGGTGGACGCTCCTGGTTCCGCGAGGGCCAGGCGCATAGCCCCGACAGCCGCCCCGGGTCCTTGGAGAAGGAACACCTCACGAAGCGACCTCGCCTGGAGTCGGAGATGCCTGCTCGGGTAAGTCCTGTGGTCCTTCTGGACTCGCCTCCGCGACAGCCGACGTCGGGCCCGACGCCGTCGAGGCCCGAGTCGGGGGCTGCTGGGTCACCTGAGCTCGGACTCAGGTTGAGGGCCTTGGAGAGCAGACTGGTCTGCCTTATGGACCAGCAGCGGGCACTGCCTCGCTGGCCTCGCTGGGGCCGCTGCCACCGGACCGCCGGGACGTCGACGTCCAAGTCGAACCCCCGGAGACCGAGGCCGATCCTCGAGTTGATGAGAATTCGTCGATCGGTTCCTCGGTCGAGGTCACCCTCGGCCTCCCGTTCGGGACCGAGGTCGCCGACGCCGACTCCCTCGGCGTCGGGGCGGCAGGCGCCGCGCCCCTGCCCGGGCCGCCCCCACAGAGTCTTCGTCGGAGTCGGTCTGGGAGTCTGAAGAGGAAGAGTCGCCTGATTCTTTTCCGGACTCAGTGTGTCCCCTCGGACTCCCCGGAGTCCGAGCCTCGGAAGCAGTCCCCCCCGGAGGAGCCCGGTTCTCGGACTTCGTTAGGGATATGGCCAAGGCTTTGGCCTTCCCTGCGGATCCCGAGGAGGAGCCTCGAGCCGAAGAGCTCGACGCCCTCCAGTATGACTCTCCCGCGAGGGAACACTTTTACTGTACCGGTTCCTCCTATGCTGGAACGACTACTCTTCCGCATGTGGGAGAGTCCGGCCTCCTCGCCGGTCCTGAGCAAGCGGGGTCGATTCTAATCTATCGAGTCCGCAAGAGCCCTGGCTTTCAAAAGGCACAGCTGCCACACCATTCCATGGTAGTGGAATCGGCCATGCATCGTCTTAAGAGCCAGAAGATGCACTCCTCGGTGCCTCCTGGCAGGGAGGCCCGTAACCTGGATGGCCTTGGCAAGAAGTGTTTCCAGGGCTCTATGCTCGCATGTCGGGTCCAGACTTACCAGCTATACATGGGCATGTATCTCCGGGATCTGGCTAAAGAGCTAGCCGGATTCTCCGCTGGTTTGTCCGAGGAACCCTTGCGGAGGTTCCTAGCCTTGTCCACTGGCATTCGTGAATGACTCAAAGTTTCATGTCCGGGCAGCCTATGATGGCTTTGAAGCATCGGCTCGAGTGGCCGCGGCCGGCAATCGGTGCCCGCCGACAGGCTTGGCTTCAGTCGTCAGACCTTGAGCCCTGGGTGCAGGACACAGTTGGTCGATGTCCCCTGCCGAGGCGAAAACCTCTTTGGCAAGCCTATGGCGGAAAAGGCTGCGCAAATTGAGACTGAGACTCTCACCAGGACCAGGCTTTCTAGGAAGACCTCCGCCCCTTCCCAGAAAAAGAAGGGCTCGGGGAAAAAGTCCTTTTACCCGAGGAAGGCGGCTGCCTACAAACAATACCCCCATTATCAGGCCCCTGCAGCTCCCCAACAGGGCCAGCAGGCCAAGGGACGGGGTAACGGGTCCGTAGGCGCAAGCCCCCAAGCCTGCACCACCAGCCCCTGCTCAGCAGGGTGGGGGTTTTTGACTCACAAGCCATAGCCTCTCCCCCCCCGCTGGTTCCTCCCAGCACCGGAGGCCGGCTGGTTCACTTCGCCCACAGGTGGTCCAGCATCACCGCAGATGCCCCCTGGGTGCTTCAAGTCGTGCGGGAAGGCTATCTTCTCCACTTCCACCAGGTCCCTCCCTCCTATTTTCCGGGAGAACCTCCACGACCCCCTCTGCACAGGGAATTACTCCTTCAGGAGTTAGCAGGTCTTCTGCTGGAACAGGCGGTGGAACATGTGCACCAACACCTTAGAGGTCAAGGCTTTTTTTCCAGGTATTTTCTAATACCAAAGAGAACAGGGGGCCTCAGACCCATCCTGGGACTTGCGCAACCTCAACAAGTTCCTTGTGCGGGAGAAGTTCAAAATGCTTACCCTTGGAATCCTTCTGCCCTACCTCCAGCAGGGAGATTGGCTATGCTCCTTGGATCTAAAGGATGCCTACACGCACATCCTTATCCACCCAAGCCACCGCCAATACCTAAGGTTTGTGGTGGCAGGAAATCATTACCAGTACAGAGTACTGCCCTTTGGCCTGTCCTCCGCGCCGCGAGTCTTCACAAACATGTCTCGCGGTGGTGGCGGCCCATCTCCGGCGTTCACGGCCTCTATGTCCTTTCCGTACCTCGACGACTGCCTCATCAGAGCAGCGTCCGCTCGGGAGGTCACCAACGCCACGCGCCGCACGGTGACTCTTCTGCAGCACTTGGGCTTTGTTATAAACTTCGCAAAGTCCACTTTGCTCCCCTCGCAGGATCTCGAGTTCATCGGCGCAAGGCTGCACACTCCTCAGGCGCGAGCATACCTACCGCTCGACAGGGCTCAAGGGCTCATGGACCTAGCCGACCGTTTTCGCAGCCAGCCCCTGGTCTCCGCCAGGCGCTTCCTGAGACTGCTCGGCCATATGGCTTCCACCGTCCATGTGACCCCCAATGCCCGCCTGAATATGCGAACTTGCTCAATGGTGTCTCCGCCAGCAGTGGCGACAAGCCACAGGCGGCCTAGCAGACCCTAGTGCGCGCCTCCGAGCCGATGATCTCGTCTCTCCGGTGGTGGCTTCGGCAGCCGAACCTGATATTCGGAATGCCTTTCCAGTCACCTCAGCCGACCCGGGTGCTGACCACGGATGCATCCCTCCTGGGCTGGGGAGCACATTGCCAAGGGGCACGTACTCAGGGCCTCTGGACCACGTGGGAGTCTGCTCAGCAGATCAACTTCCTGGAGCTCAGGGCGATCCGCCTGGCTCTCATGGCCTTCTCCCACCTGACTTCCCACCAGTCAGTCCTTGTCCAGACGGACAATCAAGTTGCCATGTTCTACGTGAACAAGCAGGGGGGCACGGGCTCCTTCCTCCTCTGCCGGGAGGCACAGAAGCTCTGCTCTTGGGCCGTCAGTCACGGCATTCTCCTCAAGGCAGTTTATCTCCCGGGCCAAGAGAATTGCCTGGCGGACAAACTCAGCAGGATCCTCCAGGCCGCACGAGTGGCGTCTGGATCCCTTGGTAGTTCAGAAGCTCTTCCTAAAGTGGGGCCTCCCCACGGTGGATCTCTTTGCCAGTCCTCACAACCGGCAGCTTCCTCGCTTCTGCTCTCGTCAGCCACACCCCCTTCGGGTTGCGGCGGACGCTTTTCTAATTTCATGGTCGGGGAGCCTTCTGTACGCTTTCCCTCCCATCCCGCTAGTCTCTCGGACTCTTTTCAAGGTTCTCCGAGACAAAGCCTTCATGATCCTGGTGGCCCCTCGCTGGGCCCAGACAGCCGTGGTTTCCGCTCCTACTTGCAATTAGCGGTGGAGGATCCATTCCCTCTGGGGGTACAACCGGATCTCCTCACTCAGGATCAGGGGTCTCTACTACACCCCAACCTCAGGTCTCTCAACCTCATGGCTGGCTGCTGAGAGCGGGTAGTCCTTGCTTCCCCTTCTCCTGCCGGCAGAGGTGGAGGAGGTCGTCTTTGGCTTCGCGACGGCCTTCTACCCGCAAATGCTACGCCCTTAAATGGCGTCGCTTTGCCGTCTGGTGTACCCAACAGTCTCAGGATCCCTTCTCCTGCCCGGTGTCGGTGATCTTGCAGTACTTGCTACACCTCTCTAATCTGGGACTTAAGTCCAACTCCGTCAAAGTTCACCTCAGTGCTCTTTCGGCACATCATGTGCCGGTGGACGGTAGACCTCTCTCCAGCGACCCTCTCGTAGCGAGGTTTCTCCGAGGTCTCCTTCTACTTAAACCACCTCTGCGCCCGCCAGCGCCTGACTAGGACCTGAATGTGGTTTTGCAGCGGATCACCTGTCCGCCTTTTGAACCTATGGCTACCTGTTCGCTCCGTTTTCTGTCTTGGAAAGCACTGTTCTTGATAGCCCTCACTTCCGCTAGACGCGTAAGTGAATTGCAGGCCCTCGTGTCTGATCTCCCTTACACTCGGTTCTACAAAAATAGGGTAGTCCTACGGACTCACCCAAAATTTCTTCCAAAAGTGGTCTCCCCTTTTCACATCAATCAGGAGGTGGTACTTCCAACCTTCTTTCCCGGACCACACTCCAGCCGAGCTGAAACGGTCCTCCATACCCTGGACTGTAGAAGGGCATTGAACTTCTACCTTGACCGTACGCGGGAGCACCGTAAAGCTGCTCAGCTTTATGTGTCTTTTGACCCCAATAAATTGGGGCTCCCAGTCTCCAGCGCGTACTCTGTCCATCTGGGTTGCGGACTGTATCTCTTGGGCTTATGGGGCAGCCGGACTCTCCTTAGAAAGTCGAGTCACGGCTCATTGCGTTCGGGCAAAGGCTACGTCAGTGGCTTACCTCCGCTCTGTTCCGCTGGCAGACATCTGCCGGGCCGCTACTTGGTCTTCGAGCCAGACTTTTGCGGTCCATTACTGTCTCGAGAGAGAGTCCCGCAGGGACAGTGCTTTCGGACAGGCAGTCCTCTCCCGTAATCTCTTTGAGGTCTGAGCAACTCCTACCCTCCATCCCGGATGTGGGCTACCGGTGGGTGATAATTCAGCGAAGATTCTTTCCTTCTGTGCTGCTGAGCTAGAGGGAGCTCATTTTTGTGCTTAGGGTCTCCGGTAGCCTTGAGCTTGGGAGTCCCATAAGTGAGGACTGACTTCCTGCTTGGTCCTGGAGAAAGCGTAGTTACTCACCTGTAACAGGTGTTCTCCAGGAGCAGCAGGAATCAGTCCTCACTACCCTCCCTCCTCCCCTTGGAGTTGCAATCGTCTGCTTATGTTTTTGCAAATATTTTTATGCTGTCTTTTTTAGCTATGTCATCTGACTGGCTAAGATGGCACCCTCGGGCGGGAAGACGACCGCGCATGCGCGCTGCAATTCCCAAAGGCTTTCTTTGAAAGCTGGGGAAAATTGCTCCGCGAGGGCTCCGTCGGCGCCGACGTCACCCATAAGTGAGGACTGATTCCTGCTGTTCCTGGAGAACACCTGTTACAGGTGAGTAACTACGCTTTATGGGATCTCCCCTGGCACCCACAGCTAGGGAGTCCCCATATGTGAAGACTCATTCCTGCTTGTTCCTGGAGATAGCACAGTTACTTACCTGTAACAGGTGATCTCTGGGAACAGCAGGAATTAGTCTTCACAACCCACCCACCTCCCCTAGGAGTTGTATCTATTTATCTCCTTTCCTCTTTCTCTTCTTCTGTCTCAGCTATGAAACTCAACTGAGGAGAGGCAGTGGGAAAGGCGGGAAGTCAGCGCGCAGGCGCGAGGGATGCTCCCAAAAGCTTTCTGATTGGATGCTGGGGAGCATTCCCGTGCAGGCTCCGTCGGTACCGACGTATCCCATATGTGAAGACTAATTCCTGCTGTTCCCAGAGATCACCTGTTACAGGTAAGTAACTGTGCTGTATTTGAAGGTTTCAAACTTTTTCCTTAAGTTAGACCATCTATTTGTGCTATTCATCGGACCATGTAAAGATGACGTGGATGTGAAGTCCACTTTGTGACGCTGGATCAAGGAGGCAATTGCCTCAGTTTATCTGTTTCGGAACTGGCCAGTTCCACAGGATTTGTATGTGCATTCCACTTGGGTGCAAGCATCCTTATGAGCAGAGCATAGTTTGGTAGCCCCCTCAGACATTTGTTGGGCGGCAACATGGGCATCACTTTCCACTTTTGTCGAACACTACTTCTTGGATGTCCACGCTCGGGAGGTCATAGCCTTTGACTCAGAGGTCTTGAAAGCTGCTGTGTCTTCTTCCTTTTCAGTGGAGTCATAGCTTTGGAATGCCCCCCTTGTATGGACTGGTCTAGCAGGACGATATTGAAGGTGAATTTTTATTTATCAAATAATATCCTATCTCCAGGAACAAGCAGGAATGAGTCTTCACATATGGGTACGTCGGTACCGACGGAGCCTGCACGGGAATGCTCCCCAGCATCCAATCAGAAAGCTTTTGGGAGCATCCCTCGCGCCTGCGCGCTGACTTCCCGCCTTTCCCACTGCCTCTCCTCAGTTTTCATTTTTCCGCAGAGCCGACAGGACGTCCTCTTGTCACCGCAGAAACTTTTTTCTTTAAAATTCTTATTTCCTTGTTTTCTTGTGGTCGCGGCTGTCTTTCCCGCCGATACCGGTACCGCCGGTGCTTTATTCTTTTCTTTTCTAAAATTAGAGAGATTTTTTCTCCTCAGTTTTTGTCTTAGCTTTTAGGCCTACCAGGCCTCTCCAACATGGAGCCTTCTTCCCCTAAGAAGTGCCTTCACTGTGGAAACATAGTTTTCTTTTTAGACTCCAATGCTTGGTGTCTAACCTGTTTGGGTCCTGATCCTTTTTCCCCTGATCCATCAGGCTGTATTGGGAGAAGACCTTCCCTTTTTCGAGTTTCCCTCGATGCCGTTTTTCCTCCTGAGGTGAGGACACCGGTTTATTTTTCTCTTGTAGCTTCTGGTTCCCACAACGGTTGCCCAAATATCACTAATCAAAGAATTACTTAGACGGCAGTTGCTTTAATTACAAAAACTTTTATTTCAGCATAAAAAAATACTAGTGTCATGCAGAACAGCAAAAGCCTGTCTAGAAATGGCAGACAGTACTCTCTCTCTCTGTGAAGGGGGAGAAAACACTGCCCACCCTTCCTCCAAAATAACCACCTTATATACATTTCTCCTTGTCTCAAATATCTGCTTCAAATTAGTTTCAATGAATCCATCATAACTACTTAGGTGTCAGCAGGGCCTCAGGGTCCTGCAACACCTTTCCCCAGGGGAGAATCTCTTTACATTTGTACATCTGGACCTGCTTTTAGGTCTGCTCATCTATGCATGGCCTGTGACCTTTGTCCCTTCCTGTATTTTTCCTTCTTCTTGGCACTAATTGAAACCGTGCAGGGTAAGAGAGAGTATTTTGTGCTCATTAGTTTGAATTCTTTGCTTGACCTGTACTTTTTTTGCTGATATTGCTAGGCCCAATATTTTGCATACTCCTATGCAGGATATGGTTATTCAGAATCCTCCATAGCAGGCCACATCTATTATCTTATGGCAAGCATATACTCTCATATAGCTTTTGTCTTCTTCTGTGCCATCCATATACTGTGTAGTTTCACCAGGCAAGGGTACAGTCATATAAAGCCAATATATAAGCAGACCTAACTCAAATTTCCCAACATTCACCACTTTTTCTTTTCCTTTTTCTTTTTTATGTGGAGGGGCAAAAGTAATCCCACTAAGGGGCATTGATAACAATAACCATTTGAGACAGGGAGGGATCATCAAGGGGCAGCTTTTGGTACTGTACTTTGCAATATCATTCTTTTACAGCATCCTAATAAAATAGGAAAAATACAGCAGGCAAGAATACCAAAAACAGCAATACTTAAACGAGTCATAAAGAAAGCTGTTAGGCCTCCTCCCAGTCCGGAATACCAGCAGGCAACATTCTAAGAGAATGGAAGACATACAGCATGCAATAATACTGGACACATCAAATATTCAACAAAGTGATGAAGAAAGCTTTGAAGATGTTACAGTACAACTTGAGCTGGTGTGGATATTGCAATTGCTGTAGCCCAAATGGCTTGTAGATTTTCCCAAAAATCCCAATCAGTCTTAATAGTCTTTATTTTCAGATAATTTGGGCCTGCTTCCCAGCAGTTTTTCAGGACTGCGTCGTGCGCTTCACCTGTCTCTGAAGTTTAAGTGTGGTTTAGTTCAGAGGTCTTGGGGTGGTCTGTTCCATCTGGATTATGGCCAATGCCCTCTGCTGGAATCTCTGGATTGCAATAGGTGACATGGCTCCAGGTCCCATTCAGAAGAACAGCAACCAATATTAAATGAAAAGACTAAATATTCTAGGTTAGATTTTACAATGAGATAATGCAATGTGACAAACATAATTTCATCCACATTTACTTAAGATCATAACTATCTCATATGGTATCAACTGTGTCTCTCAGTTTGATAAACTTCTTGTCTCTCCATCACTGAAGATTCATTTGCTGGTAGGAAATACTCCACCATGCCCTTAACTGATCTTTACATATTAATAGATTAGGCAAGTTGCACTCATGTATTCGGCAAGTTTGGCAAGTTTTAGAATTACACCAATTTTTTTGTGAAAATTTGTCATCAAATCATCCCTCTTTTTTCCCATGCATGTCTGGCCAGGACATACAAAGGCAAAATGAGGCAAAAAGCATCTGGAAGTACCACATGGCCAGTGTGGATGTTCCAAAGCACATCATGGTGCAAAATGCACCTAGCCTGTCTCCAGGTGTCTATTTCCAATTGTTGAGTAAGTGTTGGGGCTTAAATGACTTCCTGAATTAAAGATTCTGGAGACAGCATAGTTGAATAAAATTTGTTTACATGTTCATTAGACAGATATGTCACTTTAAATAACCTTCATCAGTTTAATGTCCATCAGAGTACCACCTCTTAATTGGCATGCTAATAACATCAAACAAGTGTTAAAAACTTAGTATTGTGGTAAACAAATAGTATATAGAAAATATAAACTTGGATTCTTCTTAATAAATATAACAACATGAGTAAACGGTGTCCTTTTTTTCTCACCAACTTAATTGGTATGGTTCAAAAATGGACATATGTGCTCATTCAAAATAGCAAATGTCTTAAACAATCTGAATAAAGTCCCTACAGTATAAAAATATTATTTTTGTAACATTTTTATAACGGCAGTCGTAATAGGACAAATCATGACTTTTAACATGACAGCCACATGTCTCTCTCTCACGTATGACTAGAATCTATTGTATATACTGTTCTCAGTGAGAGTGCTGAACAAGGCAAAGTAATTATCCTGAGTCTTTCATTACACTGATACTTTTGCATGTCCGGGGGAGACCTCAAGTCAGTGTTCGGTCTAGCTTCACCTTACCGGCATGCTATCTTAAGAAATGCAAATGGACAACAGAACTAGACAGACAAATTAAAAAAAAACCAAATCTCTGTATCAGAGAGAGTGCTGTAGGAGACTTTGTCCAATCAATTCAACTTAATGGTATTGTTTTATGTGTAAATAACTTTACAAATATTCTCATATTTTCTAGGAGCTAAGCTCCATCTTTCCACCAAATTTGTTCTATATGCTTGGGAACAAAGCAATTTCAGATCAGCCTCTGTCCAAAATTCTATAATTTCTGTGTATACTGGACCTTTACATAATATACTGCTACAACAAGTATTTTGGTAACATAAGTGCAAGTGTATAAACTAAAGTAAATTTGTATGTCATAGTGCTACAATATAGTGTATTCCTAAAATTGAAATATAAAAAAAAATTCTTTCAAAACAAAGTACACTGTGTTTTCTCTGGACCCCAACATATAAAATTCAAATACAGAAAAACAGATGAATTTATCCTAAAATTCAGCAACTCCCATGTTACTGTCCCTTAGTCATTAGTCATTAGCACTGAGCTTAAGAATACAAACACTCCTTTTCACATTTAAATTGAATGAGACTGGTGTCAAACTGAACTGCAGACTAAACAGTAGATCTCTCTTTCTGTCCTTTAAACAAAAGTTAAAATAAAACTTAGTTACAGCTATTTTGGTTTTCTGTAATTTATGAACAATAAGCATGTCCTCCATGAGATGCTTGCAACAATATACAAAATTCTGTTTTACTTTTAATTTTGCTCGATCAAAACCAAACATATAACTTCTCATTCACTCGGGATTTAAATCATTTCCAAATAGCATTGTCCTGTCAGGGTTGTCAACCCCCACTCTGAAGGGCAAAGGACAACAGAAACAGATTCTCCAATGTCATGCCTTGATTGTTTGATCTAACATCTGGGGCACTTGAGCACAGCAGCCCATCTGATCAGAGGAGAGAGGCTTTCCTGAGAAACCTCGCCAAACCATTTCCCCTTGGGCAATCCCGAAAAGCAACATACCCTTCAGCTTGAGAAACTCAGGGACCTTAAAAAAAAAAACAATTAAAAAAAGTATTTTCTTCATAATTTTATATAAGGATTTTCTCCAACAATGTAATACTAACTAAACATCTTTGCATCACAAGGTTACATATTTTCTTAAACAGATTTTCTTAACTTTTAGAGCTATTTTTCCTTGGTTACAAAATCCAGCTGTAGTCTTTTCCCTTTATTAGCTTGATCTTAAATTGTAAAGTCATAAGAACATGACAAAACTGATCTTGTATCACTGAGTCAAAACTAATCTTAGCATCACTACGATCTTTTATTAATCTCTGGTTAATTAGGATCTTCCACATTTGTTAGAAAAATCAAAATAAGCTTCTCAAAAAGTAACACATACATAGGAATTCGTTCCGCATTGTGTACAACTGCCCTATGACCTATCAGCACAAGCTTTCTAACAGACCCAGGCAGAGCTATTTAATCTTCTGACACACAGAAAACAGCAGACAAATTTTTATTAACCAGGATATACTCGGATCCCAAATTAAAAAAAATAAAACTTACACATATGGATCAGACTTATTTACTGCACACAAATATGCACAGGGGAAAAAGAAACAATTTGAAATTTTCAGGCTGTACTTGTAACTATAAACTATTTTTCTTTGTTTTTCTACCAGTCAGATCACTGCACACAATAGCTGGCAGTTCAGAATAAAACACTGTCAATTATCTGTGCGGTCTGCTTCTAAGATTCTCACTTCAGTGTACAATACATTCAGATCCCAATCCACTAACTCAGAAAATCCATTCCATGTTACAATACAAACTCAGACAGACAGGAGGAAAAAAAACTAGCTGTCTCAGCACATTAATAGCTACAGCAGACCCTGGAAGATTTTTCGTTGTTTTCAATGTTCTAAAGAAGACAGGAAAGACTTGGAAGAATAGAGACAGATAAACAAACACCACTTGTCACTTGCGTTCAAGGGACTCCGGGCCAACGGTTTTACCCTCTCCAGAGACTGGGGCATCTTACAAGCACATGAATATTGTGAAAGAAAATAAAAGCAAACAGATACGCTCCCCAGGAATTCTCCACTTAGTTCAACTTTAACAAAGAATTCTAATCTGGTCAGCTCCAGGGACCATAAAATCTACTGAAGTAGCCAGTAATAAGTGTTTACTAAAGACTAAAACTAAAAAACACAGGACAGAGTTAAATGCATTATACCTAACAGCCTATCTGATCAGAATACTGAAACTGAACTAGACCCACTCCCCCTTGGTTATTTAATTCAGCTGCAGTCAGCTCCTTCATTCGCTTTGATCTGGAACTTGTAAAGTAATTCATTTATCTAGCTATAATTAGTCAAAAAGATACTTAGAAAGCTATTCTTCAATAGATCTAATTGTCACACTCTCTGGTCTGTGAGCATCCCAGATAAGGTGATCATCCCTGTTTTTCTATAAATATTCTCCTTAGCTGTCCCTCTTTCTAAGATCTGTAAACCTGGTGTTTTCACTGTTTGGGAACAGGGACAAACCCCTCTTTATTTGCAAAGGGGGGGGGGGGTAACTTCGCTTTTACAGACGGAAAATTCAGACCTTTTTATTTACAAAGGTGAGAAGTTACTTATCCAGGACTCATACAAACATACAACTCTTGCGCTTCATCTAAACCCAGCCAATCCCCTCGCAGTGATGGGGGTATGGAAACGTGGATAAAGACACACACTCGCTTCATATCAATGATATGTCCAGTCTCAAGCGTACATCAATCAATCCCGGAGAGAGACCTAATGTCTGGGCAAAACTTCCTTTCCCTAATCATTCCCTAATGTTACAACTAAATACAGAGAGACACTAACAGTTTTCTTACATAACAAAATATTAATTACATACTTACCCAGCACTCGAACCCGGGCAAGTCTTCTGTCCTTTCGTACAGACAGGGAAACTGAACACTCACCAATAGAGTCATCCTAGGGTATCAAAATCTCTCTCGACGTCACTCAGAGCGGTATTCCCATCTTCTGTACCAGCAGAAGGAATCCTCTTCTCCTAATGAGAAGGTATTCTCATCCCCTGTTTTTTTTCTCTGTGAAAAACAGGAGGTAGTCCCTCTGACAAAAACGCAGGCAAGTCAAAACTGCAGTCAGAGGAGTCCTTGGGCAATTTAAGAAACATTTAGCCGGGTTCGGCACCAATTGTAGCTTCTGGTTCCCACAACGGTTGCCCAAATATCACTAATCAAAGAATTACTTAGACGGCAGTTGCTTTAATTACAAAAACTTTTATTTCAGCATAACAAAATAGCAGTGTCATGCAGAACAGCAAAAGCCTGTCTAGAAATGGCAGACAGTACTTTCTCTCTCTCTCTGTGAAGGGGGAGAAAACACTGCCCACCCTTCCTCCAAAATAACCACCTTATATGCATTTCTCCTTGTCTCAAATGTCTGCTTCAAATTAGTTTCAATGAATCCATCATAACTACTTACCCGTGTTTCCCCGAAAATAAGACCGGGTCTTATATTTATTTTTGCTCCACAAGATGCACTAGGGCTTATTTTCAGGGTAGGGCTTATTTTTTGCCAATTTGTTTGCCTGTACAAGATCGTCTGATTCAAGCCAATCCACTGTAACCCAGGCCTGTCCTACTGGTACTTGTTAATAAATAAAACATACAATAAAAAAAGAATATAACGTGATGCCTTTTAATTAGACTAACATTTTGATTAGCTTTGGAAGGTTCAAATCTTCTTCCTCGGGTCAGGCGAGTATGATCAAAAGGTAAAATCCCTGGATATATAAGTGAATCGCAAAAGCATTTTCATTGATAGTGTCAAGAGGAAACAGGGGGGGGGGAAGCAAGAATTGGAGAGACGGATGGGCGTTAGTAGGTGATGAAACAGTCAAAATTTAGTTTATAAACTGCCCTGTTTGTAACGCTGAGGCCTCCTCTGGAGGACGGTCCATTGTCCCAGCTCAGCCCGGCAGCAGGCAGCCTCTTCCCCGTCAGCCCACAACCATCGGCATCCAGGGCTGAGCCAGGCTGGGAAGCGGGTTCAAAGCCCGCTCTGGCGCCCCTCTCAGCCAGGATTTACAGCCTGCAGGTCATGCAAGGATTGAAGATTTGGACCTATCTAAGGCCTTTGGTGAGTACAGAATTCCACTAGCTTTTTATGATCTACTTCAGAATAGGGGTGAAGCAAAGCCGGCCAATCGTGCTGCCTGTTCTCTGTGAGAACCTCCAGAGCAAGGTTATCGTGACGCTGAGCGGGAGATCTGGCTGCGCTGCTGCCGGTACAGGGTGGGGCTACGATATTGCACTTTTAGTGGCGCAGCGCAAGCAGCGTGGTTGCTCCTCGCGCCTAAAAGCCATATCGCAGCACTGCGGAGGAAATTGTAGAGGGAAAGCAGGAGTCAGTGTTCTTTAGATCCATACAAAAAATAAAGTGAACGTCATTTGCTGTTTTTTAGAGGAAGGATGATAATGTAATAACTAGAAAGTTAACTGAAAAGCCAAATCCAACAAAAGTGCTTCTCAGCGCGTGTGTACCCGGTAACAATCTCCCGTGGACGTGATGGATTTGAAAGGCCCCCGCGAAGCACCGGGGCTCTGCTCTTACCTTAGTAAACGTGACACGCGTCGGCGAGAAGTGGAGAGAAAGAGACGGTGTTCGCGCAGGGGGGTGGCAGGTGAAGTGCAGTGAATTTAGGCTGAAACTGATCTACGGTATCAGAAACACGCTTCCTACGGTAGAACCTGGACAAAGGGCAGAAATGAATGCATGGGGACCAAAAGGAACAATGCCTATTTATCTAAAAATGCATTCCCCTACCTCAAGAACACACACAGGCAGCCCTCCTCCATGATCTGCACTAGGGCTTATTTTCAGGGTAGGGCTTATATTAGGGTAATCACAGGAAAACGTGCTAGGGCTTATTTTCAGGATAGGTCTTACTTTTGGGGAAACAGGGTAGGTGTCAGCAGGGCCTCAGGGTCCTGCAACACCTTTCCCCAGGGGAGAATCTCTTTACATTTGTACATCTGGACCTGCTTTTAGGTCTGCTCTTCTATGCATGGCCTGTGACATTTATACATCTGGATCTGCTTTTAGGTCTGCTCATCTATGCATGGCCTGTGACCTTTGTCCCTTCCTGTATTTTTCCTTCTTCTTGGCACTAATTGAAACCGGGCAGGGTAAGAGAGAGTATTTTGTGCTCATTAGTTTGAATTCTTTGCTTGACCTGTACTTTTTTTGCTGATATTGCTAGGCCCAATATTTTGCATACTCCTATGCAGAATATGGTTACCCAGAATCCTCCATAGCAGGCCACATCTATTATCTTATGGCAAGCATATACTCTCATATAGCTTTTGTCTTCTTGTCTTCTGTGCCATCCATATACTGTGTAGTTTCACCTGGCAAGGGTACAGTCATATAAAGCCAATATATAAGCAGAGCTAACTCAAATTTCCCAACACTCTCCAGGATCAGGTAACCCACAAACAGTCTGTTAAGACTAGCCAATTCTTGAAGGGTAAGTCTCATGCCAAGCATGATGACGGCTCCGGCCTTGCCCTCAAGACCCCATTGGCAATAAAACCCCGGCGGGAGTCTTCGGGCTCCAAAGCATTTACGGGGTTTCAGGTTGTTCCTGGGGCTCACCCCTCACAGAACATACCTGAGCCATGCTCGGGGGTGGTATCCGCTTCGAGCGGTACTGATACCCCGGCATCGGCATCGGTGTCGAGTGTTCCACTCTGCACCTGGGATCGTCATCTGGTATCCTCGGTACCTTCGGGGCCGATCGGTACGACCCAGATTGACTTTCCTGTATCTTCACCATGCTAGGGGTTGGTATCGACTTCGAGCGGTACCGATACCCCGACATCGGTGCCGGTGTCGAGTGTTCCACTCTTCACCAGGAATCGTAATCAGACGTCCTCGGTACCTTCGGAACCGATCGATACGACTCCGATTGACTTTCCTGTATCGGCATCGCCGATACCACCACCGACGTCGGTACCTTCTAGACATGCATCGATAGACTCGCTCCCTTCGACGCCGAGTCTAGAATCAATATCCAGTCTAGATGACTTGGTACCGACGCGTTTCGGAACCGACCCATATCGTTTCCTACTACGCAGTACCGAGGATATTTACCGAGGCTCTCTGGCTACCTCGATACCGCTTCAGCAGCCCCCGATTACTGCTTCGATGACATTACCGTCTCCGATACCGGTATCGGTATCGATGTCGATTCCTGCAGTTCCATCGGTGCCATCGATGGAACTGACGATGCAGTACTAACTGCCTCGAATCAGAACTGTCAGTATCACTGTCCATCTAGCAGGATTCGTTTTCTGCACCAGTCCAGTATGTCTTCTGGTGCTCAAGCTGCTTCTTCAACCTCAGCTTACCCAGGAATAGTTCCCATTGGAGATCCTTCTTTTCAGAAATTTCTCCTTGACATGGCAACCTTTCTTGCCATTCCTATTCCTGGCTCTACTCTTAACCAAGATCCTGCAGAAAAGGAAAATATAATGCTTCCTTTACATCATTCTTTGCAGGATCTTCTTCTGAGGATGTGGGAATCACCTTTAAAGGTTCCTTCGCCTTCTACAGCCACTAATGTTCTGTATCAGGTGCCTCCCTCTCCGGGGTTTCAAAAAAACCAACTTCCACATCCTTCCATTGTAGTGGAATCAGCAGTGAGGAAGGTAAGAAGCAAGAAGAAGCATTCTTCTTATCCGCCAGGTCGTGCATCTAAAGCACTTGATACCTTTGGACGTCAAACCTTCCAAACTTCTATGCTGGCTTCAAGAATTATCTCATATATTTTTTATATGAGTCTGACACTTCAGGAGGTCACAGAGAAATTATCTCTTTTGTCCCCTTTTTTGTCAGAGCCTAAGGCCACTGACTATTCCTTGCTTCTTAATCATAGCAGGAATATCTCTTGGTTTCTTTCTAGTGCTTCTCTAGACTCTTTTGAGTCTGTTAGCAGATCCTCTGCTATTGCCATTGGAGCACGTCGTAAAGCCTGGCTGCAAGCTTCAGACTTGAGCAGATGGGCACAACATACACTGGGTAATTCTCCTTGTACTGGAGAAAATCTCTTCAATAGAGAGGCTTTACGTCAGGTTGCTCATTGCTCCACTGACTTCCCTGGTTCTGGAAACCATCCTAAGCCTTCTTTTTCCCCAGGACGTAGGAAATGTCCTACCAAACCTTCTTTCCCTAAGAAAAGAAGGTTTCACCCTTCTCCTGCCCATCCTCCAGATGTACCCAAACAAGGGACATCTCATCCTAGTCTGAAGTCTCCAGACTCTAACCAGTCTAATCATAACCAGCAACCATAGGTTCCTGTATGTTGCAATCTACAGTTAACTTCTTCTTAACAGAAGTTTATTCTTCAAACTCTACACTGTTTTTTTCTTTTTCAGTATGGTAAGCTGTTAGGATACTTTTTGTCCATGGGTTACAGAATTCTCCCCTTCTTACTACTACGAAGGGAGGTTACAACTATCCCATGATAGTTTCTGTCCCCACATGGACATCTTTTCCTTCAGCTGACTTACCATATGGTAAGTCACCTTCCAACCCCCTCTCTTCCAGGGTTTCCCCTGCTTGAGTTGGTACCATACTGAAACACTTCTCTTTCTTTCCAGTGTAGACTTTTTGTTATCCTTCAATGCATGCTCTGAACAACTCATCAGACAGGGACGGGAATATCTCCGCTCCCTTTGTCTGTTTTCTCTCTGTTTTTATACAGGAGAATCCCCTCTGCTGTTTTGTTCAGTTGCTGTGCATGCAGGAGTTCCAGTGATTACTTTAGTGCTCATTGCAAGCTACTTTCAACTATCTTGCATAATACTACTCACTGCAGGTTATCTTCTTCTAGCCATATCCTTTCCTAGGATGTGGCAACACACCTGACTTCAGTCAGTTTTATCTCATAATTCTCCTGCACAATGCTCTCTGCAATCTTCAGAGAAGTTTTCTACTATGGGCCCTTGCTACAGAGCATTGAACTTTGTCTCTGAGGGTTTTTCCATGTAGTAGAAAAAGCTTATATAATCATTCCATGGCTATATGGGTTCTTTATACCCTCTTTTCTCCTGTTGTGATACAGAAGACAAGCTTTTTCTGCGTGAATGTCCAAGGAGTTCCCAATCTTGCAGGAATCTACCCCTTTTTTCCTTACAGCTTGGCATTATGCTTTTCTGCTCCACTTGGACAACGCATACTCTTTTAGTATACATGATACCCCTGTGTCCCTTGGCTGGGTCATCCTGGTATCTGTCTATGCGTTTTTTTGTCCTCTGGACGTGTCAGAGTCCTAAAGTACTCCTGACGTGCTCTTGCCAGACTGCTATTATCCTCTGTTTTTTCACGCAACCATACTGGTTATTTCACTGAACTACATTCCTGCACCGCAGAAATAGATTCTCTATATATCTTCAGGTGGTTTTCACCCCCTTTTTATTAGATGAATCTTTTCCCATCACATTCCCCATGTGAATGTTTTTGTGGGGCTCAGTTGCAGGCATGTATCCTCAGACTTATATTCATGTATGTATATGTCCTATACATACATATTTCTGTAAGCTGTGTGGGCATAAGTCATGCCCATCTATATATATACATCACACATATCTAGACATATATGTACATATATATATATGTATGTATCTCCATATATATATATATATCATGTGCCCATTGGGAGATGTCCATAGGACGCTATGTATTAGCTACTATCTCCCTAACTGTCTGCTATAAAGCTTTTACCTTCTTAAGAGGTCCAGACAGTCAGCTTGCCTATTCTCATATGGCTCAGTAAGTGGGAGCGGTTATATACACAATTACTGCTGTGATGTCAACACCTTCTATTTTTGTTATAGATCTCCCTGTCTATGAAGTATCAAACTTCAATGTCTTCCTATCTCTTACCAGCTAGGAAAGACAGTGTACATCTTCAGTATTTCTGAGTACACTTCTGTTCTCCTTGGGAATAGGGGCTTTTTTCCATACCCCCTCTTCCCTTCAGGACTGGGCTAATTCTCCAGATCGGTCAGTCTTCTTCTTTTAGTCCTCAATGTTAATAACTCTGTACCTAAAAGAGTTTTCAGCTTTTTCCCATAAAGCTTTCCATTGAAGACCTGCCGTTCTTCTCCTACCCCAGTTGACACCTGGGTCACCTGCCCATTCCAGATTTAGAACTTCATCCTCACTGCTGTGAGGTTACCTTGAGGATTCCGCTACTGCATCTACAGTACACTCCATCACAGTTCTACTTCCTACAATCCAGTAGGTAAACTCTATATTGTACTAGTTCATTAAATATTTTAATGATACTTGACATACATTCTAAAGACTCATTTTTTCTGTAGTCTTTAGATTCGCTGTTCCTCTACAGCTCTTCTCTATTCAACTCCTACCCCCCATCCCTCAGGGGATGCCGGGGATCCAGGTTTGGGAAATGCCGTCCTGTTCCAGGGATACGCATTTTATGGGATCTCCCCTGGCACCCACAGCTAGGGAGTCCCCATATGTGAAGACTCATTCCTGCTTGTTCCTGGAGATAGCACAGTTACTTACCTGTAACAGGTGATCTCTGGGAACAGCAGGAATTAGTCTTCACAACCCACCCACCTCCCCTAGGAGTTGTATCTGTCTATCCCCTTTTCCTCTTTCTCTCCTTCTGTCTCAGCTATGAAACTCAACTGAGGAGAGGCAGTTGGGAAAGGCGGGAAGTCAGCGCGCAGGTGCGAGGGATGCTCCCAAAAGCTTTCTGATTGGCTGCTGGGGAGCATTCCCGTGCAGGCTCCGTCAGTACCGACGTACCCATATGTGAAGACTAATTCCTGCTGTTCCCAGAGATCACCTGTTACAGGTAAGTAACTGTGCTTTCCTTGAGTCCTGCTCGACCAGTCCAAGACCTGTCCTGGCTAGGTTATAAAATAACATAGTATATGACGGCAGATAAAGACCAGCATGGCCCATCTAGTTTGCCCAGCAAGGTGGCAAGAATAGATGCGCCTGCTGCTCTGTGCAGGTCACCTCTCCCCATGCCTTTGTTTAGTGGTGTAACCACCGCTTCGTGCAGATCACCTCGACTTGTTAAGATATCAGAGACAGTTAAGTTTCTTTTGATTTCATCTTATTTCTATAAAGGGATCCACTGTGTCTGTCCCATGCCATTTTGAATTCTCTCATTATATTTGCCCCACCACTTCCATCAAGAGGGCATGCCAAGCATCCTCACCCTTTCAGTGAAAAAGTATTTCCTGACGTTGCCTTTCAGTTTATCCCCTTACAGCTTCATGTTAAGCCCTCTAGTATTACAGCTTCCCTGTCTTTGAAAAAGGTTTGTTTGTTCAATGATACTGACCTTTAAATACTTAAGTATTAAATCTCCCCTGTCCCTTCTCTCCTCTAGAGTCTACATATTTAGGTCTTGGAGTCTCTTTTCATACGTCTTCTGTTGCAGGCTCCAAATCATTTTGGTTGCCTTCCTCTGAACCGTTCAAGTCTTTTTATATCCTTTTGTGAGATATGGTCTCCAAAACTGAACGCAATATTCCAAGGGAGGTCTCGCCAGCAACTTGTACAGTGGCATTAGTACTTCCTCCTTTCTGCTGATAATTCCTCTCTGTAAGCAACCCAGCATCCTTCTGGCTTTGGCTACTGCTTTGTCACACTGTTTTGCCACTTTGAGATACTCAGAAACAATGACTCTGAGTTCCTTCTCCTGGTCCGTGCACACTAACCTATTGCCCCCTATCTCATAATTCCCTTGGCTTTCTGCATCCCAAGTGCATGACACTGCACCTCTTCACATTAAATCTTAACTGCCAAGCATTAGACCATTCTTCTGACTTTTGTAGATCTTTCCTCATGTTATCCACTCCCTCAGGGGAGTCCACATTGTTTCAAATTTTCGTGTTATCTACAAAAAGACAGACTTTTTCATTCAGTCCTTCAGCAATATCACTCACAAATACACTGAACAATACTGGCCCCAGGACCGATCCCTGGGGCACACCACTAATCACCTCCCTTCCTGCATTTTGCATGGATTTTGTTCTTGGTGTACTATTCTCTGTGGTTGGCCCAGTGTTCTCATAACCTGAGAAGCATTCTATTGAAGCTGATCCCGTACATAGTTATGGTTATTATTCTGTTGAAGTTAGTTTTCTTCACTGAGATTGTGAGAGATCTAAGGTCCTCACCATATGCTTTGGTATGAATATTACTGAAGACTTCAATCATTGTGATGCAGCACTTTGTGTCGTAAGAGTTTGGGGGAAGGTCATTTTATTAGTGGGGCTATTGGGGGAGTTTGAGGTAAGGCAGAACCAGTGCCATTCCTCAGTCATCTATTGTTCAGATTGGGTGTGGTGTTCTGTGTATTTCCCATCACTTGACGTATCTTCCTTTGACTGGGTGAGAGATCCATTTGTGTTAAGTGTGTGCAAGTCAGTAGAATTAACTGTTGCAGAATAAGATGAGCAGATGGAAATCGGAAGTAATAGAGGACTGAAAATGAAACACTCATCAACAGATAGGCCTTGTTCTTGTTGCCTCTCCGAGAGGAATACCACATCATCACAAAGATGGTGATTAAAGCATTCTCCAGGACCAAGCAGGAAGTCAGTCCTCACATAGGGGTGATGTCAGCGCCGACGGAGCCCTCGTGCGGAGCATTTCCCCAGCTTTCCAAGAAAGCCTTTGGGAATTGCAGCGCGCATTGCGCGGTCCCCTTCCCGCCCAAGGGTGCCATCTTGCTCAGTCTTCTTTTTTCCGCGGAGCCCGACGGACGTAGTTCGTTTTTCCCCGAGGAAAAAGTTGATTTTCCTAATTTTTTCTTTTTCTACTTCGGTTCGACGCCGGATCCTTTTTCCGCCTTGGCCCGATACGCCGGTATCGAGACCACTCTCTCTTTTTTGGTTTTTGTCCTTTGTGACTAGCGTTTACGCCATTTTTCTTTTTTCACTGGCAGCCCGGTCTTTTGACCTCGCAGGGGCCCATTTTCCCCCGATGGCTACCAGCGGGTTTAAAAAGTGTGATCGGTGTAAGAAACTTATGTCTCTTACCGACACACATGACTGCTGCCTCCGCTGCCTCGGACCTTGGCCTTCCCCGCGAATCGCGAGGAGGAGCCTCGAGCCGAGGAGCTCGAGGCCCTCCAGTATGACTCTCCCCCGAAGGAGGCCTTTACTGTTCCGGTTCCTCCGATGCTGGAGCGGCTGCTCTTCCACATGTGGGAGACCCCGGCCTCGACGCCGGTGTTAAGCAAGCGGGTCGATTCCATCTATCGAGTCCGCAAGAGCCCCGGGTTCCAAAAGGCACAATTACCGCACCACTCCATGGTTGTGGAATCGGCCATGCATCGACTGAAAAGTCAGAAGATGCACTCCTCGGTGCCTCCCGGCTGGGAGGCCCAGAACCTAGATGCCCTCGGTAAGAAGTGCTTCCAGGGCTCTATGCTTGCTTGCCGTATCCAGACTTACCAGCTCTACATGGGCATGTATCTCCGAGACCTGGCAAAGGAGATTGCCGGGTTCTCTGCTGGTCTCTCCGAGGAACCTTTGCAGCGGTTCCAAACCTTGTCCACTGGTATTCGAGAGTGCTCGAAGTTTATCTCTCGAGCAGCCTACGATGGCTTCGAGGCTTCGGCCCGAGTAGCCGGGGTCGGCATCGGTGCCCGCCGACAGGCTTGACTACAGTCATCCGACCTCGAGCCATGGGGGCAGGACAAGTTGGTCGATGTCCCCTGCCGAGGTGAAAACCTCTTTGGCAAGCCCATGGCTGAAAAGGCTGCAGAACTCGAGACCGAGACTCTGACCAGGACTAGGCTGTCCAGAAAAACCTCTGCCCCTTCTCAGAAGAAGAAGGGCTCGGGAAAAAAGACCTTTTACCCGAGGAAGTCCTCTGCCTATAAACCGTACCCTCATTCAGGCCTCTGCAGCTCCCCAACAGGGTCAGCAGGCCAAGGGGCAGGGTCATGGGCCCCGTAGGCAGAAGGCCCCCAAGCCACCAACACCGGCCCCTGCTCAGCAGGGTGGGGGTTTTTGACTCAACAAGCATAGCCTCTTCTCCTCAGCTGGCTCACATCAGCACAGGAGGCCGGCTGGCCCACTTTGCCCACAGGTGGTCAGCCGTCACATCAGATACCTGGGTGCTTCATATAGTCCAAAAGGGCTATCTTCTTCATTTTCACCAGGTACCTCCCTCCTATTTTCCAGGGGAGCCTCCAAGACTCCCTCTGCACAGAGACCTACTCCTTCAGGAGTTGGCAAGTCTACTAAAGGAACAGGCTGTAGAACCGGTACTTTCTGGTACCAAAAAGAACAGGAGGCCTCAGACCCATCCTAGACTTGCGCAACCTCAACAAGTTCCTGGAGAGGGAAAAGTTCAAGATGCTTATCCTTGGAATCCTGCTGCCCTAGCTCCAGCAGGGAGATTGGCTATGCTCCTTAGATCTAAAGGATGCTTATCCTCACATCCTTATTCATCCAGACCACAGACAATATCTCAGATTTGTTGTGGGAGGAAACCACTATCAGTACAGAGTACTACCCTTTGGCCTGACCTCCGTTCCCAGGGTGTTCACCAAGTACCTGGCAGTGGTGGCGGCCTACCTAAGGCTTCATGGTCTTTTTGTGTTTCCATACCTGGACGACTGGCTCATAAGGGGCCAGTCTTCCCAGGAGGCCAATCAAGCCACCCTTCGCACTGTGGCTCTGCTTCAGCACTTGGGGTTTGTCATAAACTTCGCAAAGTCCACTTTGCTCCCGTCCCAGAACTTAGAATTCATAGGAGCAAGGCTGGACACTCTTCAGGCGAAGGCTTTTCTGCCAATGGACAGAGCCCACTGGCTGATGGATCTGGCCAGGCAGTTTCACAGCAATTCCCTGGTCTCTGCCAGGCAATTCTTGAGACTACTCGGCCATATGGCTTCCACGCTTCATGTCACCCCCAATGCCCGCCTGCACATGCGGCCTCCTCAGTGGAGCCTTCGCACTCAGTGGCATCAGGCCACAGGGAGCCTAGCGGACTCAGTAAGAATATCCGACCTGCTAGTCTCCTCTCTGCAATGGTGGCTTCATCTTCCGAATCTGGTACTCGGAGTGGTTTTTCAATCCCCTTCGCATTCTCAAGTGCTGACGACAAATGCTTCTCTTCTAGGTTGGGGAGCACATTGCCAAGGGACATGTACTTAGGGTCTCTGGACCCCTTGGGAGGCTGCTCAACAGATAAACTTCCTGGAGCTACGGGCAATACGCCTAGCTCTGAGAGCCTTCTCCCATCTTGCCTCTCACCAGTCTGTACTAGTCCAGACGGACAATCAAGTTGCCATGTTCTACGTGAACAAACAAGGGGGCACAGGCTCCTTCCTTCTATGTCAGGAGGCACAACGGCTGTGCTCTTGGGCCGTCAATCACAGAATCCTCCTCAAGGCTGTCTACCTCCCAGGTCAAGAAAATTACCTGGCGGACAGACTGAGCAGAATCCTGCAACCACACGAATGGAGATTGAACCCGTTGGTGGTTCAGCAGATCTTTCTCAGGTGGGGCCTCCCCACCCTGGATCTTTTCGCCAGTCCTCTGAACCGGCAACTCCCGAGATTCTGCTCCAGACAACCGCATCCTCTGAGTAGCAGCGGATGTGTTTCTGATCTCGTGGTCCACAGGCCTGCTGTATGCGTTTCCTCCCATGCCACTAGTGTCCAGAACACTGTTCAAAGTCCTCAAGGACGGGGCCTCAATGATCCTGATAGCCCCCAGGTGGCCGAGGCAACCGTGGTTCCCGCTTCTGCTGCCACTGGCGGTGGACACCCCTCTTCCTCTGGGGTTTCAGCACGATCTCCTGTCTCAGGATCAGGGGACTCTCTTGCACCCCAACCTCCAGTCCCTTCATCTGATGGCCTGGCTGCTGAAAGGGTAGTCCTGGCTCCCCTACTACTGCCTCGTGAGGTGGAAGATGTAGTCTTAGCCTTTAGACGGCAATCCACCAGGAAATCCTACGCTCTTAAGTGGCGTAGATTCTCCGCATGGTGTGCTCAGCACAGCGAGAATCCCTTCTCGTGCTTGGTAGCGGTGGTATTGCAATATTTGCTTTACCTCTCCAATCTAGGCCTTAAGTCCAACTCTGTCAGGGTTCACCTCAGTGCTCTCTCAGCGCACCACTCGCCGGTGGACGGAAGGCCTCTTTCCAACCACCCTTTGGTGGCTCGTTTTCTCAGAGGCCTCCTTCTGCTTAAGCCTCCTTTGCGTCCACCAGCCCCTGCGTGGGATCTGAATGTGGTCTTACAGCGGATTACTTGTCCGCCCTTTGAACCTATGGCTACCTGCCCTCTCCGTTTTCTCTCCTGGAAAACCTTGTTTCTGGTAGCTCTTACCTCTTCTAGGTGAGTGAGTGAACTTCAGGCGCTAGTGTCTGATCCCCCTTACACTAGGTTCTACAGGAATAGGGTAGTCTTACAGACTCACCCTAAGTTTCTCCCTAAGGTTGTCTCCCCTTTTCACCTCAATCAGGAGGTGGTTCTTCCGACCTTCTTTCCCAGGCCGCATGCCAACCGGGCTGAGATGGTCCTGCATACCCTGGACTGTAGGTGGGCGTTATCCTTCTACCTTGACCGTACGCGGGAGCATCGGAGGGCTGTTCAGCTCTTCGTTTCTTTTGACCCCAATAAGTTGGGGTTACCTGTCTCCAAGCATACTTTGTCCATATGGGTTGCTGACTGTATTGCCTGGGCTTATGGGGCAGGCGGCCTCTCGTTGGAGGGTCGAGTCACGGCTCATCGTGTCAGGGCGAAGGCTGCGTCAGTGGCTCATCTCCGCTCTGTTCTGTTGGCAGACAACTGCCGGGCCGCTACTTGGTCTTCAAGCCAGACCTTTGCAGCCCATTACTGCCTTGAGAGGGAGTCCCGCAGGGACAGTGCTTTCGGACAGGCAGTACTCCATAATCTCTTTGGGGTTTAGGCAACTCCTACCCTCCGGCCCTGGTGTTGGGCTACCGGTCGAGGGCGTTCTCAGAGAAGATTCTTTCCTTACGTACTGACGAGCTCGAGGGAGCTCATTTTTGCGGCTTGAGGTCTCCGGTAGCCTTAAGCTGGGGAGTCCCATATGTGAGGACTGACTTCCTGCTTGGTCCTGGAGAAAGAGTAGTTACTCACCTGTAACAGGTGTTCTCCAGGAGCAGCAGGAATCAGTCCTCACAACCCTCCCTCCTCCCCTTGGAGTTGCAGTCATATGATTTATTTTGCTAATTTTTTGCTGTCTTTTAGCTATGTCATCAGACTGAGCAAGATGGCACCCTTGGGCGGGAAGGGGACCGCGCATGCACGCTGCAATTCCAAAAGGCTTTCTTTGAAAGCTGGGGAAATGCTCCACACGAGGGCTCCATCGGTGCCGACGTCACCCATATGTGAGGACTGATTCCTGCTGCTCCTGGAGAACACCTGTTACAGGTGAGTAACTACTCTTTCCTGAGTCTGAAGTCCATGGTTCTGGGCAAGGGGAAGCTCCGCCCTTGTGCATTTGATTTCATAGTGCAGAGATTGGGCCTTTCTGTGTTTGACTTGATGGGTACTCAATAAAATATCAAAGTGCGGAACCTTTTCAGTTGAGAGAAGTATCCACAGGTGTCAGGCTTGTATGTTCTACTTCAGGAATTGCCCCAGGAGGGAATGTTGCATGTTTCTCCCTGGAACCTGATGAACAGTCTTCAGTGCAGAATTCAAACCCATCCAGGCCTGGTGATCCTAATGACCCAGTCCTGATTCACAGACCATGGTATATGGATTTGATCCAGTTGATGGGGGGGGGGGGGGGGGCCCATCTTGCTATCTCAAGAAAAGGGCCTCCTGTGGCAGGGGTTCCTGGGATTGAAGGATCTTGGTCCCTTCTTGTTTACAGCCTGGCCCTTGAGAGACATAGGCTCTCCAAAAAGAGCATCCTTTAGTTTATGTGTGTGTCTTGTGTGTCTGTCAATTTATGGGAGCCAGGAAGGTGGCATTGCTACTATTTCTCCCTCTTGCAGTCCAGCCTGTGTGCCAGAGGGAGCCACAGTTCCATTCAGCTAGGGTATAGATCTCCTTCTGGGTGGAGTCCACCTTGGTGTCTCCAGAGGATGTCTTGTAAGGGGACTACCTGGTCTTCACTGAGCATCCTTGTGAAGCACTACAGATTGCTTCTGGGAGTTGTTACAGATGTCGCCTTTGGCAGGGCAGTCCTTTTCAGAGAATAGTCTTCCTCCCTCTCTGGATCCCACTTGTCTGGACTGGTCTAGCAGGATGATAAGGAAGGAGAAAATCTACATGCCTAATTTTCTTTCCTTGAATCCTGCTAGACCAGTCAGGACTTGCCCTAGAAGACTTCTTCAGGTCTAGGAGCCCTGCTTTCTCTTGATTGCCGTGTCAGTCTCTGTGTCTGATGTGGAGTTATTTACAGTAAGAGAGCTAAATACTTGTTCCAAATATTTATGGCAATTTGTGGTTAATTCTGGTAATATTTTCTGAGTCTCCAAGTTTTTCAGTTTTGCTTACTGTTTGGGAAGTTTTATTCTGTCTTTTCTTAGTGCTGTATCAATACTGAGTGAGTGATGACATCACTGAAAGTTGCTCAAGTCTGCCTCCACCTGCTGGCAATTGAGCATAACCCATTTATCTGAACTGGTCTAGTAGGATTCAAGGAAAAATATATGGTATGTGAACTTTCCCTTTTGATAGTGACTGCAGTTGCAGTCTGAGAGTCCTCACTGGATCCTGGGCCTTACACTGAAGAACACTGCTTTGTGCAATAAAAGCTGTATCAAACAAATAGAGGGGGAGGTACAATGACCACTTCTCTCCAGATCAAGAATTACTGGTCCACAGCTCTTTATAGAGATCATCAAAAAGAGAATGAGCAGGCAAGAAAAATCTTTCTCCTCTTGGCAGGAACTATTATTGTCTCTACTCTAGATATTAGAATTACAAATTTCATAACATTTGCATGACTGAACCCATTTCTTTTGTACTACATTCATTTACAAGAATGAGAAATTCCAAGAACAGAGCATAATGTCTGTTTTCACTGAAACCTCTAAGATAAAAAGTGACTTAAAATGCAGTCTACCTCCTGTTCCCTTTTAAACAAATGAAATAATGTTCATTAGTATAAATGCACAATTATGCAATATATTCAAATTTACAAAATAACATTGTATTTATACATTAAATGAGATTTCTAATTGAAGGGAGTTGGGGAGAAGCTAGTTGGCTTAAGTTGTTCTGTGTTTTACTCCCTGCTTCTGAGCTTTTGGGGTATGTTTTCTAAACTGGGCTAACGGTTAACCCGGGCTATCTGCCACAAGTCCCATGTTAGTCAGTGGGACCCAGTTGCAGATAGCCCGAGCTAACCGTTAGCTTGGTTTAGTAAACATACCCCTTTGAATATTGCTTTTTTTTATAGTTAACTTTTTTTTACTGTGATATCAAATTAAGTTAATTCTCAGTTTTAAACCTATGTAACTCAATATTTTGAATTACTGCTGCGTCTGGCACAGCATGCATGTGTTTTGATTGAATAATATTTTTATGCAATGTTTCAAGCTTATATTAAATTGCTCCTTTTTATTTCTTTCAGTGCTGAGAAATAGAGCTTGGGAGATTGTTCACTGGGAAAAGGTAAACTGTATAGTTTTTTTTTTATAAAGAAATATCAGGCAGCATGCATTAACTGGGCTCTGTAAAGTTTTCTTTGGATTGAAGCAGTCTCTGTGGTGTTCTGATAAGATGCAGGTACTCAAAGGGGAGAGGGTCCTTCTCAAATAGCTCAAAAGTTGTTAAAATGAACAAAATACATCCTAAAAGACTGGTAAACATGAAACATTGAATGAAGTAGAAAGTGACACTTATTATTGTTGTAGTATGAATTAATAATGCAGCTTAAAATGTTTTTCCATCTTTAAGCAGGATTGAGTCTTGCACATAAATGGGTGCTATTATTTGATGTCGCCAGGACAGAACTGCTTTTCCGCAGCTTGTAACGTTAATGAAAGGTTCTGAGCTTATATGGCCTATTGACATACACTGAGGCCCCCAAAACAACTATGGCGTTTCCAGTGCACAGTTTGCCTAAAGAACAGGAACAACATATGTGGCAAACTCCACTTAGAATTCAACCTATTTTGAAGAAGTTGGACCTCAAATACAAAGTCCTGTAGGTTCAGCTCTCACACTTTTCTGTAGTTGTAGAAGCGGTTTTGAGAAAAGCATAGAGATGCACAGATTTTTTTTCCAGCACCCCTCCAGACAAAGAGCCTCAATTGTTTTATTATACTGGGGGGAAAAAGGCTTTCCAAGGATTCATGCTCTTCTCGCCTTGCTGCCCATCAGTTATATATGGTTCAATACATGCACATAACCTTCCAGACGATGCATGCTTTTTCTCTTGCTCTTGCTATACTGGAACAGTCCCAGTTTGTTTATTTATTTATTTAACATTTTTTGTTTACCGCCTTTCAAGATCTTAAAGCGGTTTACATGAAATAGAACTTTTGGAACTATTTACAATAACAGTTAACCTTTATAATCGTATCATAACTATTTACACAATGGTCTCATAGCAGTTAGCTTGTATATTAATGGAAGCAGATGAATGCAGTATCCACCTCATTAAATCTGCCTATGATATTTTTGAAATTTCATCTAGAATATCCGCTTCTCCTGTTGTGGCTTATCACTTGACATGGCTGTGCTGTGGGTTCTGGGCTCTGGAAAGATATCCTCTCTAAACTGATGCCCCTTGTGCAGATCTACTCTTTGGGGAAAAGGCAAAAGAAACAATTAAGACAAATAAGAGAAAATATTTTTTCACTCAACTTGTAATCAAACTCTGGAATTTGTTACCGGAGAATGTAGTAAAGGCTGTTAGTGTAGCTGGGTTTAAAAAAGGTTTGGACAAGTTCCTGGAGGAAAGGTCCATAAACCATTATTCCACTTCGCCTCTCTGGGCCAGTCCAGGAACCGTAGGGTAGTCAACCTCCTCCAGCAGCTGAGGACTGAATTCAAAGAGTCTTGCTGACAGCCTATCCAGCTCCCCCCTGGTGTCACAGACTCAGTCTTTCAGTCCTCAGCAGCTGGATAGGATGTGTTGCTGACAGGCTCCCGGTCAGACGAAGAGGAACAGCAGAAAAGACTTTGATTATAGTTTTAAAAAAACAAACAAACAAACAAACAAAAAAAACTGGAAAGAGATTAAGAAACAGAATTAGTTTAAAAAAAAAAAAAAAAGAGAAATATCACAAATGGCACCTGGGGAGCCCTAGCAGGGTTTTCTGTCAGGATAGCCAGGCTTTGTAAAGGCCTTTGAAAAAAAAAAAAGAAAGTAGTGCTCTATTTTTAAAGTGAGACCTGCTGAAGGAGACAGAGGTCGCCGGTCACTAGTGCAGGGCAGCAGCTGGAGAGGCAGAGCCTGCCTCGCAGACCTGATCCATCGCGGGGCAGTGTGTAGGTGCTGGGAGCCCCAGAGCCAGTCACGCTGCCATCGGAGGCCCGATCCTGCGTCTGCCGCTAGCAGCGGGATCAAAGGATCAGGACTGCATTGAGGAACAGGTACCTTCCGTCTTCCTATCTCCTGGGGGGTTGGTAGTCAGGGGTGAGCCGGCATTAGGCGTGTCGGGTCGAGTCTGTGAGCAGACATCTCCGGAGCCATTCTCTGTGGGAGCGCATGCTGCCGGGTCCGGTGGTGTGCGGGAGTCGGCGAGGTTGCTCAGGCCCAGGACTCTCCCGATTTTGTTTCCGTGTGGGCAACGGTATGGAGCGCTTGTTAGGGGACAGATCTGAGGAGAAGCTGCCTAAGTTAGATCCCTTACTCAGCCATCCTGAACTGGCGGTAAAGGCGGGAATGGTGGCCATTTTAGCTGAGGCAGCCGTGGTTCCCGCGCTACAGGACAAGGGGGGAAAAAAGAAGTCTAAGTCAAAGAAATCTGCTGGGCAGGTGGAAGCTCCGACTCCAGTGACAGAGGGGCAGGGGGACTTGCAGTCCTTGTTTTCCCCAGACTTCATTCTTTCCCTCCATAAAGCGTATTGCTTGAAATTAGAACAAATGCAAGGAAAGAGTTTGCCTCACAGCTCCTCTGCAACCCCCGGGGAGGACACCTCACTGTTGGATGCCGGTGAGGGGTCTTCTAAGAAGAGTTTGGCAGTTGGGTCGGGGTTTGATGGCTTCACTCAGCAAATCCCTACCTCTCTTCCACCGGAGGAGGGAGAAATCCTCTGAGTCCGGTATAGACCACTGGTCAGGAGAGCTTGAGGAAGGTGAACTTGGCCCAGGGGATGATCCCAATGTTTTTAGGGTCTTTCGGAAGGAGGAGCTGGGAGCTCTTATTGGCCAGACGCTTGCGACTCTTAATATTTCCCTGCCAGAGGTGCAGGAGGAGCTTTTGGAGGATCCGCTGCTCCAGGGCTTTAAGAGCGAACAGAAGTGTTTTCCGGTTCACAGAGTTATTAAGCAAATGATTGAATCGGAATGGGAATGCCCGGAGGCTTCCTTGAGAGGTGGTCGGGCGATGGGGCAGTTGTATCCAGTACCCAAGGAGGACAGAGAACTTCTGCGGATGCCAAAAGTGGATGCACTAGTGTCAGTGGTGACTAAGAAGACTACGATTCCAGTGGAAGGCGGTGCAGCCCTGAAGGACCTACAAGATAGAAAGTTGGAATCGCTTCTCAAACAGGCATTTGACGCGAGTGCGCTTTCTTTGCAGGCCTCCATTTGTGGTGCTTATGTTTCCAGGGCATCCATTCTTTGGCTCCAAGGGGAACCTTCGTCGGACGGGGATGAAGGTTCTGGCTCCGGAGTAAGCGAAGTTGGAGTCGTCGGCGGCGTATCTCTCCAATACTTTTTATGACCTGGTTAGAATTGCTGCAAAGTCCATGGGGTAGGTCATTGCCACGCGTAGGTTTCTCTGGCTCAGAAATTGGGCAGTGGATTCTTCCTCTAAGGCGCGCCTTAGTAAGTTTCCATATAAGGGCAAGCTGCTCTTTGGAGAAGCCTTGGAAAAGATTGTGAAGGATTTGGGGGATTCCAAAGGCGGTCGTCTGCCGGAGGATCATCCAAAAGGACTGAGGTCAGAGGCAGTGCAGAGGGGTCAAGGCAGAGATTTTCGGAGATTCAGAGGCTCTCATTTTACCCCATACCAAAGAGGTTGATTTGTGGCACGAGGACAGTCCTTTCGGGGGGCAAGAGGGTTTGGTAGGGGCTATGGGGGGCCCCAGCAGAACTCTGCTAAGAAGCCACAATGAAGAGCGGTTGGTTCAGACGGAGATGGCGTTAGGAGGACGTTTACAAGAGTTCCACTCCATCTGGACCACCATAACTACGGACCGGTGGGTGCTGGAGATCATATGCGACGGTTATGCCTTGGAGTTCGAGCAGCCTCTAGTGGGGGCTTTTGTGCAGTCACCATGCGGGTCTCCCGCGAAGGCAAGGGCTATAGCCGACATCTTTCAACGGTTGCTGCTTCTGCGAGTGGTGGTTCCCGTCCCTCGAGACCAGTACGGGTTAAGTCGATACTCGATTTATTTTGTGGTTTCTAAGAAGGAGGGTTCCTTCCGACCCATTTTGGATCTCAAACATGTGAACCGTTGTTTGCGGGTTACGCATTTCAGGATGGAGACTCTGCGTTCAGTCATCCAGGCGGTACGGCCGGGCGAGGTCCTTTCCGCCATCGACTTGTCGGAGACGTATCTCCACATCCCTATTCGGCCATAGCATCAAAGGTTCTTACGTTTTGCTGTACCCTCGGGACATTTTCAGTTCCAGGCGTTGCCATTCGGTCTGGCTACCGCTCCGTGCACCTTCACGAAGGTCATGGTAGTGGTTGCGGCGGCGTTGCCAAGAGAAGGTATCCACGTTCATCCCTATCTCGACGATTGGCTGATTTGCGCGGGGTCAGTGGCGGCATTGGCTCGTGTGGTGGAATTTCTGGAGCTACTTGGTTGGGTGGTGAATCGGACCAAGAGTCAGTTGCAGCCCGTGCAGCGTCTAGTTTATCTAGGAGCCTTGTTTGACACCACCGCTGGAGCGGTGTTTCTGCCCGAGGAGTGGTTACAAAAGATTGTGCGGCAGGTCTCAGACTTCTTCCTCATCAAGGCATGGAGGTATTTGCAGCTACTGGGTTCCATGGCGGCGGCGTTAGACCTGGTGCCATGGGCCAGAGCCAATATGCGTCCCCTACAGCGAGCATTGCTGTCCAGGTGGTCGCTGCAGGAGGATTCCCTCAGCCAACGTTTGATACGCTCACAAGAGGTCAGCGACAGTCTGCTCTGGTGGTTAGACATCAATCATTTGTAAGCGGGGGTACCTCTGGTGATGCCGGATTGGTCCTCGTCACTACGGATGCCAGCCTGGTCGGCTGGGGAGCACATTGCCTGTCTCAGGTAGCGCAAGGGCTCTGGTCTCCGGAGGAGAGCATTTGTTCAATCAATCAATTAGAAATGAGAGCAGTAAGATTTGCCCTGCTAGAGTTTGCCAGTCAGATCACCGGAAAAGCAGTGTGAGTGTTCTCCGACAATGTGGTGACAGTGTCCTATATCAATCAGCAGGGGGGCACGGGCAGTGCATTTCTGTTGGAGGAGAGCCAACTGCTGATGCAGTGGGTGGAGAATCACCTGGTAGCACTCTCAGCTGCTCATGTAGCGGGCAAGGACAACGTGCAGGCAGATTTTCTCAGCCGGCATTTATTGGATCCCGGAGAGTGGGAACTGAACCAGGCAGTCTATCGCAACCTTATCGTGTGTTGGGGACAGCCGGTCATGGATTTGATGGCAACCTTCGACAATGCCAAGACCTCTCGATTTTTCAGCCGATGCTGGGAGCGCATGTCGGAGGGGCTCGATGGCCTGGCGTAGCCATGGCCGGCGTTGGGGCTGTTTTATGTGTTCCCGCCATGGCCTATGATCGGAAGGGTCATTCGGCGGATAGCAGGTCATGGCGGAAAGGTAGTTCTTATTGCCCCAGACTGCCCGAGAAGACCGTGGTATGCGGATCTGGTGTGTCTACTCGTGGACCAGCCGTGGAGGCTTCCAGTACGGATCAATCTTCTACATCAAGGTCCAATATTAATGCCGCAAGTGGATCACGTCTTGCTTACAGCTTGACTCTTGAAAGGACCGCCTAAGATGAAAAGGTTATTTGGCGGCGGTTGTAGATACTATGTTACAGGCCAAGAGGAAGTCGTCATCTCTCGCCTATATCCAGATTTGGCGTGTTTTTGAAGTTTGGTGTGAGAGGCAGAACGTGCGGCCTTTTTCAGCGGCAGTATCGGAAGTCTTAGCTTTTCTTCAGGATGGGCTGGATAAGGGGCTCGCCCTTAACACTCTGAAGATGCACCTGGCAGCTCTGACTTGTTATAGAGGAAAGGTGCAAGGGAATGCTTTGTCCCTCCATCCGGATGTTCTGAGGTTTTTGAAAGCGATTAAGAATGTTCAGCCGCCGGTTAGACCAGTGGTGCCGGCATGGGATTTGAATTTAGTCCTTGAAGCGTTGACGCATGCACCCTTTGAACCCGCCAGGTCGGGGTGGCTACGAGAGCTTACGTGGAAGACTGCTTTCTTGGTGGCTTTGTGCTCGGCCAGGATAATTGCAGATTTACAAGCTCTGTCCTGCAGAAAACCCTACATTCAGTTTTCAGAGGAGAAGGTGGTACTGCGTCAGGTGCCTTCCTTTCTACCGAAGGTGGTCTTGGTTTTCCATGTGAATCAACCAATTTCGCTTCCAACGTTCCGGGGCCGCGAAGAGGGGTCTATGGCCGGTGCTCTTCAGAAGTTGGATCTGGGAAGGATTCTCCATCGGAATCTGCGGCGAACGGAAGTTTTTAGAAAGACCGATAGGTTGTTTGTGCTTTTAGGAGGAAGCCGTAAAGGGGAGGCGGCTTCCAAGGCCTCCATTGCCCGGTGGGTGATGCAGGCTATAAAGGTGGCATATCAAGTGAGGGGACAGTTGCCACCCGAGGGTTTGTGTGTGCATTTGACTAGAGGACAGGCGGCTTCCTGGGCCGAAAGGGCGTTGGTTCCGCCAATAGATATTTGTCGAGCGGCTACTTGGTTGTCCCTTCATACCTTTGCAAAGCTTTATCGCTTGGATGTTCTGGCACAGGGAGATGTGAAGGTGGGAGCCTCAGCCATGGTGGCGGGGCTAGCAGGACCCTCCCGACAGTAGGTACTGCTTTGGTACCTCCCTACGGTTCCTGGACTGGCCCGGAGAGACGAAGAGGAAGGAGAAATTAGGTTTTACCTGCTAATTGTCTTTCCTTGAGTTCTCTCAGGGCCAGTCCAGGGCCCACAAGGATATTATTTCAGTCCACTAGAAGAGTGCGTATAGTAGTTTTACGGGGGTTTGGGTCGTAGTTGTACACAAGGCAAGTTTACAGTGGAACTTGCTGTGTGGCTCCTGTGTGCCTTAGGGAGAAAGAGCATGATGAGCTCATCCTGTCATTTAGTTAAAGAAAAAAAAATAGAAAAACAGAAGGGACTAGAGGGGATTCCTATTTCGGGGTCACCTGTCCCATGGATGTAGTGGAAGTAGCGTGTTTTTTTTTTCAAGTTCATGTTTCGTTTTTTGTTTTAATAGCATGTTTTTTTCAAGGTAGAGCAAGTACTTAATTACGTAGGCTGCTTTGGAAGTTGTAGACCAGGGGTCTCAAACACGCGGCCCGCGGGCCGCATGCGGCCCGCGAGAGAAGGTTGTGCGGCCCGCGACGGAGGGAAATAAAAAAAGCCTTGCTTCTGCCGTTGCCGCCGTGGCAGCGGCAGAATTGACTGTCAATTTTTTTTTTAAACGGGCTTCTGCTGCTCAAGCAGCAAAATCAGCTGTGCTGCGGTACCTTCCTCTATGCCCGGAGATCCTTCATTGTGCTCCATCAGCGTGTGCTTTTCAAGCCGCGAAAGAGAGTATTCCCCTCTCGCGAGGCTTGACACGTGAATAGGCTTAAGCCGCGCGAGAGGGAAATACTCTCTTCGCGGCTTAAGAAGCACACGCTGATGAAGCACAATGAGGGATATCTCCTGCAGAGAGGAAGGGGCCGCGGGACAGCTGATTTTCTGCTGCAGCAGTAGCAGCAGCAGAAGAAGCCAGGTGTTTTTTTTATTTACCCGGGGGGGGGGGGGGGGTAGGACTGGAAATGGGCTATTGGCAGGGGGGGGGTGTAGGACTGGAAATGGGCTATTGGCAGGGGGGGGGTAGGACTGGAAATGGGCTATTGGCAGGGGGGTGTAGGACGGGAAATGGGCTATTGGCAAGGGGGGGTTATGACTGGAAATGGGCTATTGGCAGGGGGGGTTATGACTGAAATGGGCTATTGGCAGGGGGGGGTTATGACTGGAAATGGGCTATTGGCAGGGGGGGGTTATGACTGGAAATGGGGCTATTGGCGGGGGGGGTGTAGGACTGGAAATGGGCTATGGCAGGGGGGGTTGGACTGGAAATGGGCTATTGGCAGGGGGGGTGTAGGACTGGAAATGGGCTATTGGCAGTGCAGGGTTTAGGACTGGAAATGGGCTATTGGCAGGGGGGGGTAGGACTGGAAATGGGCAGTTGGGCAGGGAGGGTGTAGGACTGGAAATGGGCTATTGGCAAGGGGGGGTTATGACTGGAAATGGGCTATTGGCAGGGGGGGTTATGACTGGAAATGGGCTATTGGCAGGGGGGGGGTTATGACTGGAAATGGGCTATTGGCAGGGGGGGTTATGACTGGAAATGGGCTATTGGCGGGGGGGGGGGGGGGTTATGACTGGAATTGGGCTATTGGCAGGGGGGGTATGACTGGTAATGGGCTATGGTGGGGGCTAGGACTGGAACTGGGCAGGGGGGGGTAAGGAAGGACTGGAAGTGGGCTGATGGGGGGAGTTAGGACTGGTAATGAGCTATGGAGGGGCTGACTGAAATGGGGTAATGGGGGTTAGGGCTGGAAGTGGGCTATTGGCAGGGGGGGGGGTTATGACTGGTAATGGGCTATGGTGGGGGTTAGGACTGGAAATGGGCAGATGGGGGTTAGGACTGGAGGTGGGCTGATGGAAGGGGGGCTTGAACTGCAAATGGCTGATGGGGAGGGGGCATGGAATGGAAATGGGCTGTGAGGGGAGGGAGCTAGGATTGGAAATGGGCTGATGGGGGGGCTAGGATTGGAAATGGGCTGATGGGGGGCTAGGATTGGAAATGGACTGATGCAGGGACTAGAAGGGAGCGTATGCTGGGTGGGGCTGGAACTAGAAGGGAGCTGATGTTGGGGGAGGATTAGAATGGGATGGCGCTGGGAACGTGAAATGGAGAGGGAAAAATATTTTGTCTGGGAGAGAAGACAAATCTACAATTGGCCAGGTATTGGGAGAGTAAGTGGGATGGAGGATGGTGGGGTAAAATTGAGTGGATGAAATAGGAATGAGGAAAGAGAAAAAGGAGAAAGATTAGTATGTTAAAGCAGATGTAGAGAGAGAATGGAAAAAAAACTAGGAGAGAAGAAAGGGCAAATGGACAGCAGACGATGGAGAGTTAGCAGAAGACATGAAGAAACCAGAAGAAAGTGGCTGGAACAATTGCAACTGAAAAAAAAATGCACAAAAGGTAGAAAAATATCTCTTATTTTGAATTTATTAACTGGAATATGTCAGCTCTGGGAAATGTGCATCATTAATGTTTGCGCTTTGTTTAGTACAAGAGGAAATTAATTTATAGTTTTATTTCTACAGTGTTGTTGTACATTCCAAGTTTGGCTTTTGGGGTTCCCAGTTTAATTATTGTCTTCCTGTTTCTAAATCTTTTAGTCTTTCTTTATCCATGCACTCATTAAAGAGGCATGTTTACTAAAAGTTAGTGCATGGTAACATTATGCAAATATTTATGCAAATGAGGCCCCTTATGCAAATGAGGCCCCGCGTCTTATGCGGCCCCCGGGTTACTTTACAAGTCCTCATTCGGCCCTCAAAGCAATTTGAGTTTGAGACCCCTGTTGTAGACTGAGTCTGTGACACCAGGGGGGAGCTGGATAGGCTGTCAGCAAGACTCTTTGAATTCAATCCTCAGCTGCTGGAGGAGGTTGACTACCCTACGGTTCCTGGACTGGCCTGGAGAGAATTCAAGGAAAGACAATTAGCAGGTAAGACCTAATTTCTCCTTTAAAAAGGGACCCAGGATATCAATGCTTGACCCAATACAAGCATTGTGGGACCTGTGTCTTTTGGGGAAACTGCTAGGTATGTATGACCTAGATTGGCCACTGTTGGAAACAGGATACTGGGCTTGATGGACCTTGGTCTGACCTAGTATGGCATATCTTATGTTCTTATTGTACTGTGCTATAGCATCTCTTGGCTGTTCTGCCCTCAACATGTACTACTTCATCTAGATCAGGGGTTCAAAACCCAGTCCTCGGATCCACCTAGCCAGTCAGGTTTTCAGGATAACCTCAGTGAATATGCATATGAGAGATTTGGTTACAATCAAGACAGTGCATGCAAATCTCTCTCATATATATTCATTGTGGTTATTCAGAAAACCTGACTGGCTAGGTGTGCCCCGAGGACTGGATTAAAAATCCCTGATTTAAAGGATTTTGTTATACTGTTCATAATTATAAAACTGTAAATCTAGGTGGTTTACAATTTAATGTTTTGTGATTGGAAAACATATACTATGAAATACAACATTATACTGACACAAGGATGGAAATTAAAATTCAAAATAGCAGCAGGACACAAGGGTATGGGGCAGGGGTTCTCAACCCAGTTCTTGGGATACATCTAGCCAGTCAGGTTTTTAGGATAGCCAGTTTCTCCAGGAACAAGCAGGAAATCAGTTCTCACATATGGGTGTTGTTGGCGCCGACGGAGCCCACATGGAGCATTTATCTTTTTATCTTTATCTTTATTGAGTTTTTGATATACTGCTCATGTGGAGCATCAGAGAGGTGTATATAAAATAAAACAGCTACATGAGAGAAAAGGAAAAGAACACTATTATCAACAGAAAAGCACAAGAAACATGCAGATAGCAGAAGAGGGAAAATAGGGACAGTGCAGTGTTCTGAAGCATAAAAGGCTTCAGAGCCCTGCACTGTTGAGGCATTCCTAACAGGGGCTATGCATTTCAAGCAAAGGTAAGAATTTGTGGCTTTTTAAATTGCTAGCTGTCTGACTGGGAGCTCTTAAAAGGGTTTTGGTACATTTTTAAAACAAAGTTACATTATTTTAGGTGCTTTAATTTAAAAGGAGAAATATTTTCTTTAGTGGGTTAGGTTTAAAACTCTGCTTTAGTAACTTTCTCAGCTCTTTGGAGCTACTGACACCTAATCAGGTGTTAGTTCCCTCCTTACCCCCCCCCAACTCCCACTCACCCCTAGTGAGCAGTCTTGCTTTATAGGGCACCTCCTCAATTAACAAAGCACAGAGACTTGGAACAGCACATTCTGAATATAATTAAAGAGATTTAACTGCTTTTTCTCTGAAAGGACAGCTGGGAAACTGGCTGGCACTTTGGTAGATCTCTCTCTTTTGCTTTAACAGATACCTAAGCTCCATGAACTGAACAATGGCTGGGAAAAATCGTATCGCTAAAGTTGTTGCCCCGTTACAGCTTCTGCCTCTGTCCAGACAGAGGTCCCAATGCCAGTTGAAGGACCGGTTCCATGTGCACGGTGCCTGCATGCTGAAGCTCTCAGGAAACAAGTGGAGGAACTCAGAGAGGAGGTGGCGAGACTGAGGAGCATTCAAGACAGTGAGAAGTACATTGATGAGATGCTTCTTGCAAGAACAAAGCTCTCCAGCAGATGAGAAGATGGGTGCCTTCAGAATGACGAAGGTTGGACACAAGTCACCAGGGCCTGCAGAATCACCAATCCAACTTCTCCAGCCCTTGAATTGAAGAACCATTGTGCAGCCCTGGAAGTGGAGGAGGTAAAAGCATCCTTGGAAAGGGAAGAACCAGAGCTCAAGTACCCCAAAGTTGCAGAATCAGGGACCACAAGGAAGCGAAGAGTAGTGGTGGTTGGTGACTCTCTTCTGAGGGGTACTGAGGCATACATCTGCCGACCAGACTTGATGTCCAGAGAGGTATGCTGTCTGCTAGGTGCCAAAATCCAAGATGTTGCGGAGAGTTTGCCGAGACTCATCAAGCCCACTGACTATTACCCAATATTGATAATCCATGTCTGCACAAATTATACTGCCAGGTATCTCTCTGAGCATATCAAAAGTGACTTCATGGCTCTGGGACAGAGGGTAAAGCAGATAGGTGCACAGGTGGTGTTCTCTTCAATCCTCCCTGTTGAGGGTAAAGGCCAAGGCAGAGAGGCATGCATGGCTGCATGGATGGTATCATCGAGAGCATTTTGGTTTCCTGGACCATGGGATGCTGTTCCAAGGGTTGCAGAGCAGAGATGGCATCCATCTGTCCAAGAAAGGTCGACATGTCTTCAGTAGCAGACTGGCTAATCTACTGAAGAGGGCTTTAAACTAGATTTGTTGGGGATGGGTGAAGAAAGCCCCCAGGTAAGTGAAACATTAAATACCTTTATGGAAATTGGTAAAAAGGATAACATATGGAAAGCAGCATGTATTAATGCCCGTAGCATGGGAAATAAGATCCCTGATGTTGAAGCTTTGGTGTGAGTGGCTGACTTGGATTTAATGGCAGTTACAGAAACATGGTTCACAGAAAAACATGACTGGGATGTAGCTATACCAGGCTATACTTTATTCAGAAAGGACAGGGTAGGAAGAAGGGGAGGAGGAGGAATGGCACTATATGTAAAAAATAATATTAAAGCTTTGGAAATACAGAGCTTAAAAGGGAGAGAGGTGGCACTGTGGGTTAAACTAGAAAGAGGGAAAAAGAAATCTATTTGCATTGGCGTGATATACAGACCTCCCTCACAGAGGTGGACAGAGAGTTAATCGAAGACATACGCAGTATTGCTAGGAATGGGGAAGTGCTACTGATAGGGGATTTCAGTATGCCAGATGTTATTTGGCACATTCCTGCTTCAGTATCATCTAGAAGTAAGGAGATCCTGGATTCTCTACAGGGAGAACTATTCAGGCAATTGATAACAGACCCCACACATAAAGGGACTATACTGGACTTGGTGCTTACCAATGGTGAAAGTGTTTCTGATGTTATAGTGGGAGATCATTTTGAATCCAGTGATCACCTGATGGTGTAGTTCAGTATTAGGACTAGGGCTGTTAGAATCCATTCAAAGGAGAGGATCTTAGACTTTAGGAAGACTAACTTTGCCAAGATGGGCCTATACCTCGGAGTCGTTAGCGGGATGGGAACAGCTGGGGGATGTAGAAAAACAGTGGGCAAAACTGAAAGGGGATATTTCAGGGGCAGCCAACCTTTTTGTTAAAATGGTAAATAAAGGTAAAAGGAAAAGGAGACTGCTATGGTTTTCGAAGGAAGTAGCTGAAAAAGTGAAGAAAAAGAGGGAGGCCTTCATGAAATACAAGAGATCACAGAGAGAGGAAGACAGGCATCTATATTTGGAAAGAGAAGCTAGCAAAGTAGTCAGAAAAGCAAAGATTCAAAAAGAGGAAGAAATAGCCAATGCAATAAAATTGAGGGATAAGACATTTTTCAGATAGGGAAAAAGTGGTACTGTCAGACTCAAGGGTGAAGAGGAGGAATATGTAGAAGCTGATGAGGATAAAGCGGAATTGCTTATGTTCTGTGTTCACAGATCAAGAACCAGGAACAGGACCTCAGAAAACACCCACAAACAGGAACAGAAGCGAAGGGCATCTTGAACAATTTTCAGAAGACTGTGTTTGTGAGAAACTAGTTAAAGTAGACAAAGCGATGGGACTGGATGGGAATACACCCTAGAATACTGAGGGAACTTGGGGACGTTCTAGCAGCTCTACTGACTGATCTTTTCAATGCCTCGTTGGAGTCGGGAGTGGTGCCAAAGGACTGGAGAGAGGCTCATGTGATGCCCTTACACAAAACCGGACGTAAGGATGTGATTGAAAACTACAGAACGGTTAGTTTAACTTCGGTGGTGAGTAAATTATTGGAAACAATGCTGAAAGAGAAAATAGTGAGGTTTCTGGAGTCCAGCGGATTACAGGATCCGAGGCAGCATGGATTCACCAGAGGCAGGTCTTGTCAGACAAATCTGATTGATTTCTTTGACTGGGTGACCAGGGAGTTGACCGAGGGAGAGCTCTAGATGTGGTGTATTTAGATTTCAGTAAAGCCTTTGACACCGTTCCTCACAGGCGACTTATAAACAAACTGAGCACCATATGGATGGACCCATAAAGTTATTGCTTGGGTTAGAAATTGGTTGAGTGGGAGGCGACAAAGAATACAGGTAAATGGAGCTCTCTCTGAGGAGAAGGAAGTTACCAGTGGTATGCCCCAGGGATCTGTTCTTGGTCCGATTCTTTTTAACATCTTTGTTAGTGATATAGCTGAAGGGCTGTCGGGTAAGGTTTCCCTTTTTGTGGATGATGCCAAAATATGCAATAGAGTAGACACTCAGGAAGGTGTAGATAACATAAGGAGGCATCTAGTTAAGTTTGAAGAATGGTCTAGAACACTGTTCCCTCTAAGCTGTGCGCGTGTGCACGCGCACACACCTCGCCGAGCGAGCGCACATACTTTACAACAGACCGCACAAAAATTACGGTTCTGATTTTGATAGAAAACAACACGGACGTCTTAAAATTTAAAAGTTGTGATTGTAATTACTAGAAATTTTCCGCTTCATTTAGTAATCGTCTATTTTAATTTAATTAATTTATTTATTTATTTAACAATGATTTATATACCGCATCTTCCATAGTTCAGTTGCGGTTCACAATAAACAACAGTTAACAAATCGGAGTTTGTTTTACATAAAACATCATATGACCAAATAACAATAAGATAAACAACTAGTGTTAATACAGAACAGTATAGAACAGTGTAAACTATATACATTATGTACAAATACACATTATGTGGGGCTTAAGCGTTATTCAAAGTACCGTATCAGCTATGAAGAATTGTATGTGTAGGTCATTTGGGATTTGTTAGATAAAAACTGGTTAGCCATTATCTAAGTCTATTGAGGGATGATCTGAGTTGTAATGTTTAGAAAAGAGATAGGTTTTCACTTTTTTGCGGAATTCGATGATCTCGGTTAGCAATCTTAGATCATCTGGGAGGGAATTCCAGATTGTTGGAGCTGCATGAGAAAAAGCTCTATTGTTTGTGAGTTTATTTGCTTTTATGAAGTCTTTGGGAGTTTTTAGTTTATTTGTTTGTCCTTTTCTTTGAGTAGATTTTGAGTGCTCTTTGCTGATTAGGTTACTTAGGGTGACTGGGGCCATGTCGTTTAGAGTTTTAAATGTGGTTATCAATGTTTTGTATACTATCCTACTTTGTATAGGCAGCCAGTGAAGGGATTCTAGTATTGGTGTTATATGTTGATGTGCGTGTACTTTCGTTATTATCCGAGCTGCTGCATTCTGGGCAAGTTGAATTCTTTTAATGTTTTGTTTTGTTATACCCAATAAAATTAGGTTAGCGAAGTCAAAGTGGGGGGTTATGATGGCATGAATTATGCTGATGAAATCATGTATGTATACAAGGGGTCTTAGTTGTTTAAGGATTTTGAGTTTGAAATAGATTTTCTTTGTGGTGTTTCTAATGTGGGTGTCTAATGTAAGGTGTTTATCTAGAATAACACCTAGATATCTTACTTCATTTTTTATTTTAATTTCTTGGTTTTGAAGTGTGTAGGTGGAGTATAGAATTGGTTTTTGGTGACGATTAGCACTTCAGTTTTGGAGTGATTTATTTGGAGATTGTGGGTATTTAGCCAGGATGTGACTTCATTGAAGCAATCTGACAGAGTTTGCATCGGTAAGTTGGGAATCGTGAACGGAATGTACATCATGATATCATCTGCGTATAGATGATAGAGTACACCAAATTTTTTAAAGATGTTGCAAACAGGTTTTATGTATATGTTAAATAGGAGTGCTGATAACGCTGATCCTTGAGGTAAACCGGTTTCCAGTTTGTATGAATCAGAGGTTTGATTACCTATTCGTACATTTTGTGTCCTATTATCTAGATAAGAGGAGAACCATTTATGAACTGTGGCATTTATTCCTATTTGACTCAGACTGTTGAGCATTATGGTATGGTGGACGCTATCAAAAGCAGCTGAAATATCAATAAATAATAGAATGAATGCTTGTTTGTGATTGTCGATTCCTCTTAATAGTGTATCCCAACAACATGCCAAGAAAGATTCTCTAACCCTTAGTGGTGCATTTGTTTCTATAGAATTCATGATCATACAACCTTATGTAGCAATATTTGTAAATAGTTTACAAGCTTATGTAGCAAGTTTTGTAAATAGTTTACCCCTGTTATCTAAGTTACTTGCCCTGTTATCTGTAAACTCATACATGTTAACTGTACTGAGCGTTTCTGTTCCATGTAAACCGCGCTGATGCTGAATAGTGCGGTATATAAGAGAATGTAAATAAATAAATAAATAAAATAAATCTGTTAGAACTGTGAGGAGTGTTTCCACTCCATGCTTTGGGCGAAAACCATATTGCTGTTCGTCGAGTGGGTAAGATGAGTCTAGGTCAGCGATGGCGAACCTGTGGCACGCGAAGGCCTTGCAGCTGGCACGCAGGAAGGTCCGCAATTAAGATATGCGGCGCGGTGGGAGGTGAGTGTGCTGGTGTCTCCGCGCCCAAAGCTTTCCTTTCCTTTCCTTTCCTCCCAGGCTAGGGCCAGCGGACTGAGCCCGAGGGCTAGGGATTGCAGGCGGCGGGTCGGCTCGGCTGCGCCTTAGTGAAGGGCTCTCGCCCCATCTGCCTGCTGCAGCTCCACTCAGCTGCGCCCCATTGCCGGGCCTACAGCACTGCCTACCGCTTAACTCCTTAGCTGCCGCTTCTGCCCACGACCCTGCCTGCTTCCCCTGTTCCGAAATGGTTTGGACTCGGCATTCGGTAAGTATATTTTTCTTTTCTTTCTTTGTCTTTTGCATAGTCCTCGGGGACTGTATTTACCACACTCTTGAAAGAAGTTACCACAGTTGTGGGATTATAGAACAATTCTAAATGGCTTTTTTTTCGTTAGGAAGTCCAGGGCTGGATCTGTCTGCACTTCTGTGACATGAACGTTCACTTTTGGTGGCTTTAGTGCTTGTGAAAGTGGGAATACAAAGCACTTCATTCATTAAAAAAAAGGGTGCATGGTATTATGGGTAAGGACTCTGCGGTTCCCCACACTATCCACCAGTGTGTCTACTTCCCTAGAAGAGGATATGGCCTAGTGCAGCGATGGCGAAATGAAAACCAAAGGATTGTGAATCAAATTGATTCTCTGACAATACAAGGATTCCAACCTTTACAAATGATGTTACATAGTTCAGGCAACTTTATAAAGAGTTTTTAGATACTAAAATCTTGTTGTTAAGGTTTAATTGACGTGCTGGCACTTTGAGGAAATTCTTTGGTTTTGTGCGGCAGTTTGGGCACTCGGGCTCAAAAAGGTTAGCCATCACTGGTCTAGGTGCTCCTGCGTCTGTATTTGTACTGTTTTTTCTATTACTTTTGCTAAGAATGGTATACTTGAGATGGGTCTATATGATTTTGGTGAGGTTTTATCAAGGGTGCTGTTCTTGAGAATTGGTCTTATTTGTACGTGTTTAAGTGTGGGTGGGAGGTAACCTTGGAGTAGTGAGAGATTGACAATGGGGAGTATGAATGAAAGAAGGATTGGGAGAGTGTTTTTTATCCAGATTACTGGGCAAGGATCTAGGTAAGAGGTAGTGGTGTTTAGGTTGAGTATGATATTTTTTAATGATGTTTTGGTTATAGGGTGAAATTCTGACCATACGTCTATCGGGTGATGAGGTTTGTGGAAAGAGTCTGGAGTCGTGAATTGTAGTTTTGTTTTGTTATGGTAATAGTTAGCTAATGTTTGTGCTGAGATGTCAGTGATTTCCTTGCTGGAAGTTTGTGAGTTATTAGTTAGGTTACTAACAATGGAAAATAGTTCTCTTGGTCTATTATAAGAATTTGATAGGATGCTGGCATAGTAGTTTTTCTTTGTGTTGTCTAAGGTTTCCTTGTATAATGTGAGGTGGTTATAATATAATTCTTTGTGGATGGTGGATTTGGTTTTGCGCCATTTGGCTTCTAGTTTTCTTAGATCTCTTTTCATATGTTTTAAAGTACTGTTGAACAATGGGGTGATTTTGATTTTAGTATTGGTTGGCTTTTTATTATTTTGGTTAATTGTGGCTGCATTATTGATGGTGGTATGCCAGTTTTTGACTGCTTCATCTAAATCTGTTGGAGATGATGAAAGGTGGGGTATTGTAGAGTCTAGAAATTCAGTTTCAATGAATTTCTTGAATTTTATAGTTTGGTCATTTCTTGTGTGTTTTATGACACTGATAATGTTGTAAGTGAAGTTTATTTTAATTAGATGATGATCAGACCAGGGTATTTCAGTACATTGTAAGGAGTCTGGGTTGAAAAGTTTAAATAGTGAATTTGATTGAAATCAATGTGGTGTACATACTGTATTCTAACGTGTAGTCAAATTTTAAAGTATATAACTCCGAGTGTCGTTATGTGGCGCACAAAAATTTAACATTCCTTCAAAAGCTGCACAGTTGATATTTTATGCGCACACACCTTACAGAAAATTAGAGGGAACATTGGTCTAGAATTTGGCAGCTGGGATTTAATGTTAAAAATTGCAAGGTCATGCATTTGGACTGCAGCAATCCAAGGGTGCAATATAGTATAGGGGGTGAAGTACTTTTGTCCACTAAAGAAGAGCGAGACCTAGGCGTGATTGTGTCTGATGATCTTAAAGTAGCTAAACAGGTAGAAAAGGCGACAGCAAAAGCTAGAAGGATTCTTGGGTGCATACGGAGAGGAATGGCTAGCAGAAAAAAGGAGGTGATAGTGCCTCTGTATAAGTTTTGGTGCGACCTCATATGGAGTATTGTGTGCAATCCTTCAAAAGGATATAAACAGGATGGAGTCAGTACAGAGGGCGGCTATTAAAATGGTTAGTGGTTTTCATTATAAAGCATATGAGGAAAGACTTAAGGATCTTAATATATATACCTTAGAGGAAAGGCGGGATAGAGGTGATATGATTGAGACGTTTAAATACCTCCATGTCATAAATGCACAGGGGAAGAGCCTCTTTCAATTGAAAGCAAGTTCTGCTACGAGGGGACATGGGATGAGGGTGAAAGGGGATAGATGCAGGAGTGATACGCAGAAATATGTTTTTATGGAAAGAGTGGTGGATCCGTGGAATAGTCTCCCAGTGGAGATGGTAGAGATGAGGACAGTATCTGAATTCAAAAAAGCATGGGACAAACACAGAGGATTTCTTAAGGAAAAAAGGGACTGTTGTAGTTGTTGATATGGAAGGACAGACTAGATAGGCCATGTGGTCTTTTTCTGTCGTCATTTTTCTATATTTCTAGTACTAAGTAAGACAAGGGGCAGGGGTCGGTAGGGAAACTAGGAGGCAGTAGATGAGAGATCAAAAGCTTCTGAAAGAGGTGAGTCTTGAGCAGGGATTTGAACTTTACAAAAGATGGTTCTGAACGGAGGGGGGCAGGTAAGGAGTTCCAAAGGGCAGGACCCAAGAAATAGAAAGCAGAGTGACGGGTAAGTTCAAGGTGGGCACGGGAGGGAGAAGGATGAACCAAATGGTTGGAATAGATAGACCTGAGGAGATGAGGCGAGGTTTGATATTGTAGAAGGTCTGTGAAGTATGGGGAGTGGCAATGTGGAGTGCCCAATGAACAAGGATAAGTATTTTGTAATCTGTGCGATTTTTGAGCGGCAACCAGTGTAGTTGTAGAAGCAGGGGGGTAATGTGGTCTGAATGAGTGGAATGTGTGAGAATTTGAGCTGCTGTGTTCTGTAGAAGTTGGAGGCGTTGAAGCTGAAAAAGGGGAAGGCCAGCCAGGGCAACATTGCAGTAGTCCAAACGAGCGGTAACTAGGGATAGTGTGAGGGTTGTAAGTGAAGGTAAAGAAAGCCTTTGGGACATGCTACCATGCATGCATGGTCCCCTTCCTGCTCAAGGGTGCCATCTTGCTCAGTCTCCTTTTTTCTGTGGAGCCCAACAGATGTCTGTCCTGTTTCCTTGGAAAAAATCTTCCAAACTTCCTTAAAAGTGTTTTTTTCCTGTTTGCATACTGGCTCCTCTTTCCGCCTCAAACCAATGCCGGTCCCAGCACTGTTCTCGGCTCCTTCCCTTTTTTCGATTGAGGCTTGCCTCGACTGGAGTTTGTGCCTTTTTTTTCACCCATGGGCCGTTGACCCCGTCCGGGTGTCCCCCACCGTGTCCCCCAATGGGTTTAAAAAATGTTACCGCTGCAGTCAAACTATGTCTATTACAGACACGCACGACTGCTGCCTGTGCCTGGACCACAACAGTACCACCTGCAACCTGGGCAAGGCCATGACTCCAAAAACCAGTAATAAAAGGTCAGAATTACAGGAAAGAATGTTCCCAATTTTGCACCAACACCAAGCTTCAAGGTCAGCACTTCCCGTGAGGCCCGGGCATCCTCGAAGTCCCGCGGTGGCTGCTCCTCTGAGAAGACCCCAGACCCTGAGAGAAAAAAAGGAAAAATCCTCTAAGTCCATCAAGGTTCCACTGGTGAAACCCAGAAAAGTCCCGCGGTGGGATTTGGGAAACTCCGAGCAGTGCCCCACTAAGGTCTTTAAGAAGGAGTCCTCAGCCAGTGAAGACCGTGCGAGGCTACCTGAAGCCATGGTCCTCATAGAGGACGGACTTTTGAGAGTGCTGGCATTGGACCAGAGGTCCTCGGTGCCCACGCTGAAATCTGTGGAGCCTTCTGGCTTCTAAACCAGAATGGCGGCCTTTTAACAGAATATTTCTTCTACCATGGCCCTGCAGCAGGCAATGATGGCTGGTTCGCCCACATCTTCCCCGACAACCAGGCCCCAGATAGCAGGGGAGTCTCTGGGCGTCGAGCCAGGCTGCGAGTGCCACTGGCTTCAGGTAAGTCCTCGGCACTGGTCAAGGTCCCGGTCCCTGTCCTCAGGCATCTGGTCCTTTCCGGCCAGTTTCTGGGAATTGGACCTGAGATCCTCTGGAGGATCCCAACCCCTCGGGGCCGGTTTTGAGTCACAAGACGACAGGGCCTCAAAATTGTTGACACCCGTTGACTCCAAGTGGGAGACCGACATCGAGGCCTCGACAGAAACCTGTCGACACCAGGACCCCCCTCTGAGCAGTCCCAGCGCCTCAGCACCATTCTTCCCCAGAGGGCGTAGCTTTCCACGACTTTGTCTGGGATATGGCCCGAGCCCTGTCTGTTCCAATGGAGTTAGAAGAGGATCTGTGCATCGAAGAACTGGAAATCCTCCAGTATGAGTCCCCACCCAAATAGATTCTCATGGTGCCGGTACAGCTGATCCTTGAGCGTTTGCTCCTCAGGATGTGGGAGATCCCGCCCTCAATGCCGGTGGTCAGCCGACACCATGACGCCATCTACTGTGTCATGAAGGGCCCCGTGTTCCACAAGACTCGGCTCCCACAGAATTCAATGGTGGTAGAATCAACCATGCGGAAGCTAAAGGGCCAGAACAACTACTGTTCTATCCCCTCCAGGCAGGGAGGCTTGGGCCTTTGTCGCCCTAGGGCACAAATGTTACCAGGGCTCAATGGTTGAGTGCCAGATCCAGGCCTACGAACTGTACATAGGCATGTACCTCAAGGCCCTGATCCAGGAGCTCTCAGGTTTTTCGGCTAGCCTCTCCATGGAACCCCTCCAGCATTTCCATTCTCTGGCAGCCGGGATCAGAGACTGTTCCAAGTTTCTTTCCCGAGCCACATAGGACAGCTTCAAGTCAGCAGTCTGAGCTGTAGCGGCCGGCATCGACACCCAGTGCCAGGCCTGGTTACAGATTTTGGACCTCGAGCAATGGGTCCAAGAAAAATTGCTCGATGTCTCCTGTACTGTTTGCTCGTTGTCTCCTCCTCTGTTTGGAGAAACACATGGCCAACAAAGCAGCCAAGATAGAGGCTGAAGTGGTGACTAGGCAGAGGCTTTCTAAGAAGACCTCAGCCCTCCCCTGCAAGAAACCATCAGGGAAAAGATCCTTTTTCCTGAGAAAAAAGGGGTCCTTCCACCAGAATCACTACCAGCCCTTCTCAGGCCTTCCACAACAGAGCTCTTAGTCCAAGAGCCAGGGCCACAGGCCCAGGAAGCCAAAAAACCCAAAGCCCCAGGCTCCAAGTCCCACCCGACCTGGTGGGAGCGTTTGACTCCTAGGCAGGGCCTCCTCTCCCTTGGGAGACCCTCCCCAGCCCACAGGTACACCTGGCTCTCTTTGCCCACAGGTGTACCTCCTCCACCTACAGCAGCAACCCCCAAGGTTCTTCCCAGGAGATTCTGTGCAACCTCTTCTTCACCAGACTTTGCTATTTTCAGAGTTCGCAGGCCTACTCAGGGACAGGGCAGTCAAGCCCATTCCCAAGCACCTGTTGGGAAAGGGCTTTTACTCCAGGCACTTCCTTGTCTCCAGGCACTTCCTTGTCTCTCAGGCCCATACTGGACCTAAGAGACTTGAAGAGGTTCCTGGTGAGGGAGAAGTTCCAAGATGCTTTCCCTTGGAACACTGCTGCCTTACCTCCAACAGGCAGATTGGCTGTGTTCCTTGGGCCTAAAGGATGCTTACACCCACATCCCGATCCACCCCTCCCACAGACAATACTTAAGATTCGTGGTGGGAGGAGGGCACTACCAGTACAAGGTGCTGCCCTTCGGCCTGGCCTCCTCGCCAAGGTTCTTCACCAATTGCTTGGCAGTGGTAGCTGCCCACTTGCACCTACAAGGGGCTTTCGTCTTCCCCTACCTGAACGATTGGCTCATCAGAGGCAGTACAGCCTCAGAGGTTAGGCAGGCCACAGAGCGTACAACCCTCTTACTGCAGCACCTGAGGTTTGTCATCAAATACCCCAAATCCCATCTTGCCCCAACCCAGTTTGGAGTTCATAGGGGCTCAGCTGGACACGTTACCGGTCAAGGCCATCCTCCCAAGGGAAAGGGAAGAATACCTCAAGCAATTAGCAGGAGAGGTCAGTACCGGCTCGCCTCCTGCTCCACCTGTTGGGCCACATGGCCTCAACAGTCCATGTCATGCCCTTAGCCCGCCTCCACATGTGGGCAGCCCAATGGTGTCTCCGCTCACAGTGGACTCAAGCCACCATCGGGCTGCGGGACAGGGTCAGGTTTTCCCGCCAGCTGGTGGAGTACCTCACCTGGTGGCTAAACTTGCGCCACCTCCAAGTGGGAATGCCATTCCAGGCACTTGCTCTGCAGAAGACCCTGTCAACAGATGCCTCCTTCCTGGGCTGGGGGGGAGGCACATTGTGGGGACCACCGCACACAAGGCTGCTGGTCCCAAGAAGTGTTGCTCTTGCAAATCAACATCCTGGAACTCAGGGGAATCTTCCTAGCCTTGCAAGTATTCCGCCACCACCTGCAGCACCAGCCTGTGCTGATCCAGAAAGACAACCTGGTGGCAGTGTTTTACATCAACAAGCAGAGGGGGCATGGGCTTGTACTCCCTCTGCCAGGAAGCGGTAGCTCTCCACTCCTTCGCAGTGTGATACATGCTTCTGTGAGCAATATACCTGCCAGGCCAGGACAACTGTTTAGTGGACAGGCTGAGCAGGGTCCTTCACACACATGAGTGGAACTTGAATCTCAGGGTAACGCAGCAACTCTTCCACCACTGGGGCAGGCCTATGATAGACCTGTTCGCCTCCCCAAGCAACGCACAGCTGCCTTGCTTCTGCTTGCATCAGCTGCACCCAGGGGAGTGGTGGCCGACACCTTCCTGATTCTGTGGTCAGAGGGACCACTCTGTGTTCCCACTGACTCCTCCCTCCCCCCCGATCTCCAGGCCCTCTTCAAAGTCCAGAGTGAGGGGGCATCAGTGATACAGATCGCACCCAGATGGCCCAGGCAACCCTGGTTCCCCTTGTTGCTTTCCCTGTCCATGGTGCTCCCAGTCCCATGGGGCCAGACCCCGGACCTCTTGTACCAGGAAGAGGGCTCCCTTCTACACACCAACCTGGAGTCCCTAACGCTGACAGCCTGGCTGCTGAAAGGGTAGCATTGGCCCCTTTCATCCTTCCAGGGGAAGTCGAGGAGGTCATACTAGCATCCCGAAAATCCTTCATCAGATGGGCTTACACTTTTAAGTGGAGGAGATTCTCAGTCTGGTGTGCGGAGAAGAAGAACCCCTTTTTCTGTCATTTGCAACTGGTTCTCCAGTATCTTCAACACCTGTTGTACAGCAGGCTGAAATCCAACTTTGTGAAGGTACACCTGAGTGCCATAGCCGTGCATCACCACCCTGTCGAGGGGAAACCCCTCTTGAGAGTCTCTGGTCTTCAGGTTCCTCTGGAGCCTTCTGCTGTCAAAGACCCCTTTCCGCCCTCTGGCGGCAGAATGGGACCTCAACGTGGTGCTCTCCAGGCTCATTAAGCCACCTTTTGAGCCTTGAAGAGTGAGCGAACTCCAGGCCCTGGTGGCAGAGCCACCATATACACGGTTCTATAAGAACAGGGCGGTGCTCCGCATACACCCCAAATTCCTTCCAAAGGTGGTATCTCCTTTCCACCTCAACCAAGAGGTGGTCCTCCCTACCTTTTTCCTGCAGCTTGATGCCGGCAGGGAGGAACTAATACTTCATACACTAGATTGCAAGCAGGCCCTGTCCTTCTACCTGCAGCAGATGTAGGCCCATCGCAAAGCCCCTCAGCTCTTTGTATCTTACAATCCCAGCAGACTAGGGCTCCCCGTGATCAAGCAAACTCTGTCCACTTGGGTGGCGGACTGCATTGCCCTTGCCTATGAAAGATCCGGCGTCCCCCTTGAGCACTGGATCACAGCACATCGTGTGAGGGCAATGTCCGCATTGGTGGCCAACCTCTGCTCAGTGCCAGTGATGGAAATCTGTAAGGCCACCACATAGTCTTCCATTCATACATTCGCAGTTCACTACTACCTGGAGAGCGAGTCCCGCAGGGACAGTGCCTTTGGCCAGGCAGTACTCCGTAATATTCTCGGGGTGTAGGCAACTCCTGCCCTCCGACCCTTCTGTGTTCAGGCTACCGGACGCTAAGGTCTGCAGAGTCTTTCCGTAGGGACTCACTTCCTGCAGCTCACGGTTATCCCATTTGTCTCTGTTGGTGCTGTTGTGGTTTGGTCCTCGGCAGCATGGAGCTAGGGAGTCCCATATGTGAGGACTAACTTCCTGCTTGTTCCTAGAGAAAGCATAGTTACTCACCTGTAACATGTGTTCTCCAGGGACAGCAGGAATCAGTCCTCACAATCCTCCCTCCACCCCTGGGAGTTGCCTCCCTACCTTATTTTAGTTCTTAACACTGTCCTAGCTATGTCAACTGACTGAGCAAGATGGCACCCTTGGGCAGGAAAGGGAACCATGCATGCGTGGTAGCATGTCCCAAAGGCTTTCTTTGAAAGCTGGGGAAATGTTCCGCACAGGCTCTGTCAGCACCGACGTCACCCATATGTGAATCTGCTTGTTCCTAGAGATATTTGGTTACAGTGGAGGCATACAAACCTCTCTTATGCATATTTAGCATAGTTACTCACCTATAACAGGTGTTCTCCAAGGACAGCAGGAATCTGTCCTCACATATGGGTGACGTCGGTACTGACGGAACTCACATGGGAACGCTCCCCAGCATCCAATAGGAGAGCTTTTGGGAGCACTCCACTGCGCCTGCGCAGCTTCCGCCTTGCTCTTCCAATTCTTTCTCCTTAGTTCTTCTTTTTCCGCAGAGCCATCAGGACAATAATCCTGTTACCGCAGAGAAACGTTTCTCTTCAAAGTGCTTCTGCCTTTCCGCTCTCACTGGAATTGCGGATATGATTCTGGTACCGCTTTCCTATATATTTTTTTCTTTTTCTTTTTAATTTCTAATTTTATTTTTTTCTCATGGGCATCGTACCCTCTCAGGGCCTTGAGCCTTCCATCTCCACGATGGAAAAATAGACTAGTGGTTTTAAAAAGTATACAAAGTGCACCATCTCAGTCTTAGACAGACATGACTGCTGCTTAAAATGTCTTGGACCGGAGCACCAGAGACTCCTTTTCCCTTTGCCAGCTCGTGACCAAAAGAGGTCTTAAGAACCGGGCCAACAAATACGGAGAACTCTTTCCCTCAGACTCTGTATCCTTGGCCTCGACGTCAAGGACATCGGCATCCTCCCATGCCTCACAGATATCTAAAGAAATCTAAGCATGGAACAGGATCCGAAAAGGAATCAAAGAAACCCAGATCCCCACCTAAAGTGCTCTGAGAGTCATGGGAGTAGTCCCGAGAAGCCACGGAAATAAAGGGAGAGATCCTGCTCCGAACACTGGGACTATGAGAGCATCATCCAACTCCGGCTGGCCGTCCAAGCATCCCCAGCAGGAGGACTTGTCCTCTAAAGCCCCAGTGGAGAACCGGGAGGCTCCCAAGGCATCGACCTCTGGAGAGCCCCCGGGGCTGTGCTCTCTGGTCTGGTGCAAACAAGTCCCGTTCTGTCTCTGGACCAGACACCAGTAGTGTCTTTAGACCAGCGCATGTGGTCCATAGAGAGGACTCTGGCAGCATCAGTACCACCGACACCAATAGCGCCAAGACTGCCATTATCTGTATCTGCATTAGTACCTCTCTTAGCACCGATGACCAATACCCTTGCTCCCTCTACTCCAGCCCCAGCACTGCAGCTGGAACCAGTCTGTTCTGGCATCAATGGCGCCGAGCGTGGTCGATTCAGAGACTGAGGATCTTTACAGACCCAGTCGATCTTTACAGACACAGTCGATCTCATGAATATAGACACTGCGGATACCTCCCATACTCGGACTCAGATTCTTCCGATTTGGATCACTGCTCCTTTGACTCCGAGTTTCAGGAGATTCTCTCAGAGCCTTCACTTCCGACTACCCAAAGAAAATCACTGCCAGGAGGACATGTCCTTCCAGGAGTTCATCAAGGACATGGTAGCGGCCTTATCCAGCACCACCGGAACTGTAGGAAGAAGAGCTGCCGAGGACCAAACCACGACAGCCCCAGTGCATCTGATGCTCCGTATGTGGGAAACCTCCCTCACAGTGTCACCTATTAATAGAAGACTGGATACCTTATTCCAGGTTCCGGACTGCCCTGGCTTCCAGAAACCACAACTTCTGCACCATTCCATGATGGTTGAATTGGCGATGCGCAGGATCAAGAGTTGTAAGAATCACTCCTCGATACCTCCGGTCGGGAATCGAGAACTCTTGATGCCTTTGCGCACAAGACATTCCAGGCTTCCATGCTAGCAAGTAGGATCAACTCCAACATCCTCTACATGAGAATGTTCCTTAAAGAAATCAGTAAGGACTGGGAAGGATTCCTCCCTCTTATCCCCGAGGAAAAAGAGACCTGCCATTCAAACTCTTTTAAAGCACAGTCAAAATGTGTCCAAGTTTGTCAACAGGGCTGAATTTGATGCATTTGAATCCACTAGCAGGGCCACTGCAGTAGCCATAGGGGCCTGTAGGTTGGCATGGCTTCAGGCGTTAGACCTAGAACTGTGGGTCCAGGATAAGTTGGGCAATATCCCATGCACAGGAGAAAACCTGTTTGGAAAATATTGGAGGGAAAAGGCTGGAGAATTGGAGACTGATGACATCATTCTAAAGAGACTGCTGATCCATCAAAGAAAAAGCAGTCAGAAAGCCTTTCTACCCCAGAAAAAGGAAATTGTATCCCTCCTGCTCGCACCATGCTGCATACCAGCCCAAGGCCGCCAAGCAACAATTACCCACACAGGTGCCTTCAGCGCCTAGCTTTTGACTCATTTCTAGAGAGCATTGCATCCGTGCCCCTGCAGAGTCCCAATACTCCTCACATAGCAGGCTGGCTATGCCATTATGCAGACCAGTTGCTCCTTATCACTACAGAACAGTGGACCCTGCAAATAATTCAAGGGGGTTATCAGTTAAACTTCCTGCATTCTCCCCCTCCTTATTTCAAGGGAGATTACCCTTCTCAACCTCCTCTCAGGGCTTAACTAAAGGAAGAGGTGACCACACTGTTTTCACAGGGGGCCATAGAGAATGTTCCAGAGGATCAACATCTCAAAGGCTTCTACTCTCCTTACTTCCTCATACCAAAGAAGTCAGGAGGCTACAGGCCCATACTCGACTTCAGAAACCTGAACAAGTTCCTGGTAAAGGAAAAGTTAAAGGTGATCTCACTACGAACTCTCCTACCCTACCTGCAGGAACAAGACTCGCTTTGTTCTCTGGATCTGAGAGAGGCCTATACTCACATCCTCAAATATCCAGACTACACGGCAGTAACTCTGTTTCACATTTCAAGGGACCCACTACCAGTACAGGCTTCTTCTATTTGGACTCACATCTGTATCCAGGGTTTTCACGAAGCCATGGTATTTTCAATAAAACAACTATCAGTGGTCTTTTCCTGAGTGAATGTAACCTACAAATTCACTTATGAAAAATGCTCAATTTCTTAACAGTGTAGAACCAAAAGAGTAGAGGGAGTAGTTTGTAAAAATCTCTTTTGGTTCTACACTGTTAAGAAATTGAGTGTTTTTCATAAATGGTATTTTCAATAACATCATATGGATGCGAAAGCTGGACACTGAAAAAGATAGACGGGAAGAAAATTGATGCCTGGCAACGAATACTGCGAATACCATGGACTGCCCGAAGAACAAACCAGTCAGTACTAGAGGAGATCAAACCTAAACTTTCTTTAGAAGCTCAGATGACAAGACTTCGACTTTCATACTTTGGTCACATTTATTTATTTTATTTATTTATATTCTCTTATATACCGCGCTATTCTGCATCAGTGCGGTTTACATTGAACAAACTGAAATTACATTGAACAGGGCATTATAACTTGGAGATAACTATTTTACAGGGAACATGGGCTATGGAGGGTTAAGTGGCTTGCCCAAGACCACAAGGAGAACCTGTGGGACTAGAAACCCCAGTCCTTCTGGTCCAAGGTTGCTGTCCTCTAGTGGGATTTGAACCCCCGACCTTCCGGCCTGAAGTACCTACATCATGCAAAGAGAGAGATCATTAGAGAAAGATATCATGTTTGGCAAGATAGAAGGTCAACGCAAAAGAGGAAGGCCATCAATGAGATGGACCGATACAATAAGAGCAGCTATAGGTACCAGTCTGTCAACAGTGAGCCGCCTGACTGAAGACCGAACACAGTGCAGGACAACTATCCAGAGGGTCGCCATGAGTTGACACCGACTCGATGGCATTTAACGACAACAACAACATGGCCATAGAAGCCACAGCTTCGCAGCATGGGAATCTTTGTCTACCCCCTACTTAGACGATTGGTTGATCAAGGCAGACTCCCAAGGAGAACTCGGCAATTCACGCGAGTGAACCCTAGCAGTGTTAGAACACCTCTTATTCGGCGTAAATTTCCCAAAATCCCCTCTCCTCCCAATTCAGAGATTGGAGTTCATAGGGGCGGCGCTGGACACCCGGCTGTCCATGGCCTTCCTTCCAGAGGACCACATCAACTGCCTTGTGGACCTAGTCACCCACATGTGTCAACAGCCGAGCTCCAAAGCTCAAGATTTCCTGTTTCTCTTGGGTCACAGGGCATCCACGGCACACGTGGTACCATATGCACGGCTACATGTGTGCCTCGCACAGTGGACTTTATCTTCCCAGTGGGCACAGATCACTGGGGACTTACGGGATCTGATCCAAATTTTAAAAAAATCCCTAGTCTAGTCCACTCCCTAATCTGGTGGTGCAGTCCAGAAAATGTCATTATAGGGTCACCTTTTCAGATGCTTCCACCTCAACATATCCTCACCTCGGTTGCATCCAAGCTCAGGTGGGGAGCCCATCTCCGTTCCGTCTCCACTCGGACTCTGTATGAAGCAAGAATCAGCTCTACAGATCAACCTCTTAGAGCTTTGGGCAGTCACAAATGCCCTTCACGGTTTTCAACCCCACCTCAGGGGCAGCCAAGTCCTGATCAGGACAGACAACAAGGTGGCCATGTTCTATGTGAACAAACAGGGAGTGACAGGTTCATGTCTCCTCTTCAAAGAAGCCATTCAACTGTGGACCTTCACAATCTCTCAGCAGATCCACCTCCGAGTGGTTTATGTCCCAGGCGATCTCAATCACCTAGCAGTCCAGCTAAGTTGGATCCTCCACCCGCATGAGTGGACCCTTGACCCACACACAATGGCAAGGCTCTTCCAAAAATGGGGAACCCCGACCATCGTTCCGTTCGCCACTCCCCAGAACAGGCAGCTCCTGTTGTTCTGCTCCAGAATACCCTCCAGACTTAGCCAGGCACCCGATGCCTTCCTCCTTCATTGGGATCCAGGCTGCTGTATGTCTTCCCTCCCACCTCTCTGATCCCCAAAACCTTTTTCAAGCTCCAGAGGGGCAAGGGAACAGTGATACTCATAGCTTCTTTCTGGCCTCGTCAGCAAACGGCTAGACATGAAAACCCATATAAGCAACACAGTCAAGGCAGTCTATCACAAGGTACGGACACTCCGGCATCTATGCCCCCTGCTGGACCTAGAGAACTTCCGGACAATCTATCAAGCGCTAGTAATCCCTCATTTCGACTATGCAAATGCAATTCTACAGGGACTCCCGCAAACCACGCTAAATCCACTCCAGCTCGCAATGAATGTCGCTGCCAGAATACTACATGGAGCTTCCAGGAAGGATCACGTGACACCAATCCTGAAACACCTCCACTGGTTGTTGATCCACTGCAGACTATCCTTCAAGATTCTCTTAATGATCTTCAAGACCATCAACAAGTGCTCTTCCACCTCCCTCACTGAGCTAATCCACCCCACGCCCCCTAACAGATCCAGAAGATCTGCAGCTGTCAATACACTGGTAATTCCAAAGGCAAAAACTAAATGCACTCAAGCAACAATAAACGGGGCATTTACTGTATGTTCTATGCACCCAGATGTTGGAACACTCTCCCTACTACTATCCGGACAATCACTGAACTTGCCCAATTTAGGAAGGCGCTGAAGCACCACCTTTTCCTCCCGCACTACTCTGATGACAGCTCACAAACAGCCACCCCCTACCACCAGGATGGCTTCAACAACACACCTAGCATGCAGTGATGCAGCCACACCCACTGGCGCCACTCCATACCATATAAATATTAGCTTGTACATATTCCTTACTATTGTAAAGAGTCGCTAGTCAATAATAGTCCCCACCTCGGCACCGGGACTTGATTTACCAACTTGTATATAGTTACCCTAGTTATGTCCAAGTTACGGCACCTGTTCATTGTAAATACAGTACAGCCTCGACTGCATTTTATAAGTTAACGTTTTATGTAAGCCGCACTGATTTTAAAGAGCGCGGTATAGAAAAGACATTAAATAAATAAAAATAAAAATGGTTTCTCCTAGTGCTTCGACTAGCACAGGCTCAACCAATACGATTGGGATGTGAAGCAGGCCCTCTGTTCCAGGACAACAGAACAGTTCTGCATCCCAATCTGCACTCTCTCCTTCTGACAGCATTGCTGCTGAAGGGTTGATGCTGCAGCATCTCAACCTTCCACAAGAAGTGAGAGATATCCTTCTGGTGTCAAGGAAACCATCCACCAGATGCTCATATGTCTTCAAATGGCACAGATTTGCTTCTTAATGCTTGGCAAGAGTCCTCAATCCATTCACGCACAAATAGCTTCGCTTCTGCAATACCTACTTCATCTGTCAACCTTAAGACTCAAAACCAATTTAGTGTGAGTTCACCTCAGTGCAATCACAGCTTTTCACAAACCAGTCAACAGACAACCTATTTACTCGTATCCACTGGTTGCAAGTCTCATGAGAAGTCTCCTATTCTCTAAGCCACCCCACAAACCTCCTCTGGTGGCTTGGGACCTTAATGTGGCCTTGGCACAACTTCTCAAACCACCTTTTTATAACTTCTAGCCACCACTCACTTCCAGTTCTTGTCTTGGAAGGTCATCTTCCTCATTGTTGTGACCTCATCCAGTCGCATCAGTGAACTTCAGGCTTTGGTGACACATCCACCATACACCAGATTCCATTATGACAAGGTCGTCCTTCACATACTTCTCCATTTCTTCCAAAAGTGGTATCGACTTTTGATATCAATCAATCAGTAATCATTCCAGTCTTCTTTTGAAGACCACACTCTTCCCGTGCAGAAGCAACACTGTACACTCTCGACTGTAAGCAGGCCCTGGCCTTCTGTCTCCAGGGAACCCAGCATCTCTGTAAATCCTCACAATTGTTTGTTTCCTTTGATCCCAATTACTTGGGGCTTCCTGTGTCGAAACGCACGCTCTCCAGGTGGCTAGCAGATTGTATAACCTTTGCTTATGATCAAGCAGGCCTCACCCTCACAGGGCACGTCATTGCACACAATGTCCGAGCCATGGCAACCTCCGTAGCCAACCTCTGTTCCAGTAGCCATTGATGAAATCTTTCGGGCAGCAACCTGGTCCTTCATCCATACCTTTGCTGCCCACTATTGCTTGGACAAGGACTCCCACCGGGATGCTGCCTCTGGTCAGGCTGTCCTCCAACATCTATTTGAAACACAGCCACAACTGCTGCCCCCTACTCGGACTTCTTGTTACCAGATCACCATGGTGAGGACATCGATGAATCTGTGAACCCTGTCTGAATTCTCCATTCTGGCCTGGTTTTTAAATCTCCTGTGATCTGGGAGCTGGGGAGTCTCATATGTGAAGACTATATTCCTGCATGTTCCTGGAGATAGTGTAAATATTCACCTGCAACTGGTGATCTCTGGGAACAGCAGTAATTTAATCTTCACAACCCAGCCTCCTCCCCTTGGAGTTGTAGGGTGGTTTTCACTCTTTTTTTTTTTTCTCAGCTACTAACTCAGCTGAGTAGAGAGAATTGGAAGAGCGGGAAGGCAGCTGCACAGGAGCAGTGGAGTGCTTCCAAAAGCTCTCCTGTTGGACGCTGGGGAGCATTCCAGTGCGGGCTCAGATGGTACTGACGTCACCCATATGTGAAGACTAAATTCCTGCTGTTCCCAGAGATCACCTTTTACAGGTGAGTAACTACGCTATCTCTTATGCATATTTTTAATTGAATATTTCAATTTAACAATCCGTTGAAATAGTACAGGACAATGTAAGGTCAAACATTAACCAAAAACAATACAATAAGAAAGAAATGGAATATCAAGTCCACATCACGGGCAGGCGGAATATAAGAAATACTACACATACCTAGCACATAGAAAATCCAACTTTTGAACCTTTTTAGCTATTCTCAATTTGGAATCATTAAATACAAATATGAAACCTAAAGAAACAAGGAATACAGAAAAGTCATGAACATACTATGTCATTTTCCTTGCCAAAAGCATTTGCAATTGAGATGAATCAAGAAAAATGTATCACTTTTTCTGATGTAGCACCAGACACTTGCATGGAAGTCTATGGAAAAAGGACACTCCCAAAGCCACAATTTGAGGCTTTAATGCCAAAAAAAAGCTCTCCGGCACAGCTGAGTAGCTCTGGCTACATCAGGGAAAAGATTAAACGTCTGGACACAAAACAAATCATCCTTATGCTGAAGATAAAATTTTAGTATAGCATTCTTCGTCACAACAGAATATAAAGTAACAAATAAGGTAGCATGCATTGGGATTTCATCTAGAGTGGATTCTATATAAGCAGACACATCTAAGCTATCCTCCAAAAGAATATGATCAGAATGCTCTCCTTTCAGCATCCCCCACCTTGACACCCCAAGGTAAATAATAAATATTGACCACTTTAAGATCATGCATTTTCATAACAACATAAGATATGTAATACTGGGTCAGACCCAGAATACTGTTGCCAACAGTGGCCAACAAATTTAATGTTGCTTATGCCAGGGTAAGCAGTGAATTTCCCTGGTCCTCTTTAATAATAGTTTATGGACATTTCCTCCAGGAACTTGTCCAAAACGTTTTTAAACCAACTACACAAGCAGTCTTTACTACATCCTCTGGTAATGAATTCCAGAATTTGATTACATGTTAAGTGAAAAAAATATTTTCTCTGTGGACAAGGAGGAATGAGTCCTCATGTATGGTGACCTCCTCCGATGGAGCACGCGTGAGAATGCTCCCCAGCTTCTATTGGAAGCTTTTGAGAGGTTCCATGCTTGCATGCCTCCTTCCTGCCTGCCACTGCAGCGCCATCTTTAAGTATTCTTAGTTTTTCCGTGGAGCCCAATGGACGTGTTCCGTTCTTCTCTGCTTCGTAATTCATTTTTCTCCCGTGTGGGGATACTGCGCTTCAGATTTCCTGAGTGATCGCCTGCTGTCGCAGTTTTCTCTTTTCTTTTTCTATTTTGCCCTTTTCAATCATTTAATTTTCTTTTTTTCCATGGCACCTCTGCCCCCATAGGTGCCAGTGCACCAGCCGGACTTTTTTTCATTGAAAAATAGAGCTGTTTGATTTTGCTGCAGCTTTCTTTCTGTGCGATATGTCCCAGAAACCGTCCAGTGGGTTCATGTCCACCACGGATACTCATAGTTGGTGCCTTCAGTGCCTGGGACCCGATCATCAGCCCTCTTCTTGAAATTTGTGTTTGCAGATAACAAAAAGAGGACTCAAGGGTTGAGGGAAGCAGCGCAAATCACCTTTTGGTGCTCACAAGTCCGATGCATCAATGGCATCGGTCTCAGTGGCTTCAAAGGCAGAATTGGATGCTAGTGGTGTATTGACATCGAGGAGTTCTTGAGCCGACTCGGCAGGACCAGCCCAAGGGTTTCTGCCACCCTAGGCAGAAACCCCGGCCTTGTCGCCCCCCCTAAGCTGCTGCCGATTTCCATCTTGGGAGGGGAAGGTGGGCAGCAGTAGTATTTCCAAAAGCATAGCTTTTTGCCACCACTTTTGGAAATACTGCCGCTGCACGCCTCTCTCCACCAAACGGAATTGGTGGCAGCTGGGGGGGGGGGGGGTGGCACAGCCGCACAATTGTGCCACTACCACTGGCTGCCTTAAGTGGCTGTCTAGCTTGCCTAATGGACGGACTGGCCCTGCACTTGGAGCCAAGCACCTCTAGTGACCCAGAGCATCAGCCATTGATCGATCTCCACCCAAAGATGAGGAGGGATTTGGCTTCGTCTTCATCAATGTCAAAGGGTGATTGAACTGAGCACTGAGTGATAATTCTAGTGCACCAGTGTCCGAGCCTATCAAGGCATGGCATCGAGAGCGATGAGGGTCTGTGTGAGCACTCCTTGAAGCTTCCCCCAGTGGGAGGAGAGCTCATCCTTCAGAACATTGGAGGGGCACTGACAGCTTACCAAGAGCCAAGACCCAAGCCACTTATACTCCTTTATAGATATTGAGTATATCGGTTGAAGTTGCTTAGGTACCACAGCCTTCAGAATTGGCAGCCATGGAGCAGTGATTTCTGCAGGCTCTCTATGAACGTGCTGTCCTGCATGCTGGGTCTTGACATCAGCTGCATAGACATCGACTGCTGCGCAACCGATTCTTGAGACGCACCCCTTGCCTGTGGGAGATGCATCGACAAAGGGTCATTGAAGGGCCCCGACACCGGGGCCTGCCCTATCGATACAACTCTCTAGTGTTTCAGGATCCAATGCACTCTCAGATCTAGAAGAGCATCAGTGCATCATCGCTCCCTAAGGAGCTCCCGATCCTCAAGGGTCAGAAGAGAGATCCAGGCAGAGACTCAGACATACAACTTCCTTTCTGAGTTGAATCCAGAAGGTTAGGTGACCGACGTGGAATCTGAAGACTTGTCGGAAGGCAGGTTTCCTGAGCTGCTATTGGACCCTTCTCACCTCATAAGTGGCGTGAGTCCCCTTCTGAGGACATGACTTTCCAGGATTTTGTAAGTGACATGGTCAAAACCATTTTGTTTTCTTTGGAGACTGAGGATGAGCCCAGGGCAGAAGAGTTGGAAATCCTCCAGTACTCCTCAGTCCATAAGGAAGCAGTGACAGTGCTCGTGCACTGCATCCTGCAGAGAGTACAGATGAGAATGTGGGAGAACCCCCTCTCTGTTATCCAATCAGTGGAAGGCTTGACTCCATGTACAGAGTTCAGAAGGCTCGTGGATTTGAGCAGCCCCAGCTTCTGCACCATTCCTTGGTGGTCAAGTCCACTCTTAAGAAATCCAGGAGTTACAAGACTCATTCCTCAGTGCCCTTGGGGAGGGAGGCTCAGACATTGGACTCTTTGGAGCGAAGATGTTTTCAGAGTTTTATACTAGTAGCCACATGGCCTCTTAGCAACTCTACATGGTCATGTTTGCACAGGGCGCAATCCTGGCTCAGTACGGCTCTGTCTTCAGGTACTACATATCATTTTAATGATAGTTCACAGGTTACTTCTAAGTCTTCAATCTCATTTCAGTTCTTTCAACACCCTGGAATGTTTACCATCCGGTCCAGGTGATTTGCTACTCTTTAGTTTATTGAATAGTTGTAATACATCTTACTGGTTTATTGAGATTTATTTAAATTTTCTAATACATCACCTTTAAATACCACTTCAGGCATGTGTAACTTTCCCCACATCATCTTCAGTAAAGACCGAGCAAAGAATTCATTCAATCTCTCCTCTAAGGCCTTGTCCTCCCTTAGCACCCCTTTTACCTTTGTATCAGCTAATGGCTTAACTGACACTCTCATAGTTTTTTTGCTACGCATATACTTAAAATGTTTTCATTATGTATTTCTTTTTCAAAGGCAAGCTTCTTTTTTAATTCTCTCTTTACCTGCCTTATCAATGCCCTGCATCTAACTTGCTAGTGCTTGTTTCCTGTTTTCATTAAATGACTCCTTTTTACCATTTCATGAAAGATGCTTTTTTGGCTACAACAGCATCTCTGACCTCGCCTTTAAATCATGTTGGCAGTCGTTTGACTGCGTGGAATACATCTGGTCTACGCTTCCAAGATAGTATTTTTAAACAATGTCTATGCTTGATGTAAACCTTTAATCTTTGCAGCTGCTGCTTTGGTCTGTTTGTCAGCTAAGGGCATTGTCTTTTCCATGGTGGCACGCCACTGATTTTGGCTGTGCCTTTTGGTGGCAGACACTGCATCAAAGTCCCGGTTATCTGGGCTTCCCTGCAAGGGCAAATTTGTCTTTTTAGGGAGGACCTGGAGAAGCTGGTTAAGGACCTAGGGGCTTCCAAAACTCACCTTCCAGAGGATTATCACAAAGGGGCCTTTTTTGTCCTCTGCTTCACTTTCCCCTCTCCGGCCAGGTTTCCTGGAAATTCAGGGATTCCCAGAGTTACCACTCAGGGTGGCAGTCCTTCCCTCTTCCGTTCCCTGGTCCTGGAGTTGGTCTTTTCAAGGACTCATGGGTCTCGAGAGGTTTTCTTTTCCTCCAAGCCTGGGTTTTCCCATCATTCTCAATGACTGGATGGGGTCCCAATCCATGGTGCTTCCTGTCGGTGGCCAGCTCTGTCATTTCTTCAAGTAATGGGCCTGTGTGACCTCAGACAGCTGGGTTTTCAACATCATTCAGTTTGTCTTTTTGCTGGAATACAAAGTCCCCATCCCAGATGCCTTCCTGATATTTCCATGCAGGTCTGCGACCAAGCAGGTTGCCATTCAATTTACCTTGCAGAGGCTCCTCCCCCTTCAGGCCATGGTGCCAGTACAGTCCGCCGAAAGGGGCATGGGCCAATATTCCATTTACTTTGTGGTTGCAAAGACTCTTTTTGCCTAATTTTGGATCTCAAGGGCGTCAATGTTCATCTGAGGACCTGTCATTTCTGCATGGAAACATTGCGGTCAGTCATAGGAGTGATCCAATGTGGAGAATTTCTGGCATCACTGGACTTGGCGGAAGCATACTTTCACATCCGGATCCACAATGATCAACATCATTTCTTTTGCTTCTCTGTTTTCAGCTCCCACTACTCTTTGGTCTCTCAACTGCTCTGAGGACATTCACCAAGGTGATGGTTGCTGCTGCTTCTCGGTGGCATGAAGGCATCTGTGTGCATCCTTGTCTGAACAACTGGTTCATTTTGGGCTAGGTTGCATGCTGATGAAGCCCTGCAGGTGTCTGCCTGGGTAGGTCAGTTTCTGGGGAGTCTTGGCTGCGTGATCAACTACAGCAAGAGAATCTTGGGGCCTACCCAGTCCTTGGAGTACTTCAAGGTGGGGTTTGACACCAGATTAGACAGTCTCCTGTCCAAGCTGAGGACGGAGATGCTGCATTCTCAGCTATGATCTTTGTGAGAGCCATAGAATTCCACAGCTTGTGACATCTGTGGGACAGGAACCTGTGTGGCAACATCAAGTTGGTCCTCTGGGCTCGGTTGCACATACACCTGCTAAAGAGGTCTCTGTTGTCCTGCTGTTCTCGTTCCTTACAGGACTTTGGCATCTGGCTCCTGCTTTCCCCTGGTTAGCAGCCAGCCTGCTCTGTTGGGAATAGCCTGGTTATCTGTTAAAAGGTCATCATCTGGGTGATTTTCAGTGGTTTCTGGTGAAGATGGATGCCAATCTGTCTAGATGGGGAGCTCATTGCCGAAATTTGACAGCCTAGGGCCATTGGAGCAAACAGTTGGAGATGAGGTCCATTTGCTTGGCTCTCCTGTATTTCCAGGATATAGTCTGAGGAAAGGGTCATTTGGCCTTTCTCGGACAACACTATGATGGTGGCCTATATCAGTTGGCAGGGGAGCATGAGGAGTTCCATGGTTGCCCAGGAAATGACCCTCCTGTTGCCTGAGTGGAGCGCAATCTCCTGGCTCTCTCAGTGCAGCATATTGCTGGTATGGACTACATGGAAGAAGACTATCTCTGTCGCCACTCCCTCAATCTCGTGGAGTGGGAGCTGAGAAGGTTGGCTTTCAAGAGGATCCTGGACAGATGAGGTCAACCCGTGATGGTTTTCTTGGCAACTTGGGGCCAATTCCAGTGCCAAGGTTCTTCAGCTGCTACAAAGAGGCAAGCTTTCAAGACATGGACACCTTGGTTTACCCTGGCCAAAAGCAAGTTCTGCTGTATGTGTTTCCCCCATAGTGGGAAGAGTATTTGGGTCAAGCACCATCAGGATCCAGTGCTGCTGATGGCACTGGATTGGTCCAGGAGGCCATGGTATGTGGACCTGAAGCATCTCCAGCAGGGGCCCTCTCTATGGTTGCTGTCGCTGCAGGAGCTGATCCTGTTGGACAGTCTGGCTCCTTTCTCATATACAGCTTGACTCTTTAACTTTTAACGCATAAGTGATCTTTTCCGGCTGTGGTTTCTATGCTTCTTTAGGCTTCTAAAGGCGAGCGAGGGTTCTACTGTATGTCTATCGCCTATGTGCACGTCTGGTGTCTGAGCTTTGGTGCCAGAAGCACCAAGTCAGTCTTAGTATTTCAGACTTTCCAGCCCTTCTCTGCTTCCTCCAGAATGGCTTTGACATGGGCCTGTCCCTCAGATCTCTGAGGGTTCAGATGGCAGCCTTGGCTTGTTTCAGAGGACTGGTGGAGAAGGTGCCCTTTGGTCTCTCACTAGGACGTGGGCAAGTTTCTTCAGGGAGTTAAGTAATTGCTTCCTCTCCTTTGCTTGATGGTCTCTTCTTGGGACTTCCATTTGGTTCTTTGGACCTTGGTGGGCATGCCATTTGAGCCCTTGAGCAGGGGTTACACTGAAGGAGTTGTCCCTTAACTGCCTTTTTGTTTGTAATCTGTTCAGTGAGACACATCTCAAAGTTGCAGGTTTTGTCGTGCCAAGATGCCTATCTGTCCTTCTAGGAGGAAGCTGTGTATTTGCAGCTTGTTCTTCCTTCTTGCTCAAGGTAGTATCAGCTTGTCACACAAACTATCTGTTTGCCAGCATTTTCTACGGACTAGTGCCGGTGCAGGACAGAGACCTTTAGTTGGTGGGTGTTAGGAGAGTGCTTTATCGGTACCTGAAGGTTACTAACTCTTTCCTTAAGTCGGACAGACTTTGTCCTTTTTCAGGCCCACAAAAGGGTGAAGCAGCCATGAAGAGTCTACTTTGATCCGCTGGCTTAAGGAGACAATAACCTCTGCCTATCTGTTACAAAACCAGCTGGATCCAGATGGTTTACATACACGTTCCAGGCGGGCTCAGGCTTCCTCCTGGGTGGAGTGCAGTGCGGTCGCTCCAACAGACATTTGTCTTGTGGCAGTATGGTCATCGCTTTCCACTTGTGTCAAGCATTGCCGCTTGAATGTCCACATGCCGGCAGACATGGCCTTTAGTGCAGAGATCCTCAAGTCTGCCTTGCTTTGATATATCTCACTTGTCTTGACTGACATAGCAGGATGATATAGAAGGTGACATTTTGCTTACCTGATAATGTCCTTTCCTGGAGTCCTCCTTGGCCAGTCCAAGGACCTGCCCCTGGAATCTATTAAGATCTGTTGTGATGTTATAATTTACCGTGATCTTCTTGATCTGCTATGAGCTGATATGTACCCACTCAGATTTGGTCTGAGCTGCTATGATCTATGATGATTCGCTATTTTCTGCGATTTGGCCCTGCAAGCCATGTTCCTCTTTGACCTTCGGCCTTCAGGTGTGCTGTATATAGTTTTAGTCCTGGATTGTTCATCCTTGTTACTTTCATCGGGGCTTGAGTGGCCAAAGGTGTTTGTCCATGGTTTGGGTATGAATACGGAGGTAGTATGCCTTCTAGCTGTTCTAGATATGATACAGGATGAGGTCATCAGAAGACAATATTTTTCTGTCTCCACCTTTGCTGGTTGGGGGACACAACCCACTTGTATACTGGGCAGGCTTGGCAGGACTCAAGGAAAGGATATTATCAGATAAGTAAAATGTCACCTTAATGGGATCCACACATCTAGATTTGCAAAATGGCAAGATTCATGTGTAAGTGCCAGCATTTACACGTATAGTGTTAAAATGTTGGCACTTAAATGTGTAAGTTGCTGGGTTTCGGACATCAATTTTTTCCACTTGTATATTTGTGACATGATCCTTACCACTGCAAATGGATGCCTATCCCTGTGTGTTTCTGTGCTTTCTTCTTTGATATAAAATCCATGTTGATGGTGAGGGGCAGAGATATGTTAAAATTACATTGGACTTGCACATAGCCAGTCTCTTATAAAATTGACTTAGGTTTGCAGACGTTTTTACTTAGACGTTACTGCAGCCATATAAATGTTAGTTTTTCTAAAATGTGCCTTCACATGATTCACAAAGAAGATTTATTTAAATAATAAGTAATAAATGATTGATGATTAAAAAATAAGGCATAACCATCTAAACAGATACATGTGCAGATCTAGGGAGACAACATACAATTCAGATATATGATGCAAAAACAATCAAGTTTTCTAAACACACTACTACTATTACTGATTATTTGTATAGCGTTACAAGGCGTACGCAGCGCTGTACAGGCACATGTAAAAGACACACAAATTACAGTGAGTACACTAGACATTACAGAGAGGTTTACACCTAAGATTCATATCTTAAAAACTGACTCAACCAATTCCCATGTCTCCCTAATTCCCTGAACTTGGGACATCCAAATTTTATATAGGTGAACATTTCTTCATCTCATTTACTTTTAACATTTTTCCTCTTACCTTAGCGCTTGAGGGATGGATGGGCTTGTTGGTTGCAATATTGTTCCTATCATTCTTATCTGTCTTTCCAAGTATGCTTGAATTCTGTCATGGTACTAGTTGCCTGCAAAAATAAACCACTAACCCTTTCTTATGAATCAATTCAGATATTTGTCGGACGTCACCGGAAAGGGGTGGTACTAGTTGCTACTGCTCATACTACTCTCAATAAAGAAATATTTCTGTGTTTGCTCTAAAAATTTATCCATTTAGCCTTACAGTATGTCCTCATCCTTGAAATTCATTTTCTTTCAAACTTTTTATTGTCATTAGCAAATCTGTATCTTAACATAGACAAAGTGAATTGCTAGCTATTTTTTTTAATTATTTGCAGCACTTAGGACTGAAAGCCATCAAAATAGTTTGATACAAAGAAGTAACTAAAGAGAAGAGGAAAAGCTTTGGGGAATGTAATATATGAAGGGCTACCAAATAAATTCCAAATCTGTGCCTTCCATTTCGTCCTGTTAGACCAGTCCAGACAAGTAGGTTGTGTTCCCCTGCCGGCAGATTGGTGGAGAAAAAGACCAGTGAAAAGCCCAGATTTCAATGATGTCACTCCATGCTCTATCAGCCTCAGCCACCAGAGGTCCCTTCAGTAATTCTTTGTCTCTAGCAGATGGTGGATGGATTTTCTCCAGGAAGAAGCAGGAAGTCAGTCCTCACATATGGGTGACGTCGGCGCCGAAGGAGCCCTCGTGCGGAGCAAATCCCTTGCTTTCAAAGAAAGCCTTTGGGATTGCATCACACATGCGCGGTCCCCTTCCCGCCCAAGGGTGCCATCTTACTCAGTCCCTTTTTTTTCCGCGGAGCCCAACGGATGTTGTCCTAGTGTCCCCGAGAAAAAAGTGTTTAAAAGTGAGAAATTACTTTTCTTTTCTTACCGGTTCGACATCGGTTCTCCTTCCCGCCTTCGGCTCGGTACATCGGTATCGAGTCCAGTCCAATTTTTCATTTTTTGTCCTTAGTAACTAGCGTTCGCGCTTTTTTTCACTGTTCACCGGCAGCCCGGTCGTTCGACCTTGCAGGGGCTCTTTTTCCCCTGATGGCTGCCAGCGGGTTTAAGAAGTGTGATCGGTGTAAAGAGTTAATGTCCCCCACTGACACACACGACTGCTGTCTCTGATGCCTCGGGCATGACCATGACCTGAAGGTCTGTGGCCCTTGTGGGAAGATGTCTTCCAAGGCACTCAGAAGTAGGCAGCAGCAGCGTGAAAGGATTTTCTCAGAGTCCGCATCCCGCCTGGTCCGGACCTCTTCAGAAGGCTCGATGTCTCGGGAGCTGTCTGAACCCGAGTGTCGGGGGTCTTCTGAGCGGGGGTCTCCCTCGCGGGAACACTGGAGGAAGAAGAAACTCGTGAGGGCGGTGTCGTTGGATGCCTCTGATCGACCTGGGCCCTCGAGGACCAGGTCGCGGAGTCCTGACCACCGCCCCGGGTCCTCAGAGTCGGAGCGGCCTGCAAAGCTGCCTCGCATGGAGCCGGAGATGCCAAGGAAGCTAACTGCTGTTGTCCTTGTAGACTCTCCTCCGGGAGAACAGGCCTCGGGCCCCGATGGCGTCAGGACCCGAGCTGGAGGCTGCGGAGCCTTCTGAGCTTGGTTTCAGGATGGCGGCCCTGGAGCACAGCATGTCTGCTTTCATGGAGCAGCAGCGGGCGCTGATGGCAGGTTTCACTGGTCCATCTGCCCCAACCACCGAGACCTCGACGTCCAAGTCGACCCCGGAGGCCGAGCTGATCATCGAGACTCTTCGGACTCGCGTCGATCCTCGGCTGAGGTCTCCTTCGACCTCCTGTTCATGACCGAGGTCATTGACGCCAGTGCCTTCGGCATCGGGGCGGTCGGGACTGAAGCCCTTGCGGCCGGAGCTGCTCGATTCCTCCTCGGAGGAGTCGGCATGGGAGACAGAAGATGAGGCGTCCCTGGACACCCATTGGATCCGGTATGTCCCATCGGACTCACCGGGTTCCGAGCCTCGGAGAAGGTCCCCTCCAGAGGATACCTGGTTCTTGGACTTTGTCAGGGACATGGCCAAGGCTTTCCAGGCGGACGCCGAGGAGGAGCCTCGAGCCGAGGAGCTCGGAGCCCTCTAGTATGACTTTCCCCCTCGGGAAGCCCTTACTGTTCCGGTTCCTCCGATGCTGGAATGGCTGATGCACTGCATGTGGGAATCACCGGCCTCGATGCTGGTTCTCAGCAAGCGGGTCGATTCAATCTAGCGAGTCCTGGGTTCCAAAAGGCACAGCTGCTGCACAACTCCATGGTTGTGGAATCGGCCATGCACAGGCTCAAGAGCCATAAAACACACTCCTTGGTGCCTCCTGGCCGGGAGGCCCGGAACCTGGATGCCCTCGGCAGAAAGTGCTTCCAGTGCTCGATGCTGTCATGCTGGGTCCAGACTTACCAGTTGTACATGGACATGTACTTGAGGGACCTTGCAAAGGAGATTGCCGGGTTCTCAGCTGGCTTCTCCGAGGCACCTTTGCAGCGCTTCAAGGCCTTGTCCACTGGGATTCGGGAGTGCTCGAAGTTTGTCTCGAGCAGCCTATGACGGCTTCGAGGCTTCGGCCCGAGTAGCCGCGGCCGGCATCGGTGTATGCCGCCAGGCCTGGCTGATGTCGTCGGATCTGGAGTCATGAGTTCAGGACAAGTTGGTCGATGTCCCTTGCCGAGGTGATAACCTCTTTGGCAAACCCATGACTGAGAAGGCTGCAGAGATAGAGTCCGAGTACTTGACCCAGACAAGGCTCTCCAAGAAGACTTCTGCCCCTTCTAAGAAGAAGGGCTCGGGTAAAAAGTCATTTTTCCAGAGGAAGGGTGTTGCTTACCGCAACTACCCCACTTACCAGGCCACCCCAGCTCCCCAACAGGGGCAGCAGGCCAAGGGACAGGGGCATGGCCCGCGTAAGCAGAAGACCCCCAAGCCCCAGGCCCCAGCTCTGACCCAGCCGGGAGGGGGCTTTTGGCTCCCAAAGCATAGTCTCTCTCCTACCAGTGGTGAGGCCTTGCACAGGAGGAAGGCTGACCCTGTACGCCCACAGGTGGCCAGCTATCACCACGGATACCTGGGTCCTGCAAATAGTCCAAATGGGCTATTTGCTTCACTTCAGCCAGGTACCTCCCTATTTCTTTCCAGGAGAGCCTCTCAGACCCCCTCTTCACAGGGACCTCCTCTTACAGGAGTTAGCAGGTCTTCTAGAGGATCAGGCAGTAGAACCGGTGCCCCACCACCTGCAGGGAAAGGGCTTCTACTCCGGGTATTTTCTGATACCAAAGCAAACTGGAGGCCTAAGGCCTATCTTCGACCTGCGAAACTTAAACAAGTTCCTGGTGAGGGAAAAGTTCAAGATGCTTTCCCTTGGAATATTGCTGCCTTACCTCCACCAGGGAGATTGGCTATGCTCCTTAGACCTGAAGGATGCCTATACGCACATCCTCATACATCCAGACCACAGACAATATCTGAGATTTGTAGTGGAAAGAAACCATTTTCAGTACAGATTACTCCCCTTTGGCCTAGCCTCTGCTCCCAGAGTGTTTACCAAATGCCTGGCCGTGGTGACGGCCTTCCTCAGAAACCAAGGGATTTTTGTCTTCCCTTACTTGGACGACTGGCTCATCAGGGGCCAGTCGCCTCAGGAGGCCCAACAGGCCACTTCCCACTCCATCAAACTGCTGCAATGTCTAGGCTTTGTCATAAACCACGCAAAGTCCACTTTGCTCCCCACTCAAAACTTAGAGTTCATAGGAGCAAACCTGGACACCCTTCAGGCGAGATCTTACCTGCAGGAAGACAGGGCACAGAGGCTGCTGGCGCTGGTACACCAGGTCAAACGCAAGTCTCAGATCTCAGCGAGACACTTCCTACGCCTCCTGGGCTACATGGCCTCCACGGTACATGTGACCCCAAATGCCCCTCTTCACATGAGAACACCTCGGTGGTGCCTCAGATATCAATGGACACAAGCTACCGGCAGCCTCTGAGACAGTATAACAGTGTCCAAATGACTGGTGAAGTCGTTGCAGTGGTGGCTTCAGCCACCCAACCTGCTCGATTGAGTGCCTTTTCAGATTCCCTCACACAGATGACGACAGATGCCTCCTTGTTGGGCTGGGGAGCCCATTGCCAGGGATCATGCACTCGGGCTGTGGTCTCTTCAGGAGACTACACACCAAATCAACCTCTTAGAGCTGCGGGCGATTCGCCTCGCTCTTCAAATCTTCCGTCATTTTCTTGCACATCAGTCTTTTTTTGTGCAGACAGACAACCAGGTAGCAATGTTCTACGTGAACAAGCAGGGAGGCACAGGGTCTCGCATCCTATGTCAGGAGACACTGGACCTCTGCTCCTTTGCAGTCAGGCAGGGTATGTCTCTCAAAGCAGCTTACCTGCCTGGTCAGGAGAACTTCCTAGAAGACAAGCTAAGGAGGATTCTGCAACCTCACGAATGACAAGTGAATCTGGAAGTGGCCCAGCAGGTTTTCCACTGCTGGGGGGCATCTGTCCATAGATCTCTTTGCCAGTCCGCAGAATCACCAGTTGCCCAAGTTTTGCTCCAGACAGCCACATCCTCAGAGGGTGGCTGCAGATGCTTTTCTGATCTCCTGATCAGAGGGCCTCCTGTATGCATTTCCTCCCACGCCTCTGGTGGCCCGAACTCTGTTCAAAATCCTTTGGGACAAGGCATCGATCATTCTGGTAGCCCCCAGATGGCTGAGGCAGCCTTGGTTTCCGCTTCTCCTTCAGCTGGTAGTGGAAGCTCCACTCCCGCTGGGGACGCAGCCCGACCTCCTGTCTCAGCAGCAGGGCTCTCTTGCACCCCAACCTCAGGTCCCTCAACCTGATGGCATGGCTGCTCAAAGGGTAGTGCTAGCTCCTCTTCTCCTACCTAGGAACGTAGAAGAAGTGTTACTGGCCTCAAGGTGGCAGTCCACTAGGAAATCCTATGCTTTCAAGTGGCGTAGGTTTGAGGTGTGGTGTGCCCAGCACAACGAAAACCCTTTTTCTTGCCTTGTACCAGTGGTGTTGCAGTACTTACTTCACCTCTCAGAGTTAGGCCTCAAGTCTAACTCTGTCAGGGTCCACCTGAATGCTTTATCAGCACACCACTCTCCAGTGGAGGGACATCCTCTTTCGGCTCACCCCTTGGTGTCCAGATTCCTCAGAGGTCTACTTCTACTAAAATCCCCAGTTTGTCCTCCGGCAACTGAGTGGGAGTTGAATGTGGTCTTGGATCAGCTTACTCGCCCACCTTTTGAGCCGATGTCCAAGTGCCATCTGCGCTTCCTCTCCTGGAAGGTGCTCCTCCTGGTGGCACTCACATCTGCCAGACCTGTGAGTGAACTACAAGCTCTCGTTTCTGATAGACCATGCACACGGTTTTATAGGAACAGGGTGGTCCTTCGCACCCACCCCAAGTTCCTTCCGAAAGTGGTCTCTTCGTTCCACCACAAGAGGTGGTTCTTCCAACCTTCTTTCCTAGGCCACATGCCAGCCAGGCAGAGTTGGTCCTGCATAACCTGGATTGTAAAAGGGCATTGGCCTTCTACCTGGAGCGTACGTGGGGACATCGAAGGGCTTCTCAGCTCTTCGTCTCTTATGACCCCAGTAAGCTGGGTCTACCTGTCTCCAAGCACACGTCTGCCTGGGTGGCAGACTGCATCGCCTGGGTGTACAGGGTGGCCGACCTCCAGTTGCAGGGTTGAGTCACGGCTCACCGTGTCAGGGCTAAGGCTGCATCAGTGACTCACTTCCACTATGTTCTGATGGCAAACATCTGCCGGGCCGCCACCTGGTCTTCAGGCCAGACCTCTGCAGCACATTACTGCTTGGACAGGGAGTCCCGACGGGACAGTGTTTTTGGCCAGGCGTTACTCCGTAACCTATTTGAGATTTAGGCAACTCCTACCTTCCAACCTTTTGGTGTCAGGCTACCGGGGGGTGTTGCATTCTTGACAGAATTCCTATTACTGCTGCTGCGGCTCTTCTAGAGGGAGCCATTTTTTAGCTATGGGTTCTCGGTAGCCTATAGCTAGAGAGTCCCATATGTGAGGACTGACTTTCTGCTTGTTCCTGGAGAAAGCGTAGTTACTCACCTGTAGCAGGTGTTCTCCAGGGACAGCAGGAATCAGTCCTCACGACCCTCCCTCCTCCCCTTGGAGTTGCAGTCCTATTATGTTTTGTTCTTTTTGCTGTCTTTTTATCTATGTCATTTGACTGAGCAAGATGGCACCCTTGGATGGGAAGGGGACCGCGCATGCGTGATGCAATCCCAAAGGCTTTCTTTGAAAGTTGGGAATTTGCTCCACATGAGGGCTCCGTCGGCGCCGATGTCACCCATATGTGAGGACTGATTCCTGCTGTCCCTGGAGAACACCTGTTACAGGTGAGTAACAACGTTTTCTCCTCTGTAGAAAATCTGAAGATCAAGAGGAAAAGAGATTGATTAAATGCTCGTGAATGACTACCTCAAGCCCTAAAGGGGTGACTCTCTCACTTGAGTGTGACATGGGAGTCTCCACTAGACTGCAATCTTTTTGGTAGCCATAGGAGGAGGGAAAATTGGTTCAGCTCCATGCGCTTATCATGACAAGGGCCTTTTGAGTAGCCACAAATTGGAAGGATTTAGAATGATCTAAAAGTCTGCAGCAGGCTCACACAACCTCTGTGCCCCCTTCCTTCTCCTCCCTCCCCTCCCCCCTCTCTCCCAAAGATTGCAGAAGGCTCTGAAGGATCTGCCTGCCAACCACCATTCACACAGTGCTGCTGAAATATAAACCCAGCCACTGAAGCAGTTTCAGAGGAGTAGAGCTGAGCCCAGCATGGATCCTCCTCTCAGGGCTCTCAGGGAGTGAGTACCAAGGCTTGACCTTGTCACTGTCCTTGTTGGGGACTCCCGGTTCCATCTCTGAAGGACACAGTTTGGGGTGGATGCTAGTGACCATTGGCACTGGGTGGGGGTTTCCTGCTGTTTTCTGCACGTTATTCTGTCTGTTGTGCACCTGCGGATCATGCGGTCCTAATGCACATTCTGCCCAAACAGCTCCAACATGCATTCCTTTCCTAGAGCCTTTAACATGCGCTTGCAGGAAGTTGCAGTCTTAACACGTGATCTGATATTTACTCTAACTCTGTCTTCTTTCAGGAATTGTTATTTAACTTGTGGCACGTGAGGAACCTCATCCTTGGATTCTGTGCTTTGCCTTTCCTGTATGATAACTTCTGAGTCGCTCCTGGAGGGATGTTTTCCCCCTCTCAGCTGGAGGACACAGCCGACTGAAGGCTCCAGCGACCGAGCTGTGAGCCGCTCTTAATCCTCTAGGGTGTCTGTGGCGGCTATGCCCCCTGGTGTTGGGGAGGCTTTTCCGAGAGGAGAGCTGCTGAAGTCCAGGTTATCTGCCCCAGGATTCTTTTCCTTTTTGCAACAGGCCTGGTCCTTCTGGCATGGAAATTCAGACCCTGAGGCCTCTGGATGCTCCAGATGCCATCTCATACCGATCAGGATGGATGCAGAATCCCTGCTTGATTGCCTTTGGCTAAGTGCCCCTTGTGCAAAACAGTCCCTGAGCTATCTGAGATGTTGACTATACCTCAGACCCTGATGAATCAGTATTGGGCTTTGATGTGGAGGAGAGCCTCAAGTCGCTTTCAGAAGACTATGAAGAGGCTGGTGATTACGCCTATTCTGGAAGGAGGAGCTGGTGGTGTTGATTTCCAGGGTCTCATTCACCTTGAACTTGGCAGATGCTTCCATCACCAAGTAGGAGCTGAAAGTACACCTGCTTCTTCAAGGGGTGCGGAAATCCAATACTGTCTTCCTGTTCCTGGAGGTGATCAAGGTTATGATCTGCTCCGAGTGGGGCTCGCCCGACTCTCTGCCTAAAGAGTTAAGGGTCTATTGTAGTGGTTCTCAATCCAGTCCTCTGGGACCCTCAGGCCAGTCAGGTTTTCAGGATATCCACAATGAATATGCATGAGAGAGATTTGCATGCACTGCTTGCATTGTGTTCAGATCTATTTCTTGCATATTTATTGTGGATATCCTGAAAACCTGACTGGCCTGAGGGTCCCAGAGGACTGGGTTGAGAACCACTGGTCTATTAGAAGATCTATTCTCTCCCTGAGGAGGAGCGCAATGAGTGGTTTAACATTCCCAAGATGGATGCACAGATCATGGTAATTACCAGACGGACCATGTTAATGTGTATGGTGGATTGGCCTTAAAGGATGTCCTGGACAGCAGAGTTGATTCTTTGCTGAAGAGTCAGTTTACTGTGTTGGCAGCTATTCTGCAGCTGGGGGTTTGCACCAGCTTCACTTCTCGAACTCTGCTCCAGTGGATTCAGTCTCTTCTGCGTGATGATACGACTTCTCTCTTGGCTACGGCCTTCTTTTCTGATGCCATGTATGTCCTGGTGTGCCTTGCGGCCAGGGATGGTGCCCTGACTACTGTGTCACACCGTTGGATTTGACTCCATCACTGGGCAGCAGACACATTATCCAAAGCCCGGTTGGTTCAACTGGCCTTTCAGGGAAAGCTCTTTTTTGAAACATATTTGGAGAAACCAATGAAGGATCTAGGCAAGACAAAATCTTACCGCCTCCCGGAAGACAGGTCTAGGGGACCATGAAATGGGCTAGTGCCTGACTGCCAAGGGTGCACTGGCCAGATTCCTGGGGGTCTCGAGACACCGTCATTACAGACCTGGAAAGCCTTTCTTCCCTTCTGCTTCAGGGCCTTGGGCTCATTCTTGGTTCTTTCATGGAGCACATGGATCCAGGGATGCGACCTCAATCAGAGGAGGACCCTCCTAGGCCAGTCAATGAAGGCTTGAGGGCCTATTCCCTGGTAGGTGGCAAGCTTCGCCTTTTCTTTCAGAAATGGGCCCAGGTTTCCGAAAATCGCTGGGTGCTAGACATCATTCAATTTGTCTATGTCCTGAAATGCAAGGAGCCAATTCCTGATGTCTTCTTCATCTCCTCCTGTGAGTCTGTGATCAACTGCATTGCGGACCACCTAGGGCAAGTTACTTTGCCTGAAGGTAGTGGTGCCCATCCACCTGGGCGAGGGGTGGAGGCAGGCAAGGGCAGATACTCCATCTACTTTGGGGTATGAAAGAAGGACAGTTCCTTCCGGCCCATCCTGGACCTCAAAGGGGTCAACAAGCACTTGTGCGTTCTGTGCTTTCGGATGGAAACCTTGCACTCTGTGATTCAAGCAGTGCACCGAGGAGAATGAGTGGCTTCTCAGGATCTGGCCTGAGACATATTTTCATATCCCGATCAGAAAAAGTATCTGTGTTTTGCCATGCTTGGCTCTCACTTTCAGTTCACCGCCCTTTCTTTTGGGTTATCCACTACCCTAAGAAGGTTCTCCAAAGACATGGTGGTGGCAGCTGCGGTGCCAAGGGATCTGTATCCATCCCTGTCTGGACAACTGGCTCACACAGGTCAGTTCTCTGTCAAGTGTCTTTGGTAACATCCCACATGGGGTCTTTCCTGGAAAGCCTTGGCTGGGTAATCAGTCAAGGAAAGAGCGAGCTTTTGCCTTCCCAGTCATTGTAGTTTTTGGGAGCACGTTTTGACACTCAAGCGTGCAGAGATTTCCTGCCAGAGGACAAAGTGAAAAGACTGTTAAATTGCCTAGCGATGTTCTGTGCGCAGCAGGACCCCAGAGTCTAGGATTATCTTTACTTCTTTGGATTGATGGCAGCGACCATAGAGATGGTTCTGTGGCCACGTGCTCACATGCAGCCACTCCAGCAGTCCTCGTTGACTCGATGCCCCCCGATTTCTCAGGAGTTGTGCTCCCGCTCCTGTTGATAGTAAAGTCCAGCCTGCAGTAGTTGCAGCAGGCCTGTCATCTGAGGAAGGGCGTTACGCTTGATTTCTCCTGGATACTGCTGATGACAGATGCCAGTCTCTTGGGCTGGGGAGCCCATTGTCAAGACTGTATGGCCCAGGGCCATTGAAACAGCAGGGAAGTGGTATGGGCCTATCAGCCACCTGGAGATGAGGGCCATCAGGTTTGCTCTTCTGCGTTTCCGGTCCCTTGTCAAGTGTCAGGTGGTTCGAATATTTTCCTATGATGCCACTGTGATGGCTTACCTCAGTTGGCAGGGTGGCACAAGAAGCACTGGAGTAACCTTGGAGATGGATCTCCTGTTTGCCTATTTTATTTATTTTATTTATTTACAGTCTCTTTTATACCGTGCTATTCAACATCAGTGCGGTTTACAATGAACATAGAAGCTACACATTTCCTTGGGTAATCTGTGTTTACAATGAACAGGTATTAAGAACTTGGATAACTTGGAGTAATTATTTACAATCATGCAACAAGATAGGTTTCACCTCATTGGTCTAAGTCATGGGTGTTTTGCGTGGGTTTGCTTGGATGGGGGTATTATAGCATTGTCTGCCGGGTAGTACAGGAGGAAGAGGTGGTGCTTCAAGGCCTTCCTAAACTGGACTATGTCAGGGATTGCTCGGATGTTGGGAGGTAGGGTATTCCAGCATCTGGGCACACAGAATATGAAAGCCCTGCTTGCTGTTGACTGGATGCAATGGGTTATTGATTTCGGGACTATCAGTGTATTGAGTGCTACCGATCTTCTGGATCTATTGGAGGGCGTGGTCTGGATCGACTCAGATAGTGGTGAAGATGAGAGCCCATTGATGACCTTGAATGTCAGCAGTAGGGTTTTGTATGTGAGTCTACCATGTATCGGGAGCCAGTGGAGATGCTTCAGTATGGGCGTCACATTATCTTTCCTGGATGCTCCATATAGGACTCTTGCCGCGGTGTTCATCGCAAGTTGCAGTGGGTTCAGGGTGGCCTGGGGTAGGCCATGCAGGATTGAATTTGCATAATCAAAGTGTGGTATGATCAGTGCCTGATAAATACCTATGCAGAGAAGAACCTCCTAGCCTTGTCTGCTCAGCACATTGCCAGAGTGGACAGCATGGAAGTGGACTTTCTTAGCTGGCACTCCTTGAATTCCAGTGAGTGGCAGTTGAGTCACGAAGCCTTTCAGTTAAGTGAGCACCATTGGGGTTGCCCCAAAATGGATCTGATGGCAACCCGCTCCAGTTCCAAAGTGTGCCACTGCACAGAGATGGGGTCCAAGGGCCATTATAGTTGGTGATTCGATCATTAGGCATGTAGATAGCTGGGTGGCTGGTGGACGTGAGGATCACCTGGTAACATGCCTGCCTGGTGGGAAGGTAGCGGACCTCATGCGCCACCTAGTTAAGGTCTTAGATAGTGCTGGGGAGGAGTCTGCTGTCTTGGTACATGTCAGTACCAATGACATAGGAAAATGTGGTAGGGAGGTTCTGGAGGCTAAATTTAGGCTTTTAGGTAGGAAGTTGAAATCCAGAACTTCCAGGGTAGCATTCTCCGAAATGCTTCCCGTTCCACGTGCAGGACCCAAAAGGCAGGCAGAGCTCCGGAGTCTCAATGCGTGGATGAGACAATGGTGCAGAGATGAGGGTTTTGGATTTGTTAGGAACTGGGGAACATTCTGGGGAAAGGAGAGGCTCTTCCGAAGGGATGGACTTCACCTTAACCGGGATGGATCCAGGCTGCTGGCATTAACCCTTAAAAAGGAGATAGAGCAGCTTTTAAACTAGATAATAGGGGAAAGCCGACAGTTGCCCAAGAGCAGATGGTTCGGAAGAATGTATCCTTGAAGGATACTACCAAAATCAGAGAGGTTCCAAAAAAGAGTAAAGTAGCCCAAATGCCCTCGAGTATGGAGCAGACAGAGCTTAAAGATCCCAAATTACCCATGTCTACCAACAGCCAAACTAATATGAATAAAATACAGTCTCTAAAATGCTTGTATGCAAATGCTAGAAGTCTAAAAAATAAGATGGGAGAGTTAGAATATATAGCACTAAATGAGAGGTTAGATATGATTGGGATATCAGAGACATGGTGGAAGGAGGACAAGCAGTGGGACACTGTGATACCTGGATACAAACTATATCGTAATGATAGAGCTGATCAAATTGGTGGAGGGGTTGCACTCTATGTTAGAGAGGGCATTGAGTCAGAAAGGAATAAAGTTTTGCTGGAAACAAAATTTGCTGTAGAATCTCTATGGATTGAAATTCCATGTAAAAAGGGGAAGGCGATGGCAGTGGGGGTGTACTATCGACCGCCTGGCCAGAATGAACAAATGGATGATGAAATGCTCAAAGAAATCAAGGAAGCTAACAAAAGTTATAGCGCAGTAATAATAATGGGTGATTTCATTTACCCCGGTATCGACTGGGTCAGTGTCACGGCAGGACGTGCCAGAGAGATAAAGTTCCTAGATGACATAAATGACTGCTTCTTGGAGCAGCTGGTTCATGAACCGACCAGAGGGGAAGCCATATTAGACCTAGTCCTTAGTGGAACACCAGATCTAGTGCAAGAGATAAGGGTGTTGGGGCCACTTGGCAATAGTGATCATAGCATGATCACCTTTGATTTAATTAGTGGAGGAGGGATAGTAAGGAAATCTACAGTACTACCTTTTAACTTTCGAAAGGGAGACTATGATAAAATGAGGAAAATAGTTAGGAAAAAACTAAAAGGAGCAGTTGCAAAGGTTAAAGACTTACATCAAGCTTGGGTGTTGTTGAAGAATACTATCTTGGAAGCCCAAACCAGCTGTATTCCACGCTTTAAGAAAAGTGGAAGGAAATCCAAAAAACTGCCAGCATGGTTTAAAGGGGAGGTCAGAGAGGCTGTTGCCAAAAAAGCATCTTTCAGGAAATGGAAAAAAGAGCCCAAACGACCAAACCTGGAAACAGCACAAGCACTGGCAAGTCAAATGCAAGGCATTGATAAAGCAGGCAAAGGGAGAATTTGAGAAGAAGCTTGCTGCGGAAGCAAAAACTCGAAATAAAGATTTTTTTCAAGTACATTCGTAGCAAAAAACCTGTGAGAGAGTCAGTTGGTCCATTAGATGATAGACGAGTTAAAGGGGCACTAAGAGGCGACAAGGCGATAGCGGAGAGACTGAATTAATTCTTTGCTTCGGTCTTTACTGAGGAAGATGTAGGGATGTTACCCATGACTGAAGTGGTATTTAAAGGTGCGGAAGAATTGAAGGAAATATCAATACATCGGGAAGATGTATTACAAATATTAGATAAACTGAAGAGTAGCAAATCACCTGGGCCGGATGGTATACATCCAAGGGTGTTGAAAGAACTGAAATATGAGATTGCAGACCTGCTATTAGTAATCTGTGAATTTTCATTAAAATCATCTGTAATACCTGAAGATTGGAGGATCGCCAATGTAACGCCAATTTTTAAAAAGGGTTCCAGGGGTGATCCGGAAAACTACAGACCGGTGAGCCTCACGTCAGTACCGGGAAAAATGGTAGAAACCATCATAAAGAATAAAATTACTCAGCATGTAGATAGTCATGGTCTAATGGGAGACAGCCAACATGGTTTTAGACAAGGAAGATCTTGTCTTACTAATCTATTATGTTTTTTTGAAAGTGTGAATAAACAGGTGGACAAAGGTGAGTTGGTTGATATAGTGTATCTGGACTTTCAGAAAGCCTTTGACAAGGTCCCTCATCAGAGACCTTTGGCAAAACTAAAGAGTCATGGGATAGGAGGCAGTGTACTACTGTGGATCAAGAACTGGTTAAAAGATAGAAAGCAGAGGGTTGGGCTAAATGGTCAATTTTCCCAATGGAGAAAAGTGAATAGTGGTGTAACCCAGGGATCTGTGCTGGATCCGCTGCTTTTTGACATATTCATAAATGACCTGGAAAGTGGAATAACGAGTGAGGTTATCAAATTTGCAGATGACACAAAACTATTTAAAGTTGTTAAAACCCAAGAGGATTGTGGAAAATTGCAAGAGGATCTTGATAAATTGGAAGACTGGGCATCAAAATGGCAGATGAAATTTAATGTGGACAATTTCAAAGTTATGCTCCTGGGGAAGAACAACCCAAACTATGGTTACACGATGCAAGGTTCCACATTAGGAACCACCACCCAGGAAAAAGATTTAGGCGTCATTGTCGATAGCATGTTAAAACCCTCGGCCCAGTGTGCAGCGGCAGCCAAGAGAGCAAATAGGATGCTAGGTATCATAAGGAAAGGAATGGAAAATAAAACAAAAGATATTATAATGCCTCTATATCGTTCCATGGTGAGACTGCACCTTGAGTATTGTGTGCAGTTCTGGTCGCCGTATCTTAAAAAGGATATAGCGTTATTAGAAAAGGTTCAGAGAAGAGCCACCAAAATGGTAAAGGGGATGGAAGGATACTCCTATGAAGAAAGGCTAAAAAGGTTAGGGCTCTTTAACCTGGAAAAGAGACGGCTGAGGGGAGATATGATAGAAGTCTATAAATTAATGAATGGAGTGGAACGGGTAAACGTAGATCGATTGTTTACGTTATCAGAATATAGAAAGACTAGGGGACATGCAATGAAGCTACAGGGTAAACTATTTAAAACTAATAAAAGAAAATATTTTTTCACTCAACGTGTAATCAAACTCTGGAATTTGTTACCGGAGGATGTAGTAAAGGCTGTTAGTGTAGCTGGGTTTAAAAAAGGTTTGGACAAGTTCCTGGAGGAAAGGTCCATAAACCATTATTAAGAAGGGACCCAGGGTATCAATGCTTGACCCAGTACAAGCTTTGCGGAACCTGTGTCTTTTGGGGAAACTGCTAGGTACGTATGACCTAGATTGGCCACTGTTGGAAACAGGATACTGGGCTTGATGGACCTTGGTCTGACCCAGTATAGCATATCTTATGTTTTTATGATGTCCTTACCCAGCCTTAGCCCAGTCAACAGCTGCTGTACGTATTTCCTCTGTGGCCCCAGGTGGGGTGTGTGATTCGGTGTATAGAGCGCCACCCAGGCAGGATTGTCCTGGTGGTGCTGGATTGGCCAGGAGGTGCACGTGGATTGGCTGTGCTGGATTGTCCTGGAGGTCCTGGATTGGCCATAGCATGGTTTTGAAACCTGATGCGACTCCCCCAAATGCTTCCCCTTCGGCTACCTTTGTCTTGGAGGTTATTGCTGCAGGGACTGATCATCTTGGAGGTCTCGGCTCCCTTCTTGCTAATGGCATGGCTCTCAAAAAGAGCCTGCTAGCGCATAAGGGATATTCTCCAGCCATAATCTCTAGTATACTTGGTGCTTGGATGTCATCTATCAAGTTATAATATGTACCAATATAGCGCCCCTTGAACACTGGTGTAACACGTGGCACTTGACTCTTGAGGTGTCCAAGGTGTCGTTCTGGTTGGCCTTTCTGCAGGATGGCCTCAAGAAGGCTCTCTTTGCTCCCTGAAGATTCAGGTAGCAGCATTGGACTGTTTCTGTGGCCCAGTGGCAGGCAAGTCCTTGGCCATGCACTTGGATGTCTCCAGTTTTCTCCAAGGGGTTTGCATCTACATCCTACCTTCAGTCCATGATCCCTTCCTGCCATCTTTGTCTGGTTCTCAGGGCCCTGATGGCAGCCTCTTTTGAGCCTTTGATGTGTGTGCTGCCTTGAAGGATTTGATGCCCGAGACTGTCTACTTGGTTGAAATTTTGTTTTGCAAGGCAGATCTCAGAGCTGCAGGCTCTGTCTTTGCCGAGATGTTTATCTGTCCTTTTCAACTCTGTGCCTTCCTTCTTGCCTAAAGTGCTGCCTTCCTTTCACATGAATATACAAAGATATATACGACACCACACAAGTCAAATAGAGCACAAAAAACAGTGGTGATAAGAACAGATAGAAGGTACAAACACATTTATTAAACAAAGCATAATATTTCATAAATAATCATGACCTTACATAAATATTACAGTAAAATGAACATAAAACCCAACATGTTTCAGTTGCAGCCTGCTTCAGGAGTAACATATAGATAAATAAAATATATGGTCCATACATTAAATGAAATGGCAATAAAAATGTATTATTATGGTCAGATACACTGAACGCTAACAACTGGAGACCCCTACAAGGTAACAAACAGACAGAAAACCAAGGAAAGTGTTAGTAATTAAAATATAATAAATAAATATATAAAAAATAGCTACAATCAAGATGTATCAATCCATCAAAGGCAGGTTTAGTAAACTGAAGCAAGTACCAACCTTTTATGAGCTAAAAACAATACCAGGAAGGATACTTCCTAAACCAATAAAAACACAATTTTTAAAAATCCAAAGCTGCTTAGCCCAGCAATGTGATCTAAAAGAGGCTATGAATAAAAACAAAAACAAAAATCAAAAGCTCAAAAAAAAAATCCTTTGAGTTTTATTTTTGTGCTTATCGATAGCGTCATTTTGATCATGCTGCTGGGCTAAGCAGCTTCGGCTGGAATGCTATAAAGGGCAGCCTGCAGCCCTGCTCTACTGTATTTTGAGCTGTATGCTGTCTGGGATTGAATAAAGGTAAGTCTTCTGAGCATTTTTCTGCTGCTTTTCTCCCATGGTGGTGTTTTGTTTCTGCTGTATTTTTTGTGTAAGATGGTTTGATTACGTTGCAGTTCCTTGGCTCGATTAGGGGCGTCCCCCCCCCCTTCCTGTTGTGAATGCTGCAGTGGTGGGGTTGTCCTATTGAAATGCTAGCTAGTATATTTGTCTTTTTGCATCCTAAAATTCATTGCGGGGTTCTTGTTCTGCTTTATTTCATTTTAATTTTCTCATTGGCTAATAGACTCTAGTGAGCTAGCCAGGCGTTTCAGATTGTTGTTTTTTGCATTTTTATTTTTATAGGTATGTTTTTATCATTTTTGGATAGCTACTGTTTTAAGGATTTTTAAATATTGTGTTTTTTATTGGATTATGTTTTTTAGGAAGTGTCCTTCCTGGACTGTTTTTAGCTCCCAAAAAGTTGGTACATGCTTTAGTTTACTACACCTGCCTCTGATGGATTGATTCATCTCCTTTGCGGTTGTGTTTTATATATTTATTTGTTTTAATTACTAATCCTTTTCTTGATTCTCTGTTTGTTACCTTGTAGGGGCCTCTAGTTGTTAGTGTTCAGAATGTATCTGACCATGCTAATGCTTTTTTTTTGTTCTTTCTTTTAATGTATTGACCATATCCTTTATTTCTTTATCTATCTATCTATCTATCTATCTATCTATCTATCTATCATCCCCTGAAGCAGATTATAGCTGAAACATGTTGAGTTCATTTTATTGTGATATTTATAAATGGTCATATGATTATTTATGGATTATTATCCTTTGTTTAATACATTTGTTTGAACCTTTTATCTGTTCTTATCACCACTGTTTTTTGTGTTGCCTTTCACGTGAACCAGGAGCAGTGTTGGGGAAAGGATAGGGATCTTTGCCTTGTGGATATCTGGAGGATGCTGCTCCAGTAGCTGGAGGTTACAAATTCCTTTCGTAAGTCTGACCATCTTTTTGTATTGTTTGTTGGCCTATGCAAGGGTGAGACAGTGGGACTGGATTAAGGAAGCTATTCTCTCCACATATTTGTTACATAACCGGCTGGTTCCGGAGGAGTTATGTGCTCATTCTGCCTGAACACAAGCATACATGTGGGTGAAGTGGAGCACGGTGGCCCCTGCAGACACTTGACAGGCAGAGACGTGGGCATCTCTTTCCACTTTTGTCAAGTCTTATTGCTTGGATGTCCACACGCAGGTGGACACTGCCTTCGGCTCAAGAGTATTGCAAGCTCCTGTGTCTTCTTCCTGTCTACTGGTATTGTAGCTTTCTTACATCCCACTTGTCTGGACTGGTCTAGCAGGACGATATGAAAGGTGACATTTTACTTACCAGATAATGTCCTTTCCTTGAGTCCTGCTAGACCAGTCCGGGGTCCTGCCCTTGAAACTGTATTGCTCTGTTCTTTCTGCTGTGGCACCCTTGGATCCTCCATGATTTCTACTTGGCTCTGCAGGCTCATTTTCTACTGACAGCCTTCTGTTCTACTTTCCTGTACATAGTTCACTACTGTTGAGTACTCGTTGCCCATGTTGAGGTTGTGTGAGGCTTGTCTCTCTCTCCCATATGCTTTGGGATGAATACTGAAGGGACTGGTAGCTGAGGCTGATAGAGGCATGGAGTGATGTCATTGAAACCTGGGCTTTTCTTTTGTCTTTGTCTCCACTAATCTGCTGGTAGGGAAACACAACCCACTTGTCTGGACTGGTCTAACAGGACTCAAGGAAAGGACAGTATCTGGGAAGTAAAATGTCATCACCTTTCATTAAGGCAATCACACCTAAGAATTTTCTTTGCCTGTCTCAGAATGAAATCCCTGTGCATATATTATTATGCCTGCCCTGCTCCACCCTGGCGTTCACCTTTATGTTTAATGAAAAATATACATGGTGTCAGAGTGCGCAAATTTTATGCATATTCACAGTGGAGGAGGCAGCTTTTCAAATGGTATCTTTGCACGTTTTCCTTTAATAAAACTTATGAAAATTGTGAGGTTTCATACTTTGAGTTAGCCAGGCTTGCAAAAAAAAAAATGCCCCCACTGTGCTTTTTGTGATGTTTGACTAGACATACCACTACTCTAGTAGAGATATAATCTGGACTCAAAAACTGTATTGACAGACACTTGGATCTCTCAAACCTATGTGTTGAATGGAATCCCAGAGTATGTTTGGTTTATTCCTCTAATGCCATGATTTGTTGTATGCAGACCCTTAAGATCATCTGATTCTCCAGGAACAAGCAGAAAGTCAGTCCTTGCATATGGGTGATGTCGGCACCGACAGCCCACGCGGAAGCATTTCCCCAGCTTTCAAAGAAAGCCTTTGGGATATGCTACCCCTTCCCGCCCAAGAGTGCCATCTTGCTTACTCTTTATTTCCACGGAGCCCAATGGACGAGAGTCCTGTTTCCCTGGAAAACATCTCGTTATTTTCCTTAAAAGTTAAGCTTTTCCTGGTTAGCAACTGGTTCCTCTTCCCGCCTTGAGCCGGCGCCGTTCTCTGCCCCCTTTTTCATCGAGGTCTCCTCGACCGGCGTTCACATTTTTTTCTCCCAGGGTTTGTCGATCCCATCTGGGTACTACCCACCATGTCTCCTAGTGGGTTGAAAAAATGTGACCGCTGAGTCAAACCATGTCAGTAACTGACAACCATGACTGATGCTTGTGTTGCCTGGGACCGGACCATGACAGTATCTCTTGAGACCTGTGCCAGGCGATGATGCCTAAAACCAACAGAAAAAGTTTGGAGTTGCAAGAGAAATTGTTCCCCAAGTCTGACTCTGCCCTGGCCTCCCCGATGCTGAGCTCCAAGCTCAGCACATCCTGCGAGGCTCGAGCATTCTTGGAGTACCGCAGTGGCGGCTCCTCCGAGAAGACCTCGGACCCAGAGAAAAAGAAGTCTTCAAAGTTTGTCGAGGTTGCACCAGAGAATCCCGATAAAACCACCTGGAGGGACTCGGGCGAGTTCGAGAAGCGCCCCACCAAGGTCCTCAAGAAGGATTCCTCGGCTGGCGGAGACCCTGTGAGGTTCCTTGAGACCATATTCCTCATCAAGGACACATGAAAGTGCCGACACCAGGCTCGAGATCCTCAGTGCCTGCGCCGAAGGCTTCAGAGCCTTCTGGTCTGGAAACCAGAATGGTGGCCTTGGAGCTGAACATCACTGCTATTTTGGCCCTGCAGCAGGCGATGATGGCCGGTTCGTCCAGCTCACCCGTCCCCACCATCTGGACCCTCAACTGTGAGGGCGTCCCCGGTCATTGAGTTGAGCTCTGAGTGCCACTGGCCTAGGGTAAGCCCTCTGTGCTGGTCAAGATCCCGGTCCCGTTCTTCAGGCATCCCTGGTCCTTGCTGGTCAGTGTTCATGATTTGGACCCCAGGTCCTGGGCAGGCCGCCGACTATTTGACACCAGCCTCGAGGCAAGGAGTCTCAGGGCCTTGGACTCATTGTCACCGCTCAACTCAGAGTGGGAGACAAGATGATGAGGTCTCTCCGGACACCGAGTGGCACCAAGATATTCCCTCGGACCCATTGCCCCGGTGCCACTCTCCTCCTGAGAACGTGGCCTTTCATGACTTCATCAGGGACATGGCCAGAGTCTTGGTGCAAACCGAGGTGGAGGAAGACCTGTGCAACAAGGAGTTGGAAATTCTTCAGTATGAGCCTCCACCCAAGGAAACCCTCACGGTGTCCGTGCAGCCGATCCTCGACAAGTTACTATTACGAATGTGGGAAACACCAGCAGTGGTGCCAGTGGTGAGCCAGCACCTCAGCACCTTGTACCGTGTTTGGAAGGGCCCTGGGTTCCACAAACCCCAGCTCCTGCATAACTCCATGGTTGTCGAGTTGACCGTGCAGAAGCTCAAGAGCCAGAAGACCCACTCCTCGGTTCCCCTTGGGAGGGAGGCCAGAGCCCTCAACGCCCTCGGGCATAAGTGCTACCAAGGCTTGATGCTCAAGTGCCGGATCCAGGCCTATGAGCTTTATATAGGCATGTACCTAAAGGCTCTGGCCCAAGAGCTGTTGGCGTTTGCGGCAGGCCTCGTCCTGGAACCCCTCCAACAATTCAGGCTCTGACCTCGGAGATCAAGGACTGTTCCAAGTTCCTCTAATGGCTTCTAGTCTGTGATTCGGGTAGCTGTGGTTGGCATCGGGGCTCAACGCCAAGCCTGGCTACAATCCTCCGATCTCTAGGAATTGGTTCAGGACAAGCTGCTCGACGTCCTCTGCACTGGGGAGAACCTGTTTGGCAAACCCATGGCCAACAAAGCGGCCGAGATTGAGGCTGACATGGTGACCCACCAGAGGCTCTCTAAGAAGACCTCATCCCATCCCCCGCAAAAACAAAACACTGGGGAAGAGGCCCCATTTTCCGAGGAAAAATGGGTCCTTTGGACAGGGTCACCAATACCAGCCCTTCTCAGGCCAGCAACAGGCTTCTCACTTCAGAAGGCAAGGGCACGGGGCTCAGAAGCCAAAAGCACCTAAGCCCCAGGCCCCAGGAGACCTTCACCAGCCCACAGGGGGATGCCTGATGCTATTTGCCCACAGATAGGCTACAATCACCACGGATCAATAAGTACTGCAGGTGGTCAGGGAGGGATACCTTCTCCATCCACAGCAGATTCCACCCAGGTTCTTTCCCAGAGAGCTGGTGCGACCCCTCCTTCACCAGACCCTGCTGCTCACAGAGCTCGCAGTTCTTCTCAGGGACAATGCTGTAGAGCCTATACTCAAACACCTGTGAGGCACAGACTTCTACTCCAGTTACTTCCTTGTCCCAAAGAGAACTGGGGGCCTCAGGCCCATTCTAGACCTGCAAAATGTACACAAGTTTCTGGTGAAGGAGAAGTTCAAAATGCTTTCCCTTGGAACACTGCTGCCTTACCTCCACCAGGGAGACTGGTGGTGCTCCTTGGACCTACTGTAAAAGATGCGTATACTCACATCCTGATCCACCCCTCCTACAGCGGCAGTACCTAAGGTTTGTGGTAGGAGGAGAACACTACCAGTACAAGGTGCTACACCTTCGGCCTCAAATCTTCATCAAGGGTCTTCACGAAATGCCTAGGAGTGGTAGCTGCCCACCTGCATCTGCAAGGGGCCTTCATCTTCCCTTGCTTAGATGACTGGCTCATCAGAGGCAGCACAGTCACAGAGGCCAGTCAGGCCACAGGACGCGCAACCCTCCTGCTGCAGCACCTGGGATTCATCATCAGCTACCCCAAATTCCACCTTTTTTCAGCCCAGAGTCTGGAGTTCATAGGTGCTCAGCTCAACACATTACAGGGCGAGGCTGTCCTCCCCAGGAAAAAGGCAGAATGCCTCAGGCAGCTAGCAGTAGAAGTTCAGTATCGCCGGTCAGTGCCACCTCGTCTCCTCCTCTGCCTGCTGGGCCACATGACCCCACTAGACTGGTTACACATGCGGGCAGCCTAGTGGTGCCTCCGCTCCCAGTGGATCTGGCAGACTCCCTCGGCAGGTGGCAGCTTCTCCGCCACCTACTAGCAGGGATGCCTTTCCAGGCACTCGTGCCCCAGAGGATCCTGACCATGGATGCCTCCTTCCTAGGTTGGGGGGCACACTGCGGGGACAGCTGTACACAAGGCAGCTGGTCCCAGGCAGAGTCTCAGCTTCAAATCAGTCTCCTGAAACTCAGGGCAGATCTCCCTGGCTCTACGGGTGTTTTGCCACTGCCTGTGACACCAGTCCGTACTGATTCAGACAGACAACCAAGTCGCCATGTTTTTTCAACAAGCAGGGGGGCATGGGGTTGCACTCTCTCTTCCAGAAAGCTGTGACCCTTTTGTTTGCAGTGTGCAACATCATGCTCCTGCAGGCAGTTCACCACCTGGGCCAGGACAACCTCCTCACAGATAGGCAGAGCAGGGTCCTCCATTCACACGAGTGGCGCCCGCACCCGAGTGGCCGCTCGACTCTTCTGCCTCTGGGGTAGGCCCGTGATGTACCTTTTTGCCACTATGGACAACACCCAGCTGCCCCACGGCAGAGACACCCAGAGAGGGTGGCAGCGGATGCCTTCCTGATCCCGTGGATGGAAGGCCGCCTCTATGCTTTCTTGCTGATCCCTCCAGTCGCCAAAACCCTCTTCAAAGCCCAGTGCGAGGGGGCATTTCTAATACTAATTGCTCCCCCAGGTGGCCCAGACAGCCCTGGTTCCCACTGATGCTCTCCCTGAAGGCGGCACTCCAGGTCCTGCTGGACTGTGCCCCCAATCTCCTGACACAGGAGGGGGGCTCCCTCCTGCACCCCATCCTGGGGCTCTAACAATGCCAGTGTGGCTGCTGAAAGGATAGCATTGGCCCCTTTCAACCTCCCAAAGGAGATCGAGGAAGTCCTGCTAGTCTCCCGAAAGCCCTCCACCTCTTCAAATGGCAAAGATTCTGCATATGATGTGTGGAGAGATGGGAGAACCTGTTCTCCTGCCAGGTGCAGTTAGTGCTCCAGTATCTACTGCATCTGTCGCACACTAGGCTGACGTCCAACTCCGTGAAAGTGCACCTGAGTGCAATAGCCACATACCACCACTCTATCGAGGGCAAACCCTTATCGGGTCAGCCTCTGATCTCTCGGTTCCTATGGGGCCTTCTGTTGTCTAAGCCCTCTGTCCGCCCTCCGTAGGGAGAATGGGACCTCAACATGGTGCTCTCATAGCTCACCAGACCGCCTTTTGAGTTGCTAGTCACTTGCTATCTTCGGTATCTTTCATGGAAGGTTGCCTTCCTGGTGGCCCTCACATTCACTCAGAGAGTAAGCGAACTTCAGGCCCTGGTGGTGGAGCCACCATATACAAGATTCTACAAGAACAGGGTGGTGCTCCGCACCCACCCCAAATTCCTCCTAAAGGTGGTACCTCCTTTCCACCTCTAACAGGAGGTGGTTTTTCCCATCTTCTTCCCACGTCCTCATGCCGGTTGGGAGGATATTGTACTCCATATATTGGATTGCAAACGGGCCCTATCCTTCTACTTATAGCAGACTCAGGGCCATTGCAAAGCTCCTCAGCTTTTCGTTTATTATGACCCCAGCAGACTGTGGTTCCCCGTGACTAAGTGAACTCTGTCCACTTGGGTGGTGGTCTGCATTGTTCTCGCCTATGAGCGAGCTGGGCTCTCTCGGAACACCTGATCACAGGGAATCACATGAGTGATAGCCATATCTATGGCGAACCTGCGCTCAGTGCCGGTGACTGAGATCTGCAAGGCCGCCACATGGTTTTCAATTCACATGTTTGCAGCTCGCTACTGCCTGGAGAACAAGTCCTGTCTGGACAGTATCTTTGGCGAGACAATACTCTGTAATCTTTTCGGGGTGTAGGCATCTCCTGCCCTCTGACCCTTCTGTATTCAGGCTCCCGGAGTGTTTGTGCTGCTGGAGGCTAGAGTTTTGCAGAGTCTCTCAGTTGGGGACTCATCTCCAGGAACAAGCAGGAATGAGTCTTCACATATGGGTACGTCGGTACCGACGGAGTCTGCGCGGGAACGCTTCCCAGCATCCAATCAAAGAGCTTTTGGAAGCATCCCACCACGCCTGCTTGCTGCCTTCCCGTCTTTCCCAACTGCCTCTCCTCAGTTTTCGTTTTTCCGCGGAGCTGGCAGGACGTCCTCCTGTCACCGCTTAAAATTCTTGTTTTATTTCTTTAGTTTTCTTGTGGTCGTGGCTGTCTTCCCGACGCCACCAGTACCGCCGGTGTTTTCTTTTTTTTTCTTGTAAAATCTTCCTTTTTCAAGGAATATTTTTTCTTCATAGTGTCCCACGGTGTCTTAGGCCTTTTAGGCCTCTTCTTTTTCCTTCATGGAACCGCCAGCCACTTTCTCCAAGAAATGTTCAAACTGTGGCAGTACAACTTTATTTTTAGACCCTCGAAGTCGGTGTCTAACCTGCTTGGGTCCTGACAACAGTTTGATGAGAAGAGGTCTTCAATATCGAGTTTTCCTCGATACACGGTTTCCCTCCAGCTTCGGGGCACCGTCCCCTTCTTCTTCTACACAGGATCAGGTAACCCACAAACAGTCTGTTAAGACTAGCCAGCCCTCGAGTGGTAGGTCTCATGCACAGCATGTAGACGGCTCCGGCCTTGCCCTCGAGGGCCTACTGGCTTCAAAACCCCGGCGGGAGTCTTCGGTCTCTAAAGCCTTTCAGGGGTTTCAGGTTGTTTCTGGGGTTCACCCCTCACAGAACATACCTGAGCCGTGTCCGGTGGTGGCATCCGCTTCGAGCGGTACCGATACCCCGACATCGGCTCTGGTGTTGGATGAAATACTCCTCACCAGGGATGGTCATCTGGCATCCTTGGTGCCTTCGGGACCGGTGGATACACTCCAGACTGACCTTCCATTATTGGTACCAGCACCGATACTACCACCGACGTCGGTACCCTCCAGACGTGCATTGATAGCCTCGCTTCCTTTGATGCCGAGTCTGGAATCGATCTCTGGTCTGGAGGACTGGGTACCGACTCGCCTTGGTACCGGCTCTCGGCGGTACCGAAGGCTCGGTTCCGATGATTTGGATCCGCAACTCTTGGTTCCCCCGAGGCCGACTGAGTTGCCACTAGCTGACCTTCATTCACTGGTATCAGACACGGTACCGAAGTCGGTACCGATGTCCTCATTACCCTTACGGTCGGTGCCTTCCATGCTTCGCTTATCGATGCCAAGTTTAGAATCACTCTCTAGTCTGGAAGACTCGGTACCAATACACGTTGGTACCGACACCGATCGATACCGGTGGCTCGGTACCGAGGATAGCACCCGGAGGTTTTCGGTTACCTCGGTACCAATTGAACTGTCACCGATGACTGCTCCGATGTCTTTGTCGGGCTCGACTCTGTCATCGGTACCGGTATTGGCATCGGTACCGGTATCCACAGTAGCATCGTGGCCAACTCCTACCATGCTTTTTTCAACAGGATCGCTCCCTTCTATGCCAAGCTTGGAGTCGATACCTGGCATGGACAATGTGGTAATGACGGTCGCTGCTCCTAACAGCCAATACCGTTGACCATCCTTTAAGCATTCCACACTGCACTGTGCAGGATCTTCTATTCCTATATATCTGGATAGCTTTGTCGGTGCTCAGGCTAGTTCTTCAGATCTAACCTGTCCAAGGGAAATTCCTGTTGGGGAACCTTCTTTTCAGAGTTTCCTCCTGGATATAGCAAGATCTCTTGCCATTCCTATCCCAGGACAGGATCCTGCACAGAGCTCTCTTTCTACCAAAGCAAAGGAGAACATAATGCTTCCTTTGCATCATTCCTTGCAGGATCTCCTTCTAGGAATGTGGGAAACACCTTTAAGGGTACCCCCACCTTCCAGAGCAACTGATCTCTTATATCAGGTGCCCCCCTCTCCAGGGTTTCAAAAGACTCAACTTCCTCATCATTCCATAGTTGTGGAATCAGCAATGAGGCGGGTAAAGAGCAAGAAAAAGCACTCTTCTTATCCGCCAGGTCGTGAGTCTAGGACACTTGATGCCTTTGGACGTCAAACCTTCCAGACATCTATGCTTTCTGCAAGAATTCTCTCATATATTTTCTATATGAGTCTATCTCTTGAGGAGGTCACAAAGCAATTACATCTTTTGACTCCTTCCCTTCCAAAGTCCAAGAGTGCAGACTATTCTTCACTGCTCAAGCATCTCCAGAATATTTCTTGGTTTCTTACTCGTGCTTCCCTAGACTCTTTTGAGTCTGTTAGCAGGACTTCTGCTATAACTATAGGGGCACGACGTAGAGCCTGGCTCCAAGCTTCAGACTTGCACAAATGGGCACAGCACAGACTGGGACATACTCCTTGCTCTGGAGACAATCTTTTCAACAAGGAGTCTTTACGTCAGGTTACTCTGTTCTCCACTGACTTACCTGTTCCTAGGGGCTGTTCTGCACCTTTTTCTGTCCCAGCAGGTAGGAAATATCCTGCCAAACTTTCTTCCCATAAGAGAAGAAGGTTTTATGCATCATCTGCCCATCATACAGATGTTCCCAAACAGGTTAAGCATCGTCCTGGTCTGCAGAGTTCAACCTCTCACCAGGCTCAGCAAACACAGCAACCACAGGGTTTCTGATCAATCCATCAGATGCTTGTGACTCTTGGGATTAGAATCTTCAGTTGCTTCTTCTCAATAGAGGCAATCCACTGCTGTCATTCTAAATTCTAAACATGGATCTCTTCCCGAAAGACATCCATTCTTTCTATGTTCTATGAGCTGTCAGGATGTTCATGCTTCTAGGTCACAGGGTTCTCCTCTTTTTCCTGCTAGGGAAAGAGGTCTATCCTCTATCAAACGATAGTTTCCTGTGCCAGCATGTCTTTTTTCCTTTCTATAAACTTACTACTTTGTAAGTTTTCTTCAGCTCTATTCTCTTTACCCTCTTACCAGGTTTTCCTCTGTAAGAGCGGTATTGCTTCACTGGAGGGCTTTTCTTCAGCCTCTCTAGTTTTCTTACCTTTCCAGTGCGAAGTTCTCTTCTCTGAGTTGACTCCTCTTTTTCAATCTTGCTTTGAAGCAGTTCATCAGACACATCCAGAGTTTTCTACTCTTGTTTTGTCTGTTCTTTCTGTTTTTAAACAGTACCATTCTTCTGCTGTCTGGCAAGCAGCTGCCAATGCAGGAGCCTTAATGTTTAGACCACTGGTTCTTGTTCACCAGCAACCAGATTTGTCCTCTACTAACATTCTGTCTGGTCTTAGTAGTGGCTCCAAGTCAGTGCTGTCATCTGTCTTGGAAATTTTTTCACTACAAGCTTGTTGGATTGTCTTCTCTTTCTGCCATCTCCATTCCCCTGGGTTTGGCAGCATAGTTGACATACAACTGGCTGCAGGAGAGCCAGTACCTATCTCCTCATTCTCCTGCATCATGCTCTCTGCAATTCTACAGAGAAGCTCTCCACTATAGGCCCTTGCTAGAGAGCATGGTTTTTTTTTTCTCCAACAGCTATACTAGATGGTATACCGCCTTATGTGTAACTATGTATAGCCATGTAAAAATGTGAATGCCAAAATGTGTAAATATGTATTGTATAAATGTAAATATGTAAATATGTTTAACTCCATGCCCCAAAACATTAACCATGTGTGCAGTGACCCCCTCAGACCTGTGTATATACTCCCCCAACCTGTCCTGATCGACATCTCCCAAAAGAAGAATCAAACCGCTGCTGATCGCTGGAAGCAGCGGTATATAAATGTGTTCTAAAATAAATAAATAAATAAAATGGTTGAAAAAGGCTTTTTCAGTCATGTCTCCCATGACTAGAAAAATTCTCCTTTTTAATATAAAGGACATAGGCCTCCTTTTACGTGAAAGCTTAAGGAGTTGCTAATTCCCTGCTTTGGTCCATAGTATTTCCAATAGGGAATATGTTTTCTCCTTCCAGCTCGTCCTCATGGTAAGAACGCATGATACCTTTTTGCCCTTAAGCAGGTCAGCATGGTATCTCATTCCTATGCGTCTTCTGTTCACTTACCATGCTAGAGTTCTAGAATACTCGGGACTTGCTGGCTGCAGACTGATATCATCCTCTGCTTTTCACGTAACTATCCTGGTTATTCTACTAACTAGCATCCCTGTAGCCATAACCAGTGGGAATTGATTCTCTATATATCTTCTCAAGTAGGTTCCACCTTCTTGTTATTAGATGAATCTTTCCTCTCCACATTTTCCTATGTGAATACCTTTTTGTAGGCATATCACTGTCTGCTTCTTTGCAGACTTCCATATAGAGGCCTATATATTCATACCTATAGCACACATCTTACAGATGTCTATGTCTATCATTTGTGTGTATTTTATGCCCTTCATATCTCACTATAGATATATTTTCATATATATATATGTTATATATTTATATATATATGTGTGTCTGTCGAGATTTTACTATCGGTAGATATGTATTCTGCTTTATCTACTTGACTGTCGAGGCTCATATAGCTATATGATTCTGACAGATGGGCTTTACCCATACTTATGCTATCCAGCATGTTTTGGGGTCCTACACTCACAACCACTGCGTGGTAGTTAACACCTACCATAACCTTAAGGTTAGGTACCTCTGAAGCTCTCCATGTTCCAATATCTCTCCCAGCTGACTTCAGTTAGGAGAGATATTGCGGATCTTCAGCTAATCACAGGCTCTAATGCCTCCGGCGTTTGTCCTTTCTTTTGGGATACAAGGGGTTCCCATACCCTTTCTCCCCACAAGGACTGGGCCTGTTTGTCCTAATCGGTTAGCCTTTCTCTTTTTGTTCCTAAGAGTGAGCCACTCTGCTGCCAAAAGAGTTCGGCTTTTATCATAAAGCCTTCCGCTGAAGGCCCACTGTTTTTGTACTACCCCAGTTTTTCCTACTGGGGTCACCTGTTATCTTTCAGGATTCTGACCTCCATTGCTTTTCCTACAGGTTTACTACCTCCACGTACAGTGAGGTCCTTCTCGAGTTTCCTCTACTGGGTTCCCCAGTAGATCCCATGAACCTCCATACTTCTCTGAAGTCCTGTTAGGGGAGGTCCATATTGCAATATTTTTTCTTTGCAATATCATTGATGACAATTATCCACACATGGACATCTTGTCTGCAATCCTATGCTAGGTTAACTGTTCCACAGCACCTTTCTCTTTTCAACTCCTACCCTCCATCCTCAGGATGCCTGGTGGTGTGGGGGATAGCATGTTCCAACCTATGACATGCTGGGACTCCAGGCATCTCAGCTTGGGAGTCCCCATATGTGAAGACTCATTCCTGCTTGTTCCTGGAGATAGCACAGTTACTTACCTGTAACAGGTGATCTCTCGGAACAGCAGGAATAAGTCTTCACAACCCACCCACCTCCCCAGGAGTTGTATCTCTGTCTATCTTTCCTTTCCTCTCTCTCTCTCTCTCTCTTTGTCTCAGCTTTAAAACTTAACTGAGGAGAGGCAGTTGGGAAAGGCGGGAAGGCAGCACGCAGGCGTGGTGGGATGCTTCCAAAAGCTCTTTGATTGGACGCTGGGAAGCGTTCCCGCGCAGACTCCGTCGGTACCGATGTACCCATATGTGAAGACTTATTCCTGCTGTTCCCAGAGATCACCTGTTACAGGTAAGTAACTGTGCTTTCTCAACTCACAGCTATCCGATTGGCTGCCGCTGGTGCCCTCATGGTTCGGTCCTCGGCAAGCCTGGAGCTAGGGAATCCCATATGCGAGGATTGACGTCTTGCTTGTTCTTCAAGAAAGTGTAGTTACTCACCTGTAACAGGTGATCTCCAGGGACAACAGGAATCAGTCCTCACAACCCTCCCTCCTCCCCTGGGAGTTGCCACTCTTCCTTGTTTTAATTTTTATTATCGTCCTAGCTATGTCATCTGACTGAGCAAGATGTCACCCTTGGGTGGAAAGGGGACCACGCATGCATGGTAGCATATCCCAGAGGCTTTCTTTGAAAGCTGGGGAAATGTTTCCACATGGGCTCCATCGGTGCCGACGTCACCCATATGTGAGGACTGATTCCTGCTGTCCCTGGAGAACACCTGTTACAAGTGAGTAACTACACTTTATCTGATAAGGACCTGGATGCTGATCCTTTTAACCCTTTTAGATATAGCCTCTGTATACTGTTTATCTATAATGTAGTTGCCACAAGGGGCCTATAACTGGAAAGAGTCTCTGCATATTTATCTACTGAATTTCGTTTTCTGGGTATATCATTCAAAGAGAAACTAATTTTCAGCTTCCAGTCAAAACAAACATTGTAAAGACCTGGGAAAAATATTCCTTTTTGCACAGAAAAGACTCCGTAAAAATACGAATAGGTTCCAACAGCCAGCTCAAGACATATCTTTTCTGATGAGCAGAATATTTTTGAGCTACACCATGCCTTATTTACCAAATAAACACACATGGCCAGGACAAGGGCTATAATCCTTAATTTATAAATCTCCTGGAATTTTTAGCCCTCTGTCATATCTCGAGCGTCTGTTCTTGTTTATAAAATGTAAGTTAATATTTTCCAGTGTACAAAATATCTGATATTTTATCTGTGTTTTTGTTGTACTATTTCCAAGCAACCTTTTGCAGTTGAATCATATACATGCATTTATGCAGCTGTGGAATTGTCAATGTGGAAGAAGCACAGAAAACAGAGGAGGATACAAGACTGGCCTGGAGAAGTGTGAGAGAGTATTAGGGGGAAGTGGCGTTTTTATTGATGATTATTGGTTAAATTAAAGCCTAAGATCTGAAGTTCTGTTTGTATCCTCTCCCCCTCTGGTCATTGGAGTGATAGGCCTGGGTTTGGGGGGTCATGCACCAGCGCTCCTTTCAGAATCCTATAATCATAGGCCTTGAATTTGGCCAGAAGGTGCCTACTTAAGTAGTGACCCTGACTATTCTCTCCCCTTAGGCTGTCAGTGCTTCTTTTATAGTATCACTGATCCCGACCAAATTAGGGAGTAGACATCCCCTACTTAGCAATCAAACCAGTGATTTTTTCACATGACAGTGCATATCACTTGTCATCTAAATCACCAGGTCTGCCATCCAAATAACTTTTAATATTAGTATTAGGTAAAAACACAATATCTCAAGGTCCTTTGTGATTCTAAGATTTCAGTGGCAACATTTCTGTGAAAGCTATCTGACTGAATAATGACAAGGGACATGGATGTATAGAGAGTGGCAACAATTTGGAACAGTTGGAAAGGGAGGAGATGAGTGTCTTAGAACCATCTGCGATGCTTGTTCTATGATTCAGTCTGATGTCAGTACAAGAGACATTACAATCAATAATTGAACATCCACTGATCAGTGACTCAGCTATTTTTAAATTAATCAAGACCTTATAAACATTATTCTCACACTGTCCCCTACCCCTTAGCAAAATCTTACATGATAAATTCAGGAAAGCCATTTGGAGTAAAATAGCTTAATGGTTAGTACAGGAGACTGAGAACCAGGGAAGCTAGAGTTCAAATCCCATTGTTGCTCCTTGTAATCTTGGGCAAGTCACCTAACCCTTCTTAGATTATAGGCCCTTTAGGACATGAAAATATCTAATGTACCTGAATGTAACTTATCTTTTTATACTTAAAAAAGAAAAAAAAGTGGTAACCTGCATGTTATCCATACAGGTCTCTATCAGTTATGTTACATGGAGGTGCCAAGTTCTCCAGAAACAAGCAGGAAGTCAGTCCTCACATATGGGTGATGTCGGCGCCAATGGAACCTTCGCGGAAGCATCTCCCCAGCTTTCAAAAAAAGCCTTTGGGAGAGGTCACCACTCATGCGTGGTTATATTCCCGCCCAAGAGTGCCATCTTACTCGGTCTCCTTTTTTCCGCGGAGCCCAACAGACGTCCGACTTATTTCCCTGGAAAAAGTTGTTTTATTTGTGCATTAAACAGCCTTTCTTTTCTCCAATTGCACCGGTCCCTTTCCCGCCTCCGAGTTCATCTGCCCTGGCATCGGGTCTTGGACCCTTTTCAGGATTTTTTTCCCCCCCAGTGCAGTTCACGCCTTTTTACTATCCGCTGGCCGCGTCACTGGTCTTTGAGCTCGTCGGGGCTTTTTTTGCCCCAGTGGTCAGCGGCTTTAAAAATTTGTGATCAGTGTGCAAAAAACATGTCTCTCACTGATAACACATGATTGCTGCCTCGGGTGTCTAGGGGCTGACCAGGACCAGGAGGTCTACTCCCTGTGTAAAAAGATGTCCATGAAGGTCATCAGCATCATCAGCAAAAGCAAGACAACATCTTCCACAGGTCGGATTCTGCCCCTGTATCCCCAGTAGCCTTGCATTCTTAAAGCCCCGCATGGGTCCTCGGTGTCGTATATAATTCCTATGGTACCTGATCGGGTCCGCATACATTCTGACAAGGTTTCCCTGGAACAGGAATGCAAAAAGAAGAAGAAATCCTTGAGGACCTCATCCTGGGACTTGGATAAGCGGGGCAAGCCCCGTGCCAGGTCCCACAGTCTGCAGAGAGAACCCGAGGAGTGGGAGCAGCCAGCAAAGGTTCCCCAAACAGACACGGAAGCCTCTGGCGATGGGTCCCGGGCCCCCGAGGCCAGTCTCATCAAGGACTCCCTCTCCTCACTGAAGCCAGACTCTGTGACCCTGGTGTCTGCGTCGAAGGCTGTGACTCCTGAGTGGGAAGCCAGGATGATGGCGCTGGAGTGCAGTGTTACTGCCTTCCTCGCCTCTTAGTAGGCATAGATGCCCGGTCTCATCGGTGAGTGCATTGAGACCACAGGTACCTGACTCTTGAGGACTTCCCGGATTGCCGAAAAGATCCTTGAGAGCCTGGAGTCTCGTGCCGATCCTTGGTGTGGGTCTCTATCTTGGTACTCTCCCCAGCGAGCATTTGTGGCTCCGGCCAAGCAGCCGCCGTGGGTCACCTTGGCCCTGACCCGGTCCCCGCACCCCAGGTGCCATCGGAGTTGAGTTTTTGACTGACTACTCTGACTGGGAGTCAGAGGACGAGGCATCCTTAGAGATGTGGAAGCACTGCGGTCTCCCATCGGATCCGTCTCTCTGTGTCACGGCACCAGTCCCCACCCGAGAACACATCATTCCTTCAGTTTGTTCGAGACATAGTGAAAGACTTGTACCTCATCACGGAGTCTAGGAGGACCATCGCACGGAGGAGCTTGACGTCCACCAATATGAGGCCTCACCCAAGGAGGTCCTGATGGTTCTTGTCCCCGCCATCCTCGGGTGGCTCCTCCTCCACATGTGGAAGACACCGGTGTCGGTACACATTTTTAGCTGACGCTTCGACGACATGTACTGGGTCCAGCAGGGCCCCGGCTTCCAGAAGTAACAGCTCCTATACACCTCCATAGTGATAGAGTCGACCATGCACCTGCAGAAGAGCATGAAGACTCACTCTTCTGTGCCCCTGGGCAGGGAGTTCCACGCCCTCAGCTGCAAATGCTACCAGGGCTCGATACAGGGCTGCTGAATCCAAGCCTACCAGCTGTATATCGGCATGTATCTCCAGGACCTGGCAAAGGAACTTGCTGGTTTCGCGGCAGGCCTCGGTGGGGATCACCTCCAGTGGTTCCAAACCCTCACAAAGTGTGTTGGGGAGTGCTTTGAAGTGCATGTCTCGGGCTGCCTATGATGACTTTGAGTCTAACATGAGGGTGGCTGCTGCAGGCATTGGCGCTCGATGCCAGGCCTGGCTCCAAGCATCGGACCTTGAGCAGTAGGTCCAGGAGAAACTCCTCGACGTCCCCTGCCTCGGTGAAAACCTCTTTGGCAAACTGATGGAGGAAAAGGCAGCAGAAATCGAGACAGAGTTCCTCATGAGGACTAGACTCTCAAGGAAGATTTCCACCTTTCGTAAGAAGAAACCATTGAGGAAGAGGCCCCCTTTTCAGAGACAAAGCCAGCCTTACCGAGGATACTCCCAGTACCAGGCCCTCCCAGACCCCACAGCAGGGTCACCAGGGCAAAGGAACGGGACAAGGCCCACACAAGCCTAAGGGACCCAAGCCCTAGACCTCTGCTCCTACCAGGGGGGGGGGGGGGGTTGACGCCTTGAGCATAGCCTCTCCACCCCTGGGGGAGGAGCTACCTGCCATGGGTCGTCTGGTACATTTTGCCCATCGGTAGCCTGCCATCACCACGACTCCTGGGCACTCCAGGTAGTCACAGAAAGCTATTTTCTTCACCTGGACCAGATGCCGCTCCCTTCTTTTCGGGAGAGCCCTTTCAGACTCTTCTGCACCAGGCCATGCTGCTGCAGGAACTCGCAGGCATCTTCACAGACAGAGCCATGGAGCCAGTATGCCACCACCTCAGGGGCAGGGGATTCTACTCCTGAAACTTTCTGGTCCCAAAAAGAACAGGGGGCCTAAGGCCCATTCTGGATTTGCGAGCACTGAACAAGTTCTTGGTGTGGAGAAGTTTGATGCTCTCCCATGAAGCATTGCTGCCCTATCTCCAGCAGGGAGATTGGCTGTGCTCCTTGCACCTAAAGGATGCTTACACCCACATCCTCATTCATCCCAGTCACAGGCAGTACTTAAGGTTCATGGTTGGGGGTGCCCACTACCAGTACAGAGTACTACCCTTCGGTCTAGCCTGTGCACCAAAAGTCTTCACCAAATGCCTAGCAGTGGTGGCCACCTACCTCCGTCTCCAAGGGGCCTTCATCTTCCCATACCTGGATGACTGGCTTATAAAGGGAGATACGGCCACTGAGGTGCAACAGGCCATAGCCCGCACCATCAGTGTCCTACAATATCTGGGGTTCATGATAAACCACACCAAGTTCCACCTCACTTCAACGCAGGACTTGGAGTTCATAGGGGCTTGACTAGACACTCTTCAGGCCAGGGCCTTTCTCCGGGAATAAACAGGAAGTCAGTCCTGACATATGGGTGACGTCGGCACCGACTGAGCCCTCCTGGAAGCATCCCCCCAACTTTCAAAGAAAGCCTTTGGGAGATGCCACCATGCATGTCCCCCAAGGGTGCCATTTTGCTCAGTCTCCTTTTTTCCGCAGAACCCTTCAGTCTGGCTTGTCCCTGGAAAAAGTTGATTTTTCTCTCCGAGCTTCATACTCACCGGTACTACACCGGTATTACACCGGTACTCTTCCTGCTGACTGACCTTGTTGCCTCGGCATCGAGTTTGGTCTATTTTTGTAGTTTTTCGTTCTTTTCTTTTCCTGGCATCTTCGCATCTTTTTTCTCTTACTGGCAGCCCGGAGAGTCTTCGACCTTGCAGGGGTACTTTTTTCCACCATGGCTACCCGTGGCTTTAAGAAGTATGATCGGTGCTCTAAAATTATGTCTTTGACCGACACACACGACTGCTGTCTCCAGTGCCTTGGGACACACCATGACCTGGCAGCTTAGTCTCTGCAGGAGGATGTCCAGTAAGGTCCTCGAGCCAGCAGCAGCAGCAGCACGATAAGTTTTTCCCCGAGTCCCCGATGCCTCTGAAGGCTAGGGCCTTGTCTGAGGCCCCGACACCTTGGGCGGAACCCTCCGAACCCGAGCCTCGTCATGGGTTCTTAGAAAGGGGGTCTCCCTTGGAACCTAGGAAGAAGAAACCCTCGAAGGTGGTGTCCTTGGATAATTCCGACCAGCCAGGTGCTCCCCAGGCCCAGTCCTGCAGTCTGAGACATTCATCCGAGGCGTTGGAGAAGGAGTGGCCTGCGAAGGTCCACCAGAAGGATACAACCATGGACTGGCCTCTCTCCCCAGACATTATCCTCGTCGAAGATTCCCTTTCGTGGGAGCCAGTGTCAGGCCCGTGTCCCTTGGTGCCTGCGCCGAAGGCTGCGGAGCCTTCTGGTCTGGACTCCAAATTGGCGGACCTGGCGTGCAGTTTGTCTGCCTTCATGGGCCAGCAGTGGGTGCTGTTGTCTGGCATGATCGGTTCATCTGCCCCGACCACCGGGCCCTTGACTTCTAAGACGTCCCTGGAGGCTGAGCTGATCCTCGAGGTCCTTCAGTCTCGAGTCGATCTTTGGCCGAGGTTGCAATCTGAATCCCGCTTGATGGGACCGTGGTCATCCTGGCCAAGTTTGCTGGGCATCGGCTGCAGGGCATCTGGGGCCCCGAGGCCTGCAGAGTAACCCTCCTACGAGTCCTCGACAGACTACTCTGAGTTGGAGACTGAGGGTGAGGAGTCCCCCGATACCCATTGCTACCGTGATGTTCCATCTGACTCTCCTGTCTCAGAGCCTCGATGGCGGTCCCAACCCAAGGATATGGGCTTCCTTGCTTTTGTCAAGGATGTGTCTAAGTCCATGGCATTCCCGACCGATTTGGAGGAGGACTTTCAGGCGGACGAGTTGGAAATCCTCCAGTACGAGGCCACTCCACGGGAATCATTCACGGCGCCCATCCCTCCCATCCTGGAACGGCTGGTGCTCCGAACATGGGAGACACCGGCTTCGGTGCCGGTGGTTAACAAACGGCTTGTCTCGATGTATTGAGTCCTCCGGAGCCCAAGCTTCCAAAAGTCACAGCTTCCGCATAGCTGCATGGTGGAGTCGGCCATGCGTCGGTTGAAAAGCCTGAAGACGCACTCCTTGGTGCCCCCTGGCAGGGAGACCCATACCCTGGATGCCCTCGGCAGAAAGTGTTACCAGGACTCAATGCTCATTGGTCGCATTCAGGCCTACCAGCTGTACATGGGATGTACCTGAGAGACCTGGCGAAGGAACTCGCTGGGTTCACAGTTGGTCTCTCTTAGGAACCCTTGCAGCAGTTCAAGAACCTGGCCAAAACTGTCCGTGAATGCTCCAAATTCATGTCTCGGGCAGCCTATGATGTGTTTCAGTCGGTGGCTCGAGTAGTGGCGGCTGGCATCGGTGCACGCTGCCAAGCTTGGCTACAGTCTGAACTCGAGCAGTGGGTTCAGGACAAATTGGTCGATGTCCCCTGCCAAGGAGAGAGCCTCTTTGGCAAACCCATGACCGACAAGGCTGCCGAGCTGGAGACCAAGATCATGATGAGGACCAGGCTGTCCAAAAAGACCGTTGTCCCTCCCCGACGGAAGGGCTCGGGTAAGAAAGTCCTATTACCTGAGGAAGGGAGCTACTTACCGAAACTACCTACCTTATCAGGCCTCCCCAGCTCCCCAACAGGGTCAACAGGCCAAGGGTCATGGGCATGGCCCACGTGAGTAGAAGGCTCCAAAACCCCAGGCACCGGCTCCGGCCTAGACAGGTGGCAGTTTTTGACTCCTTGAGCATAGCCTATCTACCCCAAGGAGATCAGCTGCCCACAGGGGGATGTCTGGCCCTCTATGCCCAGAGTTGGTTGACCATCAGCACTGATTCCTGGGCACTAAAGGTAGTCAGGGAGGGTTACCTCCTCCACCTGACTCAGACACCTCCCCCTTATTTCCCGGGAGAGCACCTCAGGTCTCCCTTCCACTGGGATCATCTTCTGAAGGAGTTGGCAGGCCTTCTTGAGGACAAAGAGGTGGAACCAGTGCCCCACCATCTCAAGGGCAAGGGGTTCTACTTCTGGTACGTCCTCGTGCCAAAGAGGACAGGGGGTCTAAGGCCCATCCTCATCCTGTGCAACCTCAACAAATTCCCGGTGAGGGAGAAGTTCAAGATGCTCTCCCTTGGAACATTGCTGCCCTACCTCCAGCAGGGAGACTGGCTATGCTCCTTAGACTTCAAGGATGCTTAAACCCACATCCTTATCCAACGCAACCAAAGGCAGTAGCTGTGGTTCGTAGTGTGGGGCAGGCATTTTCAGTACAGGGTGCTCCCCTGTGGCCTAGCCTCTGCCCCAAGAGTTTTCACAAAATGCTTGGCAGTCGTGGTCAACTTCCTCCGGCTCCAGGGGGTCTTCGTCTTTCCCTACCTGGACGACTGGCTCATAAGGGGAAGCACGGCCTCAGAAGTACAGCAGGCCACTGCACGCACCATCCACGTTCTGCAACACTTGGGGTTTGTCATAAACTACTCTGTCTCACCTCCTCCCGACACAGTGTCTGGAGTTCATTGGGACAAAGATTGACCCTCTCCAGTCAAAGGCTTTCTTGCCTCAGGACTCTGGCTCGGGACGTACAGTACTGTCCCTCGGTGCCTGCTCTGCTTCTCCTGTGCCTCCTTGGGCACATGGCCTACACGGTCCACATCACCTGGACGCTCGCCTCCACATGAGGACGGCGCAGTGGTTTCTCTGGGACCAGTGGTCTCAGGCCACGGGCCTCTTCTGAGACAGTTTCTGTGATCCACCAATTGGCGGATTCTTTGGTCTGGTGGCAGTCTCCCTAGCATCTCGAGGCGGGCAGGCCTTTTCAGGCCCCAAGCCCCTCAAGGGCCCTCACCACGGACGCCTCCCTGCTTGGCTGGGGAGCCCACTGCAGAGATCTCCGCACTCAGGGCAACTTGTCACCAGATGAGAGCACCCAGCAGATCAACCTTCTGGAGCTCTGAGTCATACATCCAGCCCTGAGGGTCTTCTGTCACCACCTACGTCACCAGCTGGTGCTGGTCCAGATGGACAACCAAGTGGCGATGTTCTATGTCAACAAATGGTTTGGGGGGGGGGCATACCCTTTGTCAGGAGGCACTGGTCCTCTGCTCATACGCATTCCAATAGAGTATCCTCCTGCGGGCAGTGTACCTGCCAGGCCAGGACAACCTGCTGACCATAAGGCTCAGCAGAGTTCTCCAGCCGCACAAGTTGCAGCTAGACCCCAGGGTAGCCAGTCAGCTTTTCCGGCTCTGGGGGGAACCCGTGATGGACCTGTTTGCCAGCCCGAACAACTTTCAGTTGTCCCACTTCTGCTTCTGGGAGGCCCATCCCTCCAGGGTGGCAGCAGACACGTTCCTGGTCTCATCGTCGGAAAGCCTCATGTACGCCTTCCCTCCTACGCCGCTGATTGCCAAGACTTTCTCCTGGACCCTCCACGACAGGGCGTTGCCCATCCTGATAGCTTCTCGGTGGCCTAGGCAACCGTGGTTCCCACTGCTTTTACAGTTGACTTTGGAGACCCCCATCGCCTTGGGGACCACCCTGGTACTCCTTTCTCAGGAGGGGGGTTCTCTCCAGCACCCCAACTTGGGGTCCCTGTCGCTGACAGCGTGGCTGCTGAGAGGGTGACTTTGGCCCCTTTCAACCTTTTGGTTGAGGTGTAAGACATTCTGCTGGCCTCTCGCAAGACCTCTACTAGGAAGGCTTATGCCCTCAAATGGCGCAGGTTCTCTGATGCGCCGAACATGGGGCTGATCCTTTCTCCTGCTGAGTGGTTCTGGTGTTACAGTACCTTTTCAATCTCTCTCAGTCCAGGCTCAAGTCCGGTGGATGGTAAGCCCCTCTCTCTCCATCCCTTGGTGACCCGTTTTCTTTGAGGCCTGCTCTTATCGAAGCCCCCGGTTCAACCTCCAGCAACTGAATGGGACCTCAATGTAGTGCTGGGGCAGCTCACTCGCCCGCCCTTCGAACCTCTGACTACCTGCCACCTTTGCTACCTCTCTTGGAAGGTGGCTATCCTGGTCGCATTTACCTCTGCTGGCAGAGTTAGCGAGCTCCAGGTCCTTGTGGTGGAGGTGCCCTATACCAGGTTCTATTAGAGCAGAGTGATGCTCCGCACGCACCCCAAATCCCTGCTGAAGGTAGTGTCGTCCTTCCATCTTAATCAGGAATTGGTGCTCCCTGCCTTCTTCCCAAGACCTCACTCCAGTTGGGCGGAGATGGTCCTCCACACCTTGGACTGTAAAAGGGCTTTGTCCTTCTATATCCATCGCACTCGGGGCCACTGCAAAGCTGCTCAGCTTTCCATCTCCTACGACACCAGTAGGCCGGGGGAGGTGGTGACCAAGTGTACGCTGTCCAAGTGGGTGGCTGACTGTATTGCCCTCGCTTATGAATAGGCAAGGCTCCCACTAGAAAGCCACATCATGGCGCACCGTGTCAAGGCCATGGCGGCTTCGGTGGCAGTCTTGCACTCTGTCCCGATGGTGGACATCTGCCGGGCCGCCTCTTGGTCTTCAGTCCATACCTTCGCAGCCCATTTCTGCCTGGACAGGCTATGCTCCATAACCTTTTCGGGGTTTAGGCAACTCCTACCCTTTGACCCTTCTGTGTTCAGGCTAGGAGTGCTGGTTTCATCGAACACAGGGGTTCTACTGTGGTCTGTGAGCACAGACTCATTTGCTGCTGCTTGCAACTCCCTATTTGGGAGCCCTGTTTTTGCTATTGGCTTTTAGTAGCCTGTAGTTGGGGAGTCCCATATGTGAGGACTGACTTCCTGCTTGTTCCCGAAAAAGCATAGTTATTCACCTGTAACAGGTGTTCTCCAGGGACAGCAGGAATCAGTCCTCACAACCCTTCCCCCTCCCCTTGGAGTTGCTCCTTTACAATTCTTTATTTTTTCCGTCTTTTAGCTATGTCATCTGATTGAGCAAGATGGCACCCTAGAGCGGGAAGGGGACCATGCATGCGTGGTGGCATCTCCCAAAGGTTTTCTTTGAAAACTGGGGGGTTGCTTCCGCGAGGGCTCAGTCGGTGCCAGTGTCACCCCTATATGAGGACTGATTTCTGCTGTTCCTAGAGAACACCTGTTACAGGTGATTAACTACACTTTCTTCCCTTGGACAGGGCAAGTCACCTTGCCACCGAAATGCAACACCGTTATGCATTGTCGGCATAGTTCATGCTCCGCCTGCTGGCCACATGGCATCCACAGTCCATGTGGTTTCCAATGCCCGCCTTCATATTTGGGTGGCCCAGTGATGTCTCCACTCCCAGAGGTCACAAGCTACAGGCAGGCTCTGGGAAAAAGTCGTAGTGTCCCGCCAGCTAGCAGAGTCACTCAACTGGTGGCAGGCCACACAGCACCTGCAGGAGGGCATGCCCTTCCAGTCCCCAAATCTCTAGAGTGTCCTCACCACTGACGTCTCATTACTGGGTTGAGGTTCCCATTGTGAGGAACTACGAATGCAGGGCAACTGGTCCCTGGCGGAGAGCCAGCAGCAGATCAACCTGCTAGAGCTCAGGGCCATTTTTCTGGCAATCAGGGCCTTCCACCGCTGCCTGCAGCATGAGTTGGTGCTAGTCCAAATGGACAACGAGGTCGCAGTGTTCTACCTGAAGAAACAGGGGAGCACAGGGTCTTACCGCCTCTGCCAGAAGGTAGTAGCCCTCTGCTTGGATGCGATCAGTCAGGGAATGCTCCTCAGGGTGGTATACCTTTTGGGCCAAGACAGTGCCCTAGCGGACAGACTGAGCAGGGTCCTCTGGCAATACAAATGGCAACTAGATCCCAGGGTGGCGCAGCGGCTCTTCTGACTCTGAGGCATCCCAAGTCTGGACCTCTTAGCCAGCCTGACCAATGCTCAGCTGCCCCACTTCTTCTGTTCCCAGCTGCACCCATCCCGGGTACCGACTGACGCTTTCCTCATCTCGTAGGCGAAGAGCCTTCTGTATGCCTTCCCGTCCACGCTACTAATTGTCTGGACCCTCTTCAAGGTCCTGCGGGACAAGGTTTCCATGATCCTGGTGGCTCCATGGTAGCCAAGCAGCCTTGGTTTCCCCAGTTGCTCCGCCTCTTGATGGAGCTCCCTGTCCCTTTGGGAACCCATGGGTTTACTCACCCAGGAGGCAGGGCTCCCTTCTTCACCCCAACCTGGGTTTCCTGTTCCAGCATGCTAAGGGTGCTAAGCTGCCTGTTCCAGCATGGCTGCTGAACAGGTAGCTAGCACCCTTCAACCTCCCAAGGAAGGTGGAGGAAGTCCTCCTGGCCTCTCACAAGAACTCCATGAGATGGGCCTACACCTTCAAGTGGTGCAGATTCTGACTGTGATGTGTAGAGCAGCAGGTTGACCCATTCTCTTGCCAGGTGCACATGGTGCTACAGTACTTGTTTCAACTCTCGCAAACGAGGCAAGTCCAAGTCGTCAGGGTGCACCTGATTGTGCACTCTTGGCACATCATCATTCTATGGAAGGGAAACCTCTTTCTGCTAAGCCCCTCATTACCCGGTTCATGCGGGGCCTTCTGCTCTCAAAGCCTCTCAGCTGGCCGCCCCCGGTGGAATGAGACCTCAACGTGGTCTTGACACAGCTCACCAAGCTTCCATTTGAGCCTCTGGCTGTCTGCCATATTCGTTACCTCCCCCGGAAGGTTGTCTTCCTCGTGGCACTCACCTCTGTGTTCAGTGTCAGTGAGCTTCAGGTCTTGGTGGCTAAGCCACCCTACACCATTTTCTGTAAGAACAGTGTCGTGTTTCGCACTTACCCTAAATTCCTTCCGAAGATGATGCCTGCTGTTCTTCCCACAGCCCCACGCCGACAAGGTAGCAGCTGTTCTCCATACTCTAGATTATAAGAGGGCTCTGTCCTTCTACCTGCATTGTACCCAGGGCCACCGCAGAGTCTCACAGATTTTTCTTTTCTACAACCCTAGTTGCCTGTGGGAGGCTTGTTACTAAGTGGATCCTGTCCACCTGGGTAGTGGACTGCATCGCCTTTGCCCACGATCAGTCTGGGCTCTCGTTGGAGCGCCGGGTGATGGCACACGTCAGGGGTATGGCAACCTCAGTTGCAAGATTGTGCTCTGTCCCTATGGTAGACATCTTCCAGGCTGCCACCTGGTCCTCAGTCCACACCTTTGCAGCTCACTCTACTGACTGGAGAGGGAGTCTCAACGGGACAGCACCTTCGGCCAGGCTGTACTCCGTAATCTCTTTGGGGTCTAGGCAACTCCTACTCTCCGACCCTTTTGTGTTCAGGCTACAGGAGTGATGGTTCTTCCTGGACACTGAAGTTCTTAAAGTCTCTCCTCAGACTCACTGGCGGCTGCTCACGGCTGGCCCGTGTTTTCTACTGGTTTTCGGTAGCCTGTAGCTAGGGAGTTCCATATGTGAGGACTGACTTCCTGCTTGTTCCTGGAAAAAGCGTAGTTACTCACCTGTAACATGCATTCTCCAGGGATGGCAGGAATCGGTCCTCACAACCCTGCCTCCTCCCCGTGGAATTGCTGTAATTTTTGACATCTTTTTGTCAGCTGTAACTATTTATTTATTTATTATTTATTTATTTATTTATTACAGTTTCTTATATACCGCGCTATTTAGAATCAGCGCGGTTTACATCATAACAAAATGACCATAACGACAAACTGTCAGGTTTTACATTGAACATCTGACTGAATAAGGTGGCACCCTTGGGCAGGAAGTGGACCATGTATGCACGGTGGCATCTCCCAGTGGCTTTCTTTGAAAGCTGGGGAGATGCTTTTGCAAGGGCTCCATCAGTGCTGATGTCACCCATATGTTAAAACTGATTTCTGGTGTCTCTGGAGAACACCTGTTACAGAGACAGCTGTACAGAACTAACAGTCATGCATATGCTGTACAGAACTAACCAGTCATGCATATAACCAACAAATATTGATCCTTCTTTCTACTCCAACGCAGACTGGTTGAAATATATAAATCTTTCTATATTTCCAATCTTTGTTGAAAATAGAAAAACATTATTCCATCAAAGATACTTGATTCAAGTGCACAATGCAACAGTGTCATGCTGTATGGTGCTTAATTAAGCAGTGCATAATTTAAACAAATACTTTCTCGTATATCAAAAGAAGATAAGTAAAAGAATGACGAAACAAATTTAGCTTGAGGATAAATATAGAAAAATTTGAAGGGGGCATCTTTCAAGCATATATGTACTACTTGGCGCACCTATCAGATTGCAGTATGTGTATTCATATGTTGATCTTTTTAATTGAATCGTATCATTTTGGAACAGAACGCTTATGCAGAAAGCCCAAAAAGGTGCCCAAAATTAGCTTCGGTAGTAGCCAAATTCATATGCACAAATTTACATCTATGCCAAAGAAGGTGTAAGTGTGTGTGTATGTGTGTAATTTATGCATGTACTTGCATATTTTATAACATACATGCATACTTCACAACTATACCCGTACACTGACCAAACAAAGCTTGATGTGCATATAAGTACTTGAGGCACATACATAAAGTCACACAATTTCTAAAAAGGTCTTTCTCATGTACTGGCTGTACATTCAGAAAAAATCTTTTTAAAGTTACCCTCAACATGGGGGAGATTAGGATTGTGTCTAGGGATATTTAAAAAAAGAAAAGAAATGGAGAAATATTGTTTTTAAATCGCTGAATAAACTAAGCAAAGTGCTAGGTTTGTAGTCTGATAAGGGAAGTTGTGGACAAAGAAGTGAAAGCAAAAAGTATTGAATATTTTGACTGGTGTTCTTAATCTGAAAACACAGAAGGTGCTTTGCTCAGTGATCTATCTTATGTAGAAGAACTTAGAAAAGGAAGAGGAAACACAGACACTACATTTAATCTTTGTTGCTTTTTATAAATTGTTTTGTTTTAGGTTTTGTTTTGTGTGAATGATTTAGCACTAATTTCCCCATGAATGCAGAGTGCTTCATTGTAGAGATGGTTTCAGTAGATCTCGGTGAGGTATTTGCTTTGTTGTGTATGAAATACTGACCCAGAATCTGGTCAGTTAACAATTTAGCACTATGCCAATCTACTGAAAGTCATCTCATGAGCATAACCATGAAGCGCTCTGCACAGTCAGGGGAATATGTTGCTAAATTGTTTATAAATGACCAGATTCTGAGTCCACATTTGATATGTATTAGAGTACCTTACTTACACATTTTTTAACCTTTAATCTCCAGGAACAAGCAGGAATGTAGTCTTCCCATATGGGTATCGTCGGTATCGACGGAGCCTGTGCGGGAACTCTCCCCAGTGTCCAATAGGAAAGCTTTTGGGAGCATCCCACAGCGCCTGCGCGCCGCCTTCCCCAACTGTCCCTCTCCAGTTTTTCATTTTCCGTGGAGCCGACAGGTTGCACATCCTGTCACTGCAGAAAATTCCCTTCTTATACTTCTTTTTTGTGGTTGCGTCTGCCTTCCCTCGACGCTATACCAGTACCGCCAGTGGGTCTTTTCTTTTTTCTGGAACCCCCCCCCTTTGTTTCTGGAGTCTTTCTTCCGTAACTTTCTTCTCTGGTGCCACGTACCATTTTGGGCACTAGGCCCAATTTTTTTTCCTTAAAATGGAAAAACCCGCTTCTGGTTTTAGAAAGTGTTCTAAGTGTGGCGGTACCATCTCCGTCACTGACACCCATGAGTGGTGCCTCAAATGTTTAGGTCCTGACCACTCTATTTCAGATTGCCTTGCCTATGGAATGATGTCAAAAAGGGGCCGGCAAAACCGAGCTGCTAAACTTAGCACCCTTTTTCCCTCCGATGCAGCGTCCGTGGCATCGACGTCCTCCAGGGCTTCATCTTCCTCCCATGGATCTCAGGTAACTAAACATAAATCTAGCCAGTCCTCAAAGGGTAGATCTCCTTTTAAGCATTGAGATGCCTCTGGCGTTGCCCTTGAGGGACTTTCACCGGCAAAATTGCCCTGGCGGGAGACTTCAGCTTCCAAAGCACTAACGGGGCTCCAGGATGTTCTCGAGGCTTCAACCTCGGCAGAACTACTGGTGCCATGCTCTGGGGTTCCGGCCGCTTTAACCGGCACTGATACCCAAGCATCGGCAGCGTTGATAGACCAGAGATTCTTGGTTATTGAATGCAGTCTGGCGGCTCTTCTCACGGCCTCAATGCCCCTGAAACCGCTTCAGACAATTCAACCGGTACCGACACCGACTGCATCGACATCGGCAGGTATACTACCGGGACTGAGTCATGCGTCTCTATCCGGCATCAACAAGTCGGTACCGGACCACTCCGATTGCGACTTTGATTGGCACCGGTACTGCCTTGCACGATCACCCGGATCAGAGCTACTTTGAATCCTCGGATGAGTCTGAAGACTCCGAAGACTGCCGATACCAGAGTACTTCTTCCCGAGGATTCCTCTTCTCCTCAGCGTAGGATGTCTCCGCCAGAGGATATGTCCTTTCAGGATTTTATCCGAGATGTGGCCCGAGGTCTTTCCATCACAGTGGCTCCTGAAAAAGAGCCTAGGGCAAAGGAATTGGAAATCCTACAGTACCCTAAAGCTCCCAAGGAGGCAACTACCTTACCTATTCATGAGATCGTGCATGATCTTATGTTAAGGATGTGGGAAACACCTCTAACCACATCTCCTCATTCTCGAATACTCGACACCATGTATCGAGTTCCTCCTTGTCCTGAGTTTCAAATGACTCAATTACCACACCATTCCATGGTGGTGGAATCAGCCATGAGACGGATAAAGAGTGCAAAAAGGCATGCATCTAATCCTCCAGGACGTGAGTGCAGGACCCTTGACGCCTTTGGATGTCGATCCTTACAGGCTTCCATGCTTTCTGCTAGGATCAGTTCCTATGTCTTGTATATGGGGATGTTCCTTAAGGAAGTCACAGGAGACTTAGAGCTTATGAGCCCTCTTCTTCCTGATGATAAAAGGCAAGATTATCTTGCTCTTGTTAAACATGCTCAGGATGTTTCAAAGTTTGTGAATCGTGCAGCCTTAGACTGCTTTGAATGCATAAGCAGAACCTCTGCTATTGCCATAGGTGCACGTAGAACTGCCTGGCTCCAGGCATCTGACTTGGAAATCTGGGTACAGGACAAACTAGGGAATATGCCTTGCACAGGGGAGAATCTCTTTGGCAAGAATTGGCAGGAAAAAGCTAATGAGATAGATGCTGACAATATCACTTTGGATAGATTGTCCAAACCTACAGCTGATCCTGCGAGGAAAAGATCCTCTAAGAAACCATTCTTCAGCAAGAAAAAAGTTTTATCCCTCCTATACCCAACAGGGGCATCGTTCAGTCAGTCTGCCCAAAAGGGACAGCAGCAACAACCTAGGCAACAAAGGAAGCCAAAAAGCAGCTAAGCCTCAGCCGGCTCAGCAGACTCAGCCTCCACAGGGGCTTTGACTCCTGTCTAGAGAACTTTGCCTTACTGGCCCTGAACGGCCCAGATCCCTCCACCATCCCAGGAAGGTTATGTCATTTTGCCCCCAGATGGGGTCAGATAACAACAGAAAATTGGACTCTGTCTATTGTAAGAGAGGGGTACAAACTTCATTTCCTCAACATGCCCCTTCCTACAATAGTAAGACAGTTCAATTCTCAGGCCACTCTCAACGACCGGTTAGGTCAAGAAGTCACAATGCTCCTTGCTCAAGGAGCAATAGAAGAGGTACCCATTCCCCAAAGGGTACAGGGTTTTACTCCCCCTATTTCCTTATTCCAAAGAAAACAGGAGGACACAGGCCCTTTCTAGACCTCAGAGAATTTAACAAATTCCTGTTCAGAGTGAAGTTCAAAATGATTTCTCTAGGAACTCTGCTGCCATACCTTCGGAGTCAGGATTGGCTTTGTTCTCTAGATCTCAAGGATGTGTACACTCATGTTTTCATCCATCCAACTCACAGGAAGTTCCTTTGATTCCTGTTTCAAGGAAAGCACTACCAATACAGGGTTCTTCCTTTTGGCCTGGCTTCTGCACCAAGAGTGTTCACAAAATGCATGGCTGTGGTAGCAGTATTTCTCCGCACCCTGGGAATATTTGTCATCTCCAGGAACAAGCAGGAATGAGTCTTCACATATGGGTATCGTCGGTACCGACGGAGCCTGTGCGGGAACGCTCCCCAGTGTCCAAAAGGAAAGCTTTTGGGAGCATTCCACAGCGCCTGCGCGCTGCCTTCCCGCCTTTCCCAACCGTCTCTCTCCAGTTCTTCTTTTCCGCGGAGCCAGCAGGTCATGTTTCCTGTCACCGCTGAAGAATTTCTATTTTCTTGTTTTATTATTCTTATTTTCTTTAGTCGCGTGTCTGCCTTCTCGAAGACCGGTACCGCCGGTCTTTTTTCTTTCTTTAAAAAAACCCAAAAAAAACTTCTTTTTGCCTCAGTGCATTTTCTTCTGTGGCCCTAGGCCTACAGTCTATTTTCCTCATGGAAAAGCCCGCCTCTGGGTTTAAAAAGTGCACAAAGTGCAGTGGCACTATTTCTGTCACAGACACCCATGATTGGTGTCTAAAATGTTTAGGTCCTGATCATTCCATCGCGGATTGTGAGTCCTGCTCCATGATGTCTAAAAGAGGGTTACAGAATCGGGCAGCCAAGCTCAGTACCCTGTTTCCCTCCGATGCAGCTTCGGTGGCGGCAACGTCTTCCAGGGCTGCTTCTTCATCCCATGGATCTCAGGTAACAAAACTTAAGTCCGGTCGGTCTTCAAAGGGTACATCTCCTTCTAAGTATCGAGATGTTCCCGACATTACCATTGAGGTATCTACACCGGCAAAATTACCCCGGCGGGAGACTCCGGCTTCCAAAGCATTATCTATGGGGTCACAGGTTGACATCGATGGCACGGCCTCGACCGATCACCTGTTACAATGTTCTGGGGTACCGGCGGTTCCCGGTACCGACATCCAGACATTGGTGGCGTCGATGGATCAGAACATTCTGACCATGCAGCGTGCCATTACGGCCTTCATACAAGCTGCGACGCCCTCGGTACAACAACAAACCCCGTTGTCGATACCGATTCCGTTTCCGGATCCAGCTCAGGTTCCGATACCAGTACCGCTTGCATCGGCATCAGCACCGAAAGCAGCAATATGGTATCCAGTGATGCCTATTAGTACCGATCCGGTACCAATGACTCCCGATGTCGATACCCCTCGGTACTCGTATCGGGCACTACGAGAGCATCCAGACAGTCGATACTTCGATTCCTCTGATGAATCTGATGCATCAGAGGTTTCCATCGAAGCATCGGAGATCCGTCCTCAGGAACCCTCTTCTCCAAAAAGGAGAATGTCTCCTCCTGAGGACTTGTCTTTCCAGGACTTCATCAGGGAGGTGGCCAGAAGCCTGTCCATAGCAGTAGCCTCTGAAACTGAACCCAGAACAAACAAATTGGATATTCTTCAATATCCTAAGGCTCCTAAAGAGGCAGCCATTTTACCTATACATGAGATTCTTTATGACCACATGTTAGGTATATGGGAAACTCCTCTTACCACCTCTCCCTTTTCTCGTAGGTTGGACACCATGTATCGTGTTCCTCCTTGTCCTGGATTTCATAAGACTCAGCTTCCTCACCACTCTATTGTGGTAGAGTCTGCTATGAAAAAAATCAAGAGCACAAAAAGGCATTCCTCTGCTCCTCCAGGAAGAGAATGCAGAACCTTAGATGCTTTTGGCAGGAAAATCTTCCAGGCCAGTATGCTTGTAGCCAGAATCAACTCCTAGTGTCTCTATATGGGGATGTTTCTAAAAGAAACCATCTTACACACCTTATCTCCTTTCATGTCAGAAGATAAGAGAGAAGAATATATTATCTGGCTTAAACATGCACAGGATGTATCCAAGTTTTCCAATCGTGCAGCCTTTGACTCCTTTGAGGGTGCCAGTAGAGCTTCGGCTATTGCCATAGGCGCACGCAGAGTAGCTTGGTTACAAGCCTCTGATTTGGAATCCTGAGTACAGGATGGTCTGGGCAACCTTCCCTGTACAGGGGAGAACCTGTTTGGCAAAGATTGGCAAGCAAAAGCCACCCAGATGAATGCTGAAAATTCTGCTTTAGATAGACTTTCAAAGTCTACTACTACTCCTTTCAAGAAGAGGTCATTCAAGAAAGGATCTTTCCCAAAGAAAGGGAAATTTTCTTCTGGTTATACCCAGGCCTCTTCTCAGGGTCGTTTTGCTACAAAGAGACAGCAACAACCAAAACAGGCCAAGCCTCAGGCTGCGAGGACTGCTACGGCCCAACAGCCTCAGCCTCCTCAGGGCCTTTGACTTTCCACTAGAGAACTTAGCATTTCTGGCTCTAGAACATCCAGAGCCTCTCACCATCCCAGGAAGGTTAGCTCACTTTGCTCCCAGATGGGAACAAATCACAGCAGAGAAATGGACCCTCTCCATTATAAGGGAGGGATACAAGCTACATTTCTTAAACCTTCCTCCACACACCATGGTGAAACAGTTCAACTCTCCAACTTCTCTTCTCAACCTTCTAGGTCAAGAGATTGCTACCCTTCTTGCCCAAGGGGCAATAGAGGAAGTACCCCTGCTTCAACAGGGCTCAGGGTTCTACTCCCCCTATTTTCTTATCCCAAAGAAAACAGGGGGCTACAGACCCATCCTAGATCTCAGAGAGTTGAACAAATTTCTATGCAAGGAGAAATTCAAGATGATTTCTCTTGGTACTCTCCTTCCATACCTCCAGAGTCAGGACTGGCTTTGTTCTCTAGACCTCAAGGATGCGTACACCCATGTCCTCATCCATCCAACACACAGAAGGTTCCTTCGGTTCCTTTACCAAGGGAAGCACTACCAATACAAAGTGCTTCCTTTCGGTCTGGCCTCTGCTCCAAGAGTGTTCACCAAATGCATGGCAGTAGTAGCTGCATTTCTATGCACTCTGGGGATATTCATATTCCCATATCTGGACGACTGGCTCATCCGAGCTCCATCCCAATCAGAGGCCCAGACTTCCCTGGCCTGCACAAGGCGTGTTCTTCAGTATCTGGGACTGGTAATCAACATTCCAAAATCCCATCTCACCCCTACTCAGTCTCTAGAGTTCATAGGGGCCTTACTGGATACCACAACTGCAAGGACCTATCTTCCCCAGGCCCGTTGCCTATGCCTGGTGCAGTTAGCCTCCCAGATTCAGTTAAAATCCCATTTAACTGCTCGAGAGATGTTGCAACTCTTAGGCCATATGGCATCCACAGTGCATGTGGTTCCTTATGCTCGCCTTCACATGAGGGCAGCTCAGTGGACTCTATCCTCCCAATGGACCCAGGCATCAGGTTGCCTGTCAGACAAAATAGCAACCTCCAGTCGCCTCTTTTGGTCCCTCCACTGGTGGAAGTCCACTCAAAATCTGTTGTTGGGGTCCCCCTTTCAACAGGTGTTACCCCAAGCAACCCTTACAACAGATGCCTCTCCAAGGGGTTGGGGAGCTCATCTTCAAGATCTCTCCACTCAAGGCATCTGGTCTCCACAGGAGACATCTCTTCATATCAACCTCTTAGAGCTCAGAGCAATCTACTTGGCTCTCAGAGTATTTCACACCCTGCTCAGCTACAAGACAGTCCTCATCCACACGGACAATCAGGTAGCTATATTCTATGTGAACAAGCAGGGGGGGACTGGCTCTCTGTCGCTTTGCAACGAAGCTCTGAGATTGTGGGCCTTCGACAGAGAGCATCAAATCCATCTCATGGCAGTATATCTTCCAGGGGTTCAAAACTCTTGGGCAGACAGACTCAGTCGAGTTCTGCTTCCACACGAATGGTCCCTCCATTGGGACCAGATAGCCAGGATTTTTCGGATTTGGGGTACCCCAGACATAGACCTATTTGCAAGTCCGTGGAATGCCAAACTTCCCCAGTTTTGTTCCAGGATTCCATGTCAGGGAGTTCAGGCCAGGGACGCCTTCCTCCTTCACTGGGGGCAAGACTTCCTCTATGCCTTTCCACCTATTCCCCTAATCCCCAAGACACTGTTCAAGCTTCAGAGAGACAAGGGGTCTATGATCCTCATAGCACCACATTGGCCACGCCAAATGTGGTACCCTCTACTTCTGCATCTCTCTCAAGCTCCCTCCCTGGACCTGGGTTCTGCTCCAGATCTCCTCTCCCAAGAGGAGGGAACCCTGTGGCATCCAAATCCTCAGTCTCTTCATCTCAAAGCCTGGTTGCTGAAGGCCTAGACCTTCAAGATTTACACCTTTCTCAGCAAGTGAAGGATATCCTTCATGCTTCCAGAAAGCCTTCCACCAGACGCTCTTATGCTTTTAAATGGAAAAGATTTTCGATTTGGTGTGCAGAAAATGGTCTTAACCCTTCTGCAATACCTTTGAATTCGTTACTGGACTGTTTGCTGCATTTATCCCATGCAGGCCTTAAAACAAAGTCAATCAGGGTCCATTTGAGTGCTATTGCAGCATCCCTGAAGCCTCTTAATGGACAACTCATTTCCTCTCATCCTCTTATAGCAAGATTCATGAGAGGCCTTTTAACTAAACCTCCCATTAGACCACTTCCAGTGGCATGGGACTTAAATCTGGTTCTTGGCCAGCTTATGAAGCCACCCTTTGAACCCTTAGCCACTACCTCCTTGAAATTCCTTTCCTGGAAGGTTATTTTTCTCATTGCACTCACCTCAGCTCGCCGTATCAGTGAGTTACAAGCTCTAGTGGCTAATCCTCCTTATACAAGGTTCCATCATGACAAGGTAGTTCTCAGAACTAATCCACACTTTATGCCTAAAGTGGTCTCACCTTTTCATCTGAACCAGGAGGTATATTTACCTGTCTTCTTTCCAGGACCTCATGCATCAAGTGCAGAGAGGAGTCTTCATACCCTGGATTGCAAAAGAGCACTTGCTTTCTATTTACAAAGAACACAGCAACATAGAAAGTCCTCTCAACTTTTTGTTGCTTTTGATCCTTCCCATTTAGGACTTCCAGTCTTTAAGAGAACTCTGTCCAATTGGATTGCTCAGTGTATTTCCTTCGCCTACCTGAGTAGGAATCTTTCTCTGGAGGGCCATGTCACAGCTCACAATGTGAGGGCCATGGCAGCCTCTATGGCTCATCTAAATTCTGTGTCCATCGACCAAATCTGTCGAGCAGCCACCTGGGCCTCTGTTCATACCTTCACAGCCCATTACTGCTTGGACAAGGATTCCCGCCGGGATGCCTTGTTTGGTCAGGCTGTTCTCAAACACCTGTTCCATACCTAATCAACTCCTGCCCTCCATCCCTCTCTGGATGCCTGAGATTCATAGGTGGAGATGGAGCTCTCCAGGGACTCACAATCTGGGTGATCTCCCAGGCATCTCTAGCTGGGGAGTCCCCATATGTGAAGACTCATTCCTGCTTGTTCCTGGAGATAGCACAGTTACTTACCTGTAACAGGTGATCTCTGGGAACAGCAGGAATTAGTCTTCACAACCCCCCCACCTCCCCTAGGAGTTGTATCTCTCTATCTATCTTTCCTTTCCTCTCTCTCTCTTTGTCTCAGCTTTAAAACTCGAACTGGAGAGAGACGGTTGGGAAAGGCGGGAAGGCAGCGCACAGGTGCTGTGGAATGCTCCCAAAAGCTTTCCTTTTGGACGCTGGGGAGCGTTCCCGCACAGGCTCCGTCGGTACCGACGATACCCATATGTGAAGACTAATTCCTGCTGTTCCCAAAGATCACCTGTTACAGGTAAGTAACTGTGCTTTCCCTTACTTAGACAACTGGCTCATTCGAGCCCCTTCAGGGCCAGAAGCCAGTGTTGCTCTGTCTCGCACAATGTGCATCCTTCAGTATTTGGGACTTGTCATAAAATTCCCAAAGTCCAACCTTGCTCCCACTCAATCCCTAGAATTTATAGGAGCTCATCTGGATACCAGACAGACAAGGGCCTTCCTTCCACAGCCCCGCTGCCTTCGCATTGTACAGTTAGCTTCCCAAGCAGTGCTCAAACCTCACTTCACTGCTCGGGAAATGTTACAGTTGCTAGGCCACATGGCATCCACCGTGCATGTGGTTCCTTATGCTCGCCTCCATATGAGGGCATCCCAGTGGACCTTATCCACTTAGTGGACTCAGGCGTCAGGTTGCCTGTCAGACAAAATAGCAAACTCAGATCGCCTTATTTTGTCCCTGCAATGGTGGCAGTCACCCCAAAACCTTTTGGTGGGGTCTCCTTTTCAGCAACCCCCATCCCAAGCCACTCTAACAACAGATGCTTCACAGGTAGGTTGAGAAGCCCACCTGCACGACCTCTCTACCCAGGGTACCTGGACTCCACAGGAGGCCAGTCTTCATATCAGCCTCCTGGAGCTCAGAGAAATCTTCCTTGCTCTTCGAGTATTCCATACCCAGCTCAGCTACAAGACGGTCCTAATTCAAACGGACAGTCAGGTAGCTATGTTCTATGTGAACAAGCAAGACAGAACAGGCTCTCTGTCGCTATGCAATGAAGCTTTGCGACTATGGGCCCTCGCCAGAGAGCATCAGATACAAGCATTGTGGAACCTGTGTCTCTTGGGGAAACTGCTAGGTACATATGACCTAGATTGGCCACTGTTGGAAACAGAATACTGGGCTTGATGGACCTTGGTCTGACCCAGTATGGCATATCTTATGTTCTTATGTAGATAAACTCAGTCGAGTTCTGCTTCCATACGAATGGTCTCTCCATGCAGACCAGGTGGCCCAAATTTTTCAAATTTGGGCAACCCCGTACATAGACCTCTTTGCAAGTCCGCTGAATGCCAAACTTTCCTGGTTCTGTTCCAGAATTCCGGCTCGGGGTTGTCAGGCCAGGGATGCGTTCCTCCTTCACTGGGGTAAGGACTTCCTGTATGCCTTTCCACCCATTCCCCTAATTCCCAAAACCCTCTTCAAGCTTCAGAGAATACAGAGATCATATGATTCTCATAGCTACACGTTGGCCACTGCAAATGTGGTACCCTCTGCTACTACATCTCTCTCAAGCTCCGCCTCTTGAGTTAGGATCTGCTCCAGATCTTCTCTTACAAGAGGATGGTATGCTGTGGCATCCCAGTCCCCATTCTCTACATCTCAGGGCCTGGTTACTGAAAGCCTAGAACTTCAGGGTCTTAACCTTTCCCAGCAGTGAAAGGATATCCTTCATTCTTCCAGGAAACCTTCCAAGACGCTCTTATGCATTTAAGTGGAAGAGGTTTACCATATGGTGCTCGCAATAGGGTCTTAACCCTATTGCGATACCTCTGGAATCATTACTGGAGTATCTCCTTCATTTATCAAATGCAGGGCTGAAGACCAATTCAGTGAGAGTCCATTTGAGTGCTATTGCAGCTTCTTTCAAGCCTCTAAATGGACAACCTATTTCCTCTCATCCTCTCACAGCGAGATTTATGAGAGGCCTTCTTTTAATGAAGCCTCCCATTAAGCCACCACTGGTGGCATGGTACTTGGGCAGCTCATGGAACCGCCCTTTGAACCATTAGCCACTACCTCTTTGAAATTCCTTTACTGGAAGGTTATCTTCCTCATTACAATCAGATCAGCATGTCGCATCACTGAATTGCAAGCGTTGGTGGCTGATCCCCCTTATACAAGATTCCACCATGATAAGGTAGTCCTTGGGACTCATCCACACTTTATGCCAAAGGTAGTTTCACTTTTTCAGTTAAACCAAGCGGTTTACCTTCCTGTATTCTTTCCAAGGCCTCACGCCTCAAATGCAGAAAGGAACCTTTATACTTTGGACTGTAAAAGAGTTTTGGCCTTTTACTTGCAAAGGACACAGCAACATAGAAAATTCTCTCAACTCTTTGTTGCTTTTGATCCTAGTCATTTGGGACTTCCAGTCTCCAAAAGGACACTGTCCAGCTGGATTGCACAGTGTATTTCTTTTGCCTATGAGAGTAAGAACCTTCCTCTTGAAGGCCATGTCACAGTTCACAATCCGAGAGCCATGGCAGCCTCAATGGCTCATCTTCACTCTGTGTCTATCGACGACATCTGTCGAGCAGCTACTTGGGCTTTGGTACATACCTTCACAGCCCATTACTGCTTAGACAAGGACTCCTGCTGGGATGCCTTGTTTGGTTAGGCTTTTCTTCTACACCTGTTCCAGACTTAACCAACTCCTACCCACCATCCCTGGTAGGATGCCAGAGATCCATGGGGGGAAGTGGAGCCCTTTCACAAGTGCACACAACTTTCTGGGGCAATCTCCCTGGCATCTTGTACAACGGCACATGATATATCTTAACCCCTAATTGTATAGAACGATGTATTATAGCTCATGCTGTACAATAGCGCACAATGTACATAGCTCAACCTAATCTAATACACTAACTTCTTACACGCAAATCATGACACTTCTTTCACTGCATGAAATACACGTCCACTACTTTTGATTGTATTGCTGTTATACCGCCTTGATTATAGGATAAGGCGGTATAGAAATACTGTTAAATAAAATAAAATAAATAAATCTTCAGCTAGGGAGTCCCCCCATATGGGAAGATTACAGTCCTGCTTGTTCCTGGAGATAGCATAGTTACTCACCTGTAACAGGTGATCTCCGGGAACAGCAGGAATTTAGTCTTCACAACCCACCCACCTCCCCTAGGAGTTGCATCTCTCTCTCTCTCTCTCTCTCTCTTTTTCCCTCTCTTGCTCTCAGCTATAAACTCAACTGGAGAGGGACAGTTGGGAGTTGTGGGAAGGCAGCGCGCAGGCGCTGTGGGATGCTCCCAAAAGCTTTCCTATTGGACTCTGGGGAGCGTTCCCGTGCAGGGTCCGTTGGTACCGACGATACCCATATGTGAAGACTAAATTCCTGCTGTTCCCGGAGATCAGCTGTTACAGGTGAGTAACTATGCTTTACCGAATACCAAAATAAGTCCCCCCTCCAGTTTTAGCACACTTTTATACTTGCCCAGGATACTTATCTAGATGATTGATATACATTTGCTGACTAAATACCGGTACTAGCTGAGAAACATCCTTGCAAGTTCTTAAGCTTGTACACTTGTAAAAGTTGCCCTTGAAATAGAAGGTGCCCATTGCTCCCTTCTCCCTGGACCAGTATCCATTTATATTAGTATCCCTTTTCTCTTGCATTATATTACTACTGGTCTACAAAAAGAGTTCATTTCAGATATGGAATTTGATCTCCAGCTCACATCAAGGATCAGTCATTTGTTGAGTCAGTGGCCTTCATTATCCCACCTAGTGTGATCAGTGGGTTGAGATTATTCTATTACACTTCATAGGAACATAAGAATATATGACATGCCATACTGAGTCAGACCAATAGTCCATCGTGCCCAGTATCCTGTTTCCAACAGCAGTTGATCCAGGTCACAAGTACTGTCAGGTTCCAAAGAAGGTACATGTTCCATGCTGCTTATCCCAGGGGTAAGGAGTGAATTTTCCCTTCCAAAACTAAGGGGCTTGTTTACTAAAATGTACAAAGCAGGTAGCGTGTGAATTAGCACACAGTAACTATTACCATGCTGGCATGATAGTGCATTCTCATTCACACGTTAACTGCATTTATGGTGTTTATGGGGCAGAATATAGCAGAGAATGGGTGTAGGCTGCAAGATACAGTTAGTGCACAGTACTTTACCCCACCTGCTGTCACTTGTGCAGATAGCACAGGCGCACATACTGCCTCCTCAGGAGGGGGTCTTAAGTACTTTCATGTTGATTATGAATTCTTTGTGTATCTACATGAAACATCTGTCCCAGACCTCCTTATATCCATCAACAAGTTCTGACACCTCCTCCTACAGGGGGAGGGGGAGTGCTTTGGTGTCTTTGGGGAGCAAGGGTGATTTCCAATTGTTCCTTCCCTGTCGACATCCTGGGATCAAACTGACATCTTAACCCCTAGCAGTTCTCTTGCATAACTTCTTTTAGGGGGGAGCAACTGGGGATTGCCCAGGGACCCCGGGTAAGAGCCAGGGAAGAGTGTGGGATTGATTGAAACACGTTGGGGGGTAGGGGATTGTTTGAAATATGCTAGTGAGGGGGTCTGAAGATATGGTGGGGGGAGTGCTCCTGCTCCTGCTACCCATCTCCTTGGTGCAGGGGTTCTCTACCCAGTCCTCTGGACACACCTAGCCAGTCAGGTTTTCAGGATAACCACAGTGAATATGCATGAGAGAGATTTGCAAACAGTAAAGGCAACGCATGCAAATCTGTCTCATGCATATTCATTGTGGTTATCATAAAAACTGGCTAGGTGTGTCCCAAGGACTGGGTTGAGAACCCCTGCCTTAGTGCATCGCTGATAGTCTGCTACGACTACACTATTGGGAGCATATTTACTGTGCAATAAATGACTGCCCTGTACAGTAACGGTGCATAGTTTTTTTTTTCACTTACTGCATATTCATTTTTGCATCTAATGCACAGCAGGCACAAAACTTTATTGTGCTTTAGTAAACAGGTACATAATTGTATAACACACAGATCATACACCCCAACATATGTCATAGGAACATCCTGAAATACAAATGTATAAACACAGTACAAAATTGCCATAACTTAAAAATAAAAAGGCTGCATTTTGATCAGTATGAGTTGATTTTATCTCTGAATATAAATAAGAGTTGAGAACTGGATAGAGCTAGGGCAAAAAAACATAAGTTATGTGTGAGACTGTTTGCTTTTGCATAAATAGTGCATCTTTTGCTTCCGTCTCAGAAATTGTGCTAGCTAAAACTTGTGCAAAAGTTACAGTGAGATGTTCAGTTCTCAAATGTACTACTACTACTACTGAGCATTTGTATAGCGCTACCAGTCGTACGCAGCACTGCACAGACATGTAAGAGACAATCCCTGCTCATCAGAGCTTACAATCTAGTCAAGACAAAACACAGAAGGTGCTTACAATCTAGTCAAGACAAAACACAGAAGGTGCAAGCATGGGCAAAACAAGGGGGAAGAAAGGAGATCAGACGAGTCAAGTAGCTGATAGGGGCAAAAGTTCCATAGAATCTTTTGTACAAAGTTTTTGCTTCAGCTGTTTTTTTCTGTGGAATTGTTATTCTTCCATAAGTTGCAGGAAATTCAAGCCATGCGATTTCAGGATTTCTCAAGAAAAACTGACTTGTAAGCTTTAGGTACTTTTCTGTATTGACTCCATTAGTTGTTTCAAAAGTCTTTAGCAAATGGAAGACCGCCAAAAGAGAGACTGACCGAGTAATGCTAAATATTTGTCTAACACCCACCACCCCCTTCTCCCTGAGGTGTACGATATAGCTTGGTCATAAGATTTCTATTTTTGTTTGACTAGGCCAATGTTTCCAAACCAGTGTGCCTTCAGACATGATCAGGTGTTCTCCAAAGTAGTCATCACTCTGTTACTCAGGTCAGACAGAACATAAAGACATTTTTGTCAGCACAAAGACTTGAGTGGTGGTGCTTGAATGAGCAGGAGTTCCTTTTTCAAGTTTGTTTGTAATTGCACTTGCCTCCCTCCTTTCTAAATATTGCATGAGCTACTGGAGTGTGGGACTTAACAGGCAAGTAAGTAGGGCATGGCTAATTGTGCCCCGCTTTGACACACAGCACCTCCTCTACTTTCATCTAAGCTGCTGCCTCTGAGTACTTTCAGCCTCTGGTGCTTCCCTTGTTTTTCTTTAGGCCATTTGAGTTCTCTCCCAAATTCACACTGGTTGCTCTGCACATTTTTGAAGATGTAAACGTACCTTGAGCTTGAAAAGTTTGAGAAACACTGGTCTAGGTAATTACACAATATACTGCACTGAAATGTTGTACTTATTATTTAGTATCTGTATTTAATACAAACTAATAACCATTGCCCAGTTTTCTTTCAGGTAGAGGTTGGCGATGTAGTTAAAATAAATGACAAAGAATATGTACCTGCTGACACTTTACTTCTCTCATCAAGGTAGAGATGCCTACTGACACATATGGCTTAAAGATGGTTTCTCTACCCTTTGCAGAGTTTGATTGTTTCAAGGAAATAAGGATTTATTTTAAACCAAACTATTGGTTGCTCTGACCTTAATGATAAAATTATGTATCTGTGTTTGAAAATCCTTGTCCTGGATACTTCATTGGGTCCTGCCTACTACTGATTTTTCATAATCCAGAAGGGAAAATTATAGAATAAAGATCAATGGATTGATTCCTGTAATTTATGTGAATGTATTTGGGCCATGCGCTTACGTGATACTCAGTCGGACCAGAATGAGAAACTGATTAATTTGCCATTTTCCCCTTGGGCTTCATACAGAATCCATAATTAACTCAGTAGAACATTTCTTAATGTTGAGTCCATACTTTTCAATACTATTGATCCTTATTTCCTAAAAAATGTATTATTATGTAAAGTAAACATGTAGGAGCCATATATTTTCAAACTCTCTTTATATCAGGTCTTACAGTATTTATTATGCTTGGAGCTGCAGTTTGCCTTTTAGATTTGCTGTCATGTTCTAGCAGATAAACTTTAGGTAAAATAACTTTTTGTGGAGAAAGTTTTTTGTATTTACCATAATGTGCATGCTAAGGGCTAGGTTTACTCAAAGCTGCTATTGCATTAGCACACATTAACATGCTTTAATGTATGTTGTTTACCACAGATCCTATTTTATGCAATAAGACCTATTACTAATAATGCACGTTAATGTGTAGCATACATCAGTAAATCTAACCTTGAATGTTTTGATAGCTCATAGCTTTTCATTCTGACAGGTAAATTTTAGTGCCTCAGATGCAGAATGTTGCATTTCTCATTACTGCTAATCCATTATTTGAGTAAAATGTCTGTAAAACAATTTGAGTAATAAGTAGGCAAATTTTATTTTAAATTAAAAGTAATATAAATATTAAAAGTATGTATTGTAATGTTTAAGGCTAAAACAGCATTCTATGACCTTACTTCACCATCAGTGTCTTATATTTTTCTTCTGAAGTTTGCTTTTTAAATTGAAATTTCTGCAACTGTCCTGGTTTTATTGTATCCATAAAATTTGTACAGCAGCTTCAAATTCTGAAAGTGGTATGCTTAAAGACACAGAAGCATATTTACTAAACCATGTTAGCTGTTAACACTACAGATAGCACTTTCCAAGTGCACCACATTAACAGCTAATGAAGGGCAAATGCAGATGGCACAGGGATTTCCTGCACTGTCTTCATAATGTGTGTGTCTGTGGGCAGTGAAGGTAGAGAATGGGCGTGTCTGCACTGCACAGTTACCATGAGTGTCAACAGCGCATGGTAACTGCACCCTTGGCAGACAGCACAGGTGTAGCTAACACTATCTCAATGGGTGGCATTAGCTGTATCCCAGCTTCTGTCTGACTGTGCTCTCTGCATTTTTGGTGTGGTTTCTGCTGGGGGAATGTCGTGCAGGCCACCCCCATTAGATACCTCATAGCTTTTGCAGCTAACATGGTTCTATTTACACTAACACGTTGTGTTAGCTGCGAAAGCCTAACACAGTTTAGTGAACATGCCCCACAGTATCTTACAGTTTGTATTATAATCATTTCTTTTTTTTCCATTTCCATTTTATTGAATCTATCAGATTTTCTAATGATTACGCCTGAAATCTAAAATAAAACTAAAAAAAATATTTATTTTATTTGTTTGGAGTTTATGTAAACAACTGATTATTTGTTGGAGGCAAACAATATATCAAGTTGAAATGAAAAATACTGTTTGACTTGAATTAAACAGACCTTGAAAATGTGGCAATAATAATTTCTTTTGATGTATGTTTTGTACAAGATTTAAAATTGTTTTTTTTGTCCATCTGTTTTCTCTTTCTGATCATTTTCATGCTGGGTTTGTATAGGTGACTGTAGGGGAAATAGTGAAAGTGACCAATGGGGAACATCTACCAGCTGATCTGATCAGCCTTTCAACAAGGTTAGGATAAAATGGCTCTACAAGAAATGTGCATGCGGGTCCTCAGACACCAAATCACAATAACATGCTGATGTTGTTTTTATGAACGCAGCAGTGATTATAGTCCCCATTTGCAGACATGGATTTTTGCTACTTTAAGAAAAATCCTTCATATAGATAGCTAGTTTTCATGAAATTAAAGTACAGCAGAGGCATCCACATTTTTCCAAAGTGGGCTGGCTGCATGATCAGAAATTCTTGTGTGTGGGCTGCATGAATATTTTAGCCTGCTACAGCATGATTTATACTCATCAAAAAGTCTCTGAATCTTTTCTAAAATTAATGACTTCATATCTAACAGATAGCTCTGCAGTGCTTCAAAATCATGTGTGCTACCTTATTTGGTTTTTTTTGGGAGGGGGGAGGGGGCTAAAAATCTCAAGGGATGTCATGTGCCCTTGGTCTGCACATTGGACACCCTTGCAGTTCTGTATTGTTTTTTTTTAAGGGATGTGGAGCAGATCTTGAAGTTTTGTACTCATCAGTACAAGGGATAGGTAGTATAATTTTTCTTCAGAGTACGTACAAGCTGGATATGAAGCCTTCATAGATGAGAGGACGTCTGATCAAGCCTGGGATGGAGGAAAAAGGGTAGCAACGGTCTAAGCTTTCAAGAATGGTGAATTGCGCTTATATGGTGTTTTCCTTATTTGCATTGTCACATGGTGCCACCAAGCCTGGATAATGCAGTCTAGTTCTTTTCCATGATGAAGAAATTACTTGAAGGTACGGGTTACCACCTCTTTTGTACTCCTTTTACTTCTTAGAAGCCCTTTGTTAGTTTTCCATCAAGATTTAAGTTTCTTTGATTTTTAACACAGCTGCTATCTGCCTTGATGCATTGATGCAATATCAAAATATTTCTTTTTGCTGCAGCTGTTTTTTGCCTGATGCTCCAGAAAGTGAAGAGCTCTGGCAGCTTCATGAAATGCAGGCAGTATGGCAGGATAATGACAGCAACAGACTCACAACATGTGCCTGTCCTGCCTCAGACCTGATAATGAAATACTTAACTATAAAACCCTGTCGGAGGATGATGCCTCTGGATTTTCTTGGCTGTCAAGAGCAAAATAGTTCTTTATTTTAGACTAAGTCGAGCCTAAGTACATTGAAGGCATGAAACTTTAAGGATCATGGAGCTGTACCAGATTCTGGGAATATATCGGTATCAATGAGACATTGATGCCCCTTGAAGTTAAGAATTAATAGAAGATTCTTCTATATCCTTTTTGAGATGGGGCAACCAGAACTGCACACACTACCCAAGGTGCAGTCACATAACAATATTCTCAAGTTTTGTTATCCATTCCTTTTTGGATAATCCCTAACTTTTTGTTTGCTTTCTTTGTCTATTGTGGCATGCAGGGCTGACAATTCCAACAACTCCAAAACCTTTCTCTTGGGTGGTAGCTCCTAACTCAAAACACAACATTTTGTACCTGTAGGTGGAATTATTTTTTCCTATGTGAATCACATTAAATTTCATCTGCCATTTAAATATCTAGTTGCACAAGGTCCTTCTGCAAATCCTTGCTGTTATCTGCCGTTCTTTACAAATTTGAATAATTTTGTGTTTTCTGTAAATTTGATCACCTTACTCTCACTCCTGTTAACCAGATCATTTATGAATATGTTACTGGTCCCATACAGACTTGGTGGGTGCTTAACTACTGATCATTGACCACTTGGATAATTGGCCATTTAGTCCTACTCTGCTTTCTGTCCTTGAGCTAGTTTGCAATTTTTAAAAAGTCATGGCCTCTTATATGACTCTTTAATTTCCTAAGGAGTGGACTTCGTCAAACACCTTCTGGAAATCCAAATACAGTATATCAATTTCATTTGCCAAAGCTATGCTGATTCACTTCTGTTAAGCCATATCTGTTTATATGCTCAGTTTTAACTGTGCCCTTCTCTGCCACTGCCAACTACAGACATCGTTCATTCTATCTTGCTGCTTCATGTTCTTGGAACAAACTACCAGAGTCTGGTGCGTTGGGCTTCTTCTCTGGCCCTATTCACGCCCAGGCTGAAGACCCACCTCTTTGAGGCTGCTTTTGCAACCTGATGCTGCTCATTCTCTTCTCTACTATTTATGTGTATCTTGCCATACTCTAGTCCCCAGTTTTGTGATGTTTTTTTCATCTTGATTAGATTGTAAGCTCAGATAAGTAGGGACTGTGTTTTATAGCTATATGTAAAGCACTGCATACACTTTGTAGCGCTATGCAAATGATTAGCGGTAGTAGTAGTGGATTTTTTTGTATAGCTTTAGCCATTATGACTGCTTCCTTTGTCTGGATCGCCATTCTATAGGTTCCCAGTTCACCTCAAGAGCCCTTTATGAATTGACATTATAATGGCCACCCACCAGTTGTCAGATATTGTGACCATTTTAAATAAGCTACAGGTTAGCAATTTTAAGTTTCAGCTCCTCTAGGTCTCTGGAGTGAATACTATCTAGTAGTGGTGATTTGCTGCCCTTTGTCAATTTGATCTGTTAAATTTTCTAGACTCTGTAAGTGCAATAGTTGTTCCGAGTCATTACCATCAAATAAGGTTTCCAGTGTGGATATAACCTCAACATCCTCCTTTGTAAGGGCCAAAGTAGAGAAACTTTAAAATTTTCTGCTATTATCTTATCCTCCCTAATCACTCCTTTTCCCTGTGAACAAGTAGGAAATAAGTCCTCAAGTATGGTTGATGTCATTGAGGGAGCCCCTCATTGAACAATCCCCAGCTTCCAAACGAAGCTTTTGGGAGGTATACTGTGTATGCGTGCCTGACTTCCCCACCAACCCCGGCACCATATTCCCCAGTCTTCTTTTTTCCATGGAGCCCCTAGGACATGTTCCTGCATCTGGAAAAAAGTTTACATTTCTTGCCCTTGTAGCCAAGCTTTCGTTCGCTCATCTTTTCCACCCGCCTGTTGTCAGTTAGCCTTTTTCTTATCATTTGGGTATTTTTTTCTGTAGTTTTTTTGTGTCTTTTTGCCGCTTCCCCCCCTTGGAGGCTTTTTCCCACCCATGTCTGTTTTTCAGTTTGATTTTGCCGAAATAGTATTTTTTGGCATGTCTAAGCCAGTTAGTGACTTTAAAAAATGTACCAAATGTGGCAAGACCATTTTTGCCACTCACCGCCATAACTGGTGCTGGCAATGCCCTGAACCCGACCTGTGCTTGCAGATGATGCATTAAGGGCTGAAGGGTGGGAAAAAACAGGAGGTATCCTTTGGCTCATCTTATTCAGCATCCTCGGCCCTGACCCCCTTGTCCATGCCTGAGGTGGCCAAGGGAAAAGAGCAGAAGGCTCAGTCAGAGCAGAAGTGTTCAAACCTGAGAGGGGCGACCCTCTGCAGAGACTGTCTACATCGAAGGGGGAGCAAAAGCAGAAGATCTGTGTTCAGCGCCATTGTAGCCCCTCTCGATGTGAGACTGACGAGGGTCGAAAACGGCCAACCAAGCTTTCCTGGTAGGAGGACCCGACCCAGATGGCAGAGTTCATTCGCAGTGCCCAACAGGGCAGCTGGATGTCTCCTGATGCCCCAATCAATGTGGAGTCCCCACCCGAGGAGTCACCAGTGATGTTCGTGGCTGCAGCATCAATGTCTTCATCAGTGCTGGTTCTGGAGGAAGACCTATGAGCCTTAGAAGCTCACTTGGCAGCAGTGGAAGCCCTATGGAGCGCAGGCTTAGCGGCACAGAGCACGTCGTCACTGCACGCCTTCTATCCTATCTTGGAGACCCATGCCCTGCCTGTCGTAGCTGGGACATTGGGTGGGAAATCTGTATAGATGCTGGAGGCTGCAGCCATCTCCCTTTCCAGTGTGTTGGAGTCCAAGGCCCCAAGGCATTGCCATCCGCATGCAGGGCACAAGGGGGACCATCGACATCCACCCTCTCCTGAGCCACGCAGTCGGCACTCGAAGGAGACTCAGCATTACTTCAACGTCCTCTCAGATTGTGAATTGGAATGGAAAACGGAGGTGGAATCGACTGTGTCGGATCTTCAGGCCCAGGATTTCCCATCCGACCTGTCGCCTCAGGACTTTGTTTGGGATTTGGCCAAGGCCATCACCTTTTCTATGGAATCAGAAGAGGAACCAAGGGCGGAGGAATTGGAACTCCTCCAATGCTCCTTGGCCCCTCGTGAGGCAGTGATGGTCCCCATCCACCATATCTTGCAGAGGCTGCTCCTGCGGCTGTGGGAGGTGCCGCTAATGCTTCTGGTTATTAGCCGCCAGCTCGACTCCCTGCACCAGGTCCAAAAGGCCCTGGATAGAGTCTGCCTTGAAGCATCCAAAGAGTGCCAAATACACTACTTGGTGCCACACACGTGGGAGGCGACTATTATGGACTCCTTTGGGAGGAGATGCTTCCAGGGGTCCATACTGATAGCCCAGATCCTAGCCTGCCTGACTGACTTGGCCATGTTCCACAAGGATGTCCTGATGGACATCGAGGACTTTGCTTCCCTTGTTCCCGAGGACTGTCTTGTAGCTCACAGCAAGGGCTGCTCAAAGTTTATGGTCTTGGGTATCTATGATGCCTTCGAATCTGCCAGCAGGGTGGTGGCAGTGAGGATCGCCGCATGGCAGATGGCTTGGTTGCAGTCCTCTGACCTAGAAGAATAGATCCATAACAAGATTGCCAGTGTCCCCTGTCGGGGTGAGAACCTCTTCAGCAAGCCCGTAGAGGAAAAGGCAGAAGAGCTGTTGACTCTCACCAGGCTCTCCAGAAAAACCGCGGACCCCTCGTGAAAGAAATGACAAACCAAGGAGGTTTTTGTTCTGTGCCTGCAGCGGTACTTTCCATTCCAGCTGCAAGTATAGCCTAAAGCCCAAGCTCCCTGCTCACAGCTGAGAGAGAATATCCCAAAGGCACAACCCATCCCCCAGCCCAAGCTGGGTATGGGCTTTTGACGGGGTCTTCAGGAACATAGCCAGCTGACCATTGTCCGCTGACTCCCCCCCCCGCCCCCCGCAGGTGGAGGGGCGGCTTGTCCACTTTGCCCATCTGTGGCCTTTTGTCACTTTGGAAGCCTGGGTGCTACAGATTGTCCAAAGCGGTTATCGGTTGCATTTCACCCAGTTGCTGCCACCTTACAACACTGGGGAGTACCCCCATGGACCCTGCGCACCAGTGCCTCCTGTAGACAGAGGTCGTGACCCTGCTGGCCAACCTAGCCATCGAGCTTATTCCCCGAGATTGGGAAGAGCTTTTACTCCAGTTTCTTTCTGGTCTCCAAAAAGACCGGTGGATTCTGCCCCATTCTGGATCTTTGCAAACTCAACCAGTTCTTGGTGTGCGAAAAGTTCAAACTGGTCTTGTTGGGGATGCTGCTCTCATTGCCTCCCTACAAGACAACTGGCTATGCTCCTTGGATCTGACGGATCCGCACACGCATATTTTGATCCACCAGCATCACATACAATACCTTTTGGTTCATACTGGTTGGCCAGCACTATCAGTACTGGGTGCTACCCTTCAGGTTGGCCGCAACCCCCAGGGTCTTTATGAAGTGCCTGGCGGTCATTGCCATCTTCCTTCAGACCTGGGGGGGAGGGGGGATTTGTCTTCCCATACTTGGATGACTGGCTTGTAAAGGGCCCCATGCCTGCCAGCGTACAGCAATCCACCAAGCTCACCATTCAGGTGCTTGAATGAATTGGCTTCATGATCAACTATCTGAAGTCTCACCTTCAGCCAGTACAGCAACTGGAGTTAATCGGGACCCTCATCTGTGCCACTCGGGTAAGAGCTTTTCTGCCGGTGGACTGCCTGTTGCACCTCATTGAGGTGGTGGGTGTATGGCAGCGGCAGTGCCACACCACAGCCCGTGGGCTGCTGAAAGCCTTTATACATATGAGGGCTGCGGTGCATGTTAACTCTCAAGTCTGCCTCTACATGCGGCAGGCTCAATATGGACCCTCTGAATGCAATGGCAGCAAGTCTTGGGTTGCCTGTGGGACAGGGTGGAGATCACTGTGCCACTCACACATTCCCTGAAGTGGTGGCTTGTACCTGGAAACTTGCAGCGGGGCCTCCCATTCCAACCAGCAGCACCCTGTAGGCTGCTCATGATGGATGCCTCCAAGTTTGCCTTGGGTGCTCACCTGAACGGTCTCTGTATCCAAGACTGTCATCCATGAGCGAGAGCCTCCGTCAAATCAACTTCCTCAAGCTCTGGGCCATTGTAAATGCTCTCTGTGCTTTTCGGGCGCACGTGGAGAATCGGGTGGTACTGATCCAGATGAACAACCAGGTGGCCATGTTCTGCATGAAGAAGCAGGGAGGCACAGGCTTATATGTTCGCCTCTGGAAGTTACCCTGAGATCATGCCATGGAGGAAGGCAGACGTATTTGCCCAGTGAGATCAGCGACTAGGCGGATAGCCTCAGCTGGGTTCTTCAACCGCACAAGTAGTCCCTGAAGAGAGAGATAGTGGACGGTATCTTCCGGGATTGGGGCACTCCCGATGTGGACCTCTATGCTACAGCACAGAATGCTCAAGTAGCTTGGTTCTGCTCTCGGAGACTAGCCAGCGTTTGCCTGGCTCCGGTTGCCTGCCTTGTCCACTGGGGGAAAGACATGCTATATGCCTTCCCCCCCCAGTTCCGCTCATCGTGAAGACACTCCTGAAGCTCCAGACTGATAGGAGTGTCTCATCGCTCTTTATTGGCCTTGACAATAGCATGGTTCTCGTTATTTCTTCACCTCATCTCGCAGGAGAGCGGTTCCTTGTTGCATCTCACCATCCACTCCCTGGTGCTCATAGAGTGGATGCTAAGCAGGTAGCACTCAAGGGGCTTGCCCTCAACGAAGATGTCACCAAGATTCTGCTAGCATCCCACAAGGCCTACATGTTCAAGTGGGGGCAATTTGCCGTATTGTGCGCTGGTTGGGCACTGGACCCCTTTATCTCATGGACTAATGTTGGAGTACCTCTTGCACTCTCCAATTCTGGGCTCAAGTTCAACTTGGCATGTGTTCACCTCAATGCAGTAGGGAGTGTCCAATTGTGGCTGTGAAGGGGAGCCCGTGTCTGTTTAACCTCTGGTACACTGATTCGTGTGGGACTTGCTTCTTTCGATGTCTCTAGTTAAGGGCCCTATGGTAGCTTGGGATCGGAATGTGGTCCTCTGCTAGTTCATGCGGGCACCTTTTGAGCCACTGGATGTGTGTCCGCTGAAGTTCTTGACCTGGAAGGTCCTCTTCCTGATGGCCGTTATGTCGGCCCGGCAAGTGAGTGAGCTCCAGGATCTAGTTGCACACCCTCCATATACCACTAGATCCGCGTGGTTCTCTGCATTCACCTGTGTGGAATTATCTTTTCAACTCAACCAGTCAATTGTCTTTCAAATGTTTTTTCCCTGGCCTCACACCAATTGCAGTGAGGCAGCGTTGCACATGCTGGATTGCAAGTATGTGTTGGCCTTCTACTTGGAGCTCATGAAGGCACACCATCAATCCTCTCAGTTCATCTCCTTTGACCCCAATAGTCTGGAAGTTGCTGTTTCGAAGCATACGCTATCCCTCTGGCTCATGGATTGTATTGCCCATGTGTATCCTTGGCTGGTCTGAGTCTTGAGGGTCATGTCACGGCTCATAATGTCCATGCAGTGGCCACATCGGTGGCCAACCTCCATCCTGTCTCTGTAGAGGAAATCTGTAGAGCTGTGACATGGTCCTCTGTCCATACCTACGCAGCCCATTACTGTCTGGATGGGGATTCCCAGTGGGACAGCTGTTTTGGCAGAGTCATACTCTGGTATCTCTTTGGGTCTTTAGGGTCAACTCCTGCCCACTGGCCCTTCTGTCCATCCAGGGTACCTGCTCAAAATTCCCTTGGTTGATGTCGACTGTGGATACTGTATCAGATGAGTCCAATAGGGACTGCCTCTCTGGTCTTCCTAGCTTCTCCAATTCTTGATGTCCGGTTGTGCTATTCTTTCTCCTCCTGTTCCAGTAACTTGGTGCTTGGGAGTCCCATGTGTGAGGACTTTCCTGCTTGTTCACAGAGAAAGCGTACTTACTCACCTGTAGCAGGTGTTCTTCATGACTAGCAGGAATAAGTCCTTACAACCCTCCCTCCTCCCCGGGGAGTTGCCATTTTGGCTCCTGCTATGTGATCATACTGGAGAATATAGCTCCGTGGCGGGTGGTTGGGGAAGGCAGGCGTGCATGCATAGCATACATCCCAAAGGGTTTCTTTGGAAGCTGGGGAGTGTTCTGTGTGGGGCTCCTTCGGTGACGTCACCCATACGTGAGGACTTGTTCCTGCTATTCATGGAGAACATCTGCTACAGATGAGTAACTACGTTTTACCCCTTGGTCATCTTGCAGTCCAGCTGACTCCCTCACAGGGATTTTGCTTCAGATGTACTTGAAAAGATTTTAGTATTAATTCTTGCCTCTTCAACAAACTTCTTTTCAAAGTATGTCTTGACCTGCCTTATTTTATATCCAACTTGTCAGTGTTTGTGCTCAGCCCTGTTTTCTTCATTAGGGTCTTCTTTCCATTTACTGAAAGATGCCCTTTTGGCTTTCATCACCTCTTCCACTATACCATGAAACCACATGTTGTCATCTGGCCCTGTTTTAACCTTCTATTAATGCATTGAATATATTTTATTTTACAGATTTTTTTAAAATAATGTCCATGGCTAATGCAAACTCTTGACAGCTTCTCCTTTTAGATCTATTAAAATCTAATTTCCTTATTTTATCATAGTCTTTTTAAATGAAATATTACTGCAATCATTTTTTTAGCGTCATCTTTCCAGTAATGACAAATTTGATTGCATTGTGGTCACTATTTCCTATTGGCCCCACCACCATTATCCCTTGCATTAGTTCTTGTATACCAGTAAGGACTAGATCTAAACTGGTAACATCCTTCTCCTCAGAGTGAGCTTCATTTACCTATACCCTATGTTGCCTCCCACTTAACCAGTTTCAAACTCAGTCAGTCACTTTAGGGTCCATCCTCAGGCTGCTCAATTTAGAAGTCGTTTGTGCGGAATGCTGTCAAAGGCTCTGCTGAAATCCAAGTACACCACATCTAGGGCTCTCCCTCAGTCCAACTGTATGTTCACCCAGTCAAAAAAATCAATTGGATTTGTCTGACAAGACCTGCTTCTAGTAAACCTATGATCTCCAGGAACAAGCAGGAATAAGTCCTCACATATGGGTACGTCGGTACCGATGGAGCCTGCACGGGAAAGCTCCCCAGCTCCCCAGAAGGAAGCTTTTGGGGCCTCCCACTGCACATGCGCGCTGCCTTCCCGCCTTCCTGACCAGCTCTCTTCAGTTTCTCTTTTTCCGCGGAGCCAGCAGGTCGTGTTCCTGTCACCGCTGAAGAAATTATTGTTTTAGTTTGTTTCTTTAGACCGCGTACCTGCCTTCCCCATACCGAAACCGGTACCGCCGGTCTCTCTTTTCTTTTCTTTTAAAAAAAATAAATCTTTATTCTGCACAACTTGGTGACTTCGGTTAGGCCTCAGGCCTACACAACTTCTCCTCATGGAGAAACCAGCCCCTGGTTTTAAGAAGTGTACCAAGTGTAGTGCTGTTATTTCTGTCACAGACACCCATGAATGGTGTCTTAAGTGTTTGGGACCTGACCACTCCATTCCGGACTGCCCATCCTGCTCCCAGATGTCTAAACGTGGGTTGCAGAACCGGGCCAACAAATTCCATGTGCTGTTTGCTTCAGATAATCCAGCATCACAGTCATCCAGGTCTTCCTCTCCGGATGGATCTCAGGTAACCAAACCCTCTGTGGGCAGGTCCTCAAAGAGCAAATCTCCTTCAAAGCATCGAGAGGCTCTCACTTTTGAGTCTGAGGATCCTGCCCCAGCCAAACAACCCCAGCGGGAAGCTCTGGCTTCCAAAGCACCATCTATGGGGTTACAGGTTGACTTCGATGGCACGGCCTCGACTGATCACCTGTTGGACTGCTCTGGGGTACCGGCCCATACCGGTACCGACATCCAGGCAGCAGTGGCGTCTATGAGCAATACTGTTCAGACCATGCAGCAGGCCATGCTGGCTTTTATTAATGCTGCGACGCCCTCGGTACCGCGTTCGGTTCCGGTATCGTCTCCCATACCGGAACCGAGACCATCGACTTCCAAACGCAGATCGGTTCCGCATGCCGGATCCGGGTTTTCACCCGATACCGATCCCATACCCGGTACGCCCGATGTCGATACCGATCGGTATGCGTATCGTGCGTTGGAAGCAAATAGAGAATACTCTGCTTCTTCTGAGGATTTTGACTCCTCTGAGGACTCTGATGAGCTGTCTCTAGTTCTTCATGAAGACCCCTCTTCCCCAAAGAGGAGAATGTCTCCACCAGAGGATTTGTCCTTTCAGGACTTCATTATTGAACTAGCTAAAGGACTTTCTATTACCACATCCTCTGAAAAAGAACCTAGGTCAAAGAAATTGGATATTTTAGGATACCCTAAGGTTCCTAAAGAGGCAGTCACCCTGCCTATCCATGAAATCCTTCAAGAACACTTGATGGATTTATGGGAGGCTCCTCTAACGTTGTCTCCTTATTCTCGTAGGTTGGACACCATGTACCGGGTCCCTCCTTCTCCTGGTTTTCAAAAGACTCAGTTGCCTCACCATTCCATTGTGGTGAAGTCTGCACTGAAAAAGATTAAGAGTACCAAAAGGCACTCTTCTACCCCTCCAGGACGAGAATGTAAGACCCTAGACTCTTTTGGCAAGAAAATTTTCCAGGCTACTATGCTTATAGCCAGGATTAATTCTTACAGTCTGTATATGGGCATGTTTCTCAGGGAACTTGCCCTAAAGATACGACATTTTGCCTCCTTTATCCCTGAGGATACAAAAGAGGAGTTCATTTCTCTGGTGAAACAGCTTCTAGATGTTTCTAAGTTCTCCAACAGAGCAGCTTTTGATTCCTTTGAGGGTGCCGGTAGAGCTTCGGGCATTGCTATTGCAGCCCGACGACTTGCTTGGCTCCAGGCCTCTGACCTAGAACCCTGGGTCCTGGATGGCTTACGGAATCTGCCCTGTACAGGTGAGAACTTATTTGGTAAGGACTGGCAAATTAAAGCCACTCAAATGGACGCAGAAAATGCTACCTTGGATAGACTTTCTAAGTCTACCTCTACTCCTGCCAAGAAAAAGTCTTTCAAGAGGCCTTACTACAAGAAGGCCAGATTTTCCACAAATACTGGCCAACAATCTTCTCATCCTCGCTTTGCTGCTAAACTTCAGCAACCTAAATAGGCAAAGTCAAAGCCTGCAGCGTCTACCACTTCTCAGCAGGCTCAACCCCCTCAGGGGTTTTGACTTGCCCCTAGAGAACTTAACATTTCTGGCTCTAGAACAACCAGAGCCCCTCACCATTCCCGGAAGGTTAGCTCACTTTGCTCCCAGATGGGAGCAAATCACATCAGAGCAATGGACCCTCTCTATCATCAGAGAGGGCTACAAATTTCATTTTTCCAACCTTCCTCCATATACCATGGTGAGGCACTTCAATTCTCCCCCATTTCTCCTGAACTTGTTGGATCAGGAAGTCTCTTCTCTCCTTGGGAGGTTCCTCTTCTTCAACAAGGGACAGGATTCTACTCCCCTTATTTTCTCATACCAAAGAAGACAGGGGGATTCAGACCTATCCTAGATCTGAGAGAATTGAACAAATTTCTGTACAAGGAGAAATTCAAAATGCTTTCTCTAGGCATTCTCCTTCCATACCTTCAGAGTCAGGATTGGCTTTGTTCTCTAGATCTCAAGGATGCGTACACACATATACTCATCCACCCATCCCACAGAAAATATCTAAGATTTCTGTTTCAGGGAAAACATTTCCAGTACAGAGTACTTCCCTTCGGTCTAGCCTCTGCTCCAAGAGTGTTCACCAAATGCATGGCAGTTGTTGCCGCATTTCTAAGAGGTCTGGGAATTTTTGTATTCCCATATCTGGACGACTGGCTCATCCGAGCTTCATCTCAGTCAGAGGCCCAGATTTCCCTGGACCGCACAAGGCACCTTCTGCAGTATCTGGGACTGGTGGTAAACCTTCCGAAGTCTCAACTTACCCCTACTCAGTCTCTAGAATTCATAGGGGCCCAGTTGGACACCACCACTGCAAGGGCCTACCTACCTCAAGTCCGGGGCCAACGTCTGCTGTGCTTGGCCTCCCAAGCTCAGTCCAGCAGTCACTTGACAGCCAGAGAAATGCTGCGACTTCTGGGCCACATGGCCTCCACGGTACACGTGGTGCCCTACGCTCGTCTTCATATCAGAGCAGCTCAATGGACCTTGGCCACCCAGTGGACTCAAGCATCAGGAGCGCTCTCCGACCAAATACACACCTCAAACCGTCTGTTTTGGTCCCTCCAATGGTGGATGTCCACCGAGAATCTGTTGTTGGGGGCCCCCTTCCAACCTTTGTTGCGCCAAGCAACCCTCACAACAGATGCCTCCCAAACAGGGTGGGGAGCCCATCTACAATCCCTCTCCACTCAGGGTACTTGGTCTCCACAGGAGACCACCCTTCACATCAACCTCCTGGAACTGCGAGCAATCTTCTTTGCCCTCAAAGTCTTCCATACTCTCCTTGTCAACCTGACCGTCCTAGTTCAGACAGACAATCAGGTGGCCATGTTCTACGTAAACAAACAAGGAGGGACAGGCTCTCTGTCGCTTTGCAACGAAGCTCTCAGATTATGGGCCTTCGCCAGAGAGCATCAAATTCATCTTCTGGCAGTATATCTTCCAGGGGTTCAAAACTCTCGGGCAGACAGACTCAGTCGAGTTCTGCTTCCACACGAATGGTCCCTACATATGGACCAGATAAGCAGAATCTTTCAGGAATGGGGAACCCCGGACATAGACCTCTTTGCAAGTCCGTGGAATGCCAAACTTCCCCGGTTCTGTTCCAGGATTCCGTGTCAGGGAGCTCAGGCCAACGACGCCTTTCTCCTGCATTGGGGTCAGGAATTCCTATATGCCTTTCCACCCATTCCTTTGATTCCCAAGACTCTGTTCAAACTCCAGAGGGATCACGGATCGATGATCCTCATAGCTCCACGCTGGCCACGCCAAGTGTGGTTCCCTCTACTTCTGCATCTCTCCCAGGGACCCTCCCTGGACCTGGGAGCTGCGCCAGACCTCCTCTCTCAGGAGAAAGGGACTTTGTGGCACCCAAACCCCAAGTCCCTACACCTCAGAGCTTGGTTACTGAAGGCCTAAGCCTTCATGACTTCAATCTTTCTCAACCAGTGAAAGATATCCTTCATGCCTCTAGGAAACCCTCCACGAGGCGTCTATGCTTTCAAATGGAAATGTTTTTCCATTTGGTGTGCTCAACAGGGTCTTGACCCTCTAGCACTTCCTTTGAATTCTCTACTAGACTATCTCCTGCATCTTTCTAATGCAGGCCTTAAGACGAATTCAGTAAGAGTCCATTTGAGTGCTATTGCAGCATCCTTAAAACCTATAAATGGACAACCTGTCTCCTCTCATCCGCTTGTTGCAAGGTTCATGAGAGGCCTGACTCTAACTAAGCCTCCCATCCAACCTCCTCCGGTAGCATGGGACTTGAACCTAGTTCTAGGTCAGCTTATGAAGCCACCTTTTGAACCGTTGGTTTCTACCTCCTTGAAATTTCTTTCCTGGAAGGTCCTTTTCCTTATTGCAGTCACTTCGGCTCGCCGCATCAGTGAACTACAGGCCTTAGTGGCTCATCCACCTTATACCAGGTTTCATCATGATAAGGTGGTCCTAAGGACGAATCCCCACTTTATGCCCAAAGTGGTCTCGCCTTTTCATCTTAATCAAGAGGTATATCTACCTGTCTTTTTTCCAGCTCCTTATGCATCCAGTGCAGAGAGGAACCTTCATACTTTAGATTGTAAAAGAGCTCTTGCCTTTTACCTCAACAGGACTCAGCCACATCGAAAGTCTTCCCAACTTTTCGTGGCTTTTGATCCTTCTCATTTGGGACTTCCCGTCTCCAAACGTACACTTTCCAATTGGATTGCTCAGTGTATTTCCTTTGCTTACCAGAGTAAAAATATTTCTCTGGAAGGCCATGTCACAGCTCACAATGTGAGGGCCATGGCCACTTCTATGGCTCATCTTCACTCTGTCTCCATAGATCAGATCTGTCGAGCCGCCACATGGGCCTCGGTTCATACCTTCACAGCCCATTACTGCTTGGACAAGGACTCCCGCCGGGATGCCTTGTTTGGTCAGGCTGTCCTCAAACACCTGTTCCATACTTGAACAACTCCTGCCCACCTTCCCAGGATGGATGCCTGAGATCCATACGAAGATGGCGAACCCTTGGAACGGGATCTCCCAGGCATCTTAGCTAGGGAGTCCCCATATGTGAGGACTTATTCCTGCTTGTTCCTGGAGATAGCACAGTTACTTACCTGTAACAGGTGATCTCTGGGAACAGCAGGTATTAGTCCTCACAACCCACCCACCTCCCCTAGGAGTTGTATCTTCTATCTATCTTCCTTTCCTCTCTCTATTGTCTCAGCTATAAACTCGAACTAAAGAGAGCTGGTCAGGAAGGCGGGAAGGCAGCGCGCATGTGCAGTGGGAGGCCCCAAAAGCTTCCTTCTGGGAAGCTGGGGAGCTTTCCCGCGCAGGCTCCATCGGTACCGACGTACCCATATGTGAGGACTAATTCCTGCTGTTCCCAGAGATCACCTGTTACAGGTAAGTAACTGTGCTCTGCCTCAGATCCTGCAAACCATTGGACTCCAAAAAAACTCACTATCCTCTCTTTTAGCAGCATTTCCATTAATTTATTTACCACAGAGTAACTGGCCTAGAGTTCTCAACCTCATCCTTACTTTCATTTTTATGTAAAGGGACCACATGTGCCTTTTTCCAGTCCTCTGGAACCACTCCCAATTCCAAAGAACCATTGAAAAGGTCAGACAGTGGAGCTGCTAGAACGTCCCCAAGTTCTTTCAATACTCTTAGATGTATCCCATCCAGCTCCATTGCTTTGTTAACTTTTAGTTTAGCTAGTTCCTCGCAAGCGCAGTCTTCTGAAAATTGTTCAAGATTCCCTCTACTTCCGTTCCTGTTTGTGGGTGTTTTCTGAAGTCCTGCTCCTAGCCCTTCATCTGTGAACACAGAACAAAAATATTTGTTAAGCAAGTCTGCTTTAGCCTCATCAGCTTCTACAAAGTTCTCTCCTTCACCCTTGAGTCTGACAATACCATTTTTGTACTTCCTCCTTTTGCTGACATATAAAAAAAATGTCTTATCCTCCCCCTTTTTATTGTCTTGGCTGTTTCTTCTTTTTGTATCTTTGCTTTTCTCCGGGAACAAGCAGGAAGTCAGTCCTCACATCTGTTACAGGTGAGTAACTACACTTTCTCCAGGACCAAGCAGGAAGTCAGTCCTCACATATGGGTGACGTCAGCGCCGACGGAGCCCTCGCGGAGCAATTTTCCCCAGCTTTCAAAGAAAGCCTTTGGGAATTGCAGCGCGCATGCGCGGTCCTCTTCCCGCCCAAGGGTGCCATCTTGCTCAGTCTTCTTTTTTCCGCGGAGCCCTACAGACGTTGTTTGTATTTCCCCGCAGAAAAGTTGATTTTATTTGTTTTTTCTCGGTTCGACGCCGGTTCTTTTCCCGCCCGGACCCGCAACGCCGGTTGCGAGTCCGTTCTTTATTTTTCGGTTTTTTGTCCTTCGTGACAGATTTCGCGCCTTTTTTCTTTTTCACTGGCAGCCCAGTCTTTTGACCTCGCAGGGGCCCTTTTTCCCCCGATGGCTGCCAGCGGGTTTAAGAAGTGTGATCGGTGTAAGAAACTCATGTCTCTTACCGACACACACGATTACTGCCTCCGCTGCCTCGGACCCGATCATGACCCGATGATCTGTGGTCCGTGTGGCAAAATGTCCTCAAAAGCATTGAGGAGTCGGTAGCATCAGCGGGAACGTATCTTCTCTGACTCCGGCCGGGCTCGGACCTCGTCAGAGGCTTCGACGTCTCGGGACTCTGGTCCTGAGCATCGTCGCAGTTCCTCTGAACGGGGGTCTCCTACCCGGGAACATCATCGGAAGAAGAAACCCGCGAGGGCGGGTTCGGTGGACGCTCCTGGTTCCTCGAGGGCCAGGTCGCATAGCCCCGATTCCCGTCCCGGGTCTTCGGAGATGGAGAAGCCGTCTAAACATCCTCGTCTCGAGATGGACTCGCCCGCTCCCGTGAGTACTGTTGTCCTCGTGGACTCGCCTCCGAAGGACCTGACGTCGGGCCCGACGCCGTCGGGGCCCGAGTCGGGGGCTGCTGGGTCTCCTGAGCTTGGACTCAGGTTGATGGCCTTGGAGAGCAGTTTCGCTGCCTTCATGGACCAGCAGCGGGCATTGATCGCTGGCCTCGCCGGTGCTTCTGCCCTGACCACCGGGACGTCGACGTCCAAGTCGACCCCGGAGACCGAGCCGATCCTCGAGTCCATGAGGGCTCGAGTCGATCCTCGGTCGTGGTCTCCTTCGGCCTCCCCGTTCGGGACCGAGGTCGTCGACGCCGACTCCCTCGGCGTCGGGGCGGACGGCATCGATGGCCGCCCGACCGGAGCCGCTCGACTCCACCTCCGAGGAGTCAGCCTGGGAATCCGAGGACGAAGAGTCACCTGGTTCTTTTCGGACTCGGTGTGTCCCATCGGACTCCCCCGAGTCCGAACCTCGGAGACGGTCCCCCCCGGAGGATACCCGGTTCTCGGACTTCGTGCGGGATATGGCCAAGGCCTTGGACTTCCCCGCGGATCCCGCGGATCCCGAGGAGGAGCCTCGAATCAAAGAACTCGACGCCCTCCAATATGACTCTCCCCCGAAGGAGGCCTTTGTTGTACCGGTTCCTCCGATGCTGGAACGACTTCTCTTCCGCATGTGGGAGAGCCCGGCGTTGTCGCCGGTGTTAAGCAAGCGGGTCGATTCCATTTATCGAGTCCGCAAGAGCCCCGGGTTCCAAAAGGCACAACTACCGCACCATTCCATGGTGGTGGAATCGGCCATGCATAGACTTAAGAGTCAAAAGATGCACTCCTCGGTGCTTCCTGGTCGGGAGGCTCGGAGCCTGGATGCCCTCGGTAGGAAGTGTTTCCAGGGCTCTATGCTTGCTTGTCGAGTCCAGACCTACCAGCTCTACATGGGCATGTATCTCCGAGACCTGGCTAAAGAAATAGCCGGGTTCTCTGCTGGTCTCTCCGACGAACCTTTGCAGAGGTTCCAAACCTTGTCAACTGGTATTCGGGCGTGCTCCAAGTTTATCTCTCGAGCAGCCTACGATGGTTTTGAGGCATCTGCTCGAGTAGCCGCAGCCGGCATCGGTGGCCGCCGCCAGGCTTGGCTTCAGACATCCGACCTCGAGCCATGGGTGCAGGACAAGTTGGTCGATGTCCCCTGCAGAGGTGAAAACCTCTTTGGCAAGCCCATGGATGAGAAGGCTGCACAGATCGAGACCGAGACTCTCACCAGGACTCGTCTCTCGAGGAAGACCTCTGCCCCTTCTCAGAAGAAGAAGGGCTCGGGGAAAAAGCCCTTTTACCCGAGGAAGGCGGCTGCCTATCAACACTACCCTCATTATCAGGCCTCAGCAGCTCCCCCACAGGGTAAGCAGGCCAAGGGACGGGGTAATGGGTCCCGTAGGCAGCAAGCCCCCAAGCCTGCACCACCGGCCCCTGCTCAGCAGGGCGGAGGTTTTTGACTTCATCAGCATAGCCTCTCCCCCTCAGCTGGTTTCTCTCAGCACGGGAGGCCGGCTGGTCCACTTTGCCCACAGGTGGTCCAACATCACCACAGATACCTGGGTGCTTCACATAGTTCAAAAGGGCTATCTTCTTCACTTTCACCAGATACCTCCCTCCTATTTCCCAGGGGAGCCTCTTCGACTCCCTCTGCACAGGGACTTACTCCTTTAAGAGTTAGCAAGTCTTCTTCAGGAACAGGCGGTGGAACCGGTGCCCCACCACCTGAGGGGTCAGGGGTTTTACTCCAGGTACTTTCTGATACCAAAAAGAACCGGAGGCCTCAGACCCATCCTGGACTTGCGCAACCTCAACTAGTTCCTCGCAAAGGAAAAGTTCAAGATGCTTACCCTTGGAATCCTGCTGCCCTACCTCCAGCAGGGAGACTGGCTATGCTCCTTGGATCTAAAGGATGCCTACACTCACATCCTCATCCACCCCAGCCACTGACAATATCTCAGGTTTGTTGTGGGGGGCAATCATTTCCAGTACAGAGTACTACCCTTTGGCCTATCCTCCGCACCAAGGGTGTTCACCAAATGTCTAGCAGTGGTGGCGGCGGCTTATCTAAGACTTCAAGGCCTCTTTGTATTTCCATACCTGGACGACTGGCTCATCAGAGCACAGTCTTCCCAAGAGGCCACTCACGCCACGCACCGCACTGTGGCTCTGCTCCAGCACTTGGGCTTTGTCATAAACTTCGCAAAGTCCACTTTGCTCCCCTCTCAGGATCTAGAGTTCATCGGCGCAAGATTGAACACGCTTCAGGCGCGAGCTTTTCTGCCTCTGGACAGGGCAAACAGGCTCATGGATCTTGCCAGCCACTTTCGCAGCAATTCCCTGGTCTCTGCCAGGCAAATTCTGCGACTGCTCGGCCATATGGCTTCCACAGTCCATGTGACCCCCAATGCCCGCCTAAACATGCGCCCTGCTCAATGGTGCCTTCGCACAAAATGGCATCAGGCCACTGGGAGCCTAGCGGACTCCGTACAGATCTCCGACCCGCTGGTCTCTTCTCTACAATGGTGGCTTCATCTGCCAAACCTAGTGCTAGTAATGCCTTTTCAGCCTCCTCCGACTTCTCAGGTGCTGACGACCGATGCTTCTCTCCTGGGCTGGGGAGCTCATTGCCAAGGGAAATGTACTCAAGGCCTCTGGACTCCTTGGGAGTCTGCTCAGCAGATAAACTTCCTGGAGCTCAGAGCCATCCGCCTAGCTCTCAGAGCCTTCTCCCACCTGACTTCTCAACAGTCTGTGCTGGTCCAGACCGACAATCAGGTTGCAATGTTCTACGTGAACAAACAAGGTGGAACAGGCTCCTTCCTTCTCTGTCAGGAGGCGCAGAAACTGTGCTCTTGGGCCGTCCACCACGGCATCATCCTCAAGGCTGTCTATCTCCCAGGTCAGGAAAATTACCTGGCAGACAAGCTAAGCAGGATCCTCCAGCCACACGAGTGGAGGTTGGATCCGTTGGTGGTTCAGCGGATCTTTCTCAAGTGGGGCCTCCCCACCATGGATCTGTTTGCCAGTCCTCTGAACAGGCAACTTCCCAGATTCTGCTCTCGACAACCGCATCCTCTCAGAGTAGCGGCGGATGCTTTTCTGGTTCCATGTTCCACAGGCCTCTTGTATGCCTTTCCTCCCATGCCGCTGGTGTCTCGGACACTCTTCAAAGTTCTCAGAGACAAAGCCTGGATGATCCTGGTGGCTCCCCGGTGGCCGAGACAACCTTGGTTCCCGCTTCTGATGCAGCTGGCGGTGGACACTCCTCTTCCTCTGGGGTTTCAGCCCGACCTCCTGTCACAGGATCAGGGGACTCTCCTGCACCCCAACCTCCGGTCCCTTCATCTGATGGCCTGGCTGCTGAAAGGGTAGTCCTTGCTCCTCTCGGCTGCCTCCAGATGTGGAGGAAGTCGTCTTGGCCTCCAGGCGGCCCTCCACCCGGAAGTCCTACGCTTTTAAGTGGCGTCGGTTCTCCGTCTGGTGTGCTCAGCAGTCTCAGGATCCCTTCTCCTGTTCAGCATCAGTGGTCTTGCAGTACTTGCTTTGCCTCTCCAATCTTGGACTTAAATCCAACTCGGTCAGGGTCCACCTCAGTGCTCTTTCTGTGCATCACATGCCGGTGGATGGAAGACCTCTTTCCAGCCACCCTCTAGTGGCTCGTTTTCTCAGAGGCCTCCTTCTCCTTAAACCACCTTTGCGCCCACCAGCCCCTGACTGGGATCTGAATGTGGTTTTACAGCGGATTACCTGTCCGCCCTTTGAACCTATGGCTACCTGTCATCTTCGTTTTCTTTCTTGGAAAACCTTGTTCTTGGTTGCCCTCACTTCTGCTAGACGCGTTAGTGAGCTACAAGCCCTAGTATCTGATCCTCCTTACACTAGGTTCTACAAGAATAGGGTAGTCCTACGGACTCACCCAAAGTTTCTTCCCAAAGTGGTTTCCCCTTTTCACATCAACCAGGAGGTGGTACTTCCGACCTACTTTCCCAGGCCACACTCCAGCCGAGCTGAAATGGTCCTGCATACCCTGGACTGTAGAAGGGCGTTAACCTTCTACCTTGACCGTACGCGGGAGCACAGACGAGCTGTTCAGCTCTTCGTCTCTTATGACCCCAATAAGTTGGGGCTCCCTGTCTCCAAGCGTACTCTGTCCATCTGGATTGCTGACTGTATCGCTTGGGCTTATGAGGCAGCCGGCCTCTCGTTGGAAGGTCGAGTCACGGCTCATCGAGTTAGGGCGAAGGCTACGTCAGTGGCTTACCTCCGCTCTGTTCCATTGGCAGACATCTTCCGGGCCGCTACTTGGTCTTCAAGCCAGACTTTTGCAGCCCATTACTGCCTGGAGAGGGAGTCCCGCAGGGACAGTGCTTTCGGACAGGCAGTCCTCCGTAATCTCTTTGAGGTATAGGCAACTCCTACCCTCCGTCCCGGATGTTGGGCTACCGGTTGGAGGCGTGTTCAGAGAAGATTCCTTCCTTCTGTGCTACTGAGCTTGAGGGAGCTCCTTTTTGAGCTTAGGGTCTCCGGTAGCCTTAAGCTGGGGAGTCCCATATGTGAGGACTGACTTCCTGCTTGGTCCTGGAGAAAGAGTAGTTACTCACCTGTAACAGGTGTTCTCCAGGAGCAGCAGGAATCAGTCCTCACAACCCTCCCTCCTCCCCTTGGAGTTGCAGTTCTATGCTTTCGTTTTTTTGCTAATTTCTTTTTTTTTTTTTTGCTGTCTTTTCGCTATGTCATCTGACTGAGCAATATGGCACCCTTGGGCGGGAAGAGGACCGCGCATGTGCGCTGCAATTCCCAAAGGCTTTTTTTGAAAGCTGGGGAAAATTGCTCCACGAGGGCTCCGTCGGCGCCGACGTCACCCATATGTGAGGACTGATTCCTGCTGCTCCTGGAGAACACCTGTTACAGGTGAGTAACTACTCTTTCTGACTGCTTTCCTAGCTTCTCTAAATTTTTCGAAATATTGATGCTTGAATTCCTCTCTTTGTGACTTCTTGTATCTTTTGAAGACCACCCTCTTTTCTTCACATTTTCAGCTACTTTTGAGAACCATAGTGGTCTCCTTTTCCTTTTGCAATTATTTACCTTGCTAACAAAATGGTTTGTTCCCTTAAAATATCCCCTTTCAGTTTTGACCATTGCTTTTCTACATCCCCCAGCTGTTCCCATCCTGCTAATGACTCCTTGAAGTTTTGTCCCATCTTGGCAAAGTTAGTTTTCCTAAAGTCTTAGATCTTTGCTTTTGAATGGACTTTATCAGCTGTAATTCTAATACTGAACCAACCATTTGGTGATCACTGGATGCGAGATGAACTCCCATTATAACATCAGAAACACTTTCCCCATTGGTAAGCACCAGGACCAGTATAGCCCCTTCACTTGTGGGTTTCTTTTCATATGGATTTTGCATTGCATTTTTTTTCTGCACAACTTTTATCCTTCTTGACTCTGCCATGATAGCACTGTTGCTGATAACTACCATCCTGTCTCTATTCTTTCTTTCCTTTCCTTTCCAAAATCTTGTGAAAGTGTTTTTTTCACAACTTTCTGCTTACCTCATTAAAACCAGTACTCCTCACCCTTACCAATCAGGCTTCTGTCCGGGTCATAACACAGAAACCATCCTTGCATCCCTTCTTAGAAAAGTACACCAATCATTTGACTGGGGTAATGTCTCTAGCTGTCTCTCTTGATCATTCCTTAGCCTTTGACTTAGTTGATCACACTTTGCTGTCATCAATCTGATATCGGCCTTCGTGGTACAGTTTTGCAATGGTTTTATTCTTTTTTTCTCTGAGCGCTTCTATTCTGTTTTTCTTGGTTTATTTTCCTCATGTTCCTATCCCCTCATCTGTGGAGTCCCTCAGGTTTCTGTACTTGCTCCCCTACTGGGAACACACTGCAATCACAGCTGTACCTCTTTCTTACCCCTTCTCTCTCCTCTCCCCCCCCCACCCCCACAGCTCCCGTCTCCCTATATGATTATGTTCTTTCCTGTCCTAACAATGGAGTTCTTTTCAGTTATTTTAATCCCCTGATTTTATGTGAACCGTAAACCATCACTTTATCCCATTGGTTGTCATTCTTCCAGGTGGCATTTGAGATGCCTTTTATGTCTAACTCTTCATTTACTGCCATACATTGTAACACATCATATTTTTTTTTAGACTTCTAGCATTCGCATATAGACAATTTAGAGTTTTTCATTTGTATTCACAGCCTGCATTACAATTGATAGGGATAATTTTTAATCATTGATCTCAGTCTGCCCTTTATTTAACCTCTCTATGAAGGTATTCTAAGTTTTATATTTTGCCAGTTACTCTTGAAAATATCTTATTTTGAACAATGTGTTGGTTTCTGTTAAATTCTAGTTGAGCAGTTCCCATCTGGGTGGTGCATGGATCCCTGGGGGTTTGTGAGACCATTACAGGGTGTCCTCAGGACAGAAGAGATTTTTTTCTGTGCTGCTAATTGTCCAAGTGAGTAGAATACAAAGCCTACTATAGAGGCAGTATCAGCAGTGGCTGGAGAGATGATAAACTGGAAACAGAAGCAATCATAGGTGTTGGACCAGAAATGGTGGCAGTGAAGATGTGATCAGAGACAACTGTGTAGGTCAGAAGCAGGAGCGCTGGGATCTGCATCTGCTTCCAGGGCCTGAGAACAATAGTGCAGTATCAATAGGTGAGGAGAGGAGGAGGTATCACTGGTGGAGACTATCTAGAGGGGAAAGCAGGAGATTGACTGACTGGGGAGATTGAAGAGAGTGGGAAAAGGAGACTGATGAGGATTGACTGGGGGAGAAGAGAGGCTGGTTGGGGTTTTCTGGAAAGGGAGTGAAAAGAGTGGTGGAGACTGATTAGGGGGAGAGAGAGAGACTGAGACTGGCTGGAAGGAGAGTGAGTTTTTATTTATTTATTTAACATTTCTTATATACCGCGCTCTTTGTCATCAGTGCGGTTTACATTGAAACAATATAACACTTGGTCAGTTAAATTTGGCCATCGTTTACATAGAACAGGGATTTAACATGGAGGTAAAAACTTGGGGAAACTATTTACATTTCTAGTACATTACATAGTGGAGTTAAATTCGCTGTGGGTTTTTGCAGTCATATAGCAGTAGTTTGAGATTGTGAGGGTGGGGGAGGGTGAAGGGGGGGATATCTAGATGTGTAAAATGCATGAGAAAAAAGTGGTGGTTGAGGGCTTTTATGAACAGCCTAAGATTCCTGATTGCTCTAATGCTGGGAAGGAGTTTGTTCCAACACCTGGGAGCATAGTTCAAGAATGCCCTATTGATGGTGGTCTGGTTGAGCTTTGTAGAATCACTTGGTATTAGTAGCATGTCTGCAGCCAGTGATGATCTAGATCTGTTGTTTGCAGTGTGTGTGATGAGGTCAGAAATAGATGCAGGTAACATTTTGTTGAAGGTAATGAGGAGGGCCTTATATAGGATTCTACAGCTTATTGGAAGCCAGTGGAGTTCTTTTAGAATGGGGAAGATGTGGTCATTCCTTGAGGCTCCGCAAAGTACATGGGCTGCTGCATTCATGGCTAACTGTAGAGGGTTGAGGGTAATCTTTGGGAGGCCATGAAGTATTATATTGGTATAATCGAAGTGCGGTTTGACTAGCACTTGGAAGATGGTGCGGAAGTCACCGGGTTCAATCATAGGTCTCAAGTGCCGCAGGGTTTTGATCTTGAAGTAGATGGCTTTTTACAGTGCGTTTTATGTGCTCCTTGAAGTCCAACTGTTGATCGAGTATGACCCCAAGATAGCGTATATTGGATTTGACTGGAAGTTCTGCGCCTCTGACTTTCAGTGTTGGTGGAGGAGAGAAACATTTATTTCTTGTGATTATAGGACTTCTGTTTTTTTGAAATTTATACGGAGGTTCTGGGTGAGTAGCCAATCCGTTATTGCGTTGAAGCAGTTGATTAACACTGTATAGTCCGGGCAAGTGATAGTTATAGGTGTAAATAGCAGCACGTCGTCTGCGTACATAAGGCAAGATATGCCGAAAGAGCAGTTAATGTTACAAATTGGCTGCATATAGATATTAAAGAGCAGAGCAGACAGGGAGGAACCTTGGGGTACACCCTGTTTCTGCTGAAAGGGTTCGGATGTGGTGTTACCAATATGGACTTGTTGCCATCTGCCTTCGAGGTAGGATTTGCACCAGTTCCATGCTTGGTCCCGGATTCCTTTCTCATGAAGCTGCCTCAGGCGCTGCACGGAGTCAAACGCTGCTGCTATATCAAGGTAGATTAGCACAAAGCCCTTCTTGACGCTGTCTATTCCATTGATAAGTGTTCTGGTTAATGTCGTTAGTAGAGTTTCTACACCGAGATTGGTGGGAACTGGCTTGGGGAAGGAAGGAGAGGAGAGACTGTGAGAGAGACTGGAAAAGTCAGGAAGGAGAAGAGAGAGAGAATAAAGAGCTAGTGGGAACAGCCTTAGCACTGACTGAAGGAGCTCTAAGAAGAGTGGGAAGTGGATGTACAGGTCTCCCTAAATATTTTGGAGGTCCAGAAAGGTTCCACACAACCAAAAAGTTGGGAAACTCTGTTTTAATTTAAAGGTTGCTCTGTCTCCTTTTTTTTCGAGGTCATTGCTAGCAGCTTGGTTCCATCCTGGTTAAGGGGGGAGTCCGTCCTTTCAAAAGAGATGCTCCCTTTTCCAGAATGTTGCTCAGTTCCTAAAATTCTAAATATCTCTTTTGTACCATTGTTTCATTGTATCATCCATTTATCAATACTCTAGAGCTCTGCTTTCCTTTTGGGTGCAGTTGTGTAACAGGGAACATTTCTGAGAATTGTTATCCCAGATTTCAGCTTTCTACTTAAAAGCCTAAATTTGGCTTGCAGAACCTACCTCCCCATGCTTTATTATGTTGCTGGTACTCACACATACCAAGACAGCTGGCTGTTCTTCATCATTATCCAAAATCATATCTTGCTGATGCATGAGGCCTGCCACCTTCGTACCAGGCAGGCAGTTTACAAGTAATCCTCATGCTCACCAACGACTCAGTTATCTGCATTCCTAATGACTGAATTGCCAACTACAATCTACTACTACTACTACTAGTACTAATGAGCATTTGTATAGCACTATATGATGTACGCAGCACTGAACAGACATGTAAGAGACAGTCCCTGCTCATCAGAGCTTACGATCTAGTCAAGACAGACAACACAGAAGGTGTAGACAGGGATAAAACAAGGGGGAATGGTAAAGAAACAAGATCAGGTGAGTCCAGATCCAAAAGTCAAGATCCAAAAACTGCAATCGCTATCCTAATCCATTCTTCCTGGGCCCAGGTTCCTGGAGACCCAGTAGGCTGTCACACCCCCTCCTGTAGCCTGTCTATTCTTAGCACTGGCTGTCTTCAAGCAGGAGTTGAACAGGAAGATCCAGAAGATGTTTGGCAACTAGCTTGATTCTCTGCATTGGTGCTGACTATGCCACTGTAACGGGCAGTGAATAGATTTGCGATGCCTAGAATTGTGGCGTTGGTACCAACCACTCTAATTACCCAGAGCACTGGAGCTGAAATTACACCACAGCACCGATTGCTCTGGTCTGTTCCACAGCAAATGAAAGAAACTCCCATGAAAACTTTGTTCAGACTGTGCCAGAAATTACCAGTAGACAGTCTTGGGGTTATTACAAATCAGGAAGTTTTCATGATTAGGCAGAATCCTTTGGTCTCCTCTGAATCCCTTTCCTCCACAGGAAAGGAGAAGTGTCCCTGCTGGATGGCTTTCCCTTCACTTATTTTGTAAAGGAAATGGTTGAGACCACCCTATTTACTTTAGAGGAGAAATAGCCCATGGTAGGAATATGATTTATATTTTATATTTAGCTCATGCTTTTCCTTTGGTGTTCGGGGCAGGTTACTTTCAGGTAGAGTAGGTGCTTCCATATTCCTAGAAATCTTACAGTGTAAGAACTAATTTACTAACCTGCATTAATGTATTGTTAAGTTTCATAGAGTCAGTCTACTGCTGCAGTCCTATGGATACTTGTCCCATTTTGTGACTTTCAAGTTGCAACTGGAAGTAGAGTGCCAGGCTTTTCTTCCACACAGTAAGCGATACAGTATCTGGTATTCCAAGATTGTCTCCCATCCACTAACTAGGCCTGACATTGCTTAGCTTTTGAGATCAGATTGGGCACACTAAAGGTGGCGTGGCGATTAGTGCATTAATGTATAAATACACATTTTTAGTAAATAGTTCCTGTTGACAACAATGGGTTCTATGTTGAATAATGTGTTTTAATGCATCAATGCAGGTTAGTAAACTGTAGCATTAGATTTGTACCTAAAGACATTAGAGACTGAAGTGACTTGCCTATGATCACGAGGAGCATCAACAGAATTTGAATCCTGGCTTTCTGGATTCTCAATCTGCTGCTTTAACCACAAAGCATATTGGGCATCCACTAATTTATCAAAGCCTCAGGAAGGTATGATGGTTCCAGTTCATAAGATCCTTAAAAATATACAGGTGGTCCCACTATGCAATGTTTCAGGCTCTTTCTTTAGTTAGTTGTGGTCCATCTCCAGGAACAAGCAGGAATGTAGTCTTCACATATGGGTAGCGTCGGTACCGATGGAGCCTGCACGGGAACGCTCCCCAGCGTCCAGTAGGAAAGCTTTTGGGAGCATTCCACAGTGCCTGCGTGCTGCCTTCCCGCCTTTCCAATTGTCCCTCTGCAGTTCTTCATTTTCCGCGGAGCTGACAGGTCGCATACCCTGTCACCGCAGAAAATTTCATCTTTAATCTTTGTTTTTTTGTGGTCGCGTCTGCCTTCCCTCGACTCTATACCGGTACCGTCGGTTCATTCTTCTTTCTTCAAAAAAAACAAACAAAAAAACTATTGTTTCTGAGGTATTTTACTTCAGAAACGTTTTTCCTTGGTGCTAGGTGCCATTTTGGGCACTAGGCCCAATTTTTCCTTAAAATGGAAAAAACAACATCTGGTTTAAAAAATATATTCTAAGTGTGGCGGTACCATCTCCGTCACTGACACCCATGATTGGTGTTTCAAATGTTTAGGTCCTGACCACTCTACTTCGGAGTGCCTCTCCTGTGGAATGATGTCAAAAAGGGGTCGGCAGAATCGAGCTGCAAAGCTTAACACCCTTTTTCCCTCAGATGCGGTGTCTCTTGCATCGACATCCTCCAGGGCCTCATCTTCCTCCTATGGATCTCAGGTAACTAAGCATAAATCTAGCCGGTCCTCAAAGGGTAGATCTCCTTCTAAGTATCGAGATGCTGGCATTGCCCTTGAGGAATTTTCACCGGCAAAACTGCTCCGGCGGGAGGCTTCGGCTTTCATAGCATTAACGGGGCTCCAGGATGTTCTTGAGGCCTCAACCTCGGCAGAACTACTGGTGCCATGCTCTGGGATTCTGGCCGCTTCTACCGGTACCAACACCCAAGCATCATCAGCGTCAATAGACCAGAGATTTCTTGCTATCTAATGCAGTATAGCGGCTCTTCTCATGGCTTCGGTATCGTTGAAACCGCTTCAGACACCTCAACCGATACTGGTACCAGTACCGACGGCATCGACGTCGGTGGGTATGCCACCCATACCGAGTCATGCATCTGTCTCCGGCATCGACAGATCGGTACCAGAGCAACCCGATACCGACTTCGATCGATACCGGTACCGTGTGCTGCACGATCACCGGGATCAGAGGTATTTTGAATCTTCTGAGTCTGATGACTCCGAAGACTCTGCCGATACAAGAGTACTTCTCCCAGAGGATTCCTCTTCTCCTCAGCGCAGAATGTCTCTGCCAGAGGATATGTCCTTTCAGGATTTTATCCGTGATGTGGCCCGAGGCCTTTCCATCACAGTAGCTCCTGAAAAAGAGCCTAGGGCAGAGGAGTTGGAGATTCTCCAGTACCCTAAGGCTCCCAAAGAGGCAGCTACTCTGCCTATCCATGAGATCTTACATGATCTTATGCTGAGAGTGTGGGAAACACCTCTGACCACATCTCCTCATTCTCGGAGACTTGATACTATGTATCGAGTTCCACCTTGTCCTGGCTTTCAAAAAACTCAATTACCACACCATTCAATGGTAGTGGAATCAGCCATGCGTAGAATGAAAAGTGCAAAGAGATGCATCCAATCCTCCAGGTCGTGAATGCAAGACTCTCGATGCCTTTGGGCGTCGATGCTTCGAAGCTTCCATGCTCTCAGCTAGGATCAGTTCCTATATCTTGTATATGGGAATGTTCCTTAAAGAGGTCACAGGAGACTTGGAGCTTATGAGCCCCCTTCTTCCTGATGACAAAAGACAGGACTATCTTACTCTTGTCAAACATGCCCAGGATGTTTCCAAGTTTGTAAATCGTGCAGCCTTTGAGTGTTTTGAGTGCATGAGCAGAACCTCTGCTATTGCCATTGGTGCACGTCGGATTGCCTGGCTTCAGGCATCCGACTTGGAAATTTGGGTACAGGATAAATTAGGAAACATTCCTTGCACAGGAGAAAATCTGTTTGGCAAGAATTGGCAGGAGAAGGCTAATGAAATAGATGCAGACAGTATCACATTGGATAGATTGTCCAAATCTACAGCCGATGCTGCAGGAAAAGATCCTCTAAAAAAAACATTTTTCAGTAAGAAAAAGAAGTTTTATCCTTCCTATACCCAACAGGGACACTGTCCAGGTCAGACTACCCAAAAGGGACAACAGCAATAACCTAGACAACAAAAGAAGCCAAAAGCTGCAAAACCTTAGCTAACTCAGCAGGCTCAGCCTCCTCAGGGGCTTTGACTCCTCTCTAGAGAACTTCGCCTTCCTGCCCCTGAAGGGTCCAGAACCCTTGGACATCCCAGGCAGGTTATGCCATTTTGACTACAGATAGTACCAAATACTTCAAGAATACTTCAAGACAACCCCCACCAAAAAACGCACCAACCCCTGAACTCACCCATCATGAATCTCTGAGCGACAACTGCACTATACTGTCCATGTCTAAAGTCTGTCTTATGTCAAAATCATCAACGTTGCCCACCTGGTGATGGCCCCACCCTGATACTTAATTTTCCCCACCCTTATATGTAACACCGCTTTGACCCGGTGAAAAGCGGGATATAAATACAGTTAAATAAAAATAAATAAATAAATAACAGCAGAAAATTGGACTCTGTCCATTGTACGAGAGGGGTACAAGCTTCATTTTCACAGCATGCCCCCTCCTACAATTGTAAGACAGTTCAATTCTCAGACCTCTCTCGACAATCTCTTAGGTCAAGAAGTCACAACACTCCTTGCGCAAGGAGCAATAGAGGAAGTACCCATTCTGCAACAGGGGTACATGGTTCTACTCCCCCTGTTTTCTTATTCCAAAGAAAACAGTAAGACACACACCCATTTTAGACCTCAGAGAATTGAACAAATATCTTTTCCGAGAGAAGTTCAAAATGGTTTCTCTAGGAACTCTGATGCCATACCTTCAAAGTCAGGATTGGCTTTGTTCTCTAGATCTCAAGGATGCGTATACTCATATTTTCATCCATCCAAATCACAGAAGATTCCTCCGATTCCTGTTTCAAGGAAAGCACTTCCAGTACAGGGTTCTTCCCTTTGGCCTGGCTTCTGCACCAAGAGTATTCACAAAATGCATGGCTGTGGTAGCTGCATTTCTCCGCACTCTGGGAATATTCCTCTTCCCTTACTTAGATGACTGGCTCATTTGAGCACCTACAGTGCCAGAAGCCAGCTCTGCTCTGTTTCGCACAATGCGAATCCTTCAGTATTTGGGACTATTCATAAACCTCCCAAAATCCAATCTTGCTCCCACCCAATCCCTAGAGTTCATAGGAGCTCATCTGGATACCAGACAGACAAGGGCTTTCCTTCCGCAGCCCCGCTGTCTTCGCATAATACAGCTAGCTTCCCAAGCAGTGCTCAAACCTTATCTCACTGCTCGAGAAATGCTACAACTGCTGGGCCACATGGCATCCACCGTGCATGTGGTTCCTTATGCTCGTCTCCACATGCGAGCAGCCCAGTGGACTTTATCCATTCAGTGGATACAGGCCTCAGATTGCCTGTCGGACAAACTAACGAACTCAGACCGTCTTATTTCGTCCCTCCCATGGTGGTAATCGCTCAAAAATCTTCTGGTGGGGTCTCCTTTCCAGCAAGCCCTATTCCAAGCCACCCTAACAGATGCATCTCAGGTGGGATGGGGAGCCCACCTGCACGATCTCTCTACCCAGGATACCTGGACTCCACAGGAGGCCTGTCTTCACATCAACCTCCTGGAACTCAAAGCAATCTTCCTTGCTCTTCGAGTATTTCACGCCCAGCTCAGATGCAAGACAGTCCTAGTTCAAACAGGTAGCCATGTTCTATGTGAACAAACAGGGCGGAACAGGCCCTCTGTCGCTGTGCAACGAAGCTGTGCAACTATGGGCCCTCGCCAGAGAGCATCAGATTCTTCTTCTTGCGGTGTATCTTCCAGGCATTCAAAACTCTTGGGCAGACACACTCAGTCGAGTTCTGCTACCACACGAATGGTCTCTCCATGCAGACAAGGTTGCCCAAATATTTCAGATTTGGGAAACCCCGGACATAGACCTCTTTGCAAGTCCGCTGAATGCCAAACTTCCCCGGTTCTGTTCCAGAATCCCGGCTGAACATTGTCAGGCAAGGGACACCTTCCTCCTTCACTAGGGTCAGGACTTCCTATATGCCTTCCCACCCATTCCCCTCATCCCCAAAACACTATTCAAGCTTCAGAGAGACGGAGGTCATATGATTCTCATAGCTCCACGTCTCTGCTTCTACATCTCTCTCAAGCTCCGCCTCTGGAGTTGAGATCTGCTCCAGGTCTTCTCTTCCAAGAGAACGGGATGCTGTGGCATCCCAGTCCCCAGTCTCTGCATCTCAGGGCCTAGTTGTTGAAAGCCTAGAGCTTCAGGATCTCAACCTTCCTCAACAGGTAAAGGATATCCTTCATGCTTCTAGGAAACCCTCCACAAGACGCTCATACGCCTTTAAGTGGAAAAGGTTTACCATATGGTGCTCGCAGAAGGGTTTTAACCCTCTTGCGATACCTCTGGAATCGATACTGGAGTATCTCCTTCATTTGTCAAATGCGGGTCTCAAGATAAATTCAGTAAGAGTCCATCTTAGTGCTATTGCAGCTTCTTACAAACCTCTAAGTGGACAACCTATTTCCTCTCATCCTCTCATAACGAGATTTATGAGAGGTCTTCTTTTAACAAAGCCTCCTATCAAGCCACCACTGGTGGCATGGGACTTGAATCTGGTGCTCGGGCAGCTCATGAAACAGCCCTTTGAACCATTAGCCACTACATCTCTGAAATTCTTTTCCTGGAAAGTCATCTTCCACATTGCAATCACATCAGCACGTTGCATCAGTGGATTGCAAGCATTAGTTGCTGATCATCCTTACACAAGGTTCCACCATGATAAGGTAGTTCTTAGGACTCATCTACACTTTATGCCAAAGGTGGTTTCGCCTTTCCATTTAAACCAAGCGGTTTACCTTCCTGTATTCTTTCTGAGGCCTCATGCCTCCAGCGCAGAAAGGAACCTTCATACTTTGGACTGTAAAAGAGCTTTAACCTTTTACTTGCAGAGGACACAGCAACATCAAAAATCTTCTCAACTCTTTGTTGCTTTTGATCCTAGTCATTTGGGACTTCCAGTTTCCAAAAGAACGCTATCTAACTGGATTGCACAATGCATATCCTTTGCCTATTAGAGTAAGAACGTTCCTCTTGAAGGCCATGTCACAGCTCACAATGTGAGAGCCATGGCAGCCTCAATGGTTCATCTTCACTCTGTGTCTTTCGATGACATCTGTCGAGCAGCTACTTGGGCTTTGGTACATACCTTCACGACCCACTAATGCTTAGACAAGGACTCCCGCCGGGTTGCCTTGTTTGGTCAGGCTGTTCTTCAACACCTTTTTCAGACTTAGTCAACTCGTACCCACCATCCCTGGTAGGATGCCAGAGATCCATGGGGGGAAGCATAGCCCTTTCAGAAGGGCTGACAACTTCCTTGGGCCATCTCCCTGGCATCTGCAGCTAGGGAGTCCCCCATATGTGAAGACTACATTCCTGCTTGTTCCTGGAGATAACATAGTTACTCACCTGTAACAGGTGATCTCCGGGAACAGCAGGAATTTAGTCTTCACAACCCGCTCACCTCCCCTAGGAGTTGTATCTCTCTATTTCTCTCTCTCCCTCTCTCTTTGGTCTCAGCTATAAACTCAACTGGAGAGGAAGAGTTGGAAAGGCGGGAAGGCAGCATGCAGGCGCTGTGGGATGCTCCCAAAAGCTTTCCTATTGGGCGCTGGGGAGTGTTCCCGCGCAGGCTCTGTCGGTACCGACGATACCCATATGTGAAGACTAAATTCCTGCTGTTCCCGGAGATCACCTGTTACAGGTGTGTAACTACGCTTTCCTCCACCAGGGGGCACTTGAGTGGGGTGCCAAGAAGGCACCTTTGTCCTTTGAAGAGGCCTTAGCCACCTCCTTACTCATTCAGTTGAGAGCAACCTGGACTTTGCTCTTGCCGAGATAACAGAAGCCCCAAGACTGGGGAGGGGGTGGAGGAGTGTGCCAACAGACCATTTGCCAGTTCTTAATTTTTTTTCTTTTTTAGTGAAGGAGTGATGGAGTTGGATTCTAAACTTCAGAGAGATTTTACAGGGTAGACCAATCAAATTTTCTGTCTTAATGGGAATTCCCTCTCCAAACAGCAAGGTGACATGAATGTATGGACATAAGTCTGTGTTGTAGCCTTGCTGATCATTTCTACAGAGGCCATTCTCAAGTGGGTCACCAATGCCACCATGGCCCCAATATTATCGTTCCTGGCATGTCCTTGAAGGGTGAAACTCACTAGAGTATTCTAGTGTGTGAGGATTTCATATCTTGTGTAACCTCTGAGAAAACAGATGTACTCACCTGAAACCATGTGTTTTCCAAGGATGGCAGTATATCAGTTCTCAGGAAATCCATCCGCCTCCCCTAGGAGCTGATTTCTTGGAGTTTAAAATATTGAACTGAGGTGTCCCGAGCAACGACTTGCACAATTGAAGCATCGCACATGAGTGATTCACTGCTCCTAGAAATCTCTTAAAGCTTTGAGAGCGCTGTTACCCTTTTTGGTTTTGCATCCCATTTGCTGTCACCCATCTATAAGGACTTATATCCTGCTGTCATCCGAGAGCATCTGTTACAGCTAAGCAACATTGCTGCCATACAGTTTGTTAATAAATGTAAATGAATAATAAATACAGTGTGTTTTAAATAAGTAACTCTTAACTGAATAACAATTCTCTGAAATTATAATAATGTGGTTTGGGTAGTATATACTGAGGACTCACTGCACTCAGCTGGATGTGGCATGTTTTGTAGTTGGTTTAGATGCACTGTTCTGCAAATGGCAATCATTTGTGGTGTTCTTGCACATTTTGAGGCTTTTTAATGGTATTTGTGGTGCTGACTAAGCTTTATTTTCTTTTTACTAATCATAACGCTCTCCTTGGTCTGTATCTTCAGTGTTGTCATCATTTGTAGGTTTGTTTGTTATATTGCATGTTATGCCATATGCTATTGCATCTTGAAGCTTTTAAGAACTGCTTGATAAAACTGAAATTCTTGGCTTGTGCTGATATTTAAAAGTTTGGTTGCGCTTAATCTTTGCTGCATATCGTTGTTTTCCTCAAATTTGCAACAGTTTAGAAAAATAGAAAAATTCCTTATTTAAAGTGATTATTGGACCCTGTGCACCCTATAATCTCTTTTTTTTTAAATATAGCTATATAATTTAGCAATGTTTGTATGATATTCAAAATGCCCTCCATCCTAGGTATGAACCAAGAGTTAAGAGTGATCTACCACACACTTATTTTGTAAAGGAAATGGTTGAGACCACCCTATTTACTTTAGAGGAAGAATAGCCCATGGTAGGAAGTAGTTTGTATGGAATACATTGGCAACTTTTCTTTCATTGGTGGCTGCTACCAGAAGTAATATAATTCAGTTTGTGCATGCCTTTTTATGGGTAAGCCCACAGTTGCCACATGTTAGAATAGTCGTAATGACACAAAAAATAGAACATAAAACATCAAAAATATCTTAAAAATTTGATAATGAAAATTTCAACTGCAGTTTGTATTACTAAATAAAATAAATCATATATAACATTTACTCCTGAACTGCAAATATTCATGATTATGAATATAAACAAAAAATAAACCCTTACTACAGCCTCCCTCTCTGCTCATTCTCACTAGGGGGCTGGAACAGACTACATTAGAGTAAGGACCCTAGGCCTTATTAACTAATATAAATTAATATGTGATAATGCACACAAATAAGTGTTAAATCTCAGCCCATATCTATAGAAAATAATTCATATGTCACTATCTCAAGGACATATGCCACTATCTCAAGGACATATACCGATGCTCCTGAAACATAGATCACTGCTAAAAAAAACCCCCCAAAACACCCCCCCCCCCCACCAAACTGGATGGCAACACTCCAACTTTATACAGGCCAATCTCATCTATCCCTTTCATATCAAAGATAATTGAAAAACCAGTTCAACTGCAACTCGATACTCATATTCCCCTAGATCCTCACCAGCATGACTTCAGACCGAACCATGGTGTAGGGACCCTGCTCACCTCACTGCTCAACACAATACTTGAGGCTCTTTGACATTGGACTCCGAGATACAGCAATTAACTGGTTCCATTCCTACTTGAATGACCGACGTCAACAAGCACAAATTGGAAACAAGATATCACACCCATTTAGCTAACTACAAGGAGTTCCTCAAGGCTCAAGTCTATCAGCATTGCTGTTCCATATATTCTTCCAACTACTATGCTTCATATTCAAAACATACACGCTCCACTACCAAATATATGTGGATGACATTGTTCTATGCCTCATTCAACACCACAAAACCGGACCTCTCCAACATATACAACTGCTTCTCAGACACATAACAGTGGCTCCAACAACCTAACCTATTCATCAATCATGAAAAAACATAAGCCCTCCATATATTCACAGACCCTTCCTTCTTAGCCCCTCCAATCACTGAGTCTCAAAGACTGCATTATCAAGGTGAAATCAGAAGTCAAATACTTAGGTATTTATATTAGATTAAAAACTAAACTTCTAATCACAGAACAAACAACTCTGTCTACTACAAATTACAAGAACTCTAAAGAACCTTTGTCCCCTGATGACCCATATCTTTTTTGGACAGTATGCCAGTCTCTAATCACACCCATTCTGGATTACTCGAACATCATTTACCACAGCCTTCCCAAACACATCCTATACCCGCTCCAAACGGCCTAGAATACTGTGGCAAGAATTATCAACAGAGCCCCCTGACAATCGCACATTACCCCCATAATTATGCGCCTACATTGGCTACCTGTCCACTCAAGAATACGCTACAAAGCTCTCGTCCTATTCAAAATCTTCCACGAAAGTTCAGCTCCCTGCCTTCAACCCCTGGAGTGTTGATGCCCAAAAACAACAAACTTCGGAGGCAAGGCTCAATTAACCTGCTAGCCAACCCTACTCAAAAAATCAGGAGCAAACAGTCTTCTTGCAGTTGGGCACTCTCACTTTTCGCACCCACAATTTGGAATTCGCTACCCCCAGTTCTAAGAGGATGTGCAGACCTGGTAGAATTCTGGAAAAAGCTGAAGACTGACTTATTTCAAGAACACTTCAAAGCAAACATAACACCCAAGCCCTAATCAGACCTTGAACCAGAACCACTGATTACCTAACCAATGACAAGAACACGTTAAGAGGCTAATGATAATTGTAAATAGCCTCTGGAATATATCATTGTAAATATTACCTGTATATAGTTGCAATTGATATAAATCTGCAGTTGTAATCTTTACTTTGATTTAATGTTATTAACCTATACTCGAGTTTAGTTTTAATGTACAACAAACAGTATGCATTTCCATGCCCTATTGATTCTTGTTTTCATGTAAACCGCTTTGAATAATAGAAAGGCGGTATAGAAATCTGTATAAATAAATAAAATAAATAAATAGCACAAATCCCATTATTCTCAGTGGGCTTGTTTACTAGCTATGTGCTTAACTCATATTAATGCACATTAATGTGCATTTTTTAGTAAACGAGGCCCTAGGATAGTAGTACCAAAATTACATTCCCATCCAAACCTGACAAAAACACACACACACAACTTGATCTTCATGCTTCTACCCTTTTGCATCCTGGATAATGCTCCCTGTTGTTCCTGATTATCCATGAAAGAACGCCCCATAAGGGTGACTCCCTTTCTGTCACCTGTTCTGGGAACCTCTGGTCTTAGTCAGCCATGGGTGATGCCATCAAGCAGGTGAAGCCACAAGCAAGGTCCAAGTCTGGAAATAAAATCAAGCAGGGTAATCTTTCAGTTGCAGGGAACCATATAAGATTTATCCTTCCTGTATCTTCAGCAAATAAAATAGCTGTCCTCTGGTTATAATCCACCAAGTGTGGAACTACCAGCAAGGTTCAAGTCAGTCAATATGAGGAAATGATTAAAAAAAATCCTAAATATCTATGAATGGTAATCTACCACTAACATTTCTATTTGAGACCATGAATTACTGTTTACCATGTTTATTTTTGGCATACATGTATCAGTATATAATGGGTGCAGCAGTCTTGTAAGATAGACAATAGATTAATGTAGTCTCTACTCTTACACATATATACCAATGTGTATCTTGTGACAGAGATTTATGGTAGCTCCACAGGGTCATTTTTGGGTCTCAAATCGCATGTATCTTACAAATGATAGAAGATTTATTTTCTGTTAAAATCTGGATAACTTTAACTTTGAAAAAATGTCTTTGCTTGTTAAGGGTAAAAAGAATTTCAGTTGCATTGATATAATTGTTTATTAACTAGAGGTCTTTTAGAGCTCACAGAAGTGGAAATACATATTTTATTGTTCATTTTAATAATAAAATTTTGACTTTTTGCAATAGTGAGCCGCAGTCCATGTGCTACCTTGAAACATCAAATTTAGATGGCGAAACAAACCTAAAAATCCGTCAGGTAAGCCAGTTTGTTTTTTTGTATTTATGCAATACAAACTTGTATTGTCTTTGCTCTTAGCATATCAGTTCTGCAACTGTTTGTTGCAGCCAAAATGTAAATGTTTAAAAGAGGTAATCAGAAAATTTATACTAAGTAGGGCAAGTGGTAAAGTAACTACATTCATGAACAGAGCTGGTGAAAAGATATTTGGTATCCTAGCCAAAACTTGAGCTTTGCACCTTTTTCCCCCCTCACAGCCATACCTGCATCACCACCTCCAGCTTGGTCCCCTCTTGCAACCTTCTAGTTTGGTCTGGCTCACCTGGAAGTCCTAACCCTACCCTTTCCCACTACTGATCAGTCCACCAGTTTCCATTACTGCGTGGGATTAGTCTTGCAGTATGAGCCAAAAGTTATGGGATCTTCTGGCTCATACTGTGGGAATGACCCTACAAAGAAGAGGATGCTATGCACTTAAGTGCTCTCTTTCATGCCAGCCATGGACCCGGGCCACTGGGGTGAGATCTCAGGCAGGAGGGGATTTAAATTACCTGCCTGCTGACTTTTGCCAACCTGTTATCTCTGCACACAAGGTGAATGCATAGTTCGCCTGATGGAACTAGCAGCCCTAGTTATGAAAGCTCAGAAGGGTAAAAACTGGAATGCTTGCTGCAGCAGAACAAGTGTACACACAGTGCTGAGAAGGAGCTCAATTTTATTTGGTTCTGAAATAGAAATTTCAGAACACACAGCTTTGCTGTTTGTTTCCACCTATGGTCTTCCATTCAAGGTTACTAACAAATGTTTATAAATGTATTGGCCCTATTACTGATCTCTTAAGGTTCAGATGTGCTGACTATTTGTTTCTCAGTATTCGTATCTAGCTTAGGGTGTAGGGTGAAGGAAGAAGGGGAGGATTGGAGGGCAAGATGGCAGTGGGAGGAAAGCTTCAGATTTTTTTGAGCTCCTACCAGTCCTGGGAAAGATTTACCAGCTACACTGCCTTCCCCATAATGGGGATGAAGAAAGAGGAAGACAAACCTTTCAGATGAAAACATGTTGAGTCAAACCAAGGTCAATATGGTCCAACATATTTTCTTTGACAGTGGCCATTTCAGGTCACAAGTACCCATCAGATCCCAAAAGGTAGTTGTTCCAGGGATAAGCAATGGATTTCCCAAGACTGCCCGACTAATGTTTTTTATGGACCAAACCTCTTTTTAACCCTATTATGTTAGTCAGCTTGACCGTGCCATCTGGCAAAAAATTCCACAGTCTAATTATTCACTGGATGAAAAAATACTTTCTACAAGTGCAAATAAATTCAACCTGCCCTCTTTGATCCCCACTGTGGGCAAGGCACTCTTATTGCTATAGAAGCATCTGCAAATTAGCTTTCCTTATTGACTGTTGGAGAGGAAAATACAGGAGCATTTTTCATCTCAAGCCATCCTGTAGACTAGGGTGCTCAGGTATTTCCATCATCTTGACTCGCTGAGAGTAAAGCAAGGCCCTGAGACAACTGCTACTGGACACCATCACTGGTAGACATTTGACAGCTGTCAGATTGGATTGTTAGCAAAGGGACGCATTCTCTTGGGGGAGGGGGGCTTGGATATTTGGGAAGTATGGACTTGAGTGGAACTAGTATGCAAGATGCCTAAAGGTTGAATTCCTCAGGAAAAAAATTAAGGAATGAGAGAGGAACTGGTTCATTCAAAAGCAAGTGTCCTCAATTTGTCAAGATGGGGGGAGTATTCAAAGAGTCATTAGCTGGATGAGGAACATCCGGGGGAAGTAGATCACCAGTTTACAAAATGAAAAGCAGATATTTTAAGGGCAACAACCTTTTAGTTAATAAAACAAAAATATAAGGAAAAGGAAGCTGCTATGGTTTTCAAAAGAAGCAGCTGAATAAGTAAGGAAAAAGGGGTTAGCCTTAATAAACTATAAGAGATTGCAGAAAAGGGAATCGTAAAGAAAGGAATGGAGAATAAAACAAAGGATATTGTAATGCCTCTGTATCACTCCATGGTGTGACCACACCTTGAATATTGTGTACAATTAGAAAAGATGCAAAGAAGAACGACAAAAATGGTAAAGGGGATGGAAGGATAGCTCTACTAGGAAAGACTTAAAAGGTTAGGGCTGTTCAACTTGGGAAAGAGACGGCCAAGGGGAGATATGATAGAGGTCTATAAAATAATGAATGGAGTAGAATGGATAAATGTAGATCAGTTGTTTACCCCTTCAAAAAGAAGAAAAACTAGAGGACATGCAACAAAATTACAATGTAGCACATTTAAGACTAATCAAACTTTGGAATTTTCTACCAGAGAATGTAGTAAAATCTGTTAGTGTAGCTAGATTTGAAAGAGGTTTAGTCAAGTTTCTGGAGGAAAAATCCATAAACCATTATTAAAGAGAACTGGGGAAATCCATTTCTTACCCATTGGACAATCAGCATGGAATGTGTGTACCTTTTGGGAACCTGACAGATACTTGTGACCTGGATTGACTTCTGTTGGAAATAAGATACTGGGGCTTGATAGACCTTGGTCTGACCCAGTATGGCATATTTTATGTTCTTAAAGAGAGAGACAAACAATAATATATGGGGAAGCCTAGGGAAGTTGGTAAAGTAGGAAAATAGAAATGCAAAGGGAAGAAAAAATAGCCAATGCAGTAAAACATGGGGACCAGACTTTTTTTTTTTTAGGCATTTTAGTGACTGGAGGAAGTGAAAAGGTAGCATTGTGAGACTCAAGGGGAAGAAGGTATATAAAGAGCAGTGGATTTCAACTCATTCCTCAGGACACAGCCAATCTATGTTCACAGATGAAGGGATGGGAAAGGAAATTCAGAAAACAAACATAAATATAAAAGGAAATGACGTAGAACTCCAACTATTTTCATAAGATTGTATTCGTGAGGAAGTAGTAAAACTAAATGTGGATAAAGTGATTGGGCAGATCCTGATTTATCTGAGAGTATTGAAAAGGAAGTACTGACTGCTCCACAGGTTGATCTTTTCAATGCTATTTTAGAATCTGGAGTGAACCCAAAAGACTGGAGATAAGTGAATCTTTTGAGTAAATTAATGGAAGCATTGCTAAAGCAGAGTATCTAAGACAGCATGGCTTTATTAGAAGTAGGTCTTGTCAGACAAACCTGATAGGTTTTCTTTGACTGGGTGCAGTGGTGCATGAAGGGTGAGGCCCGTCCCAGGTTCTGGCAGGGAGGGGATGCACCCACGGTGGCAGTACGTCAAACTTCCCTGTAGGGGCCCGCCACTCTTTTTACTCCCGGCTGAAGTCACTGGTTCTAGCTCACTGCTCTAAACGTAAGGCTGCTCCTTCACTTGCTCCAACCATTAGGTGGCTATTCCTTGAAGAACTCAATATATGTACTTTGGAGGAAAGATGGGAGAGGGGGAGATACGATAAACATTTAAATACTTCAATGGTATAATTGCCCAGGATGTGTCCCTCTCCCATTTGAAAGGAAGCTCTGGAACAAGGGGTTATAAGAGGAAGGTGAAAGGGGATAGACTTGGAAGAAATCTGAGGAAATATTTTTTTTTACAGAAAGGAAGCATGGAACAGCCTTTCAATGGAGGTGGTGGAGATGAGAGTTGTATCTGGATTCAAGAAAGTATGGGTCAAAGAAAAAGCATTTCTGAGGGAAAAGAAGAGCTTGTAGAATTTAATAGTTCTTATGATGGGCAGACTGGATAGGGCCGTATGGTCTTTATCTGCCATCGTTTTCCATGATTCCACTTGGCTGGCAATAGAGAGGAAAAATGTCTCGATATTTTGATGAAACCTAGGAACTATCTGAAGAGAAAAAAAACCCCAGTTGCTGGACCAAGTCAAAATTTGCAGTAAAAAAAAAAAAAATCACCAGTCTTAATCTGAAAAAAGACTTCAGTAGTTATTTAGTTTAATTAAAAGGAGTAGTCTCTCAACAGATCAGAAGCACCTCAGTTCTGACGAATAGCACTGATTCATGCAACGAAGAGAAGCAGCAAATGAAACACATAAGAACATAAGATATGCCATACTGGGTCAGACCAAGGTCCATCAAGCCCAGTATCCTGTTTCCAACAGTGGCCAGTCTAGGCATGAGTTGTCCCAGGATGCAACATGGGGGAGTCACTCTGCCATATAAAGGCATTTTTCACTTATATGGCAGTCTGACCCTGCCCAGTGTATTCTAGGATACACCGCACAGGGCCAGGAACTGTCATTTTACGAGATTGGTGGTGCAGGGCCGGGAGCGTATGAGTCAATGTTCCTATCCCATCATTAAAGGTACTGGGGCGGGTGGAGGAGTTTGGAGCTGTTGGGCCATCAGGGTTTTTTTTTTGGTTGGTTGGTTTGGTGTGGGGGGGGGGAAGAGATTGGGGCCTCTGGGCCTTATGTTTCTGTCGGGGGGTTGGTGTCCGGGGTGGTACTGACTGTCCGACAGTGTGCTGATGGCATCGAGGGCTTTCTTCCAGCTCGATCTTTATGCATACCTGAAACTGGCGTAAAGATCCCATGTTAAAAACTGCACTAAGTTTCAGTGCAGCTTTTTACATCGGGTGCAATTAATTATGCAGCAATTTGGATGCCAAGTGTGCTTCAATTTAGCACAGATGTGTTTTGATGTTTTTCTGGTGCTAGCTTGCTTTCTGCATTGGCGAGCAAGCCTAGCGTGGGAAAAGCACCAGAAAAATACCACGCTAAGCTTTTCAGCATTGGCCCCTTTGACTACTTCTGAAAATTGCATACTGCACCTGAATATAACTCACCTTGGTCTTCCCCTGGAACAGGTGTAAACTAAATACTAAATATCAAAATCAAAAAGAATGCAATGTCATCTTCCTTTAGGGGAGTGGTTACTTCCAAGATGGCGGCGTGAGTTTGCCTGGAGGGTATGCCTAAACGTAAGGGCAAGCACAAGGTTCCTCCCGCGGAGCCTGTACCTGCGGTTTCCCTGGGTCCAATAGATCGTTTTGTACAACTATCGGAGCAGAAGAAAGGGGAGATTCGAGCGGGCGTTGTGGCACCGGTGGAGGTAGATCCGGTGTTGGCTGCCCTGGAGGTGTCTCTCTCCCCCGACGATCGACCGCCTCCTCAGCGTCTGACCCCTCCAGTGTCTCTTCTCGCGAGTGGTGATTCAGCGCGTCCGGAAGGTGTTGGTGCTGTCTTACGGGAGCGTGCCTCGCCAGAGTTATGTCCCGGAGTGACCCCCTTGCTATCGGGGGCTGTGGAAACGGTCGGACTGCAGTCTGTGGAGTCGGAGGTAATCTTGCATCAAGATGTAGTGCCAGCTGTTGGGACTTCCTCGGCTTCGGCTGTTTTACCTCGAGTTCTCCCTTTGGAACGCCCGAAAGTGTTCTCCTTGGAAACTATTTGGGAAGCAATCTCGCAGCTTGCGATTGCAGTTCATCAACAGATGGAAACTTCATCCCTGCGCTTGGAAAAGTTGGAAACTGCTACGGTTGGGATTCAGGAAGATCTGGTTGTGATTGCTACACAGATTAAGGACGGTGAACAAAAAGTTTCTCAAGTTTCTCTCTTAACTGACTCAATTGTGAAAGATAATTTGACTATCAGAGGGAAACTAGAAAATTTGGAAAACGCCATTCGGGCGTCAAATGTTCGCTTGTTAAATTTTCCTATGGTTAATGGGTTCTCACCGGTGGATTTATTTAAAAAGTATTTACATGAATCTTTATCTGTACCAGTAGATTTAATTCCACCAGTATTGAAAGCGTATTTTCTTCCTCCGGGAAAACGGGGGGGTCAGGTTGACTTGTGGTCTTTAAAACTGGACACCTTGGAGGTGTCTACTTTGTTACAGTCCCCTAAAGAAGCTGACATTAAGGTTTCCACGTTGTTAGTTACATTTGCAATTTCCTCAGATAGGGATTGGTTACTAAGGTTGTATTTCAAGAAACGTACTGCATTATTTATGGGAAAGAAAATTGTTATGTTTCCGGATGTTTCCAAAGAGACGCAGAAGCGGCGAAAAGCTTTTTTGCTTTTGAGACCTGGTGTTGCTTCTATTGGTGCTACAATGTTATTGCGCTTTCCCTGTAAATGTATAGTTTATTTTAGGGAGAATAAGTATGTTTTTTTTCAGCCGGAGGATTTATCTATGTTTATTTCGTCACATTTGCTGACCTCATCGCCTGGGTGTTAAAGTTCGTTGTATGTAATATGCTCTGATCCATGCCTCCCTCTTGGTATTTATAGTATTATCTTTCCTGGTTATGGTGCAGGGCTTTACCTGGCCCTGTATACCTGCTTTCTTTTCACTTACCGTTTTGTGGTCTAATTAACTCCTGTGTAATGTTTTCTTTTCCTTTTTTATGATATTGTTGGGTTTTTTTCCCCTTTCTTTACGCAGTGGTGTTTTCTGTGCAAGCTTTTGCTTGATTATGTTTGTAAAATTGCATAAATATAAAATAAAATAAAAAAAACAGAATGCAATGTCATTATTTAAATGCTACTAACATGCCCCAAGACCATTCACAGTTATAACAAATTATGCCATTCCATTTCAGACGTGAAACCATAATGGACCACAGTATTGATTTAAAAAATTGATGATTATGATCATGTGATGCCACTCTTGATTCTTATTCACTGGCTATCCATGGTTTCTGGGTTCAGTTTAAGATTTTTTATTTGATGTTTAGGGGGTTGTACATGGAAGGCCCAAAGTATCTTAAGAGTTGTTCATTTCCATGTGTTCTGACTAGGCCTCTTCAGTTCTCTCGGCAATCCTTTCTGCAGGGACCGATAGTACCATGGTTTCAGGTGACTCACCCTGATGCTGTTTCCTATTTAGTGCCTAGTTTGTGGTATACTGTTCAGTTGGAGTTCTGGCAAGAAAAAGATTACCTCTGCTTTTAGGTAAAGGGTGAAAGCTTGGCTTTAACAGCTGCACGGAGTGGTGTCAGTGTTTGTAGGTGGTTGAGAGTGGGGAAAGAGGGGTGGTGTATCAGTAAGGGTTAGGCTGTATTTTGTCTGTTTGGTATGGGGAGTAGGTGAGTTACCTTTGTGTAAGGTTTTCATTGATTTTACTATACCATGACTTGACCTCTTTTGAGTAAGGGTGTAATCAAACGTAAATAATTTATGAAAGTTATCACCCTCTCACTCACTTTCACGTGTTAGCTGTCCTCTAAATGAGTTCAGAGAATGAATGATAGTATTGTAGGCAATATTGTTCAGTAAGTGCTTGTATATTCTTCATCTGTGATGGCTGCAATGTTCCATCAACCACAATTTGATGTTCTGTTTTGTTCATTAAACGGCAAAGACAGATGAGCATATAAATGACTCCAGTATAATCACAATTGGTATTGCTTAATGGAAAAAAAATCTAATTTGCTGCTTTTCTTTGTCGCATGACTAGGCTTTATTCATTGGGGTTGTGGTGCTTCTGAAGTTGTTGAGAGATGACTAGTTCTGATTAAGCTAGGTAATTTTTATTTGCATTATAAAAACATACAAAAGACAGATAGTAGGAGGATCAGAAGGTGCCTTATGGTATGACACAAATAGTTTAGATACCAATCAGCCGGTCCCTGAATTTTTGAAGAGAATTTTGAGGTTTTTCCATTTCCTAGAATATAGGTGCGCATATAGGTGGTTGGTATGAGCTTATAAATTCTTTTTGAACTTAGACTGGCTATCCTTTTTGATCAAAGCATTTTTAATTTGCTACATAAGGTCAAAGAAAGAGGAAGGGAAACAACAGCCTGGATCAGTAACAGTAGACAGTTTATATATAATGTGGTATTCTACAAAGATTAATAATATTCAAAGTAATTTCTCCAGTGGTACTAGTTTCCAAGGTATTGGAAGTAGAAAGGGACAGGATTTATAGATCTCAAGGCATGTGTTTTTTCCAGGTATCTTGAAGACGAAGGGGTATGTTTACTAAAGGGTGGTAAGGGAGCATGTATGCCATTAACGCAGGTTATATTGGTACACTTGCTCCCTTAACACCGAAAAAATACTGCTTTAAGGTGTGGTAGAGTGGAGGAGTAGCCTAGTGGTTAGAACACTGGCTTGGTAACCAAGCAACCAGGGTTCAATTCCAACTAGCACTCCTTATGGCCATGGGCAAGTCACTTAACCCTCCATTGCCTCGGAAAAAAGGCCTGGCAATCTACTTCTGGTCACACTGCCAAGACAACCCAGGAGCTTCTGGGTCGCCAGAAGTCAGCACTGACTCAAAGGCACACATTGCATTTTTTGCAAGGTGTGGTAAAGGCACCGGCAATGTTAAGGATGCAGGGGCGGAGAGTGAGCATGACTGGGATGGGGAGTGGGCGATTACAGTGTGTGCTCCTGTACCGCCGATTGCACAATGGCCTGAAAAGCCCTTTAATGCTGGGAACTGATCACCAATTAAAACCTCACAGAAAAGGTGTTTGTAGAGGGGAAAGAGACTATTCAGGTATCAGCAATGTGATGCACTGACAAGGGAGCCCAAGATAGTGATAATAGTGCTCCATTAGCAGCAACAGTATGATGCTCATGTAGGAAAGGGCACCATGCTGATGGTGCAGTGGGGGGTGCTGGTGGACATGGCGGACTAGGCAGCTGCCTGGGCGGTACAGAGGGGCATGGGAACATAAGTTCAGAATATATGTCATACTGTGTCAGACCAAGGTTCTTCAAGCCCACTATCCTCTGTCCAGTAGTGGCCAGTCAGGGGCACAGGTACCTAGGTGGATCCCGAAAGGACACCCATGGTCAAAGAGGCCTGTATTTGGCCAAGCAGCCGATCCTCGGTGTCTCACGAATAAACATATAATGGCTTTCCTCCAGGACCATGACCAAACCCTCCTGAAGCCCAACTATAGGAGGAGTTGTCACGACACACACTGCCACTGTGTACCAGTGTTTGCCAACGCATTGAATGACAAACTATATTCCCCAATGTGTCCAAATGCGTTACACTGTAATGGCAGTGCCTGTCCCTTAGCCCCCCCCCCATATTGTGATGGCGTTAACAACTGTGAACCATTCCACGCCATTCAGTACTGTATAGACCCCTATCATATCTCTCCCCAGCCATTTCACCAACAGGTTGAAGATTCTTAACCTTTGTAAGCTCCTCACAAAGGGGAATCCTTCCATCCACAGCACCATCTGTGATGTCCGTAATGATCAGACAGTGACAGTGGTGGAACACAGACAAACTGCTGGTGTGGAACGGTGATGTGCCACATGGGGCAGTTCAAGGGACATAACACCCTTGGCAGAGGCCATTGGCCCCCCTGGTGCCACTGAACTCAGCTGTGGAGGAAGATACTGATAGCGCCTGGCGCTATAACCCTCCAGGTAGCTGGAAAATGCAGGTGCCAGGGGAAATACCACAGCAGTGACTGCCATCTTCCCCCAAAACATATCAGTGGCAGGCGGTGATGGAGCCCCTGCATGGGCAACTGGTGGAGGGGCTGCATGAACATCCATGTGTTCCCCCATCCCTCACCTGGCACTTGTGCCCAAGACACCCGCCAAACCCGCATGTTTAACATGCTGGGAGTGCGACCACCACCACCACTAACAGTGCGTGGGCATGTCTGCATGGTGGGGTGTTAGTGATGGTGTGGGAAGTGGCACCAGTCTGCAGCAGACAGAAGCCTTGTCCTGCCTATGTGTGCCATACGCATTGAAGCATGTGCCAAAGGCCAGCCGAAGGGAAGCATGTCAGCAACAGGAGCTGTTATCCTCATAAGGCAGCACTGTGGTGGTTGGTGTGTATATGTGCGGAGGGTCACAGGTTCAGGTCCCCGCTGGGGTTTCTGTATTGCATCTTCCAGTGGACAAGGTTTAGTTGACAGTGTAAGTACAGATCCAGCATGTGCAACCCCCAAGTAGGGGCCAGCAAGGGTGGAAACACCAACCAGCAGCACTGACAGGCTCCACTATCCACAGATGATTGGAGGCTAATAGCACATGGTAACAAGGTGTGGTGAGACCAAGGCAAGTTAATAGCGCCTTCAAACACAGCATCCATTATCAATCCTTGAGATGACATTGAGATAGGAGTGTCAAGCAAGAATGCCAACTCTCTCCACTTTTGCACAGTGTGCCAATGAGAGTGTATGCATGTATGTGTGTGTATGGCTCCCCTATGTCCTGTGGCTTTCTGCACTGCACATTGGCTCACATTGTCCAAGTTTTACCCAGCCTGTTTAGAAAATGTGAATAAGGCGAGGCAGAGGATTGTGGGTATCGCCTGAAACAGCACAGATTGGCATGGATTTGTCTGCCACAATGGTAGGGTCACTGGTTGAGGCGCCATTGTGCCTGTCCGCCACTTGCATTGCCTGGGTGGCCACTGTATGTTATGCTAAGATGGCACTCTCACTATGACCAAAAGGTAACCATGGCATGGCTATGTATCCACATAGAGCTGTTGTAATGTCTGGCTCCATTGATGTGGATGCATTCTCTGCCTGGGGATGCCAATCACTAAGCAAATGGATGGGTGTCAGTGCTAAGTATCCCAAGGCAGGGTGCTCGTGGTCGCACTATGCACATGCCTTGTGTGCTGATCAGCAGACCAACCGCAGTTGGTTTGTGCTTGACTGACACAGCCCAGTGAAGGACAGCAGGGACAGTCTTACTGCCTGTGCAGTAGTCAATTGTTAGTCCTCAATGGTTGGAGCAGTGGTTCATGGCCTATTCATTGAGGTTTTGGCAGGACAGTAGCAGTAGCCCCCTGCCAGCCTATAGTGGCTATCCATGGCAGCAGCATATTGACACTGGACGCTAACCTGCACTGTTATCGGAGGGTTAGTGTCCAACATGGGAAGAACACAAGGCCGATCTGTTGCTGTCACTATCACCTACAGCATGCAGGAAACAAGGAGAAAAGCATAACACACTGCAGTGATGTGGACCTGCAGCACGGTCAGCAGAGACCATCTCTAACAGTGCAGGTTCAATGGACCAGGTGCTGGGCACCCCTGCTCACCCTAAGGGTGACAGCTGAAACCGCTCTGCAGCAAGGGTTGCTGTTATGTGCATGTAGCACATGCAGCCAGTGTGTCTTACTGAGCTGATATTCTGGATCAGTGCATTCTCCATTGGTTCTTCAGCTGCAGACCGCTGTTTTGCATGTGAAGTGCCTCATGGTAGTGGAGTGCCCAACCTATACCGGCACAGACAGCAAACAGTTTGATCAGTGATCTGCAGGCTCTTTGTGGAAGTGTAGCCTACTGGTTGGTGCAGTGTCTCCATGGTCAAAGGTCCAGGGTTTGATTCCCACTTGTTCATTTTGTGCCTGGGTGCGCTTGCCCACCTCGCACAGTCCTGGCTCTGCTGTGACCTGCAGACAATCATTCTTCTACGTTTCTATGCGTTATGGCATTGACATCTGTGAGCATGGCTTTAATGGCTCTGCCACAGCACATTGCAGCGGGTCAGTGATATATATGCAGCAGATGTCTGGGTCAAGTGGTATGGATGCATTTTCTGTTTTGCCATCATTGACCCCTCCCAGCTTTACGTAAAAAGGATATATCTCGTACATTCAGGTACATAACACTTGTTGCATAGCCATCCCCTGCACTGTTCTGCCATCATTACTTGCCCTACATGGGGTAGATGGATTGAACTTGTCCCTTTCTATCATGCCACTCTGTTGGATGTATCATCTTGCAGTTGCACAGGCTGAGGCACCAGTCCCACCCGCACAAATGTTGTTTCATGTACCCCATGGCACTGCTACTTTTGGTTCATACACACCAAATGCTCTTGGCCTCTATGATCCCATACATCCACCCACCACACACATTGCAAACTCTTTGCTTGGAAAATCCATGGCACAACCCTGCACCCACCATTTGGCAGTCAGGGCGATTCATCATGGGGTAGCTTACTGGTATTAAGCTGCCCCACCATGGCCATCAGGGGTCATTTGTGGTAGTTAGACATATCATGCACATCTGTGACTGCTCCACATGAGCACTCATGGACAGTCCTCCCTTTGCTGCCCACATCAGGAACATGCTGCCTCCACCCAGACACTATCATGGCCTGTGGCATGCCACACACTGACAGTACATCTTGGGTACATGTCCACACCTCACAGACACTATAATGTAACTTACAGCATGGTGTATGCTTTCAGGAGCATCTGGGATTGCATGCCTGTCACAGCGCTCCCAGTTGCTGCATCCTCTCCACTGACTCCGCTGCCACCACCACCCACCCATGACACAACTAACACCCGCACTGACCATCATAATTAGGCAGTCGCCTATATTGCCTTGTCTACAGAATAGGCCTGCTGTATGGTCAAACATGCTCATCATACGTACTGCCACATAGCCAGGCATCAGGTGAGTCAACTCCATCAGTTACCAATTGTGCTTGCACCCATACCTTTTCCAGTGGCTTCCCTCCCCCCCCCTTTCAGTGGCTTTCCTGCGTTAAAATGCATGCTGGACACCTTTATGCAGCATGTCCCATTCCTTCACATAAGTATCCACTACCACCCCTTAATGTCCTGTTACCACATGGTAAGTGTCCACTACCACCCCTTAATGCCGGATTGCCTCTAACACACCGAGCACACTTACCGCATGGGTAACCCCCTTCTCACTGCCATTGATGCATGGAAAACACTGCTCCCTTACTGCCATTTAGTAAATATACCCCTAAGTTCAAGCAGTTTTGTTTTTCCCCCACTGTGGAGAAGTTTCGGCATTCATTGTTAATTTTACATCGGCTGTCTTTGTAAATGCTTTCAGTTTAGAAATGTAAAATTAATGTTTTTTACCCAAACCATTTTGGATCATTCCTCAAGGTAAAATCATCGCAATGATTTAGTTCTATTTGTGAGTTAACAGATGGCCATGTTATAAGCCGTAGCTAGCTTTTTTTTTTACTCTTTATGACTTGCTTTGGTGGAACATAGTAATTGTCTTTTCTCCTTTTTCCTAAATTTTCTAGTGTTGTTTCTTGAATTTAGAGGGCTGAGAAACTTTGGTTTTAATATTTATTTTTTTCCTTTTTTTGTTCTGTGAAATGTGTTTTTCCTACGAAGTATTAGACTTGATAATAGTGTATCACAAATATTTTTGTGATTTGTATTTTTGAACATCTGGGGGTAATTTTATAAAATTATATCTCACATGGCTATTTTATAAGTCAAATGTGTACATACTTGACTTAAAAAAAATACCAGCATAGGTACAAAGGAATGTGTGTACATGTAGGTGCTAGCACCAAGGCTGGTGTAACTGTTAACAGATACTTTCTGCACATATGTGCACGTTTACACACATTCTTACCACCTAAAACTTGGCAGGTCCTTATAAAACTACCCCCTTAATAAACATCTAAAAAATCATATTGAGTTGTTTACTGGATGCAAACCATGGGTCGTAAATCTTGTCAGGATATTACATTCTTGGAATGCATACAGTAGAATTTGCGCCAACGTTTTTGTTTCAGTACTGTTTTTGATAAGACCGAATGATTACATCTTTCATAGTACTAGTTGCACTTGTTCAAAGCATGCACATTTTTATCTTTCTGGCCTTTATAACATTTTAGGAAAATATAAGTTAATAAAAGGTATATTTAGTGTTTTTAAAATGCTGTAACTTTTTACTAACAGTACAAAAGAGAAAAATACAGCATGCTGTATAAATGCTTCTGCATATATTTTTGTACTTTATTGTAATGTATGTATTTGTTTTCTGTTTTATTCCCTTTAACTTAATCCCATCCCAGTTTACTTAAAATAATGTATGATTCAATCGGTATTCTTACATACTACTATTGTACAGCCCTGAGACTGAAACATCATACAATGCCTTATACATTTTTTTACATTCTGTTAAAAAAAATGCAATTCAGAGGGCAGTAAAGGAGTTTCATTCATTGATCATCATCCATACTTTCAAGAAAGAACAATTATAGAAAGTCAAAAAGTAATTAAGAACAAGAAATCAAAAAATATTTTGATTGCATAAGTACTTGGTGGAAGCTCCTTTTGCTGCAGTATCAGCCATGAAGCATTCAGGATAACGATTTACCAGCTTTGCACTATGGGATGATACAGTTTTGCCCATTCTTCTTGGTAGAATAGCGCAAGCTCTTCATTTTCAAGTTGTCTGAAGATAATTGCTTTGCTAGAGATTTTCTATTGTATTCAGGTCTGGGCTTTAAATGGATCATTCAAGAACATATACTTTTATTGCTTTTCCTTTGTGCATAAGACTGTTGTTCTGCTGAAAGCAGAATTTTTTTCTCAGTCTGAGGTTTGTTGAATACTCTGGCAGATCATGGACGGAATCTTGTACCATCAATCTTTTCCTCAGTCTTCACAAGTCACCTTGCCCCTGCTGTTGCAAAGCGTCCCTACAACATAATGTTGCCACCACTTTGCTTTACTGTAAGGATGAGGTTAACAGGCAGATGTGCTGTTTGTTTTACACCAGACATATCTTTATGCATTGAGACCAAGACGTTATACTTTGTTTTCATCAGACCACAAAACCATCTCTCACATGTGTGTAGTGTCTTTCATTTGCAAATGGAATAAAATACATCATATGACTTCCTTTAGCAGCGACTTCCTTCTTGCCACTCTCCTCTATAGGCCATGTTCGTGAAATAATAAATTATTGAAGTTGTTTTTTCTCCCCAGTCTTGGCTAGAGACCTCTATAGTTCTTTCAAAGTAATATTAGGTCTCACAGTGACTTTTCTCAGCAGTCCCCTAAGCTAGGAGTGTGCCTTTATGAGTGCATATTCGATTTGTTTGGCTGCCTAAACAATTTAAGTATGCACATATACTGTATCTATGAATTTACATATGTACAGTTGATTTAAATCCTTAAAAATATTCTTGCTTGCATACAGTACAATCCTAAAAATCAAATGTTGATATGAACTGTAAAAAGCCCCAAAATGTGGATAATTTCATTTTAAGTAAAGATGAACCAAATTTTGGGGAGGGACTATGCACACCTCTAATGGCTACTGAATTTGGATGGATGGCCTGTTTGAGACAGTGTCTTGCCTCACTTATAGACTACTTCAGTTCTTTTTCTTGAGAAATGCCAGTGCCCGTGGGCCCTTCCCTTCCACCACCAGGATTGAGTTTGACCCTGCAACCTGCTTTTTTCTATGGTGTGCCCTCTAGGTCAGGGATTCCCAAACCTGCCTCCCAGCCAGTCAGGTTTTCAGGATATCCACAATGTGGATAGCTGGGCCAGACACCACAAACTCTTAGCAAATACTGTGTAAGTCCATCATGATCATTTTCTATTGACATTTGCATCACTTGCATCCACCTAGAACCTGTCCTGCCCCCCCCCCCCCCCCAGCCACTTGGTTTTTCCAGATACTCACAATGAATATGCATGAGAGAGATTTGCATGCGCTGCTTGTATGCACATCTCTCTCATGTATATTCATAGTGAGTATCTGGAAAAACCAAGTGGCTGGGGGGGGGGGGGGGGCGCCAGGACAGGTTTGGGAACCCCTGCGCTAGGTGGATGCAAGTGATGCAAATGTCAATAGAAAATGATCATGATGGACTTACACAGTATTTGCTAAGAGTTTGTGGTGTCTGGCCCAGCTATCCACATTGTTCCCAGTTGCCTATGAGGGTGTAGAAATGTAGGGGCTATAAGATAAGATAGAGGTTCTTTACTCCTCTGCTGTCCCCAGTGTTGAAAGGTTCTAGTACATTGAAGAAAAGAGGTGAAAGGGGTGACCTTAGCAATAAGAGTCACTTTACCTCCAGGAATGAATCCTCCTTCTAGGCCTGGAACTTGAACCAAAGAGATGCCATGGGGATCATTCCCTTAAAAAGAGAAAATTGGATCTCAGAGTATTGCTTCCCTTGGTCCTGGCATGCCTAATCCTAAATTGGAATCAAGCTGAAGGCTCTCACAGCAGCCCCAACATTGATTTTCAGTTCTTTTAGAACTACACTTCAGTCTGCCTTAGCACTGTAGGGAGCAATAAGGAACTAAGAATAAATTATGTACTCTGGATTATGGCTGCTGTACACAAGTTCAGGACTGCAACAACTACAGTTGTGGTCAACATTATTGGCAGCTTTGCATTTTAGGTATTTTGTGAAATAGAATTATTCCAACTGTATATCATCATAATATTTTAATAGTATATTCATAGCATGAAATAAATGACTGCTTCTTGGAGCAGCTGGTTCATGAACAGACAAGAACAGACAAGAGGGGAAGCTATTTTGGACCTAGTCCTTAGTGGCATACAGGATCTGGTGCAAGAGATAAGGGTGTTGGGGCCACTTGGCAATGGTTGCATTTGCTTTAATAAATGGAAGAAAGATGGCATGAAAATCCATAGAACTCCAGTTTAACTTTCAAAAGGGAGACTGATAAAATGAGGAAAATAGTTAAGAAAAGACTGAAATGAGTAGTTGCAAAGGCTATAGATTTGCATAAAGCGTGGGCATTGTTTAAAAATACTATCTTGGAAGCCCAGAGCAGATGCATTCCATGCTTTAAGAAAAGTGGAAGGAAGGCCAAAAAACTGCCAGCATGGTTTAAAGGTGAGGTCAAAGAGGCTGTTGCGGCCAAAGAAGCATCTTTCAGGATATGGAAAAAGGAGCCAAATGATGAAAACAGGAAACAATATCATTGCCAAGTTAGATGCAAAGCATTGATAAGGCAGGCAGAGAGGGAATTTGAAAAAAAGCTTGTTGTGGAAGCAAAACTGCATAATAAAAACGTTTTCAAGTACTTTCGTAGCAAAATAAAACGTATGAGAGGGTCAGTTGGACCTTTGGATGATAAAAAGGGGCGCTAGGTGAAGATAAGGCCATAGCGGAGAGACTGAATGAATTCTTTGCTTCGGTCTTTATTGAAAATGATGTCTGGAATTTACCCGTGCCTGAAATGGTATATAGAGGTGATGTATCGGAAGAATTGAAAGAAATATTGATAAACCAGGAAGATGTATTACAACTATTTGACAAACTGAAGAATACCAAATCACCAGGGCTGGATGGTATACATCCAAGGGTATTGAAAGAACTGAAATATGAGATGGCAGACCTACTATTAGTAATCTGTGAACTATCATTAAAATCAACTGTAGTACCTGAAGAGTGGAGAATGGCCAATGTAACACCAGTATTTAAAAAGGGTTCCAGAGGTGATTTGTGAACAGCAGACCTGAGAGTCTGACATCCGTACCGGGCAAAATGGTAGAAACCATTATAAAGAATAAAATTACTGATTACGTATATAGTTATGGTTTAACGGGAGAAAGCCAGCGTGGATTTAGCCAAGGAAAGTCTTGTCTTACTAATCTGTTATATTTTTTTGAAGGTGTGAATAAACAGGTAGACAAAGGTCAGCTGGTTGATTTTCAGAAAGCCTTTGACAAGGTCCTTCATGAGAGACTGTTGGCGAAATTAAAAAGTCATGGAATTGGAGAAAGTGTAGTATTGTGGATCAGAAACTGGTTAAAAGATAGAAAGCAGAAAGTAGTGCTAAATGGCCAATTTTTTCAATGGAGAAAAGTAAATAGTGGAGTACCCCAGGGATCTGTGCTGGGCCCGCTTCTTTTCCACATATTCATAAATGACCTAGAAATGGGAATAACGAGTGAGGTGATCAAATTTGCAGATGACACAAAATTATTCAAAGTTGTTAAAACCCAAGAGGATTGTGAAAAATTGAAGAGGTCCTTGATAAATTGGAAGACTGGGTGTCCAAATGGCAGATGAAATTTAATGTGGACAAGTACAAAGTTATGCACCTAGGATGCAAGGTACCACATTAGAAACCACAACCCAGGAAAAAAAATTTAGGGGTCATCGTGGATAATACATTGAAACCCTCCACTCAGTGTTCAGCGGCAGCCAAGAAAGCTAATAGAAGGCTACGAATCATAAGGAAAGGAATGGAGAATAAACAGAACTTATTAAGAATCATTAAAATATATATACATGCAGTTGTGGTCAACATTATCAGCATCCTTGCAGATCAACCCCGTAATGTCCAATATCTTCTTTAAAAAAAAAAAAACTGGCTAGTGAAATGGCTTTGGATTATATATGCACACATATTTGAAACAAAAGAATCAAATAAGATCAATTAAAAAAGAAAATTGTATAAAAAGTGGGACATTGCACTCTCATAAACAATTCAAATCAATTTGAACAGAAGAATCACATTCTCATTGCAGCACTCACATGACAAATCAACCAATGAATGATGGCTCTGTTTAAACTGGCAACGTTCATTCCCTGTTCCATTTTCATAATGGTGAAGACAAGACAGCTGCCAGAGACTGCTAGAAAATCTATTATCAAACTTCAAAGAGGTACAACGGCATCTCTAAAGACCTTGGGATTCCTGTGTCTACAGTTTGCAATGTTAAGAAGATTTCTGCTCATGGAACTGTCAAGAACCTCCCAGGACGTCGTGGGAAGAGAAAAATTAATCCAAGTCATCTTCGAAGGTTAGTGCTAACTGTTGTAAAAACACTCAAAGATCTTAAGGATGATCTGAGTGGTGGTTTCAACCCACGCCATGCACTAAACAGAGAAGGACCTTCATGGGTGAAGGCCAGGGAGGACCCTACTGCTCAAAGACAGAAATAAAAAGGTATGTCTAATTTTTGCCCAAACCCACCTTGAGAAACCACAGTCCTTCTGGGAAAATGTTCTGTGGACAGATGAAATCGAACTTGAGTTCTTTGGCAATGCAGACCAGAGATACATTTTCAGATAAAGAAATGAAGCTTTTAAGGGAAAAAAAACCCCAACTCTCTTCCTGTAGTTAAATATGGTGGAGGTTCCATGATGTTGTGGGGCTGTTTTGCTGCCTCAGGAACTGGAGGCCTCGAACATATGTTGTGGGGCTGTTTTGCTTTCTCAGGAACTTGAGGCCTCAAACATATTAAAATGGAATCATGAGGTCAGAGGACTACAAAGGTATTTTGGTGAGAAATGTGCTACCTATTGCCAAACCTAGGTCTGAATCGAAGGTCATGGGTCCTTCAGCAGGACAAGGACCCAAAACATACATCCAAAAGTACAAAAGAATGGTTAAATAGATAAAAATGGACTGTTTAAGCTGGCCAGCAATGAGCCCTGATCTCAATCCAATTGAGAACCTTTGGAAAGAGTTGAAATCTTCCATTGGTAAAAGGAATTCTGGAAAACTTCATGAGCTGAAACAAATCACAGTTGAAGAATGGGAGAAAGAACCAGCAGTCAGATGTGCAGAACTTCTAGATGGCTATAAGAAATGTTTGGAGGCTGTCATCACTGCCAAGGGTTGTGCAGCCAAATATTAGTGAAGGGTGCCATTAATCTTGTCCAGGTTATATTTAGTTTTGTTTCAGAAATTACTATGTTTATGTTGCACAGACATTTTTTTTTGTTGTATACATAAGAACATCATAAATGCCATACTGGATCAGACCAAGGTCCATCAAGCCCAGTATCCTGTTTCCAACAGTGGCCAATCCAGGTCACAAGTACCTGGCAGGTACCCAAAGTCCACAACTTCCATAATGCTCATCTTGGGGTAAGCAGTGGATTTCCAGGGCCTTTAATAATGATTTATGGATCTTTCCTCCAGAAACTTGTCCAAACCTTTTTTAAATCCAGCTTTTACTACATCCTCTAACGAATTCCAGAGTTTGATTACATGTTGCGTGAAAAAATACTTTCTCTTCAGAGTCTTACATGGGTTACATTGTAGCTTCATTGTGTGTCCTCTAGTCTTTCTACTTTTTGATGGCGTAAACAACCGATCTATGTTATTCTCCAGGAATAAGTAGGAAGTCAGCCCTCACATATGGGTGACATTGGCACAGACGGAGCCCTCGCAGAAGCATCCCGCCAGCTTTCAAAAGCCTTTGGGAGATGTCACCATGCATGCATGGTGCCCTTCCCACCCAAGGGTGCCATCTTGCTCAGTCTCCTTTTTTCCGCGGAGCCCTTCAGACATCGGTATGGTTTCTCCCCGAAAAAGTTGATTTTTTTTTTCTCAACCTGAGTTTCATACTTTCTTCAGTTGTGCACCGGTACTCTTCCTGCCACACAAGCCTGCTGTTCCGGCATAGGGTCTCAGGTTCGTATATTTTTTCTTTTTGGTGCCTTTCTTCCCTTTTTTCGCCGCTGGTCTTTGACCTTTCTGGGATACTTATTTCCCCCATGGCTACCAGTGGGTTTAAGAAGTGTGATTGGTGTGCCAAAATCATGTCCCTTACCAACACGACTGCTGCCTACATTGCCTAGGGCCAGACTATGACCCCGCTGTCCTTGTTGAAGACTCCCCCTTGGGGGAACTGGCACAGGGCCCAAGTTCCTTGGTGCCTGGTCCGATGACTGCAGAGCCTTCTGGACTCGAAACCAAAATGGTGGCCGTGGAGTGCAGTCGGTCTGCCTTCATGGACCAGCAGCAGGCATTGCTGCCCGATACTACCAGCTCCTCCACCTAGACCATTGGGCCATCGATGTTTAGGATGTCCCCGGAGACTGAGCTGATTCTCGAGACCATCTGGCCTTGAATCTATCCTCAGCCGAGGTCTCGAACCGGCTCCCATTTAATGCGACTGAGGTCCTCCCTGGCTAGTGCACATGGCACCAACCGCAGGGCCTCCGAGGGATGCAGGCAGGGCTCAGGCCCGGAGCCTGTCGGCTGCCCTTTCCTTGAGTCTTCTACCAACTACTAGGAATAGGAGACCGAGGATGAGGAGTTGCCAGGCACCCGTTGCCACTACGACGTCCCCTCAGACTTTCCCCCCAGCATCAGTCCCTGCCCGAGGACAAGGCATTCCTAGACTTCATGCAGAACATGTCAAAGGCCTCTAGCGTTCCCGACAGAATCTGAGGAGGATCCTCGGATTGAGGAGCTAGAAATCTTCCAGTACGAGGCTCCTCGAGGGAATCACTCACGGTACCCAATCCTGGAATGGCTAATTTATTTATTTACAATTCTTATATACCGCACTATTTATGATCAGCGCGGTTTACAAAGAACCACAACATCCGACAATATACAAAATGTCTGGTCATTACATTGAACAGGGAATGAAACTTGGAGAGAGAGGGTAACTATATACATAGGAAGTTAAATGGGGGAGGAACCTGTTTGGTGTTTTAAGTATTTGAGGACGAGCTATTCGAGTGTGACTGGGGTTCAGAGCCGTCAGTAAGATATTTGACAAATAGGAAGTGTTTCAGGGCTTTCCTGAACTGGCTCAGGTTAGGGATTGCTCTGATGTGTGGTGGTAGGGTGTTCCATAGCGCTGGGGCGCAGAGACTGAAGGCTCGGTTGGATGTTGTTTTGGTGCAGTTTGTCGTTTCTTTTGGTATTGATAACATATTGGTCTCGGCGGTTCTTCTTTGTCTGGTGGTGGCAAGTGGTTGTATGAAATCAGAGAGGAGGAGGAGAGCCTCTTGATGGCCTTGAACGTCAACAACAAGGTCTTAAAACTGATCCGGGCTTGAATGGGGAGCCAGTGCAGCTGTTTCAGGAGGGGTGTGATATGTTCTCTTCTGGAGGCTCCGAACAGTATCCGCGCTGCACTGTTCATAGCCAGTTGCAGGGGGTTTAAGGTTGATCGGGGGAGTCCTTGTAGGATGGCGTTAGAGTAATCAAAATGGGATATGATGAGGGCTTGGTAAATGGTGCGGAAATCATCTGGTTCTAGTAGCGGGCGTAAGTGCCTGAGGGATCTGATTTTGAAGTATATCGCTCTAACAGTGTTAGCAATGTGTTGCTTCATATCGAGATGTTGGTCCAGTGTCACCCCAAGGTAACGTATAGCTGGTTTCACTTGTAGCTCGGCATTATTTACCTTCAAAACGCTGGGTGGTGTGAAATTAGGGTTTCTCGAGATGAAAAGCACCTCTGTTTTCTTGTGTTGAATTCGTAAGTTCTGTGATAGTAGCCATTCGGATATGGTGTTGAAGCATTTAGTCAGGGGGTAAGATCTGGACTGTCAAGTGATATTGGCATGTATAACAGCACGTCGTCAGCATATAGCATACAACTCACATTGAACGACCTGATGATGTTGCAGATTGGTTGGAGGTATATGTTAAACATCAAGGATGATAGGGAGGATCCTTGAGGCACTCCTTGATTTTGTGGAAATGGTTTGGATGTAGCCCCGTCTGCTCGAACATGTTGCCATCTTCCAGACAAGTAAGATCTGCACCACTCTAATGTTGTTCCGCTGACGCCTTTTTCTCTTAGCCGGTATAAGAGGATCTCATGGCAAACAGAGTCGAAGGCCGCCGCTATATCCAAGAAGATGAGTACAAAGCCATGTCGTATGTTATCCACGCCTGAAATTACTATGTTGAAGAGAGTTGTGAGGAGTGTTTCAACTCCATGTGATTCTCTGAATCCATGTTGGGATGGATCTAGTGGGGCGTTGGTGTCGATATGATCTTGTAGTTGCTTGTATACTATCTTTTCAATGATTTTTGCAAGCATCGGGATGCTGGATATTGGCCTGTACGACTCCACCTTTTGGGGGCCTAGCTTGGCATTCTTTAATAGGGGTCTAACAGAGGTCTGCTTGAGGGTGGAGGGGAAAGACCCAGTGCTAAAGGATAGTTTTATCATATTGGCTATAATTGGGGCGAGGTCAGTGCGCAACTCTTTTATCCAGAAAGCTGGACACGGATCTGTATGTGCAGTGGTGGTGTTTAGGGCTGAGATGGTGTCTTTGATAATTTTCTTTGAAGGTGTGGAATAGGAAGTTAGTGATTCTGGGTACTCTTGTTCGCAGAGGGGTCCAGGTATTACTATTTTATCGGTCTTGCACATTTTAGATTGCATAAAGACTAATGCTCCATATGTGGGAAACACTGGTGTTTGTGCTAGTTGTGATCAAGCACCTCGACTCAATGTATTGGGTCCACAGGAGCCCGGGCTTCCAAAAGGCACAGCTGCTGCATAACTCCATGGTAGTGGAGTCGGCCATGCTTCGAATGAAGAGCCAAAAGACGCATTCCTCAATGTCCCCGGATAGGGAGATCCGCACCTTGGATGCTCTTGGCAGAAAGTTCTACCAGGGCTCGATGCTTATTGGCTGGATCCTGGGCTACCAGCTGTACATGGATATAGCTCGATCACCCATTTAGACATTAGATGGGCTGCAATGTGGGCATCACTTTTTGTCAAACATTACACTTTGATCTTCATGCTCGGGTGGTCAGGGCCTCTGACTCGGCAGTCTTGAAAGCTGCCATGTCTTTTTCCCACCCAGTTGAGTCTTAGCTTTCATATATCCCACTTGTCTGGACTGGTCTAGCAGAATGATTTGGAAGGTCAAATTTTATAACAGATAGGGTTCTTTCCTTGACTCCTGTTAGACCAGATCAGGATCTGACCCTGTGACCTGTTATGGTTTGCTGTGTTTCTTTGGGGTTGGCCCTGCGAGCCTATATCCTCTCAACAGATCTTCTGTCTGATGACGATCTGATGACTATCTGATACCTAGTTATGGTTCCTTGTTCTGTTGAATCTTGTTCTCCGGGAACAAACAGGAAGTCAGTCACCACATATGGATGACGTCTGCGCCGACGGAGCCCGCATGGATCCACTCCCCAGCTTTCAAAGAAAGCCTTTGGGAATTACACTGTGCATGCATGGTCACCTTCCGCCCAAGGATGCCATCTTACCTCAGTCTTCTTTTTTCTATGGAGCTCTGCAGATGTTCTGTTTGTGCCCCCTGGTTAAAGTTGATTTTTCTTATCTAGTTCTTCAGTTTGACTTCATGCTTTTGCTGGGATCGGTTCTGATCACCTTCCCACCGCCCAAATCCACCGCCTTGGCGTCGTGTTTTTCCTTCTCTGGTATACTTTATTACTTTTTCTTTTTTTTGGCGCATGGGTCTTTGCTCGTGGCCTGCCTGACCGAGACATCTGAGTTTGATCTCACGGTTTCCTCTGTCAAGGAGTTCTTCAAGTTTCAAACTCTGGCAGCCTTCGATGGCTTCGAGTCGGTGACTCTGGTAGCCAGGATGGGCATTAGTGCCTGACGCCTTGCCTGACTACAGTCCTCCGACCTGGAGTAATGGGTTCAGCATAAGGTGGCCAATGTCCCTTGCAGGGGAGAGAACCTCTTCGGCAAGCCCATGACGGAGAAGGCCGATGAGCTGGAGAAAGAATTCCTGACCAGAACCCAGCTGTCCAGGAAGACTGTGCTGATCATTCCTGTCAGAAGGCTTTGGGGAAAAAACCTTTCCACCTGAAGACCAAGAAGGCTTGCGGGGGTAACCCCAAATTTCCAGCCTACCAGACTCCCCCTCAGGGGCAACAGGCGAAGGCACAGAGGCATGGTCCTCATCAACCAAAAGCCCCCAAGTCCCAAACAGCACCGTAGGTGCATCTGGAGGGGAGGGGCTTGACTCCTTGGGCATAGCCTCCCTCCCCCTGGACGTAATAGGCCAAGGGTTGATGAGAGGTCGGCTGGTCTACTTTGCACTCCTATGGCCGGTCATCACCACAGATGCCTGGGTGCTGCAGGTGGTCAGGGAGGGGTACCTCCTTCACTTCTTTCAGCTGCCTCCTCCCTACTTCCCAGGGGAAATATCCATGGACCCCTTGCACAGGGAGCTCCTGCAGAGGGCACTCAAGGCCCTGCTCGAGGATCACACGGTAGAACTCGTTCCCCAGCTCTTCCAGGGCCAGAGGTTCTACTGCTGCTACTTCATTGTCCCTAAGAAAACTGGGGGCTTCAGGCCCATTCTGCATCTGTGGGACCTCAACCGCTTCCTGGTCAAGGAATAGTTCAGAATGGTATCCTTTGGAACCTTGCTGCCTCACCTTCTGCAGGGAGATTGGCTATGCTTCTTGGATCTCAAAGATGCATAACCCACATCCTGATATATTCAAGGCACTGTCAGTACCTCCGGTTCATGGTCTGGGGCTGACACTACCAATACAGGGTGCTCCCCTTTGGACTGTCCTCGGCTCCTCGAGTGTTCACCATATGCCTGGGGGTTGTGGCTGCCTTCCTGGGGGCTTTCGTCTTCCCCTTCCTGGCTGTCTGGCTCATCAGAGCAGGTGCACAACGCAGCTCACCAGACCATAGGGATGCTCCAGCACCTAGGGTTTGTGGTCAACTTCCCAAAGTCTCACCTGTTGCTATCCCAGTGATTAGAGTTCATCAGTGCCCTGCTGAACTCTACCCATGCAGAGCCTTCCACCCGCAGAACCGCATGCTACACCTCTTGGCCCTGGCACACGACAAGCAGGGCTACTTAGTGATGAGAGCCAGACAGATGCTCCGCCTGTTGGGGCACATGGCATCTACAGTCCCCATCATGCTCTTTGCTCGCCTTCACATGCAGCAGGCTCAGTAGACACTCAGCACTCAGTGGACACAGGCTTCTGGCCACCTGCAGGACAGGATTCAGGTCACACCGGCCCTGACAATATCCCTTGCCTGATGGCAAGACCTCCTCAACCTCAGAGCCTACCTGCTTTTCTGGGCTTTTCCAGTGCAGTGCATCCTCATGACAGAAGTGTCCAAGTTGTGCTGGGGAACCCATTGCCATTGCCTACAGTCGTAGGGCCCATGGTCTCCAGGGGAAAATGCCTTGCAGATCAACCTGCTGGAACTCATGGTGGTATACCATGCCCTGCCCTGCAGGTGTTCCAGACCATCTGATGGGTCAGGTGGTTTGAGTTCAGATGGACAGTCAGATGGTGATGCACTTTCTCAACAAGCAGGGCGACACAGGCTTGAACCATCTCTGCTGGGTGGTTGTTGTGCCACCCTGCTGCGAAGTTCCTGAGGCAATCTCCCTCAAGACAGTTTACCTGCCAAGCCAGGACAACGTACTGGCCAACCGCTTGAGCCAGGTTCTCCAGCCCTATGAGTGGCAGCTGAACCCTGTGGTACTGGAGGAGGTCTTTTGCCACTGGGGGACACCAGAGATAGCTACTTTGCCAGTCCAGAGATCACACAACTGCTCCGCTTCTGTTCTCAGAAGCAGGGATAGGAGGTGGTGGACGCCTTCCTCCTCTCCTGGTCCAGTGGCTTCCTGTACACGGTCTCGCCTACACCCTGGTTCACCGGACGCTCCTCAAGATACAAACAGAGACAACCTCAATCATATTCATCACTCCCAGGTGGCCCAAGCATCCATTGTTCCCCCTGCTCCTGCAGCTGTCCCGGAGGGACCCACTGCCACTGGGGAGCTCTCTCGACCTGCTGTCACAGGAGAACAGGATGCTGCTTCATCCCAACTTCCCATCCCTCACCCTGATGGCTTGGATGCTGAGAGGTTAGCTATTGCACACCACTACTTCTTGAGGGAGGTAGAAGATGTCCTGCTGGCCTCTCATAAGGATTCCACGCATCGGGCGTATGCCTTTTAGATGGCGCAGGTTTTTGCTGTGCTGCATGGATGGGGGTCTTAACCCATTTTTCTGCATGGTGCAAGACATCTTGCGATACCTCTTGCATCTTTCCGAGACTAACCTCAAGTCCAGCATGGTCAGAGTGCACCTCAGTGTCATTTCAGCTCACCACCCATCCGGTGGATGGCCAGGCTGTCCTGGTGCACTCTTTGCTGGGCCATTTCTTGAGGGATTCCTGTTGTCTTGGTCCCCAATCCATCTGTCGCTAGTGGCGTGGGACCTTACTATGTAAGGCTCCCCACTTTGAGTCCTTGGCGGCTACCTGTCATCTCAAGTACCTGTCTTGGAAGGTCGTTTTCCTAGTGACGCTCACTTTTGCCAGGCACATGAGTGAACTGCAGGTGCTGGTGGCCCATGTGCCATACACTAGATTTCACAGGAACAGAGTTGTCCTTTGGACTCACCCCAAGTTCCTGCCGAAGGGTGGTCTCTGCCTTCCACTTGAATCAGGAGGTGGTGCTCCCAACCTTCTTTCCCAGGCCTCACTCCTCCAGGGCAGAGGCCTCTCTGCACATGCTTGACTGCGCCTTGTCCTTTTCCATTCAGAGGACACAGCCCCATCGCTGCTCAGTGCAGTTTTGTCTCCTTTGACCCCAGTCATCTTGAGGTTGCAGTCTCCAAGTGCACCCTCTCATTATGGGTGGCCAACTGCATTTTCTTTGCTTACCATCAGGTGGGGCTTTCCTTGGACCATCATGTCACAGCGCACAACGTGCACGCCATGGCGGCCTCTGGCCAACCTGCGCTCTGTGCCCTTAATGGACATCTGCTGGGCTGCCACCTGGTCCTCTGTGCACACCTTTGCCCGACTACTTGGAAGAGAGGTCACGGCCTGATAGCACCTTCGGCCAGGCAGTACTTCGCCACCTCTTTGGGGAATAGTGCAGCTCCTTCCCTCCAGCTCTTTGTGTTCAGGCTACCGGAGAGGGGATTACATTTTTGATGTTGCTGCTGCAGTGCCAGACTTCCAGCCAACCAGCGCTCCCTGCTGTCATTTACGATCTGCTTTTTGGGTTGCCAGTGGCTTCTACAGGATTTTTCAGTAGCCTATAGCTTGGGAGTCCTATAAGTGAGGACTCTGACTTCCTGCTTGTTCTTGGGGAAAGTATAGTTACTCACCTGTAACAGGTATTCTTCGGTGACAGCAGGAATCAAAACCCTCCCTCCTCCCTTCTCCCTGTGGAGTTGTTTCTTTATTTTCTTATATGCTTGATTTAAGCTATGTCATCTGACTGAGGTAAGATGGCACTCTTGGGTGGGAAGGTGACCGCTCATGCATGGTGTTACTTCCGAAGGCTTTCTTTGAAAGCTGGAGAGTGGATCTGTTCAGGCTCCGTCTGCGCTGACGTCACCCATATGTGAGGATTGATTCCTACTGTCCCCGGAGAACACCTGTTACAGATGAGTAATTATGCTTTATCCTTACTGAGGTAGTGTGCGGTCAGGGATTCTTGACCATGTGCTTGGATGCAAATACTGAGGTGTGCTCTGTAGTGATGAAAGCTCCCAGGAAGACATGGAAGTGGAAGAAATTCCTAGTTTCCCCTTTGAAATGAATGACAGTTCACTTGTGCATAAGACTTGCAAGCCAGATCAGAAAACCCCCCAGCTCCCTGCTAAGGTCAGGCCACGACCTAGCTCAGGGGTGGAGACAAGCTTGCCTGATGATTGGTCACACAGGTGCAGAGAACAGGGAGTGCCTAGCAGCCAGCGGTTCTTAAAATCACGAGCAGAGCAGAAAGAGGAAGGAAGGCAAAGGACAACGGAGAGAGCGAGGCTGAGCATAGCTGGAGGAGAAAGAAAGAAGAAAACTCCCAGGAAAGCAGCTACCCAAGAGGGACTGTAGAAGGACATAAGGAGGCTGAATTTCAGAGCCTGGAGGATCCCCAAGGTAAAGCCAGCAGTTTCAGAGCTGAGAAATCAACAGAGAAACAGTTTGCTATTGCTAAGGACCAGGAAGCAGAGCCCTCACCGTCTACAGCTAAGAGATGGGTGGAAAGTTTTACGTATGGGAAAAGTCATAGCCCTGATAAAAGCAGAACAGCTGAGTCTTCAAAGCTAGAAGCACTGAGAGAGTTGTTTGCTGAGGGAAAAGTTCACTACCCTAATACAACTGTGCCTTTACAAGCTGAATTGCTGTGGAATCAGTTCCAGGAATTTCGAAAGGAGAGAAAGTCTGGGAGAGTTTGTAACTTTGATAGAGATACCTTATATCCTGATGCCATAGAAGGAATGCAAATAGATTCCTGTTTGCCAAGCTCTGAGTGTGAACCTGTACCAATGGATTGCTCATTGTGTTTAAAAGAAGAGTCTGCATTATTGAACTGAGCTGAGAGACTGTGAAACAATATAGAGAATAAGTGAAATACCTGCTTAGAATTAAGGAAAGCTAATACTGTGTTTTACTAAGCTTAATTGCCTTCTGAAGCTAAGAAGCAGTGCTTAGAAGAAGTTTGCTTTGAGAAAAGAAAATCACAGCTGTTGCAAGTTTATCTGTATTTCTGTTGAATGACCACACGAGGCAGTCCTCGGTGTAAGCTTGTGGGAATAAGAACAGCTGAACAGTGAAAAGAGGATTTTGTTACGTCACTCTCTGTTACCTGATTTATCCTTTATGTTGGAGAAGCATCCTTTTTGCCTTGTTTGTGTATTGAGCTTAATTGCCCTGGAAATCCCCACAAAATAAATTTTCTTGCTGCCTTGAACCACCGACTCACAACTACAATTTGTCCTTAAAGAATGAACTAACTACAAGTCCCAGAATACTTCTGGTGACAACAAGGGAAGCTTTATTCAAAAGTGGACAACATAAGGCTGTTTCCTGCTTGTAAGCTCTTGGGCCCAAGCGGAAGCATCGCAGCTCCTAGCTGCATCGACTGGCATAGCAGGTTGAGGTCTAAAGAAACTTCAGGAATAGTTTCTCCTTCTCCATCTTTGCTGGTAGTGGGACACAACCCCACTTGTCTGAACTGGTCTAGCAGGACATGAGGACAGGACATTATCTTTTAAGTAAAATGTCATTTTGACAGGTTAAGTGGCCTACTAATTCTTTAAAAAATGTGCATTTTCTGGGCATTCTGTAGACTGGCCCAAAATCATGGAAGCAGTGCCAGATAGGATGTATTTTCTTTCCCATTCTGGGTTTTTTGCCATCAGCACGTCACTTTTCTCAACTCTTGATTTTTCATTGTTCTTATTACACTTATTTGAGTGTGTTATTCTTTGGACTACAGCTCAGCTTTATAATATCAGAAAGATTCTGGTTCCTGCATTCCATCATGGCATGGGCAGTAACAGTCACCTGAAGATTTTCAAAAAGACATCAGTGGAAATTAGCCCATGATAAGCAAAAGGAAAATAATGTCTCAAGATTTCTTTAATCATGGGTGAATCTTGTTTAAACACCAATAGATAATGATCAGACTGGGGAACTGGTGTGATCATTGAATCTAGCATGCTCACATAAAAACAAGATGGTTTATGCAAAAACAGAAAACAAGCCCAGCAAGGCAAGGCTATGTAGGAACTCCCACATGTGCTAGGGTAAAGCCACCTCAATTTTTCTGAGTTCTAGAGAGCTGGTCAATGTTGGTACGATCAAATGTCAGACACTATTCCCTGTTTTATCCTGTTGTCCATTAAGAACCCCTATATAGGTAATCTATTGCATTTTCATTATTTTTCATTTTATGAAACATGCATACATTTTGCACTCCTGATGCCACGTGACTGATCTTAACAACTGATGACCACCTATTTTAAATTACAAAGATTTTTCTTATAGGGATTTCAAAGTAATTCGGTGTGATTGTAGAATATTACAAATTCTGCACTATTTAAGTATGGTGGCTTCTTCATCTGAAATAATATATAAATCATAGATTCAAGCAAACCATTTTTTAGAGGTTATTTAGCGTGGTGTTAGCCTGAATATGAATGCTATATTGAAATACTGTGTTACAGTCTAGATATTGTTTTTCATGAACAACTTATTTTGTGTTTCAACCAATCTCTTAACAGGGCTTACCACTTACATCTGATATGAAGGACATTGATAGTCTGATGAAACTGTCTGGTAAAATTGAATGTGAAAGCCCTAATAGGCATATGTATGATTTTGTTGGAAACATCAGACTTGATGGACATGGGTAAGTAATAGCCCATAATTGGGAGAACACCCCCACCCCCCTGTGTCTGTTGGCCATCTCCAGATGAAACAGAGACATGTCTGCACTTGACACACTTGCATGGGATGGAATGGCTGTATTTTTATTAGTTGCCTTACAGAAAAACTAATAACAGATGTCCAAGCTCATTTCTTAAATCAGAGAAACCCTATGTATATTGAAGGAACTGTCTGCATGAGTAATGTTCAAAAAACCTCTGCTTCAGTTATTTAGGACTATATACCCATATATGTTCCCATAAATATATTTGAAAAAAAAAAATAAAATGAGTGAAAGAACCATCAGAACGGAGATAGGGAAAACTGCTAAAAATTATATAGCAATGTTTTACCCCTTTCTCCCCTTTTTCAATCATCTGTTTTATTTCCTGTATATATATGTATATGTGTATGTGTGTGTGTATATATATACACACACACTCTACAGGTCAAACAACGGTAAGGATTTGAGGGTTTATTTTTATTAAATTGCTAGCTCTCTGACTGGGAGCTCTTAAAAGGGTTTTTGTATATTTTTAAAGCAAAGTTACTTTCTTTTTGGTGTTTTAGTAGACATTTCCTTGCGCGCAGTAGGTTGTTGAACTCTAGTAACCTTCTCAGCTTTGGGAACTGCTGACACCTAATCAGGAGTTAGTGGGCCTGATTACCTGAGAGCAGCTGAGGCCTGCATAAAAGGCTCCAGAGCCCTGCCCTGTTGAGGCATTCCTAACAAGGGCTCTACAGGTCAAACAACGGTAAGGATTTGAGGATTTATTTTTATTAAATTGCTAGTTCTCTGATTTGGGAGTTCTTAAAAGGGTTTTTGTATATTTTTAAAGCAAAGTTACTTTCTTTTTGATGCTTTAGTAGAAATTTCATTGAGCAGAGTAGGTTGCTGTACTCTAGTAACCTTCTCAGCTTTTGGGAACTGCTGACACCTAATCAGGAGTTAGTTCCCTCCCTACCCACCCCGACTCCCACCCACCCCTAGTGAGCAGTCCTGCTTTATAGGACACCTCCCCATTTAACAAAGCACAGAGACTCGGAGCAGCACATTTTGAATATAATTAAAAAGATTTAACTGCTTTTTCTCTTAAAGGACAGCTGGGAAACCAGCTGGTACTTGGTAGATCTATCTCTTTTGCTTTAATAGATACCTTAGCTCCACGAACAGAACAATGGCTGGGAAAAATCGTATCGCTAAAGCTGTTCCCCCTGTTACACCTTCTGCCTCTGTCCAGACAGAGGTCCTAATTCCAGTTGAAGGACCGGTTCCATGTGCAGGGTGCCGGCATGCTGAAGCTCTGAGGAAACAAGTGGAGGAACTCAGAGAGGAGGTGGCGAGGCTTAGGAGCATTCAAGACAGTGAGAAGTACATTGATGAGATGCTTCTTACAGCAACCAAGCTCTCCAGCAGAGGAGAAGATGGGTGCCAACAGAATGACAAAGGTTGGACACAAGTCACCAGGGCCTGCAGAATCACCAATCCAACTTCTCCAGCCCTTGAATTGAAGAACCATTATGCAGCCCTGGAAGTGGACGAGGTGAAAGCATCCCTGGAAAGGGAAGAACCAGAGCTCAAGTACCCCAAAGTTGCAGAATCAGTGACCACAAGGAAGCAAAGAGTAGTGGTGGTTGGAAACTCTCTTCTGAGGGGTACTGAGGCATCCATCTGCCGACCAGACTTGATATCCAGAGAGATATGCTGTCTGCCTGGTGCCAAAATCCAAGATGTTACAGAGAGTTTGCCGAGACTTATCAAACCCACTGACTATTACCCAATGTTGCTAATCCATGTTCGAACAAATGATACTGCCAGGTATCCCTCAGAACGTATCAAAAGTATCTTCATGGCTCTGGGACAGAGGGTGAAGCAGTTAGGTGCACAGGTGGTGTTCTCTTCAATCCTCCCTGTTGAGGGTAAAGGCCAAGGCAGAGAGGCTCGCATCCTGGAGATGAATGCATGGCTGCGTGGATGGTGTCATCGAGAGCGTTTTGGTTTCCTAGACCATGGGATGCTGTTCCAAGGGTTGCAGAGCAGAGATGGCATCTATCTGTCCAAGAAAGGTCACGCGTCTTTGGTAGTAGATTGGCTAATCTACTGAAGAGGGCTTTAAACTAGATTCATTGGGATGGGTGAAGAAAGCTCCCAGGTAGGTGAAAGCCCCCAGGTAGGAGATATATTAAGTACCTTTATGGAAATGGGTAACATATGGAAAGCAGTGTGTATAAATGCCCGTAGCATGGGAAATAGGATCCCTGATGTTGAAGCTTTGGTGGGATTGGCTGATTTGGATTTAGTGGCAGTTACAGAAACATGGTTCACAGAAAACCATGATTGGGATGTAACTATACCCGGCTATAATTTATTCAGAAAGGACAGGGTAGGAAGAAGGGGCAGAGGAGTGGCACTATATGTAAAAACTACTATTAAAGCTTTGGAATTACAGAGCTTAAAAGGGAGAGAGGAGGCACATTGTGGGTTAAACTAGAAAGAGGGAAAAAGAAATCTGTTTGCATTGGTGTGATATACAGACCCCCCTCACAAGAGGAAGAGGTGGACAGAATTAATTGAAGACATACACAGCATTGCTAGGAAAGGGGAAGTGCTACTGATAGGAGATTTCAATATGCCAGATGTTGATTGGCACATTCCTGCTGCAGTATCATCTAGAAGTAAGGAGATCCTGGATTCTCTACAGGGAGAACTATTCAGGCAATTGGTAACAGACCCCACATATGAAGGGGCCATACTGGACTTGGTGCTTACCAATGGTGAAAGTGTTTCTGATGTTGTAGTGGGAGATCATTTTGCATCCAGTGATCACCAGATGGTGTGGTTCAGTATTAGGACTAGGGCTGTTAGAATCCATTCAAAGGTGAGGATCTTAGACTTTAGGAAAACTAACTTTGCCAAGATGGGCCAATATCTCAGGGAGTTGTTAGTGGGATGGGAACAGCTGGGGGATGTAGAAAAACAGTGGACAAAACTGAAAGGGGATATTTTAAGGGCAACCAACCTTTTTGTTAAAATGGTAAATAAATGTAAAAGGAAAAGGAGACCGCTATGGCTTTCGAAAGAAGTAGCTGAAAAAGTGAAGAAAAAGAGGGAGGCCTTCATGAAATACAAGAGATCACAGAGAGAGGAAGACAGGCAACTATATTTGGAAAAACTTAGAGAAGCTAGCAAAGTAGTCAGGAAGGCAAAGATTCAAAAGGAGGAGGAAATAGCCAATGCAATAAAATGGAGGGATAAGACTTTTTTCGGATATGTTAGTGAGAAGAGGAAGGGCAAAAGTGGTATTGTCAGACTCGAGGGTGCATGGGAGGAATATGTAGAAGGTGATAAGGATAAAGCGGAATTGCTTAACAAATATTTCTGTTCTGTGTTCACAGATGAAGAACCAGGAGCAGGACCTCAGAAAATACCCACAAACAGGAACAGAAGCGAGGGACATCTTGAACAATTTTCAGAAGACTGTGTTTGTGAGAAGCTATCTCAACTTAAAGTAGACAAAGCGATGGGACCGGATGGGATACACCTTAGAATACTGAGGGAACTTGGGGATGTTCTAGCAGCTCCACTGACTGACCTTTTCAATGCCTCGTTGGAGTCTGGAGTGGTGCCAAAGGACTGGAGAGAGTCTCATGTGGTGCCTTTACACAAAAGCGGAAGTAAGGATGTGTTTGAAAACTACAGGCTGGTTAGTTTAACTTCGGTGGTGAGTAAATTATTGGAAATGCTGCTGAAAGAGAAAATAGTGAGGTTTCTGGAGTCCAGCAGATTACAGGATCTGAGGCAGCATGGATTCACCAGAGGCAGGTCTTGTCAGACAAATCTGATTGATTTCTTTGACTGGGTGACCAGGGAGTTAGACCGAGGGAGAGCTCTAGATGTGGTGTATTTAGATTTCAGTAAAGCCTTTGACACTGTTCCTCACAGGTGACTTATAAACAAGCTGAGCACCCTAGGGATGGACCCTAAAGTTACTGCTTGGGTTAGAAATTGGTTGGGTGGTAGGTGACAAAGAGTATAGGTAAATGGAGCTCACTCTAAGGAGAAGGATGTTACCAGTGGTATGCCCCAGGGATCTTTCCTTGGTCCGATTCTTTTTTAACATCTTTGTTAGTGATATAGTGGAAGGGCTGTCGGGTAAGGTTTGCCTCTGCGGATGATACCAAAATCTTCAATAGAGTAGACACCCAGGAAGGTGTAGATAACATGAGGAGGGATCTAGCTAAGCTTGAAGAATGGTCTAGAATTTGGCAGCTGGGATTTAATGTTAAAAAAAATGTAAGGTCATGCATTTGGGCTGCAGTAATCCAAGGGAGCAATATAGTATAGGGGTGAAGTACTTTTGTCCACTAAAGAAGAGCGGGATCTAGGCGTGGTTGTGTCTGATGACCTTAAAGTAGCTAAACAGGTAGAAAAGGCGTCGGCAAAAGCTAGAAGGATGCTTGGGTGCATACGGAGAGGAATGGCTAGGTGATAATGCCTCTGTATAAGTCTTTGGTGCGACCTCATTTGAAGTGTAGTGTGCAATTCTGGAGACCGCACCTTCAAAAGGATGTGAACAGGATGGAGTCAGTGCAGATGGTGGCTACTAAAATGATTAGTGGTCTTCATTATAAAGCATATGAGGACAGATTTAAGGATCTTAATATGTACACTTTAGAGGAAAGGCAGGATAGAAATGATATGATTGAGATGTTATATACCTCCGTGGCATAAATGTTCAGGGAGAGAGCCTCTTTCAATTGAAAGCAAGTTCTGCTACGAGGGGACATGGGATGAGGGTGGAGGGAGAGAGATTCAGGAGTGATATGCAGAAAGATTTCTTTACGTGAAGAGTAGTGGATCCGTGGAATAGTCTCACAGTGGAGGTGGTAGAGATGAGGACAGTAATTGAATTCAAAAAAGCATTGGACAAACACAGAGGATCTCTAAAGGTAAAAAGAGGACTGTTGTAGTTGTTGATATGGAAGGACAGACTAGATAGGCCATGTGATCTTTTTCTGTCGTCATATTTCTATCTATCTATCTATCTTATATATGTCCACTAGTTTTATTTTATTCCACTTTTTCTTTATTATTCATTTATTCTTAATATTTTAAAAGTTATTTCAAAGAAGATCCTATTAGGTTATGTTCTTCACCATAGTATTATTTTCTTCCAAGTGCTTTCAATCATGCCATACACCACTTCAAAAATACATTTCATATGATTCTGTTCACCCCTTTTCAGTTGTAAACATCATAGCAGTGCTTTCACCATATTGCTAAACCGACTGGAAGCTTTATTGAATAATTAGGCTATGATACTTAGCTTTGTAGAATATTTTTACACATCCAATGCCATTTCTTAAAGCTGTGAAAAAGTTGGTGCTGTTTGATACCGAAGGCACAGCAGGACGTGGCGGCATGTTAACAGCTTTAAGAAGTGTCATTGGATGTGCAAGAATATTCTACAAAGCTAAGTATCATAAGCTTAATTATTGAAGAGTGTTTCCAGTCAGTTTAGCAGTATGGTGAAGCATATATGGGTATATAGTCCTAAATAGCTGAAGTGGAGGATTTTTGAACATTAGTCAAGCTTATTTCTTGATACCTGGCCCGTTCTATGAACTTAGCTGGAGGTAAGAGCATTTGGGGCCAGTAAGATCACTTATCAAGCACATAGTAACATAGTATATGACGGCAGATAAAGACTAGCATGGTCCATCTAATCTGCCCAGCGAGGGAATTATAGTCCCTTTTTTTTCCTTTAGGATCTTAATGAACAAAAATCTCTTCCAAAGATGGGGAAGCTGTAAAACTAGAGGGCATGACATGAAGCTGCAAGGGGGTAAACTGAAATACTTTTTCACTGAAAGGGTGGTGGATGCTTTAATGCCCTCCCGGTGAAAGTGGTGGGGACAAATACAGTGACAGAATTCAAAATGGCATGGGACAGACAAGGTGGATTCCTTTATATAAACAGGATAAAATCAAAATAAACATAATTATCTCTTATATCTCAACAAATAGAGGTGACCTACATGGAGCGGTGGGTACACCCCTAAACAAAGGAATGGGGGGGGGGGGGGGTGACCTGCAAAGGAATAGTAAAGTACTCTTCTATTTACATTTAGTGATTGGAAAAGAAGCAGTAGTGTAGTCCACAGTGTGACTTTTGCTTTGGGCCTATGTATTTTAAGGGAACTGAGAAAAATGGGGACATAAATGTTTATACATCATGATTTTCTTGCGAGATCCATATGGGAAATGATTTCCTTAGGAAGGCTATAAAATTCATGTGCTAATTTTTCCTACTTTCAGAGTTTGATTCTCTCTCTACTGTCTCCATGGTATATTAAATCTGCCTTGATTATGTCTTGGTGAGCTCTTCATGTTGGTTTGGTATGATACAAGATGAGAATGCTGGTATTTCTGAAGGCTAAATGAAATAAAAATATAGTCCTCAGCCTGACTGTAGATGTTAAGGGACTGAAACAGTTTTACTTGATCTGTTTAATCATTTGAGCTGTGAAATATAGATTGTTGATTGTACTGTAAATCACTTTGGACAATTCTCTGTGGAGGGAGTACACAAAGGGTGTGCACTAAACATTAGTGCACACTATCTGCTGCAGCACCCATGTCATTCCTATGAGCATGGTGGCAGATAGCATGCATTAATGTTTAGTAAACATGTCCCAAAATGTTTTAAAGGGAATGTTTTCTTGATATTATATTTCATTGCAGTTTTGGGCAGCGGATTCTACTACTTCATTTCCAGGAATTGAATTTGGAAGGTTCTCTAGGAACAAGCAGGAAGTCAGTCCTCTCATATGGGTGACATTGACGTAGACGCTGATGGAACCCTCGCAGAAGCATCTCCCTAACTTCCAAAGAAAGCCTTTGGGAGATGGCACAACGCATGCCTGATCTCCCTTCCCACCCAAGGGTGCCCTCTTGGTCAGTCAGATGACATAGATGGTCAAAATGAAGAGCAACTCCAAGAGGAGGAGGGAGGGTTGTGAGGACTGATTCCTGCTGTCCCTGGAAAACACTTGTTAAAGGTGAGTAACTGCGCTTTCTCCAGGAAGAAGCAGAAGTCAGTCCTCACATATAGGATTCCCTAGCTCCAGGCTACCGAGGACTGGTAGAAAAAGCATGGCCTAGTCGTGAGTGGCTTTCTTTGGAAGCTGAGGAGATGCTTCCACGAGGGCTCCATCGTTGTGGGTGTCACCCATATGTGAGGACTGATTCCTGCTGTCCCTGGAGAACACCTATTACAGGTGAGTAACTACGCTTTCTGTTCTAATTTGGTTTGCATCATCTTATAAAAGATAGAACCTAGTTTGTTTGTCTTTTGAAGGTAAAATTTTTAATATGTGAGAACACAGTTGTGGGTTTAAAAGAGGTTTGGATAAGTTCCTGGAGGAATATAAGAACATTAGATATACCATACTGGGTCAGGTCAAAGGTCCATCACCCAGTATCCTATTTCCAACAGTGGCCAATTCAGGTCACCAGAAGTTAGACAGATACCATGCTGCTTATCCCAGGGGTAAGCAGTGGATTTCCCCAGTTCGCTTTTTTAATTTTATATTTATAATTTTTACATTAAGGCAAAGAAAAATTGTATAAAATATTACAAAAATCAAGTCCACATCATGGAGAGTCCCCCCCCCTTAATATAAGGCAATAATCCCTTGAAAAAATAACCTAAACCCCTTTTACATAACCAAGAAAACAAATAAAGAAATATAAGAAAATTCAAACTCAACCTTTCCCCTGGAGAAAACTCTAATTGTACAGAGTCAAAGAAAACATATATCATGCCCTGATAAAGTAATAAACATTTGCACTGGTACTTCAGAAAGAAGGAAGCCCCTAGAGCCAAGACTCAGGAAGACTTTCCAACGTTTAAGTCACCTGTGACACATCTGGAAACACTTGAATAGTTTTCAGCAAAAAGCTTTTCTTGCTTTTTAGTGAAATAGAATTGAAGAATCCATGCCTTATCTGTCTCTACAAGAAAGGTAACAAATAGTCGTCCACGTTGGAATCTCCTCTACGGACGACTACAAAAAAAGCTGACAAATCCATACTTGGCAGAGATATCTGGTCAGATTCCTGCTCCGCACTCCCCATACCTTTCATTTCCTCCTTAACCCCTTTAGGAATATAATTCATTTTTGACAATCTAACCGAATTAGGATCTGACAACTGTAAAACCTCTTTAAGATATTTAGTAAAAATGATTGATGGTGAGAGATAGTGAGGCTGTCAGGAGAACAGAGACCTGTGACTCATGTTTAGAACAACGCTTATTAATACCAAGAAAATTTATCTTATGCGCAGCCAGTGTAGTCACCATCTCCTTTGAAAAAATAGACATTTTAGACAACGAAGATTGGAGAGAAAGTTCAGTCCTTATTGCAACTTGCCAAATATCTGTAAGGAAAATATCCTTAGGAGATTGTACATGCTCCTGAAATGGTGAAAAATCAAAAGATTTAGGCACATGCCCGCGGACGCATCTTGTGTTGGGGCTAGATGTATATAGCCCTTGTTGGTAGCATCAGCAACATGCCTCGACATGGTTTTGAGAATCCACCTATAAGCACACAGGTAGCAGGAAACTGGAAACAGGCACTCTCCCCAGTCCACTTTTAATAATGGTTTATGGACTTTTCCTCCAGGAATTTGTCCAAACTTCTTTAAACCCAGCTACAATAACAGCTTTTATTATTTTCACCGAGCATGTGATCAAACTCTGGAATTTATTATATATAATTTATAAATTCCAGAGTTTGATCACATGCTCGGTGAAAAAATATTTTCTCTGATTAGTCTTAAATGTATTGCAGTTTCATTGCATGTCCCCTAAGTCTTTCTACTTTTTGAAGGAGTAAACAACTAATCTAAGGTTACCTGTTCCACTGCATTCATTTTGTAGAACTCTGTTATATCTCCCCTCAGCTGTCTCTTTTCCAAGTTGAAGAGCCCTAACCTTTTAAGCTTTACCACGTAGGGGTATTCTACCATCCTCTTTATCATTTTGATTTCTCTTCTCTGTTCCTTTTTTAATTCCATTATATCCTTTTTAAGATGAGGAGGAGGAGTAGCCTAGTGGTTGGGGCAAGGTACTTCAGGCTGGAAGGTCGGGGGTTCAAATCCCACTAGAGGACAGCAACCTTGGGCCGGAAGGACTGGGGTTTCTAGTCCCACAGATGCTCCTTGTGGTCTTGGGCAAGCCACTTAACCCTCCATTGCCCATGTTCCCTGTAAGTATTAGTGTATGTGTCTCATATCCCCACATGTTAAATGTATCCCCCATTTGTGTTGTGACCGCTTTGATTGAAGGATAAGGCGGTATACAAAACTGTCTAAATAAATAAAATAAATAAATAAGATATGGAGACCAAAACTGCACCATACACCATTATTAAAGTGGACTGGGGAGAAGCATCATGGAATCTATTTTTTGGGAATCTGACAGGTTCTTGTGATCTGGATTAGAAACTGTTGGAAACAGGATACTGGTCCTGATGGGCCTTTGGTCTGCCCAGAAAGGCATATCTTATGTTCTTACGATTACCACAAAGATCTATATTACCAGTTCTTTTTTTAGGTGTATTTCTCAAAAAAGAGAAAGTGAGGTTCAGTCTGTCTGTCTGTTTGTCTGTCCATCTATATCCATACACATGTGTTTTGGTGCTAGGAAAAAACAATGAAAAAGACCTCATTTGTGGGCAGATGGGGATCCAGCCCCTGTTAGCACAGGAGACAGCATATTCCTCTGCAGCACCATAGTGAACTATAACTGGTGAGATGCTTGATAAGAAATGGCAGGTTCTACAGTCTGCCAATGGTAGTCTGATGTAGTCAGTGCACCTGAGTCTAATTCCGATGGACAAAACAAGAGAGTGATGGATTGAGTGAGAGGTAATATAGGCAGAGAACTTGGTCCTAATCTGCCAAAATTAAAAAAAAAAAAAAAAAAAAGCCCAAAGAGTGCCGCAGCAGACAAGGGAGCTCATGCTATTCCTGCTGAACAAGTGAAGAAGCACCAGAAGGGTGAGCACCATGGCAAGTTAGAAGCTTGAGACTTGTCTGCCAAGATAAAACAGGGAAGTGAGCAGATAGGCAGGCAATAACCCAGGGCCCTGCATTCCAAAGAGGAAAAAAGAATGAGAAATTTGACCAGCGCAGCATTGGAGGAGCTGCTGGCTTGCTTGCTAGTTGAACTTAGTTGAGGAGGCGATATGGAAAAGGGAAGGAGGGAGCAAAATATATGGTGAAGGGCAGGGAAGGATTAGGGGAGTATGAGTAAGAGACTGATGACAAGAGGGAGCCAGACACCATCTGTGAGTAAATTGTTGAACCCCCGCTTTCTTTCCCACCATCATTCTGCTCACCGGCCCATTCCATTCATTCACACTTCTGATCCACTCACACTCCATTTACTCATTTTCTTCCCAGACACTTATCTCCGTACTCCATGCACATAAGTTCATTTGAACACACACCTCACAAGCTCTCAACTGATCCACTAGCTCAAACATTTGACATACTCAACTAGTCACTCATGTGCATACACACACACTCTGACACTTACACTTACACATTGGCTCTCTCTCAAAATGTACACACAGTTGGAGATACAGACTTGTAGTTACACTGATCAAGGAAAATGTAGCTCTCAGTGGACAGTGAAGATAATGTCCCCATAAATGGATGACGTCACAGATAGTGCCTTGTGCAGAAAGCAGTTCCCAGAGTTCCCAGCAACTTATGAAAGCTTTTGGAAAGGCTGCACTTTATGCCTGTGTGCCTGTTCCCACTTGCTGCTGCCACATAAAGATCTCCTCAGTGTTCTTGTTTCCTCAGAGCCCCACAAACATTTTTTCTGTGGTTCTTCATGATTTTTGTGTGCCAGTACCTTTTAGTATCTCTAATGCAATGCTTTATCTTAATTTTCTTCCTGCTGTTGTGCAAGTACCACCTGGTAGTTTTTTCCCTTAGTTAGGTTTTTGTCTGTTTTAATTTTTTTGTGTTTTTTTTCCTTTATGCATCATCACCTCTTTAGGCTGCATTTAAGTCTTAGGTTCCCTGACTGGGTAATTTTTGCTAACATCAAGTTGTTTCATTTTACTGTGGTTATTTTGTGTAGGCAATATGTTCCAGAAACTCCCCAGCAGGTTTAATAAGTGCACCCAATGCAACAGGATCATTTCCACCATAAACACACACAAATAGTGCATCTGGGCCTAATCATGAACACACTAATATTTTTTGTTCACAGATGACAGCAAGAGGTCTCAGAGGTCGATAAAAAGCAGAGCAAAAAGATTTTTGTTGCAGATAAGTCCAGTCCGTTGACATGGGCCATGGGGACCTATGCTGCTGATGCAGAAGGAGCTTCCCAATGCTGGGAAGTGCATTGACATTGAGGGGTCATTGATCTTACTCAGAGTCCAACATTGATAGAGTTCATCAGGAATGGACATCCTCTGATTCCAGTCTGAGGAAAGGGAAGGATTCATTCTCTTTGTGATGGACATCGAGAGCCAGAGACACCATACTCCAGGCAGTAGTCGAGCCACATCAGCATCTGTGCTAATTGTTGCATGATGCTATAAACATAGACATCAGAGAAGCCAGTAACCTTGAAGTAGACCTGATGTGAGGATTGTACATAGTAACATAGTAAATGACGGCAGCTAAAGACCAGCATGGTCCATCTAGTCTGCCCAGCAAGATGGCAAGAGTAGGTACACCTGTCGCTCTGTGCAGGCCACCCCTCCCCATGTCTTTGTTTAGGGGTGAGCCCACCACTCCATGTAGGACACCCCTATTTGTTGAGATGTTAGATGGTTCAGAAGTTAGATGGTACTGTTTATTTTGTTTTTATCCTGTTGCTGTAAAGGGATCCACTGTGTTTGTCCTATGCCGTTTTGAATTCCGTCACCGTGTTTGCCCCGACCACTTCCATCGGGAGGGCATTCCAAGCATCCACCACCCTTTCAGTGAAAAAATATTTCCTGACATTACCTTTCAATTTACCACCTTGCAGCTTCATGTTATGCCCTCTAGTTTTACAGCTTCCCCGTCTTTGGAAGAGGTTTGTTTGTTCATCATTTCTCTTTAAGTATTTAAAGATCTGAATCATATCTCCCCCTGTCCCTCCTCTCCTCCAAAGTGTACATATTTAGGTCTTCATGTCTCTTCTCATAAGGCTTCTGACGTAGGCTCCAAATCATTTTGGTTGCCTTCCTCTGAACAGTTTCCAGTCTTTTTACATCTTTTGCAAGATATCGTCTCCAAAACTGAACACAGTATTCCAAGTGAGGCCTCACCAGTGACTTGTACAGTGGCATAAGTACCTCTTCCTTTCTGCTGGCAATCCCTCTTTGTATGCAGCCCAACATTCTTCTGGCTTTTGCCAATGCCTTGTCGCACTGTTTTGCCACCTTGAGATCATCAAAGATAATCACACCAAGGTCTTTCTCCTGAACCGGGAAATACCAACCTCTCGCCCCCTATCGCGTACATTTCCCTTGGATTTCTGCTACCCAAGTGCATGACACTGCACTTTTTCGCATTAAATCATAGTTGCCAAGCATTAGACCATTCTTCCAGCTTTTGTAGATCGTTCCTCATGTTAACCACTCCCTCGGGGGAGTCCACTCTGTTGCAAATTTTTGTGACATCTGCAAAAAGACAAACTTTTCCATTCAGTCCTTCAGCAGTATCACTCACAAATACATTGAACAGTGCCGGGCGCAGGACCGAGCCCTGGGGCACCCCGCTAATCACCTTCCTTTCATCCGAGTGAGCTCCATCTACCATCACCTTCTGTTGTCTGTCAACCAGTTTCTAATTCAGTTTGCCATCTTGGCACCCATTCCTAAGCTACTGTGAGTTTGACAAGCCTCCTATGAGGAACAGTATCAAAGGCTTTGCTGAAATCCAGGTAAATGACATCCATTGCATGCCCCTGATCTAGTTCCTTGGTCACCCAGTCAAAGAACTCAATCAGATTTGTTTGGCAAGACCGTCCTTCGGTAAAACCATGTTGCCTCGGATCTTGCAACCTGTTGGTTTTGAGAAAGTTCACTATTCGCTCTTTCAGGAGTGCCTCCATTACTTTTCCCGCCACCAAGGTAAGGCTCACGGGCCTGTAGTTTGACACTTCTTCCCTCTCACCACTTTTGTGTAGAGGTACGACATCAGCCATTCTCCAGTCCTGAGGAACCTCTCCTGTTTCCAAGGATCTGTTGAAAACATCCTTTAACGGTCCTGCAAGAACCTCTCTGAGCTCTTTCAGTATCCTGGAATGTATCTCATTCAGTCCCATGGCTTTGTCCACTTTCAGTTTAGCAAGTTGTTCTAACACCTCATCTTCTGTGAATGGTGTGGTATCTACTTCATTCCCATTTTTATATTTGGGAGTCACAGCTGATCCATCTCCATGATTTTCTTTAGTAAAAACAGAGCAGAAGTATTTGTTTAGCAATTTCGCTTTTTCACTGTCACTTTCCACGAGTCCTTTCCCAGCACTTCTGAGTCCTGCAATTCCAGCTCTGATCTTCTTCCTTTCCCTAATATACCTGAAGAAAGTTTTGTCGCCACCCTTAACATCTTTAGCCATCTTTTCCTCTGCCTTTGATTTTGCTATCCTTATTTCTCTTTTAGACTCTTTGGGCTTGATCCTGTATTCATTTCTGTGTTCTTCTGTTTGCAAGCTTTTGAATTTTGCGAAAGCTGTGTTTTTTGCCTTTATTTGAGCAGCCACTTCTTTGGAAAACCAAATAGGTTTCCTTCTCCTCTTGTTTTTATTTACTTTTCTTACATATTTATCTGTTGCCCCTTTTATTGCCACCTTTAGGTTAGCCCATTGCAATTCCACTTCCCTTATCTCATTCCACCCCGTCATCTTCTCCTTTAAGTACATTTTATTGAAGTCACTGTTTTTGAAGTTGAGGACTTGGACTTGCTATGATTGGCCTGTAACATGGCTTTTATCTCAGACCACACTGTGTGATGATCGCTGTTGCTCACAGGGGCACTCATGCAGACATTTGACACGCTATCACCGTTGGTGAGCACTACATCCAGCGTTGAGCTTTCCCTGGTTGGTTCCATCACCATTTGTCTAAGTAATGCATCTTGGAGAGCATCCACAATTTTTTTACTTCTTTCCAGATGTGCAGAAGGAGTAATCCAATCCACATCAGGTAGATTAAAGTCACCCAATATGATCGCTTCCCCCTTTGTTGCTATCTAGGCAATATCAATAATCAATTCGTTATCTCTTTCTTCAATTGAGTTGGAGGTCTGTAGACTACAGCAATATGGATGACAGTGCCATCTCCTCTTTCCAACACAATTCAGAGCGCTTCTTCTTTTCCCCATGTCCCCTGCATTTCAGTAGCTTTAATATTGCTTTTGACATACAAGGCCACTCCTCCTCCTTTTCCATTTTCTCTGGCTCTTCTGAATAGATTATAGCCAGCTATGGCTATATCCCAATCATGTGATTCATTAAACCATGTTTCTGTAATGGCCACAATGTCCAAATCCGTTTCCACCATTAGGGCTTCCAGGTCCGGAATTTTGTTGGCTTAGTTCTGAGTATTTGTGCTCATTGCTTTCCAGCATTTACCTGGCTTGTGTGTATTTTGCATTGATTTTGTTCTGCCCACTTCTTCCCACTTGTTTTTGATGTGTGGTTTAAAAGTGTGGCTGTTTCTGATGTTCTGCTTTTGCATGGGGTGGCATGCAGATCTTGACCTTCCACATCCGTCACCCCCTTTTCCTAGTTTAAATGCATATCCACATACTGCCTGAATTTTTCACTTAGGATTCTTTTCCTGGTGACAGAGAGATGTAGTCCATCAGCACAGTATAGTCTCTTGTTGGTCCATCTGTTGCCCCAGTCGCCAGTAATTCTAAATCCTTCTTGTTTGCACCAGGTCTGGAGCCATGTATTAAAGCTGTTAATGCGATGCAGCCTTTTTGTCCCCTTACCAAGAACAGCTAGAACTTTTGAGGAGGCAACAGTGTTAACAATGGGCTTGAGTTTCTCTCGCAGAGATTGGAAGTCCTTTTGGGCTGTAGAGGCACTGTTTCTAGAGAAACAGTCACAGGCGTGAATGAAACGGAAAAACAGAGTCCTTTATTAAACCAAACGGCCGCCCGACACAGGCCGTGTTTCGTAACCTTTGTCAGGGGCTAGCCAGGCGAAAACGAAAAACATAAACATATTAATTGTGAAAACAATAAAAGAACAGGCAAGCCATCCTATAATGAAACGTTACAAACACTAATATTAAAAGACATAAAACAATAAATATACAGAAACAACAAATATATAAAAAAGTAAGAGCATAAAATAAATAATAGTACTATAAATATAAATGCTAGAGTTAGAACAATTGTGCTCGGGACCTAATACAAAGTGCACATAAGTGAAATTAAAATACTAACCTCTGTTGCAGTTCGTAAAATAAATGTTACTTCACACTGTTTGTGCAAACATATAGGTTAAATATTAATGCTAAGAAATAAATAAAAGATAAAATTAACAACAATAAGAACATATGATAAATTATAGCTCACAAATTACCACTAACTAAAAAGGAGGACACAGGAGAAGGACAAAAGGCAGGATATGTGATCAAATCCAGTGTTCAACGCAACCGTGGCTTATAACAAAAAAGGGGGAGGAATATCTAAAAACAATAGGAGTGAGTCAGTAAACCATCAAAAAATCAAAACATGTAGACAAATTGTTCAATAAAATATTATTGTGACCATATGATGTCAAAAAATCAGGAATAGCAACAGCATATGGATGTAAAGGTGGGCCAGCACAAAACAAAAAAATAAAAATTGTGTACATGCATATATAGCCTATACATTCCAAAAAGTGTCCCAAGGCTGTAAACATGGGGAGCCATACAATCACAAGATAAAATGGATATGACACTCGGAAGTGGCTACTGACCACTAATTAAAACCTGCTCCAATTTGTGATAGAAGATAAAACACATTAGTGATCCAATCGCAGTGGTATATATAAAACAAAAAAGCCAAAGGAAAGGGTCTCCTGAAAATGCCAAGGGAACATATTACGGCCAATTTTTATCTGTAGAATGAAATTAGACAAAAGGCTATTGACGACAGTAGTGCTAAAATATGAAATTCCAAATGAATGAAAATCCAAAAGAAACGTGATAACTGACCATCGTAAGCCTGCTTTGAATTTGCGAAAAAAAAAAAAAAGGACCATATCAGTAATGCAATGGGGGCGGAGCCACCATCGGTGGGATACATAAAATTAAAAATAAAACCAATGAATGGCTCCTGCGAAAGGACCTGAAGCGGATGGAGGGACTTATTAGCGGGTTTTTGTGGGGAGGGACGAGAGCACGTATCCCATAACGCCGTCTGGTGGGGAATTGGAGGCAAGGGGGTCTGGGGCTCCCTGATTTAGGTGCCTATGCTTTGGCCTGCCAAGCCCGGCATTTGGGGGACTGGCTGGGGGGAACTGAGGTATACACTCCTTTGGCATTAGAGGAGGCTTTTGTAGCTCCAGTATCTTTGCTCGCCCTCTTACACTTGGACGACCGTATGATCCCCGCTAACTTAGCTGAGAATGTACTAATCGACTCAGTGCGTCGAACCTGGAGGCAACTTAACACCTATTGGAGACAGAACTGGAAGGTCTCGAGCTGGCTGCCGATTCAGGGTTATGCTCTTTTTACCCCTGGAATGGACCATGTGATCTTTCGCGAATGGGCGAGGAAGGGTCTTCATAGTCTGGGTCATGTGGTGGAACCGTCGGGGCTCTGTAAGACGTTTTTGCCGCTATGTACTGAATATGATCTGGGGTCTGGACATTACTTTGCATATATGCAGATTTCGCATTATGTTGCCTCTCTGCCAGCAGGGGAGTTACAGGCGGACCGCTTGGCGCAGATTTTGGACTTCTTTGATCTGGGTGGGGAATCCCCGCCGTCAGTTTGGGTGTTGAAGGCTCGTTTGGCTCAATTCCGATCTTCTCCAGACTACCGTTCCGTGGAGCTGGCGTGGGCTGAGGAGATGGGGAGGGAGATTTTCCCAGGTACACTTTTGAAAGCTCTGCAGCGGGTAGGGGAGTTAGCGGTGGGAGCTCGCTGGAGAGAAATGCAATATAAATCTCTTACTAGGGTACATTTCTCTCCTAGACGGACCTTTCGATCCCATCTTACGTTGTGTTCGGCGCCGCTAGCGAATTTGTTGCATATGTGGTGGGGGTGTAGGCTTATCCGTTATTACTGGACAAGAATTGGTTCATTCATGGAAAGGATACTGGGACAGCGGGTGTGTTGGGATGCATCCTTAGTTCTCCTGGATCAATTGCGCCTTATACAGCCCAAGGGCAAATGGGAGAGATTGTTGGTGCATAAGGCTTGTCTGGTGGGTAAGGGCCCCATACTGCACAGATGGCGGGAACAGAATCTGCCCTCCTTTTGGGAGTGGCGTAATGCCTTTCATCAGATGATGCTTATGGAGGCTAGGTACGCCCGGGGTAATGTTAAGCGTTGGCCACACTTTCAGTTGCTTTGGGACCCCTATATTCAGAGTCTGAGCTCTCGTAGTAGGAATGAAGTGTTGCAGTTGGGCTCCTAGGCCGAAACGTAGGATCGGCAGGTGTGTAAGACTTTGGGATCGATGTTCTGAGGTCTCTTGGTGTGGCTGCGACTAAGGGGGGGCGGATGGGTGGGGGGAAGGGTGGGGGATGAGGGTGGGTAGGGGGGTTAAAACAAAAAATTGGAAAATGCACCTGTATTCGTCATTTGTTCTCCTGGATGGGGATAAGAGTCGACCCCACCTGGAGTTTCTTTGATGTTTTGACTATTATTGTTGCATGGTGTTTATAAATAAAGTTTATAAAAAAAAACAAAACAATGAAAACGGGATAAGAACACTCATAACGAGCGCGCAGATGTGGTCCACAGAATATGAAAAATAAATACAAATGTAGCGAAAGGAAATCAAACACAACAATGATTGTCTGTGTAGCACATAGAGCTGTATACCACTAACGGCGCCAGGCATATAGGCATATGCTCAATGTGAGTAAAACCTCAATAAAAGATGAAACCGGGTAAGGATTAGGAAAATATCCAAGAGATATACACAACATGAAACAGCTCAAGCACACAGATGGAGTACACAAGACTGGAAAGGAACGAATAAAAATATATTAAAAAAAGGACAATCCAACAAAAGTGAATACCAATATGACACTTAAAACTGTGTAGCACCAAAAACCTATGCTCAATATAAGTAAAAATGAATAGTAGAAAACTATTAAATTGAGAACCATTAAGAACTTCTCAACATTAAACAAATAAGAAGTCAAGCCACGTCACAACCAGTGACGTTAATAACAATGACAGCGCCAAAACAATAAAGAACAAAGGTGCTAAAATACATTAAACCATAAATAAATAAATATTTAAAATACATGAATACCAAGCGTGTACTACCATAAATAAATAAATAATTAAATAAATAATTAAAATACGTGAATTAGCCTAATGACACATGTACCATGAATACCGAAAAGCATACCTTACCAGAAAAACATAAAGGGGAACCAACAGAAATACCAAGACTACCCTGCAGGACAGTCAGTTAAAGACAAGGTTGCCAACATATAAAAAGAAACAAAACTGTATCGGTGTTATGTCATGATAAAAAATAAATAAGATTTAAAAAATATATAACACCGTATCCACCAGATCGTAAAAAATATTAAATGTTGAAAGGAACTGAGGTATCCAATGGTCATACCAATGCAGGTCAGGATTCCCACAGGGCAAAAAAAAAAGAAGGGGGAACTGAGAATATGACTGACCAGCCCATAGGCACAGGAGACCATAGTGATGGACAACAATGAAAATGGAAAGGCTGGGAGACACTTAGCTAGAGGACCAAAATTGTCCTAAAGAAAGGAAAAATTGTAGAATAAACCAAGTACGCGTGTGCCCTAGAAACAGGGAGCCCACACAATTGCAGAATTCAAAGGAAAACTGACAAATCTGTCTCTAAATTCAAACCTGCTGGAGACAAGGAGTCTAAATGAAAAATGAACCTTTGCTCAAGTCTCATAATGGTCTTATTAATGTTTCCACCTCTCCAATTGGTCTTGACTTTCTTAATGACAAAAAACTTGAGATCCATGATTTTGTGACGGGCAAAAAGCCAGTGTTGAACCAACGGTTTATCAACTAATTGTCGTTTGATACAACTATTATGTTCCACTATTCTGGTCCTTACGGGGCGGGTGGTTTTACCCACGTAAAGTTTTTTGCACGGGCATTGGATGACATAGACAACGTTACTGGTTTCGCAATTAGAAAAGTCGTCTATATAAAAAGTCTGATTAGTAAACGGATCAATAAAGGAATTACATACAGGAAGTGAATTCAGACATACCGAGCATTTGCCACATTGAAACTGCCCTTTAAAAGTTGACAGCAGCTTCCTCTCAGTGAAAGCAGAAGGTACAAGTAAATTATGCAAATTGATATTGTGTCTGTGTGCCACTGTGAGTTTTAGGTTCCGAAATGCTGGCAAAGTCTGTATCAAGTGCCACTCTTTCTGTAGAATCTTAACTATCAATTTAGATTGTGAAGAATATAACAGAGGGCAAACTATGCCTATCTCCTCATCGCGCTTACGGATCTGAAGTAATTCCTCCCTCGGAGCGCCTTTTGTTCTTTATTGTTTTGGCGCTGTCATTGTTATTAACGTCACTGGTTGTGACGTGGCTTGACTTATTTGTTTAATGTTGAGAAGTTCTTAATGGTTTTCAATTTAATAGTTTTCTACTATTCATTTTTACTTATATTGAGCATAGTTTTTTGGTGCTACACAGTTTTAAGTGTCATATTGGTATTCACTTTTGTTGGATTGTCCTCTTTTTAATATATTTTTATTCGTTCCTTTCCAGTCTTGTGTACTCCATCTGTGTGCTTGAGCTGTTTCATGTTGTGTATATCTCTTGGATATTTTCCTAATCCTTACCCTGTTTCATCTTTTATTGAGGTTTTACTCACATTGAGCATATGCTTATATGCCTGGCGCCGTTAGTGGTATACAGCTCTATGTGCTACACAGACAATCATTGTTGTGTTTGATTTCCTTTCGCTACATTTGTATTTATTTTTCATATTCTGTGGACCACATCTGCGTGCTCGTTATGAGTGTTCTTATCCCGTTTTCATTGGTTTTATTTTTAATTTTATGTATCCCGCCAATGGTGGCTCCGCCCCCAATGTTTGCCTTATATCGCGCATGTGTGGGCGTCCTCTTCCCTTCTGCGCGTCGACTGTGCGTTGACGGCAGGTTCCTTGAGGTACGTGTTTTTCTTTTCTTTTAGCTGTATATTTTATGCTTTTCATTTTCCATTTTTTAGCTTGTAGGGTAACAGATACATCTGTGATTATCCTTTTCTTACATTGTATTTCTTAGTTTTATACGTTCTAAGCAAACGTTCATGGTTTCTTCTGATGATATTTTATACTTTATTGGTTCAGATTGCAAATACCATCGCATTACTGATATGGTCCTTTTCCTTTTTTTTTGCAAATTCAAAGCAGGCTTACGATGGTCAGTTGTCACGTTTCTTTTGGATTTTCATTCATTTGGAATTTCATATTTTAGCACTACTGTCGTCAATAGCCTTTTGTCTAATTTCATTCTACAGATAAAAATTGGCCCTAATATGTTCCCTTGACATTTTCAGGAGACCCTTTCCTTTGGCTTTTTTGTTTTATATATAGCACTGCGATTGGATCACTAATGTGTTTTATCTTCTATCACAAATTGGAGCAGGTTTTAAATAGTGGTCAGTAGCCACTTCCGAGTGTCATATCCATTTTATCTTGTGATTGTATGGCTCCCCATGTTTACAGCCTTGGGACACTTTTTGGAATGTATAGGCTATATATGCATGTACACAATTTTTAATTTTTTGTTTTGTGCTGGCCCGCCTTTACATCCATATGCTGTTGCTATTCCTGATTTTTTGACATCATATGGTCACAATAATATTTTATTAAACAATTTGTCTACATGTTTTGATTTTTTGATGGTTTACTGACTCCTATTGTTTTTAGATATTCCTCCCCCTTTTTTGTTATAAGCCACGGTTGCGTTGAACACTGGATTTGATCACATATTCTGCCTTTTGTCCTTCTCCTGTGTCCTCCTTTTTAGTTAGTGGTAATTTGTGAGCTATAATTTATCATATGTTCTTATTGTTGTTAATTGTATCTTTTATTTATTTCTTAGCATTAATATTTAACCTATATGTTTGCACAAACAGTGTGAAGTAACATTTATTTTACGAACTGCAACAGAGGTTAGTATTTTAATTTCACTTATGTGCACTTTGTATTAGGTCCCGAGCACTATTGTTCTAACTCTAGCATTTATATTTATAGTACTATTATTTATTTTATGCTCTTACTTTTTTATATATTTATTGTTTCTGTATATTTATTGTTTTATGTCTTTTAATATTAGTGTTTGTAACGTTTCATTATAGGATGGCTTGCCTGTTCTTTTATTGTTTTCACGATTAATATGTTTATGTTTTTAGTTTTCGCTTGGCTAGCCCCTGACGAAGGTACGAAACACGGCCTGTGTCGGGCGGCCGTTTGGTTTAATAAAGGACTCTGTCTTTCCGTTTCATTCACGCCTGTGACTGTTTCTCCTGTGTTCAGCGTGATCTGTGCTTTTGCGGTGAGGCACTGTTTCTAGCCAGGTCATTTGTGCCCAAGTGGATAACAACATCACGTTTGGAGTGTTCACTTTTTGCGCTAAGTATTTCAACAATTTGGCTTATATTTCTGCTGACTGGAGAGCCTGGTAGCCACATGACTATCTTCTCTCCTTTGAACTGTGTTCCCAAGTTGGTGCCTCTGATGATGGAATCTCCAAGTAGTAGTAGTTTTCTGTTTGGTGAGGTTTTCTTCATATTTGCTGCTTTAGCAGGAGATTGGGCACTGTCTATCTCATTTAAGGGCCCTTCAGTTTCTTTGGATTGGGCATCCTCATTAGCCAAGGCAGAGAAGGCGTTGTGCAGGGATATCTCTTAATGTATAGGATGTCTCTGCGTTACAGGTTGCAGTCTACCAGAACCCACTGTGATCCATTTGTTCCTGGGGTGTTTGATTCTTTGTGGGAGCGGTGGTGGACTTTGTTCAGTTTGTATCCTAGAAGAGATGCGCTTCATTGCAGCCAATTCCTCTCTCAGTAGAGACACTTCTTTATGCATGGCAGCTAGGTCTTTCCTTAGAGTCAGTTCTTCATGCATGGCAGCTGACTTGAGGCATATAGGACAAGCTCTTAGGCTCCAAATGATTTGTCTTGGAATGAAAGTACCGCAGTTATTGCACTGAATACATGACATGTTGTGTATCGAAAGGGATGCATCAGCCTCCGATGGGCCAGGACCAGCCTATCGATACTCCCCAACTGATTCCATTGACATTCAGAAACCATACTGCAGCCCTTCCACCTTTGTTGATGGCAACCCTTGAATGTTTCCTTAAGCGCTTAAGAGTGGATGGAGGTCGTCTTTGCCTGATATGGATCAGCTACTTCAACTGCATTGAGGTCAGAGCATTAGGGCAACTGGCTTATCCTCTATACCCTCTGTCTGTGGGAGATTTGTTGTCATCAAGGATTCAAAAGGCCTCTGCTCCAGTGACTGCCTGGCTGGTGTCCATCTTGAGTGCATCAGGAGGTGATTGCTTACCAAGGCATTGACTGTCGTTGGTGCACCGATGCTGTGTATAGATCCACACCGCAAGAGGAGCAGAAGTCTGCCCAGGCAGAGATCCAGACATTGTTGAATATTGGTTCTGGGTCTGAGACAGAGCATGCCTGGGCTTCTGAGGATGACTGAAAGTACTCCTCAAAGGAAAGATCTCCTTGCCACCGCATGAGAGAAGAAAATCACTTCTGATGGAGCTGTTCTTTATTTTATTGTATTTTATTTGGGGGGGCGGGGGGGTGCATGGCCAAGTCCATTTCATTTAAATTGGAGACTGAGGGGAGCTGAGGGCTTGAAGCATTGGAAATCCTCCTGTACTGTGGTCCCCCAGAGGATTGTGTGACACTACTCGTTCACAGAATTCTGAAGGACGTGTAGAAGAGAATGTGGCCGTTTCCCCTATCTGTGCAACCCCTGAACAAGGTTGACTCAATGTACTGAGTCCAGAAGGTTGTTCTCAAAAGGGCTAAGACCTCCCAAGATGCACTTTTCAGTTTCCCTGGGGAGGGAGGCCTGGACTTTGGATCCTTTTGGGAAGAAGTTTAATCAGAACTCTATGCTCACTCCCCACAACATCCTACCAGCTTTCAGGGGCTGGGTATCATCCACGATGTTCCACATGTGGAACATTGTGGATGATATCCAGAAGTTCAGTTGTCTCCTTCCAGAGCAGGGGTTCTCAACCCAGTCCTCTGGACAGACCTTGCCAGTCAGGTTTTCAGGATAACGATAATTAGTATGAATGAGAGAGGTTTGCAAACAATAGAGGCAGTACATAAGGATTTCTGTCATGCATATTCATTGTGGTTTTCCTGAAAACCTGATTGGCTAGGTGTGTCCGGAAGATTGGGTTGAGAAAATCTGCTCCAGAGAAAGTCATGGAACTCCTGTCCCTAGTTATCAAAGGGAAGCTTGACCATTTTTCAAACTTTGATATATCCCACCTTGTTATCTATATCTTTGAAAGTATTTACCCTGTTGCAGATTTTATCATCCACAGAGAGGAAAATCTTTCCTGAAAGACCACCTGCAGTATCACTTAGAGAAATGTTAAAGTACAGGACCAAGGACTGATTTATTTATCAGTTTTTCTATAGCACTTTATCCTATGGTTAAAGGGGTTTACATCAAACAGAACATTATACATTGTAACAGGGTAGTGTCCCTCTGGCACATCACTAGTAATGCCACTGTCTTTAGAGTGAACTCCATTTATTACTATTCTGTCATCTCCCTTTCAACCAGTTTCTTATCCAGCAGTCACTTTAGAGTTCCAGGGGCATTCGATTTATAAGGTGATGATGTGGAATGGTATCAAAGGTTTTGCTGAAATCTTATACCACATCTGGCATGCTCTTCCGATCCAATTCTCTGGTCACTCTGTCAAAGAAATCAATCAGATATGTCAGATATGCCCCTCTAGTAAAGCCATGCCTTGGTAGCGTTTCCATTTAATTTATTCATCACAGCGATCAGACTAACCGGTCTGTTCTACTTTTGTGGACAGGAGCCACATTTGCCCATCTCCAGTCCTCCAGGATTACTCCTGACTCTAAAGAAGCACTGAAAAGGTCAGACAGCAGAACTGCCAGTAGTTATTTAAAATTTATATAAACCGCTTATCGGTACTCCTAAGCACCAATACAATAATGCATTCACAATAATCAAGCATACAAAAACAGAGCACAAGCCTCTCTAAAATGCAAGGTTTTTAAATTCTTCCTAAAAGAAATATCATGATCCACAGGAAGCACCAGAGGCAAAGAATTCCAAAACTGTGGTCCAATGACAGAGAACTCTCTTGTATTCACAGTTTGTCTTTATCACTCCTACAATAGGAACAACAAGCAAAGATTGGTCCACTGATTGAAAATCCTTCCTGGGAACATTCCGTTCTAGGAATGCCATCAATTTATTACATTTCAATGCAGATAGTAATGAAAAGAGAAAATGCAAACATCTGTACTTCAAACGAAATTGAACAGGCAACCAATGCAGCTCGATCAACATAGAGGTAACACGTTTGAATCTTCCCCTACCCAAAATTACCCTGGCTGCCACATTTTGAACCAGTTATAGCTGATTTAACAAATAATTGGGCTGACCCAAATAGAACATGCCACAATAATCCAGCCACTGTAGGACAAATGTTGGTATAACCACATGAAGATCAGCCTGTTCTAAATACCTTTTAAGACTTCTAACCTGCTGCAGCTTAAAAAGTACCCCCTGCACCACCTTTGCCATCTGACCATGAAAAGATAATGTACATTGCAAAACTATCCCCAAGTACACTGTCTTGTCCTCCACCAAATATGCTTAATCAAAGAAATGCATTAGAGAAAGAAAAAGCCCCATTAATATTCTTTTTAAAATTAAGAACCAAACCATTATTTGCCAATATTAATTGCAAAGAAGATAATCCTGCTGCCATTTCAAAATGCTCAAAAATCAAAATATCATCAGCATCAAGCCAAAAGTCTAGACACAAAATACAAAGCAGCGTACAAAGGGGTGCCAAATAAATGTTAAAACAACACTGCAGATACAGAGGAACCTTGAGAAACCTCACTCTCCATCGAATTCTATCCATATTTTTGGGCATAATTTTTATCCGTCAACTGAACAGATGAAAAAGATGCAAACCACTGCAGTCTACACCTCCAATACCCAGACATGCAAGTCCATTGTAACAACTTAGGTATCTTAGAATCAAAAGCCGCTATAATATCGACAAACAAAAGTAGAAAAAAAAGTATAGTTCCCTGAGGTAATGTTTCTCAGCAGTGTATCCATCAGAGGCACCAGAAATGTGTGTCAACTGATCAGGGTGAAAACCATGTTGCCAGATATCTAATACCCTATATTTCCAGGAACAAGCAGGAATGTAGTCTTTAATATGGAATGTATTCTTCACATATGGGTGACATTGGTACCAATGGAGCCTGCGCTGAAAGGCTCCCTAGCATCCAATTGGAAAGCTTTTGGGAGCACTCCACTGCACCTGCGTGACTGCCTTCCCAACTCCCTCTCCTGAGTTTTTCATTTTCCATGTAGCCAGCAGGAAGCAAATCCTGTCACCGCAGAAAAACTATCTTTTTTGTGGATAGCGTCTGCCTTCCTTCCTTTCTTTCTTTCTTCTTTTTACTTAATTAAAAAAAAATGAATTTCAGGTATCTTGATGGTATCTTAGGCCTTAAGCCTACTATATACCCTACATCAGAGGTTCCCAACTCCAGTCCTGGAGGGCCAAACACCATTCAGGTTTTCAGGCTGTCCCTAATAAATATGCATGAGATGCATTTCCATGCACTGCCCCATTGTATTCAAATGTATCATGCATATTCATTAGGGACAGCCTGAAAACCTGAATGGTGTTTGGCCCTCCAGGACTGGAGTTGGGAACCTCTGCCCTACATAGACAGTATGGAGAAACCAACTAGTGGTTTAAAAAAATGTGCTAAATGTGCCAGCACTATCTCAGCGACTGACACCCATGATTAGTGTTTCAAATGCCTCTGCCGAAACCACTGCCAAAAGATTGTCCCCTTTGTCAAAAGATGATACGGAGAGGCCTACAGAACCAGGCCTCCAAACTTGGGACACTCTTCCCCTCAGATGCGGTATCCTTGGCTTCCACATCATCGAGGGCCTCATCCTCCTCCAATGGATCCCAGTTCTCAGCAAAGTGGCCTAGTGGTTCAGGCCAGAGGGCCGGGGGTTCAAGTCCCACCTGGGAACAGCAATCTCAGGCTGGAGGGACTGGGGTTTCTAATCCTATAGGCACTCCTTGTGGCCTTGGGCAAGCCACTTAACTCTCCATTGCCTCAGATACACATAGATTGTGAGCCCTTTGGGGATGAGGGAATATATCCAGTACCTGTTTGTAGTAATTACATAATGTAAACCGCTTTGATTGAAGGATAAAGCGGTATAGAAAACTGGTTACATAAAATAAAATAAATAAATAAAGTCCAAACACAAGTCTTCATCAAAGAAGGAGGAACCCTCCAGAGGTAGATCTCCTTCCAAGCATCGAGAACCCTCTGGTGTTGCCCTGGAGGAGGATCGGCCTGCCAAACAGCCCCGGCAGGAGGCTCTGTCCTCCAAAGCCATCGAGGAGTCCCAAGATGCTCCTGAGGCCTTGACCTCCAGAGAGCTACTGGTGCCATGCTCTGGGATGGTGGCGCAAGTACCCACCATCGATACCCGAGCATCGGCAACGTCAATGGACCAGCGCATACTGGCCATAGAGTGGAGCTTGGCAGCTCTCCTGGCAGCCTCATTACCTATAAAACCGTTGGCGCCAGGCACCATCCCCTCGGTACCAGTGCCAACATTGACACCGCTGCCACCTATGCCCTCTCTTGAGTCTATCACTGATACCGGTACCCAGCCCAGATGGCTTACCAAGGCCAATACCTCAGAGTATCAGTACTGGCATCTAGCTTTAGCCAAGCACCATGCCCGTTGATACTTCGAGTCCTCCGATTCCATTGTTTTGGATGCAGAGCTACTCGATTTCCAGGGGCCCTGGGACCTGTTCTCAAAGCCTTCCCTGCTGCAACAGCGACATATGTCGCCTCTGAAAGAACATCAGAAAAGGAGCCAAGGGCAGATGAATTGGGGATCCTCCAATACCCAACAGCACCCAAAGAGGCAGCCACTCTGCTGGTGCACTGCATCCTGCATGACCTTATGCTTCATATTTGGGACACTCCTCTCACAGTCTCACCTTACAGTTGTCGATTCGATATCTTGTACCGTGTACCTGATTGTCTGGGCTTCCAAAAGCTGCAGCTTCCATACCACTCCATGGTGGCTGAATCGGTGATGCACCGAATCAAAAGCTCGAAGACTCGCTCCTCAAATCCTCCAGGTAGGGAATCGAGGACTCTCGATGCCTTTGGGCAGTGATGTTTCCAGGCATCCATGCTTTCGGCCAGGATTAAGTCTTATATTCTCTACATGGGAATGTTCCTCAAGGAATCCCCCAAGGCTCAGCTTTCTCAGCACTACTATTTAATATCTATCTCCAACCGATATGCAAAATATTCCAGAAGCACAGGGTGAAGTACAATATTTATGCAGATGATATCATGTTTTACCTCACATACACTCCATCTGAACCCCATATACAACAGTTACAGTCATGCTTCGAAGACATATCCGAATGGCTAACAATGCAGAATTTGAGGATAAATTACAAAAAGACTGAAGCAATATTTGTAACAAAAGATAAGAAGTTTAATCCTCCAACAGAGATAAATCTCAAGGAAGCATCAATAGAAGTGAAAGGGAAGTTCACTATCTTGGCGTAATACTTGATCAAAACCTAACATTTACAACACATATCAGCAAGACAACTTGCACAATGTACAGTAAACTGAGAACATTACAGCATCTAAGACCATTAATTGCAACCACAGATTACAGAACAAGCAATACAAATTTTTAAAAATGGTTTGCTTCAGAAATTAAATGTGCTGTTTCTTAATTTGATAGCTGATTTCAAATATGATAGTGAAATTGGTCAATTAGCTCCTGTTTCTATGATATGTTGAAGAATTTACATTTTACCACTGTGTATGGTGAAAATTGAGCCTAAATCCTTAGATGTAAATTAAAATCTTATTACAAATGAAACTTTGCACAATAACAAGCATGTTTTTATTAAATAAAGTTCATAAACAGAGGAGTAATTCTGCCTGCAATTTAACTTTTATTAAGAACATTTGTAAGTACATTCTAGCAAGTTTTGTTCTCATTCAGTGGCTTCACGACTCTTTCTGATCTGTTTCTTGTACTGAAGCAATGGAATATCCCTTGTCACTGTCCAGCAGTAGTCTGCAAGCATTGATGGACTCCATTTACCCTGATACCTCTTTTCCATGGCAGCAATGTCTTGGTGAAATCGTTCTTCATGTTCATCACTTGCTGCTCCGCAATTTTGTGGGAAAAAATCTAGATGAGTGTAAAAATCGAATCTTTAAGGACATGTTGCAACCAAGGTTTTTGTATGCCTTGAGAAGATCTTGAACAGTCTCTTGGTAATTATTTGCTTTGTTGTTTCCAAGAAAAGTTTGTGTCACTGATTCAAATGCTATCCATGCAGCCTTTTCCTTTCCACGCAATAAACGAAAAAATTTGTCATCTTGAAGAAGTGCACGAATCTGAGGGCCAACAAAAACTCCTTCCTTAACTTTGGCATCACTTAGTCTAGGAAATTTACCACTAAGATACCTGAAAGCAGGTTTAGTTTTATCCATCACCTTGACAAAGTTTTTCATTAGTCCCAACTTGATGTGCAAGGAAGGCATCAAAATCTTGTGGCTGTCTACAAGTGCTGGAAATAGAACATTTTTGCTTCCAGGATCCAGTGACTGACAGAATGGCCAGTCCCTTTTGACGAAATGACAATCTCTAGCATGACTATCCCATTCACACAGGAAGCAGCAGTACTTGGTGTATCCACCCTGAAGACCAAGCAAGAGGGCAACCACTTTGAAGTCACCACAGATTGACCATAGATGTTGATCATAGTTTATACATTTCAAAACTTGTTTGATATTGTCATAAGTCTCTTTCATAAAAGCTGCATGGCCAATAGGAATTGATGGTAGCAAGTTGCCATTATGCAGCAATATAGCTTTAAGACTTGCTTTGGATGAATCAATGAAGAGTCTCCAATCATCTGCATTGTAATTGATATTGAGGGCTGCCATTAAACCTTTTACGTTGTTGCATGCAGCAAGATCACCTTCTTTGAAAAAGAATGACACCAAGTCTTTCTGACGGTCCTGGAAAAAATAAATTTGAACGTCACCAGCCAGAAGATTCCACTGCTGTAGTCTGGAACCCAAAATCTCAGCTTTATTCTTCAGGAGATCCAAATCCCTGACAAGGTCGTTCAATTCACCTTGCGTTATGAGGTGTGGCTCATTAACAGTGGCCAGAAGAAACTCTGGGTCACGTGAGGTTGACGGTTCATGACTACAAACTTCTTCCTCTTCCTCACTTGATTCTAATGATAATGATTCTGACATTTGGGAATCGGCAACCCTTCTTCATGAGGTACTGGGCGTATTGCAGATGGAATGTTTGGATATTGCACAGTCCACTTACTCTTTCTGGATATGCCTTTCTGAATTGGAGTAACCATGCAGAAGTAGCAATTGCTGACATGGTCTGTGGGCTCTTTCCAGTTCATTGGAACTGCAAAAGGCATTGATTGCCTTTTCCCATTCATCCATTGCCTGAGATTTGTTGCACATGTATTGTAGCATATGTGTGACACCCAGCTCTTATTCTGATCTCCTATTCTGCAGCCAAAATATAAGTTGCAGGCTTTCTTAACCGCCACAGTCATATTCCGTTTTTGTGATGTAAAAGTCACTTCACCACAAAAATAGCAGAAATTATCTGCATTATTAACACAAGTATGATGCATCGCCAAATACGCTGTGATTGACCTATTGGCATAAAATAATGCAAAATAATTAATTTTTAATTTTTCTGTGACTAATACACCTTAAGATTTATACTGTCAAGTGATGCAAATTTAAATACTGATTGCATCATCTGGTTTTGGACAGATATTTCTATTGGTTGCAAGTAGAGATTATGCAATATCGTGCCAATGTTGCATAATACATAGTTAATGGCCCCTAATGACTAATTAATAGCATATATCTTAGCAACCAGACCTAATCAGCCATTTTCATTATGATTTCTGTGTTCAGTAGCCTTAAATTAGTTTAGAACAGCTGCTTTTGTGGCTGAAGCATTTTGGCTGTTGAACAGTTATCACACCACACTTCGATTTTTTAATGGAATACTCCAAGGCCTAACAAAGCAATCGATCTATCAGCTACAGCTAGCACAACACACTGTAGCATGCATGCTACTCAAAACTATTGAAACATGAAAATAGAACCCCCATTCTACAATACCTTCACTGGCTCCCCGTGGAGATTAGAGTAAAATATAAATCCCTAATGCTGACATTCAAAATTCTACATAACTTATCATCCATGTACCTCGGCTCTCTAATAAGCCTTACTGCTTACAACAGAAGAAGGGAACATGCAGAAATGACACTTGCGATTCCACCGGAATTAAGAAAGACTGGTCAAACTACAAGTAAAAGAGCATTCTCCTTATATGCGCCAATACTCTGGAATGTTCTCCCTGACAAATTGAGAAAGGTCAATGACATATTTGCATTCAGAAAACAGCTAAAAACACATATATTCACTGAATATTTTGGAGTTTCGACAGAAGAAACATATACAGATCCAACATAATAGGAATACCGGTATCCTCATAGACAATGATAATGTAGACAATGCCCACATTAAATTAATGGACTAACATACCTTTGTATATAATTCACCATTGTACATAGTTTAATATTATTTATTTATTTATTTAACATTTCTTATATACCGCCTTTCATGATATCAAGGCGGTTTACATTGAACAAACTGAAATTACTTTGAACAGGGCATTATAACTTGGAGATAACTATTTTACAGGGAACATGGGCAATGGAGGGTTAAGTGGCTTGCCTGTGGGACTAGAAACCCCAGTCCTTCTGGCCCAAGGTTGCTGTCCTTTAGTGGGATTTGAACCCCTGACCTTCCGGCCTGAGGTAACTTGCCCCAACCACCAGGCCACTCCTCCTCCCTGAGACTACAGCTTACCTAACCATTTATAATGTATATAGTTAAAGGTTTTGTGCACAACATGTTTCATGTAAAATGTTTTGTTCATCTGTAAACCGCTTTGATGTCCTGATAAGGCGGTATATAAAATACATACATAAATAAGGAGGTATCTAAGGATCTCGAGATTTTTGCTCCTCTCCTCCCAGATGACAAGAGGACGGACTATTTTGCCATAGTCAAGCATAGCCAAAATGAATCCAGATTTGTCAATAGGGCCACCTTCGATGCCTTTGAATGTACAAGCAGGGCTACAGCCATATGCATCGGGGCCAATGTTCCCTCTAATTTTCTGAAGGCTGTGTGCGCATAAAATATCAGCTGTGCAGCTTTTGAAGGAAGGTTAAATTTTTGTGCGCCACATAACGACACTCGGAGTTATATACTTTAAAATTTGACTACACGTCAGAATACAGTATGTATACCACATTGATTTTAATCAAATTAAATGAAAATAAACGATTACTAAATGAAGTGGAAAATTTCTAGTAATTACAATCACAGCTTTTAAATTTTAAGATGTCTGTGTTGTTTTCTATCAGAATCGGAACCGTAATTTTTGTGCACTCTGTTGTAAAGTATGTGCGCTCGCTCGGTGAGGTGTGTGCGCGCGCACACGCGCACAGCTTAGAGGGAATAGTGATCGGGGCCCATAGAATTGCATGGCTTTAGGCCTCAGATCTTGTACAATAAGTTCAAGATAAGCTGGGCAACATACTCTGCACAAGGGAGAACCTCTTTGGCAAAGACTGGCAAGATAAGGCCTCTAAATTAGAGTCAGAGATATAATACTTTAAAGAGATTGTCTAGAGTCATAGCTGACCCTGCTAGGAAAAAGACATCTGCAAAGAAGTCTCTCTACAATAATAATAAGAAGTTCTTCTTTTCTTATCCACCCGCTTCTCAGTATCAGGGTCAGGCCTCACAAAAGACGCAGCAGCCTTCTAAGCAACAGACAAAGCCACAGGTGGTAAATCTCAACCAGCTCCGCAAACACAGTTTGCATCTGGTTTCTGACTCTTTCCTAGAGAACATTGCTACCCTGCCTCTGGAGGAACCCCACCTCCTCCACATAGCAGGCAGACTGTGTCACTATGCCCACAAATGACACCTCATCAGCTCAGAGCAGTGGACACTAACCATAGTCCAGGGAGGGTACAGACTACATCTACAGACTCTGCCACCCTCCACTTTCACAGGGGGAATATTAAACGTAACCCTCACTCACTGCTGTCCTACAGGACGAGGTGTCCTCTCTTATGTCTCAGGACACCATAGAAGAAGTCACCATATCCCAACAGGGAATGGGCTTCTACTCTTCGAACTTTCTCATCCCAAAGAAAACGGGAGTGTACAAGCCCATTCTGGGCCTCAGAAATGTCAACAAGTTTCTAGTCCACAAAAAAGTTCAAGATCTCCCTCTGGGCTGCTCTTCCCTACCTCCAGTCAGGACTGGCTCTGTTCTCTAGATCTAAAAGAAGCGTGTACACACATCCTCATCCACCAGGGACACAGGAAGTTTCTACACTTTTCAAGGAAAACATTATCAATACAGAGTCCTCCCCTTCAGACTTGCCTCTGCCTGAAGAGTCTTTGCAAAGTGCATACCTAAGATCTCGGGGATATTCGTCTTCCCCTACTTAGATGACTGGCTAATAAAAGCAGACACCTCCCAAGGGATACTGCTCTCCTTGCATTGTACCATCACAGTGCTACAACTCTTGGGCTTTTTGATAAACTTCCCAAAGTCCCAGCTCGCCCAAACTCAAAGCTAGATTCATCAAAGCCCTATTAGATACCCAACAGTCCAAGGCATTCCTGCACCAGCTGTGGTTTGCCCGTCTAGTTAAACTAGTATCCCAGACGCTCCTAAGAGGACATCTGACCGCCCGAGAGATGCTACAGCTCCTCGGACACATGGCCTCTACAGTACATGTCGTTCCATATGCCTGACTACATATGCAGACAGTCCAGTGGACTCTTGCCTCCCAATGGAAGCTGGTCTCGGGCCATCTCCGGGACAGGATCCAAGTCACTTTCCATCTGACCACATCCCTTCAGTGGTGGTGTTCTCCAGAAAATCTGCTCATAGGGTCACCTTTTCAGATGTCTTTACTTCAATGCACTCTGACAACAGATGCTTTAAAACTGGGTTAGGCAGCTCACCTGGGCAATCTGACCACACAGGGGCTCTGGACAATGCAATAGTCGCAACTCCAGATCAATCTCCTGGAACTTTGAGCTATCTCAAATGCCCTCAGGATGTTTCAACATCAACTCAGGCACAACAGGTCCAAGTCAGGACGGACAATCAGGTTGCCATGTTTTATGTGAACAAGCAGGGAGGAACAGGCTTTTGGATCCTCTGCAAGGAGGCACTACACTTGTGGTACTTTGCCATTGCTCATCAAATACACCTCCAAGCAGTGTACCTCTCAGGAGAGTCAAATGATTTGGCAGACAGACTGAGTCTCATTCTTCTTCCCCACGAATGCTCTTTCTATTCAGATGCAACATCCTACATCTTGCAGACCTGGGGAACCCCAGACATAGATCTGTTCTTGACTCCCCAAAATGCCAAGCTTCCTCACTTCTGCACAAGAACTCCAACATCCACCATCCAACCAATGGATGCCTTCCACCTACACTGGGATAGGCATCTGCTTTATGCTTTCCTTCCTATACCCCTCATTCCCAAGACACTTTTCAAGCTTCAGTCAGACAAGGGCTCCATGATACTCCTAGCCCCCCACTGGCTGAGGCAGCCTGGTTTCCTCTGCTTCTATGTCTGACTCAGACTCAACCTCTGTGATTGGGATCTGCGTCAGATCTCCTCTCCCGGGATAACAGCTCACTACTCCATCCCAATCCACAGTCTCTCTGTCTCACAGCTTGGCTGCTGAGTGCATAGCTTTCCAAGGTCTTAACCTAACCTAAGAGGTTAAGGAGATTCTTTTGGCTTCTAGGAAGCCCTCCACCAGACATTCATATGCTTTCAAGTGGCGTAGATTTTCTGTCTGTTCCCAGAAGAATCTCAATCCCTTTTCTGCTCCATTGGAGTCACTTCTCCAGTATCTTCTCCGTCTGTTGACAGGTCTGAAGACCAACTTGGTGAGCGTCCACCTCAGTGCAATTGCAGTCTCTCACCACCTACTGGATGGATGGCCCATCTCCTTTCAACCACTAGTAGCCCATTTCATGAGAGGTCTTCTCCTGTCCAAACCGTCCATTAAGCCACCTCCGGTAGCTTGAGACCTCAGCGTCATTCTAGCGCAGCTTCTCAAGCCGCCTTTTGAACCATTGACCACGACCTCACTAAAGTTCCTGTCTTGGAAGGTAATTTTCCTAATTGCCCTCACTTCAGCTAGATGTATTAGTGAGTTTCAGGCTTTAGTGGCAGACCCACCTTGTACCCACTTCCACCATGACAAAGTCGTCCTTAAGACTTACCCACACTTTATGCCAAAGTTGGTGTCTCCTTTTCATTTAAACCAGTCAATTTTCCTTCCAGTCTTCTTTCCCAAACCGTATGCGTCTCGAGCAGAAGCAGCCCTGCACACTCTTGATTGCAACTGTGCGTCGGCTTTCTATCTCCCAAGGACTTGAGATCACCGCAAAGCCTTGCTGCTGTTCATCTCCTTTGGCCCTGGTTACCTGGGTCTCCCTGTATCTAAACGCATGCTCTCCAGATGGATAGCGGACTGAATCTCATTTGCCTATGACAAAGCAGGACTCTCCCTGGAAGGGCATGTCACTGCTCACAATGTTCGGCCATGGCCACCTCGATGGCAAACCTATGTTTAGTAGCCATCGACGAAATTTGCAAGGCAGCAACTTGGTCTTCTGTCCATACCTTTGCTGTTCACTATTGACTGGACAGGGACTCCTTCCGGGATGCCATGTTTGGGCAGGCTGTACTGCAGCACCTCTTTCAGACTTAGGCAACTCCTACCCTCCTTCCTGGACTTTGACAATACCAGAAATCCATGAGGGATCCATGTCTCTTCAAGCCTACTCAGAGGTGAACCTCCACCGGTTCTGAGATCACTTCATCTGGGAGCTAGGGAGTTCCATATGTGAAGACTACATTCCTCCTTGTTCCTGGAGATAGCGTAGTTACTGAATTGTAACAGGTGATCTTCGGGAACAGCAGGAATTTAGTCTTCGCAACCTGCCCTCCTCCCCTAGAAGTTGTAGGGTTTCTTTTTCTCTCCTTTCTCAGCTACAAACTCAACTGAGGAGAGGGAGTTGGGAAGACAGGAAGACAGTCGCGCAGACGCAGTGGAGTGCTCCCAAGAGCTTTCCATTTGGATGCTGGGAAGCGTTCCCATGCGGGCTCCATCGGTACTGACGTCAGCCATATGTGAAGACTACATTCCTTATGTGAAGACTAAATTCCTGCTGCTCCCAGAGATTTTATTTATTTATTTTATTTTATTTAGTAAACACTTATATACCGCTACTTCCAGCGATCAGAAGCGGTTTGATTATAATTTTGGGATTTGTCAAAAATCAAGACAGAAAAGTTGGGGCATAGATAGAGAGAACAGGGGTAATACACAGCACACATAGTAGGGTCTAAATATAGACCTTAATGTACTAACATACATTACAAAAGAGATTATCCTTCATCTATTTACATTTTTACATACAGCTATTCTCTTCCTCTTTTATCTTCTTGGATTTACATCTGGTCGTAGTGACAATTGAACAGATGCGTTTTCAATTTCTTCCTGAAGTCAATTATGTCTTTAATTGCTCTCAGCTCGTGTGGTAGGTGGTTCCATAAAGTGGGGGCAGAGAAGGAGTACGCTCTGCGGCTAGTACAGGTGAGTAACTATACTTACTCTGCACAAAATACTGTAACTGCACATCACTGCCTGCAAAACCAACTTTCCAAGAAAAGGCAGATTTGAGATAGTCTATAATTATATGGATCAGACAGATCCCCCTTGGAATCCTTTATAATGGGCCGAATAGAGGCCTGTTTCAACACATCGGGCGAGAAACCAGTGGCTAATGAAGTGTTCATTAAATAAAGCAAAAAAGGCATTACCAAGTCTTTACAGTACCAACTGAAATGTCAGAAGACAATGTGTTATTTATATGACTCAATAAATGAGCCAGCCTGCCTTCTGAAAATGTCTCCCACACTGGCTGACAAACACTAGGGCCAGACAAAGCGTGGAACTCTAAGACAATGTTCTTATTACCCACATGAGATGGATCGTAGTGGGAGTTCTGAACAAATACATCAAGCAGAACATCAGGACCTAATGGAATAACATCCCCAAGATTACTCTGGCTGCGCGATACAGAACGAACAGTAGGATACCCTCAGATGAATCCTGTCTGGTGCCATAACCTGTTTAGTTAGTTCCTCATGAACATGGTATCCTAAAAATTTTTCAGGATCCACCTCATTTTCATTTCTATTTCTTCTGAGGTTCTGTTCCTGTTTCTTGTGGTGGTCGCGCCCCTACCAGGCGGTCGCCTAGTAGGGACGGGAAGCCATCTTGAATTCCTCTTTACCAAGGATTGTAGTTGAGTATAGAGAAAAATGAACCAAGTGGTTGTTTCAAAGCACACAGGAATTTTATTAGCTTCCGTGGCAAGCGGATAACAAATCTTTCAAGCAGTTGTACACTCAAGTCAAAGAAAATAAAGGATAATCTTCTCCCATTAAAGCAAAGCTCACAACCAATGTTGTAGTAGAATTATTTACACAGGCTTTCTTTTCTTTTCCCTTTATGATGCTTCTCAATTCCGTAATCATAAAGCACATGTATTTACAATTCCTAACTTCTCACTGCTCTCAGGCTTTCATTACTTAGCCACAATGCACATATCACAGTCCATCTCAGAACAAGCTAAAGTCAGGTCACTTTCTTTACTTTCTACCTCCATGCTTTCTGCTGAGCTATATCTTGGCAAAGTTTGAAAACGCTCGGGCACTTTATGCTTAATGTCCTTTAACAGGTTAAACAGCCTATTCCACTGAATGGCCCCTTCTCCTCTAGGTAGGACTTCAACGGGCTTCTCCTGTTCAGTTTCTCCTGAAAACCCCTTCTTCCTAAACCGGGTTTTCCCAGGCCTAAACCTCTCTTCAGAGTCAGAGCAAGAAACACAGGGTTTTGGCTTTACTGCTTTCTTTCTCCTACCTTGGAGTCTTGTTGCAGCACCTTCCTGGCTGAGGCTTCTGTGGCTTGTGACTCTCTCTGCCTCTGAGCTAGACAGGGAATCAGGGTAAGATCTCCACTTCCCTTCCTGGGGCTTCTGCTGCCTGCAGACCGACCCTTCATCAGAGGAGTCTAAGCATTCTTGCTTTAGCCTTCCCAAAGCCAACCTTTTCTCTTTCTCCCTCTTGCCAGTCTGTTTGGTCCTCTGCCTGGAACCTTCTCTGTAGCTTCCTTGGCTGCAGTGCTGGCTGCTCTTATCTCTGCTGCTGCTCTCTTTGTGGCTGCTTCTCTCTTGGCTGCTTCTTGCTTGGCTGCCTTTCCCTTGGCTGCTTCTCCCTTGACTGCTTCTCCCAACTTTGTTTGTTTTCTCAAACTTAAACGTTGAGCAGGGCACCTCCCTTCCTGACTCCACCCACTTGTACCTCCTACTCTTACCTGGGGTTGTCATGGAGTCTGGGAGTGGCTTAAACCTAGCTCTACCCTCTTGGTTTCTCTCAGGGATTTTGCTGTGGTGTATGTGTTCTAGTGCACCCATCCCCCGAAAAGAAGAAAAAGTTCTTCTTTCTCTTTTATTTCCATGTTGAGCTGCACTCTCCTTACCACATTTTTCATCTGTGAACACAGAACAGAAATATTTGTTAAGCAATTCAACTTTATCCTCATCAGCCTCTACATATTCCTTCCTTTCACTATTGAGCTTCACAGTATCATCTTTGCATTTCTTTCTGTCACTAAAATACCTTTAAAAAATAAAGTGTGTCTTGCACACATGTTCTACTGTATTGGCTCTTTTTTTCTTCCCTTTGCATCTTTTCTTTCCTGGCTACTTTACTGGTTTTCCATGGCTTCTCCAGATATTGTTGCTCATCTTCCTCTTTCTGCTATCCCTTGTAGTTTATGAAGGCTAACCTCTTTTCCTACCTCATTTTCCTCTTTTATTTATGTTCCTAACCAAAAAGTGTGTTTTTAAAATATCGCCTTTCAGTTTCTCCCCCATCCTCCAGATATTCTCAGCCAGTTAACAACAACTTAAAGTATTCCCCGATCTTATCAAAGTTAGTTTTCCTGAAGTCTAGGATTCTCGCTTATGAATGAACCTTCTCTACCTATGGACTAATACTGAAGCAACCATCTAGTGATCACTGAATGTCAGATGATCACCCACTACAATATCAGAAATACTGGCTTCATTTGTAAGCACCAAGTCCAGTACCACTACCTCCCATATGGGTGTCGTCATGAGTTGACGGAATGGTTCTCCCTGGAGAGAATCCAGCTGTTCCCTACTTCTGGATTACACTGCAGCCGGGATGTCCCAATCAACACCTGGCAAATTGAAATCTTCTAACAATAGCACTTCCCCTTTTATAGCAATATTATGAATATTTTCAATTAAATCTTTTTTTTCTTCTGCCTGCAAGATACTTACAGGGAATTCCTCAGAATTGAGGGACAGCTGAATGCTTTAGAGACAGCAATTGCCTGCCATATGCTGCTAAGGAGATTTTTCTATGAGCACCTGAATAAAGCTGGTAGACTGGATGTGTGGCAGCTTCAAAGAATGAGAGTTAAGAGAAGGATTAAAGAGATCAGAGAGAACCTCAATATCATGCTGTATGAGTTAAAATAAATAGCAGACTAATTTGTAAGGTATTATGCTTCTCTATATGTTTCTCAGTTTCAGGCTACCACCTCTGAGCTTGAGGGAAAAGGATTTGCCAAAATTGGACTACTGTTTGAGTCACTGATAAGAGAAGTGGAGGAGGCTATACAAATTCTTAAGAGTAATGAATCTGCATGGCCTGATTTGTTTTTTTAAACCAGCAGCGTTGTAAAAGACCATGAGGGAGCAAGTTGTTCCTATTTTAAATTGATTTTTAATATGATCAGCAGCCAGGGAAGGATGCTGCCCTTGTTTTGTGAGGCAGTTATTACTATTATCACCAAGGAGGGGAGAGAGATAACATGTGTGGCAGGTTGGGTCCCTTTGTATGCACCTTTGTGTGCATACAGTGAGACTGTGGAATGGCGAGTTTCCTTAATCTGTGGTATTTTCTAAGTCTTATGGCTGTTTTTTTTTATCCCATAATTACAGTGGTGGGGACCACTCTGCCCTTGTATAACTGGTTTATCCCACCAGTGGTAAGTGGAAAACTTAATTTCAGTAGCATTTTCAGCTGTTGCATCTTCTCAGGACTGGGACTCAGTCAAGATAAGCTTAGTGAACATACAGTCCATAAAGAATAAATAAGATGGTAGTTCTTCATGATTTAGTGCTTAATGCTAGAGCTGATCATTGAATCTTGGATTGCAGAAAGTGATGTGCTAAATCAACTCTCTTCTGTTAACTGTAGGATTGAGTCTTTTTGTTTGTCTGAGAGGAGGGTGGAGTTTTCATCATGCATTATTCTCCATGGATAGCAGGAAAAAAGTCTTTCCTTATGGGTGATGTCATCTGATGGGAGTCCCTGCCAGGGAGCATTCTTAGCTTCTGCTACAAGCTTTTGGATGCCTACCTGTTTGCTGTGGTGGTGCCATCTTATCAGTTATTTTTTTTTTTCCAACAATATCTTCCCTATCATCTTGGTATTGCTATTTGCCCTTGTAGTTTCCCTTAGCTAGTGTTTTCGGTTAAGGTTTCCTTTTATTTTCTGTGGCACCTCAGTCCCCTTAGACATTGGCGATTCACTGCAGCTTCGTGTTTTTTTTGTCATTTGATTTTGCTATGGCTAGTCTCTGGACGACATTTTGCAAAAATTTGCCAGTAGGTCAAAGAAGTTTCTCCAGTGCTTGAGGACCATATCCATAACGGTCATGCATAATTGATTTCTCCAGTGCTGGGGACCTGATCATGACCCCTTTTCTTGTAAATTGTGTTTACAGATGACAAAAAGAGGGCTGATGGGTTGATAAAAACTGCACATCATCATTAACGCATCTAAGTTTGATCCATCAACAGCATTGGTCTCTAAGTCTTAGAAGGCTGCATCGGAAGCTGGCGGTACATCAACATTGAGGAGCTCTTGAGCCCACTCGGAGCTGAGCACTTGTAGATTGCTGGAGCATCTGTCATCTCTCGATGTTCTCCCAAAGATGAAGAAGGATTAATCTTCTTTGACACTAGAGGGCAAGAATGGCGAGCATCAGGCGGAGGCCTTGATACATTGACATCGGAGCCCTTTGAGGCGTGGTGTCCAGAGCATTGAGGCTCTGCAGGAGTGCCTCTCTAAGCTGCTCCAAAGGGAAGAGAGCTCAACCTCCAAAACATCGGAGGGGCAGCCGATGGCCTACAAATAGCTGAGACCAGCCTGCTGATACCTCCAGTCAGGTTTCAGGAACATCAACCAATGCTTCTATAGGGCCCATTGCCTTTGGAGATGGCAGACCTAGAGAGAGACCTTCTGAAAACCCATCGAGGACAGAATAACTATGCTGTTCGTTGTTCATTAATACTTAATATATCGCTTTTTTAGGGTAACAGAGCGGTTTACATAAACTTAAAATAACATTAAATAAAACAAATTAAAGTAATAGAAAAAGAACTCCATTTAATAAACAGAAAAGAGAAGGTATCCAGGAGGAGAAAACATCCAAGTATAGTGATAGTGCACTACCAACTAACTGCTCCACACTCAGGAGGGTAACTCAAAGAAACTGTTAAACAGATATGTTTTCAAATCAATTTTGAAACTTTTATATGTAGTAGCCAGTGGAAATGAGAAGGCAGGCTATTCCAAAGGGATGGCATTACAAAGAATAAAGCAGAGTGGTGGGTACTTTAATATTTCGCCTTGGACTGAGCTGGTATACACAGTCTGTTATCGTGAAGTGAACAGAGGGTGTGTGAGGGAGACTAGGGACTGATGAGGGAGGATACAGGTATGCTTTGTTATATGAGGCCTTTAATGTAAGGGAAAACATCTTATATTGAATATGTGCTGCCAGCGGAAGCAAATGATAGTGAATTAATAATTGAGCAATGTGATTATATTTGTGGGTATTAGAGAGGAGAGTTGTATTTATTTATTTGAAAGGTTTTATATACCGCATTTCCACTGATCAATGTGGTTTTCATAGAACATAAGCCCAACTTTACAGAGAACATTGGAACATGGTATAATTTAACTAAGGCAAAGTAAAGTAACATTGTAGCATAGCGGGAACATGATTGGGAGATAATGAATAACATTTTCTTTCAAAAACATAACTATTGCACATGTATATAGCTCATTCATTATACTTCAGGCAGTGCCTTTGAAGTGATCTGAGAATAGATATGTTTTTAATAACTTGTGGAATGTTGGTAGATCGGAGGTGGCTCTAATATTTTGCGGAAGGGCATTCCAGAGGAGAGGGGCATAACGTGAGAAAGATCTAGCACAGGTCGATTGGTTCTGCTTTGTTATTTTTTGGGGTAGCGCAAGCTTGTTTTGGTTGGTTGTTCTTCTGAGCCTGTTGTCTGGAGGTTGTTGTAGCAACTGCTGTAGGTAGAAAGAGTATTTTATATTTGACGCATGACTGGACAGGGAGCCAGTGTAAGTCTTTTAGTATAGGTGTTATGTGACAAGACCTGAGTGCACCTGCAAGAAGACATGCAGCAACATTTTGAGCAAGATGCAATGAGAGAAGGGAGCGTTTTAGTAGCCCTTGCAAGATGGCATTGCAGAAGTCAAAATGTGATAATATCATTGCCTTGGAAAACTGTTCAAAAGTCATGTTTCAAGGTGCGGTCTGAGGTGGTGAAGAACTCTTATTTTATTGTAGATGGTTTGAGTGATTTTTCTGATGTGAGAGTGAGTCGGCGCCTCACCTTAACATATCCAACGCCATCAAAGATCTAAATGCCTCCACATCCGCCTTATATCCATGCCCTGTAAGCTGGCTCAAGACCTCTAATAGCTCCATAAGCTCTTACATACTCCACATCGTACAGACCTCCCTCCAGACTGGCCTAGTACCAACACCTTTAAAAAGTGCCACTATTCGTCCCATCGTCAAAGGTTCAAAACTTGACTCTACCTCACCTACATCTTACAGGCCCATCTCCAGTATCCCCTTCCTTGCCAAGATAACTAAAAAGCTAGTCCAAAATCAACTTCAGAACTTCATAGATGAGCACTCTCCTCTTGACCTATTCCAACATGGTTTCAAAAAGAATCACGGGGTTGAAACCCTCGGTGCTTCCCTCCTAGATTCATTATACTTATTTACCCAGAACTCCACCCAAGGATGCCTCCTTCTATGTCTCGACTTATCCGCAGCTTTCAATTCTCTTCCTCACCACCAACTCTTAGATAGACTCTACGAAATAGGACTGAGAGCCACAACCCTAAAATGGTTCCACTCTTATTTAGAAAACAGACCGCAACAGGTCCATATTGGAAATGACATATCCCTCCCATTTATACTAAAACAAGGAGTCCCCCAAGGATCCAGTTTATCCATGTAACTATTTAACTTATTCCTTCAACCAGTCTGCAAGATTTTTCAAAAGCATGGAATTCATTATCAGTTATATGCAGACGACATTATGTGTTTCACTCCATTCAATCTAATAAACCCCAACTTCTCAAGATTAAGCAAATGCATCTCTGACTTGAAGACTTGGCTTTCAAATCATAACCTCACAATCAACCAATCTAAAACTGAAGCCCTCCAAGTATTCACCAATGCCTCCTACACTCCACCTGCAACTCTCACGCTTGATGATTTCACCCTCACTATTAAAAGTCAAGTGAAATACCTCTGTCTTATTCTTGATCAAAACCTTACATTCCATGACCAGATAAAAAAGACCACTAATACAATTGTCACCCACCTACTCACTCTTATAGGCGGAAGCCTAAGGAGCTTCAGTGGGGCCTCTTCTTAATGTAGCCGGGACTTTACAATGCCCCCTGGGATCTGTAGTCCCACTAGCCAATCAAAAAGGTAGTTGTGAACGAGTAGCCAGGCTTTTTCAAAAGAGGTATTTTATTTCCCTTCTGGGTGAACTTTTGCACATAAGAATCAAAAGAAATAAACCATATTTTTCTGGTACAACTGAAAATGAACTACTGGTAACAAAAAGGTGCTTATCTTCAGCCAGTCTAAAAAGGTAAGACAGTCCTTATACTTTACACAAGTGAATTCTTCACAATCCGTTTCCCTCAACGGATTTCTGTTTCAAACAAATCAGCATAGAGAGGAAATGTTATCTGAGAACATTAGTGCACACTCCATTTGGAACTCCTCAGGACTTTCCCCACAAAAGTCACATTCCATGTCCTCAATGTTTTCCCCGTAGCTATCTTCAGAATGCTTGTAAATCACATCATTGTTGCAAAAACCCTCCTCTCCTTTCCAAAGGCTTCTCTCCCCCTCTCTATCAGGGTGAATTGGAAGGTTACCGTATATAATGGAGTTTTCCTCCAGAGGGCCACACACTCCTAGCTGTGTGTATGGGAAACTCTCCCTTTCAAAGTTCCCTCTATTACAAGGAATTAGCCTGTCCTTTGGCTCGGTTCCCCCGGAGCTTTCTGAGCACGGAAACTTATCGTGGCTTTTTCCCCAGACAAGCCTTCTACTCCCTCTTACAGTGGGCTTTTCTTTGGGCAGGTAAGTATCCCTTGGATAATAGTTACTGCCCTCCCGGTACCTGTTCTCAGGGAAACTTCCTTTCACCGGTTCCTTCCGTCTGCCTGTTTGAATACCACCGTGGCACCAACCACCTGGTTCTTGTTCAGTGCTGCCCAGCACCCTGTAACCAGCCTCTGGTATTCTCTCAGCTATCTCCTGTGGAACACTGCTTGAACCTCCGTGGGAAGTTTTTCCTTTAGTTTCCAAAACAGCTCTCTTCCTAAGCTCCTGGTTAGCTCTCTTCCTGGAATCCTGGTTAGCCCTCCTAGGATCCTGGTTAGCTCTCTTCCTGGAATCCTGATTAGCCCTCCTAGGATCCTGGTTAGCTCTACTACTGACAAACGCTGAGTGAGTTTTATCTGCGTCACTCCTAGTGTTCCGGTGATCCTGCCCTGCCCTCAGCTGTCTCTCATCAGCTAATATGCTATGATGTAATCCCCTACTAGGGCATGCTCCTACACCTGGTGCTTTTGTTTTTGCTGGTTGCTCATAGCAACCCTGATCCATGTGCTCTGAGCTGTCACTTTTAGACCTGCTCAGCTCTGTTTTTCCTATTTCCATAGGCAGATTCTGACCTACCCCATGACACAATATATGCGAAATTACGCACTCTTTGAAACATCCAACCTCTCCTAAACCCAGACTCCTTTCGCACTGTCTGACAGGCTCTCACTATCCCTTCCCTCGACTACTGCAATCTCATCTATCATGGCCTTCCCAAGAATAGACACTTCACAACGCTGGTGAGCTAGAACTTGTGGTGCTTAATTGGCAATCCCAGCCCACATACATTCCATGATGCTGTATAATCCTCAGCCTACTTCCCAAGCAAAGAGTCTTCTAGACAAACAGAGCCAGTTCCAGTAAATCAGAAGACACCCCCCCCCCCGCCGCCTAGGATCCAAGCAATTGATCCCATTCAACCCACACGCTGCATCATCCAAGATCCCACAACTCTTGACACACACCCCATATCCAACAAGTCCCACCCCTCCCACAATCCCCCCATCTCCCCCCAATACTCCCAACTGATGCTCTCCATATGCTTTGTCACTTAATGATGTGTTGGGGGCCCCCTCCAACTCAACATACTCCCTACCCCCTCGCTGTCCCCTCCCAAAGTCTCCCTGCCTCCATGCCCTCATTCCAAGCCTCCGACCGCCCGGCTTCCAACCACGGTAACCACAGTCTTCCTTAAACCTGACAGGTTCACAGCGTCCCTCCCCCTCTAGGACACCCCCTCCCCCACTATCAACCCCATACTCACAATCCATCATCCACACCAATTGGAACAATGGTCTTAGGTCAATATTCAAAACTGGGCCCAGCCGAGTTATGCCTACCACCCTCCGATCCTCCCCTGTTATATTCTCTTAACAGGAAACTACAGACTGCAGAAAAAAGGGAAGGGGAAAGGAAAGGAGATGAACACAATAAGGGGAGGGAAAAGCATTACGAATCATGGCCACAAATACAGAGTCAAAGTCAAGCAACCCCATAAGTACAGTATCAATCCCCTCATATCCATGGCTGAACCAAGATCATCCAGCCATCCTGCCCCAGGCAAAGTTCCCAGGCTACAGCATATTAGCGTGGAGGGTAGAACTAAAGTCTGCTGAGAGACCCGCAACAGTGGGCATGAAGACTAAAAGATTTATTTATTTATTTACATTCTCTTATATACCGCGCTATTCTGCATCAGCGCGGTTTACATTGAACAAACCGAAATTACATTGAACAGGGTATTATAACTCGGAGAAAACTATTTTACAGGGAACATGGGCTATGGAGGGTTAAGTGGCTTGCCCAAGACCACAAGGAGCACCTGTGGGACTAGAAACCCCAGTCCTTCCAGCCCAAGGTTGCTGCCCTCTAGTGGGATTTGAACCCCCGACCCTCCGGCCTGAAGTACATTGCCCCAACCACTAGGCTACTCCTCCACTCCAGATCAGTTCTCAGTGCCTATATAGGGACCCCAGTTCACTTTTCAGCAGATAGTTCACAGCAAAACAAGTAATCCAGATAGACCCAAACAGTCACCATTCCAGTGAGATCTAAGAATGGGGTGCCCATCTGCATCAGCTCAGTTCATCTTTCACTGGGCCGCAACTCCCTTGTTCAGCAGGGCAATTTTATCCAAGTAGTTCAGAGCCGAATCCACATTATCAAAAAGCCGAGAAGCTTCGAGGTGTGTTGGATATTGCAAAACAAACTTTATCTTTGCAGCTACCAACCGCTGACACACCCCCCCTCCGATTAGGCCCTTTGCCACGTGCTCAACTGCACGGAATAGTCCTGGGAGATCATAATCTTATGACCCTCATACTGTATAGGCCCATGACATTTCACAGCCTGAAGGACTTTATCATTTTGCACAAAGTTCAGGAACTGGGCTAAGAACACACATGGCTGCTTGTCTGCCGCTTGTATAGGTCCCACCTGGTGTGCACACTCTGTAATGCGCTTTCTACAATCTTCTCCAAGCGTGAAGGTCAGGGATAGCATGGCTGTAGGAAGCCCCGAAGCTCCACTTTGACCGATTCAGAAATACCAATAATTATCAAATTATTGCAGCAGCTTCCATTTTCTAGGTCATCAAGTTTCTCAGCTTGCTTCGTCACTATGTTCTTTAATATGTAGAACTATCATTGCGCAATGCATTCTCTGCCTGAGAGACCTGGAGTTCCGCCTCTTGTAGCCTCTTGTAGCCTCCCACTGAAACTCTGAAACACCTGAGCCATAGAATCTAACTTGCCATTGACGATATCTAAGCGGCTGGCCAGGGCATCCACTACCGCTGCAGTGATGTCTTACACTAGTGCTTCCTGGGTCTGAGGGTTCGGCAACAGGGGCCCCTCTGCCATCTTGGAGTCCGATTGCGCGGGCTTGTCTTTGTCCCTTCTCGCCGATTTCATGGCTGCCAGAGCACTCTCTGACACACAAGGGTTACCAAGCCACTTTAGAAGACGTCGCAAAGAGCCGAGGAGGGGTCCAAGGAGGCAGCACCTCCAGGAAAGGTAACAAAAGTGTGTGGGGGGGGGGGACCCCTGGAGAGCAACAGTCACATGTCCTGCTTTCAACACATCACTTGACCCCTTAAAGCCATTTTTACAAATTTGCTTTCTAATATGCCTTCCATGTAGTTGTCAAATTTATATTTTTGGTTTGAATAGAGTAGCAGTGCACTGCTCAACGCCAGTTTTTAAGTAATACTGGTGTAACTGATGATGTCATTTACCTATAATTGTGTATTTTGGTATGAGTTGGCCAATTCAGTTTTATTATTTTTTAAATTAAAATATCTTACATCTACATGGGTTGTGTAGAAGAAATGTAATTGGACAAAAATTATAATGGCTCTTCTAAAAAGTTACTTTAGCAAGTAGAATGCTAAGAAGGTAAGTCATTTTTTTACTTTATTACAGTTTGTATTTTCTTTTTTCACTCTGAAATTTGTTATTCGTAATGCCTGCAAGTTTTTTCATAAAATGTTTTGTATGTGTTTTTTTTTTAAAGTTTTTTATATGGTTAGTTAATGCACTGTTGTTTTATTTCAGTACTGTTCCCTTGGGCCCTGATCAGATTCTTCTACGAGGAGCACAGCTAAGAAATACACAGTGGGTTCATGGAATTGTTGCATATACGGGCCATGATACAAAACTTATGCAGGTAAAGTATATTTTCATTATAAGTAATATATCCCAGGCTTGTGCTGTAGATTGGATAATATTGGGGCATGTTTATTAAATAGCATGCCAGTAGCACATGTTTGAGGCCTATGCTAACTTTAGAGAGCATGTGCGTCCATCCCCCTGCCATTAGCACATTGCTAAGGTGTAGCACTTCTGACTGGCGACCCATTGAGGTGGTGTTAAGTGCACTTGTGCTAATGCAACAGGCGTGGTTAATGTGTGCCCAAAATGTCCATGTTAATCACTATGCACTGTTAACTCCCATGTTCTTTGCCTAACCTGCCAAGTCCCTATCCATTCGCATGCTCTCTGGTTGGCATGGGCCTCCACGCTATTAGCGCTGCTTGCTTAGCATGTAGAAAACCCTGTGCTAACGGTTTGTGCACGTTAGTAAACATGTCTTCCTATTCGTCTCTCTGGGCCAGTCCAGGATATTAGGGTAGTCAACCTCCTCCAGCAGCTGAGGACTGAATTCTGAAAGTCTTGCTGACAGCCTATCCCGCTCCCCCTGGTGTCAGAGACTCAGTCTTTCAGTCCTCAGCAGCTGAAGAGGACGTGTGGCTGACAGGCTCCCTGGAGAGACTATAGGAATTTAGCAGTGAGGTTTAAAAAAAAAAAAATTAGCTGGGTTGCCCTGGCAGGGCAGTAACTCCATGGAAATCGCCTTGACAATAAAGTAAAAAAAAAACAAAAAACGGAGAATCTGAAACGGTCCTCGGCTGCCAGGAGGAGTAGTTAGACAGCGCAAGAGGCAAAGCCTGCCTCATTCTTGGAGGATCCGTCGCTCTGGGGTGAGAGAAGGATCTGGGAGCCCCAGAATCCACCTTCCTACCCTCGACGCTGCATTCTCTATGTTCCGCTAGCAGCGGAGAGACAGAGATCCGGTGGCTTGATTCACTGCAGGAGGTAGGAAACTTTGGTTAGAACAAGGCAGGGGTGCTCCACTCGCCCCCGCGGTTCTCAGGCCAGCGAGAAGTGTATTGTTGAGGCAGGCTTTAAGTGGGAGGTGCTGGTGCCGTCAGCGTGTGCTCGGCAGAGGGTTCGCAGTGCTTCCGGGAGCTGGTCTCTGCCGCTTTTGCTTTCAGCGTGTAAGCAGTTGGGGATGCTTTCTTCAGGCGTAATGGACCTTAAATCAGCATCGGGGGATTTCTCCAACAGACCGCAAAATATAGTAGAAAAGGCGGGATCAGCAGCCATTTTGTCAGAGCCGGCCGTTTCTCTCGCGAGACAGATCAAGGCGGGAAAAAGAAAGGTGAGGACTAACAAGGCTTCTCCTGTAGAAAGCCAAGGCCAACAACAGTGTCCTGGATCTCAGGAGGGGTTAGAGTCCTTGTTTTCGCCAGATTTTATACTGGCTATGCATAAGGCATATTGTTTGAAAGTGACACAGGCATTAAGCAAACCGGTGACTCCCAGTTTGTCAGAGGCACAGAAAGGGGAGGCCAATGAGACGGATCCTGGGGAGGGATCCTCTCAAAAAGATAAAAGTTCAGAGACAGGCTTCGATGGCTTCGGGCCGCAGCTCTCTATCCCTCAGGTAGTAGAAGAGGGGGAGAACATTTCACAGACGGGTTTGAACTCCTGGACAAGTGAATTGGAAGAAGGGGAGATTGGAACGGGCAACGACCCGAATGTTTTCAGGGTTTTTCGCAAAGAAGAGTTAGGAGCTCTTATTGCCCAGTCTCTTGCGGCTCTAAATATTATTCTGCCAGCAGTGTAACAGGAGCCGTTATAAGATCCGTTGCTGCAAGGCTTTAAAGCGGAGCAGCGCTGTTTTCCAATTCACAGAGTAATTAAGCAGATGATAGAATCCGAATGGGAATGCCCTGAAGCTACTCTGAGGGGGGGGGGGGGGGGCGCGCGATTGGTAGGCTTTACCCGGTCCCACAGGAAGAGAAAGAGTTGTTGCAGATGCCTAAGGTGGATGCATTAGTTTCGGCGGTCACGAAGAAGACTACGATTCCGGTGGAAGGGGGTGCAGCCCTTAAAGATCTTCAGGATCGCAAATTAGAGGCGCTTCTCAAGCAGGCCTTTAATTCCAGTGCTCTGGCTCTGCAGGCCTCCATTTGTGAACCTCAAGAACCTCTATCCGTTGGCTCCAAGGAGAACCATGCACGGAGAAGGTGGAAGGGTCTCCCTCAGAGGGAGCAAAGCTGGAATCGGCAGCAACTTATTTAGCGGATGCCTTCTATGATTTTGTAAGGATATCAGCAAAGTCCATGGCATCGGTAATTGCTGCTGGAAGGTTTCTCTGGCTGAGGAATTGGGCGGCGGATGCATCTTCTAAGATTCGCCTCAGTAAACTCTCCTATAAGGGCAAGCTACTTTTTGGGGAAGCCCTGGAGAAGATTGTAAAGGATTTGGTTGATTCCAAAGGAGGCAGGCTTCCAGAGGACCGGCCGAAGGCTTCAAGGCCCGGTACTATGCAGAGAGGTCAAGGTAGAGATTTTTGCAGGTTTAGGGGACCTCGATTTGCACCTTATCAAAAGGGGCCATTTTGTGGCCAGAGGACAGTCCTTTCGAGGGGCTCGAGGATTCAGCAGGGGCTACTTTAATGCCCAGCAGACCTCTTCTAAGAAACCACAATGATGGGCAGCTGGTCCAGGCGGAGGTCCCGGTAGGAGGTCGGTTGCAGGGGTTCCTCTCTGCCTGGGCCACCGTAACTTCGGATCGGTGGGTGCTGGAGATCATCTGCGAGGGGTATGCACTGGAATTCGCTCACCTGCTGGCGGAAGCTTTTCTCGTGTCCCTGTGTGGGCTGCAGACAAAGAGGAAAGCGATAAACGACATGCTGCAACGTTTGTTGCATCTTCAGGCGGTGGTGCCGGTGCCCCAAGACCAGTGCGGCTTAGGTCGGTACTCGATTTATTTTGTGGTTCCCAAGAAAGAAGGGTCTTTTCGGCCAATTCTGGATCTCAAGCAGGTGAACCGCTGTTTAAGGGTGCCACATTTTCGAATGGAAACCCTAAGGTCAGTTATTTGGGCGGTAAAGCCGGGGGAGGTGCTTTCCTCTATCGATCTGAGAGAGGCTTATCTGCGCATCCCGATCAGAGCAGATCATCAAATGTTTTTGCGCTTTGCAGTGCCCATGGGTCATTTTCAGTTTCGGGCGTTGCTGTTTGGGCTAGCCATGGCGCCGTGTATGTTCACAAAGGTCATGGTGGTAGTTGCAGCGGTGCTGCGGAAGGAAGGTATTCAGGTACATCCCTACCTGGACGATTGGTTGATCCAGGCAGGATCTTTCACGGAATCGGTCAAAGCTACCGCGCGAGTAGTGCAGTTCCTGGAACAGCTCGGTTGGGTAATCAACCGAGCAAAGTGTCATTTGCAACCAGTGAAGCAACTTACGTACCTAGGGGCCTTGTTCGACACAGAGGTAGGGTCTGTGGTTCTGCTCGAGGACAGGGTGCAGAAGATTTTGGCTCAAGTAGAGGCATTCATGCGAATGCAGGCTCCGACAGCGTGGAGGTACTTGCAGTTGTTGGGTTCCATGGCGGCGGCCTTGGACCTGCTGCCATGGGCCAGGGCGCATATGCGACCTCTTCAGCGGGCGTTGCTATCCAGATGGTCTCCGCAAGAGCATCCTCTATCTCAGAGGCTGGTATGTCCGGAGGAAGTGCGCAACAGTCTACAGTGGTGGTTGGTACCTGGGCATCTTCATGCAGGGGTGCCTCTGGAGCACCCAGAGTGGGTGTTGGTCACAATGGATGCCAGCCTTTCAGCCTGGGGAGCGCATTGTCTGTCACAAGTCACGCAGGGGAGCTGGTCTGTGGAGGAGAGCAGTTGGTCGATCAATCGTTTGGAGCTGAGAGCGGTGCGTTTCGCTCTTCAGGGTTTCATAGGGCTGCTTGAGGGCAGAACAGTACGTGTGTTCTCCGACAATGTGGTGACGGTTTCCTGTATCAACAGGCAAGGAGGCAGGGGCAGTGCGGGCTTGCTAGAAGAGAGTCAAGCAGTTGATGCAGTGGGCAGAGGCCCATCTCGTAGCTCTCTCGGCGGTGCATGTAGCAGGACAATGTACAAGCCGACTATTTCAGTCGAAATGTTCTAGATCCCGGAGAATGGGAACTGAACGCGGCTCTCTTTCACGACATTATGGTGCGTTGGGGTCAGCCGGCCATGGATCTGATGGCCATGCTCGGCAATGCCAAGGCGTTCCGGTTTTACAGCAGGCACAGGGAGCACAAGTCGGAAGGTCTCGACGGCCTGGTGCAGCCCTGGCCGGCGGGCGTGCTGCTTTATGTGTTTCCTCTGTGGCCGATGATAGGTCGGGTGGTTCGGAGGATAGCGGAGCATGACGGAAAGGTGATTCTCATTGCTCCGGATTGGCCCAGAAGGCCCTGGTATGCGGATCTAGTGCAGCTTCTGGTGGGTCGTCCTTGGAGGTTACCCAATCGCATCAACCTGTTGAGTCAGGGTCCAGTGTTAATGCCACAGGTGGATCAGTTCTTGCTTACGGCTTGGCTCTTGAAAGGGAACGGTTGCGGCGCCGGGGGTACTCGGCGCCGGTGATAGCCATGATGTTAAAGTCCAGAAGACGATCGACATCTCTAGCGTATGTGCGAGTGTGGCGCATTTTTGAGGCGTGGTGTGAGGAGCGTGGCGTTATGCCGTTTGTTGCAGCATTGTCAGACATCCTATCGTTCCTTCAGGGGGGGCTAGAAAATGGACGAGCCCCCAGTACGCTCAAACGTTCACCTTGCGGCCCTAGCTTGCTATAGAGGAGCAGTGCAGGGCAGCTTTTTGTCATCCATTCCAGATGTTCAACGCTTTCTTAGGGCGGCTAGGAATATAAGGCCACCAGTGAGACAGGTAGTACCTGCTTGGGATTTAAATTTAGTGCTAGAGAGGCCTTGACGTGGCCTCCCTTTGCGTCTACATCGATGAGGAGTTTGAGAGAATTGTCTTGGAAGACCACCTTCCTTGTGGCCTTGTGTTCAGCACGAAGGATCTCGGATATTTATTTATTTATTTATACATCTTTTCTATACCGCCACTTCCAGCGATCAGTGGCGGTTTACAGGTAACATAAACTTTAATAATAGAGTACCATTATTTTACATAGAACAGATTTAGAACAATGAACATTCAACTATTAAATGTAACTCAAAAAATACAATGAGATAACAGGCTACCAACAGTATATCAACAGTAATGGGATATATTTACATTAAATTACAGTTATTCACATTAGCGACAAGTAATTGCTTTCAAAGAGTAACCTTAACTAGGTGAGCAATGTGAATGTGTGGGAAAGATTTTATGCCTTGTCTAGGTAGGGTCAGTGAGTGACTGATGATCAGTGGTTTTCTCTGTGTTAGGATTATCTTCAATGTGGAGGTTATTGTAGTGCAGAGTAAATAGATGGGTTTTTAGATTTTTTCTAAATAATTGAAGGTCCTTGATTTCTCTGATTTCAGATGGGAGGTTGTTCCATAACGTAGGGGCGAAGTATGAGAAAGCTGTGTTGCTTGTCTTCTGACTTCTCTTTCGAATAGAATCAGGGACTTGTAACGTGTGAAGGTTTATTCTTCGTCTTGATCTATTTTCATGTGGGATGTTGATGAGCGTAGATAAGAAGGATGGAGCTATATTATTAAAGATCTTAAATGTATTGACTAAGGACTTGTAGATGATTCTGCATGAGACGGGTAACCAATGGAGAGCGTAGAGAATCGGAGATATATGATCTGAAAGTTTTGCTTTATAGATAATCCTTGCGGTGACATTTTGGGCTAATTGAAGTGTGTGAATATTTTTCTTAGAGGTCCCTTGAAGAATACCATTACAGTAGTCTAAATGTGGTGTAATAAGTGTTTGTACTATGGTTCTGAAATCAGTGTTATCTAGCAATGGTCTAAGTTGTTGGATTGTCCTTAATTTGAAATATATTGTTTTTACAGATTGTTTTATATGTTTGGTGAGGCTGAGGGTCTTATCCAGAGTGACTCCCAAATATTTGATCTCATCTTTGACTTGGAGAGAGTTTTTTACAATGTTGATTTCAAGTGGGGGAGTGAAGCTTGTGTTTCTTGTTATGAATAAAACTTCTGTTTTTTTAAAATTAATATTCATATTCATTGATTTCAGCCACAGCTCAGCTTCAGTGAGGCAACGACAGATGTTGCTATAATCCGGGTTGGACACATCAAATGGCGAGTATAACATGATGTCGTCCGCGTAGATGTGGTAGTTGATTTTGAAGCGTTTAAATATGGAACAGATGGGTTGAAGATAGAGATTAAACAAAAGAGCCGAAAGGGCAGAGCCTTGAGGGATGCCCTGTTCTTGTGGAAATGGGGATGAGGCATTTCGATCTATTTGCACATATTGGGTCCGGTTAGTAAAATAGGATATGAGCCATTCAAGGGTTTTATCTTTGATGCCTATTTGAGAAAATCTTGAAATGAGCGTGATATGGTTTACAGTGTCAAAGGCCAAGGAAATATCAATGAATATGAGAATGAAGGCTCGCTTGGTATTATCGATACCTCTGATGATTGTATCAAATAGTGCTGTTAGGAGTGTGTTTCTACACCATGATATGGGCGAAATCCATATTGATGATCATCTAATGGAGCTGATGAGTCTATATAATCTTGCAGCTGTGTTTGCACAATCTTTTCAATAATCTTGGCAAGGAATGGAATACTTGCAATGGGACGATATGAAGTTGGGTCGTTGCTGTCTAGTGCTTTGTTTTTTAACAGCGGTCGGATTGCTGACCTTTTGAGGACATCTGCTATACGTCCTTGTTGAAGAGATTGGTTTACTATGTTCAGTAAGTCTGAGGCAAGTTCTGTTTTTGTTGATTTTATCCAAGTCACTGGACAAGGATCAAGAAGAGAGGTTGTAGTATTTAGGTTGGAGATTGTCTGAAGAAGGAGCTTGTTGGTAATAGGATGAAAGGCTTTCCATTCCAGTTGGTTATTATCTGAAAGAGATAGGCTAGGTGGGGTGAAATGACTGTTAAGTTTGAGTTTATTTGCAAAGTGATCAGCAAGTATTTGCGGGTTAATACAAATTTTGTGAGAATTGTTGGATGGGGATTTGGTTAACGATTTGACAATCTCAAATAGTTCTCTAGGACGATTAATAGCTTTAGATAAAGTTTTAGAGTGATATTGTTTTTTAGCGTTATTAATTGCATCCTTATAATCTTTGAGTAGTGAGAAATATTGTATTCTGAGTTCGTGAGTTTTTTTCCTTCTCCAAGTAGATTCCATTTTTCTAAGACCTTTCTTCAGAATTGCAAGTTCAATAGTATACCATTTTTCATTTTTTCTCATTTTATGGCGAATCTTCACTGAATATGGTTCTGATGTGGATCCAATAATGGAATTCCAGCTTGATATTGCGTCATCAAGGTTATAGATATAAGGATCCAATCTAGGGAGTACTGATTCAAGAAACTCTTCTCTGTTGAATGGTCGAAATCTTTGACCTTGTTGTAGATTGACAAGGGGTGCTTTGGTGTGTTGTGGGAGGTGGAAAGAGAACCTAATCAGATAGTGGTCAGACCAAGGGACTTGAGATGTGGAAGGTGAGACATAATGAGATGTGGTTGTATAATGGGTAGGGATGAATATTAGGTCGAGAGTGTTTCCTTTAGTATGAGTTGGTTGGTTAACTGTTTGCTTGAAGCCCATCTCTTCCATCGCTTCTAAGAAAGATGTTTCTTGATTGTTAGAGAGAGATGGCAGATTGAAATCACCTAGACAGATAAGGGGTTTCCTTATTGTAGAATTGCAAGCCGATTCTAGTATGGTGTCAACATTTTGATTACTTGCAGTCGGAGGTCTGTATATCAAGCAGATTGCTATGTCCTTATTTTCAATTTTGAGTATATTTGTGTCATCAGGGTTTTCACATAAAGTAGGGGATAACCTGAGATTAGATTTAGCTAATATAAGAACACCTCCTCCTCTTATATGTTTCCTATTGCAGGTGAAGATGGAGTATCCTTGCACTTTTAATTGATTTAACAGGACTGAGTCGGATTCTGTTAACCATGTCTCAGTAATGCATAGTAGGTCTGGGTTTTCTGTATTAATTAGATCTGTTATGATAGGTGTTTTATTTCTAACTGACCTAGCATTGATAAGGATGAAGGATAAGTGTGTGAAAGCATTGCCTGCATTTGTGTGGTTGGTTTTAGAGTATGTCTTTATCTGAATCAGTCTGTGGTGATTTATCTTAGAATTTCCTAAGAATAGTTGGTGAGTGTTATGTCTCTGACGATGAGGGATAACATGAATGTAAGAGAACTCTGGGAGGTTCAAAGGTGGGGTGAAGGCATTAGCAGGGAGGGGCTAGAGAGAGAGTAGTAGGCTGACAATGTATAAGGTGAGATTCAAGGTAAACAATAGCATTTTTTTATAGTTCATGTTGGAACTTCTGATGACTAAAAATGCAGGTTACTGACAACAATATAAGAATCAAGTAGTATTAATTAGCTACTGAAAACAGTATATGGAATCAAGTAGTATAAATTAGCTACTGAGAACAGTATATGGAATCAAGTAGTATTAATATTTGGTCATGGAAGACCCTAGATAAAGTGATTGATTATTTATTATTTATTTATTTATTTATTACAATTTCTTATATACCGCACTATTGTCAGCGCGGTTTACATACAACGAAATGACCATAACAAACTGTTTGGCTTAGAATGTGTGAAGTTATAAATGAAACTATTGGTGATAGCTATAATTCTAATAAGATAGAGTATGGATTAAGATACAGCAGTATTGTGCGGTTTTGAGGAGATTTTCAGCTTAGGCAGGGTAATGACGACAGTATTAAATATGTGTTAGCTACTGGCAACAGTAATAATTGAGGGACTGCTACTGGCAAATGTATTACAAATGTGATAGCTACTGGCAACAGTAATAATTGAGGAGCTGCTACTGGCAACAGTATTACAAATGTGACAGCTACTGGCAACAGTAATAATTGAGGAACTGCTACTGGCAACAGTATTACAAATGTGATAGCTACTGGCAACAGTAATTTGAAAATGCTACTGACAACAGTAATGTAGGAAAGTTACTGACATCATTAATTGGTATATTCGATGTAGCGTATAACTGCTAACATTGATGTCTAGTCTAACTAGACGGTTGAGCAGAGTAGATAGGTGGGTTCTGGTGTATATTGTAAAGGGATAAATCAGCTGGATAGAGTTTGTAAAGGGTATACTTGCTGCGATTGCGGTTCTGTGGAGAAGGTGAAGTACACGATCTCGACCCTCTAGGGGAGCTCAGCTGTACTTGGGAGTAGATGCTGGACTCCGCGTTGATTGTTTCTTCGTTGTATCTGAGTCAAAAGTAGTGGAGTCTTAGGTGCCTTAGCCTAGGGGCCGTGTCCCGATTGGACAGGGGTGAACGATGATAGTCGTGGCTACACAGGAGCTCTTTTGTGAATGGACGTGTCCTCCACGTCTGCTGCTTCAGCGTCTGATGCTTCAGCGGTTGGTCTTGGTGCAGGGAGAGGGATTCACATTCGATGAGCTCTTTTGTGAATGCAGGTTTTCAGAGTGTCTGCTGCTTCGGTTGCTTGTCTCCGGGCGGGGAGAGGGCTCTCTTCCGATGAATTTCTTAGGTTACAGTTTTTTCTCGCTTGTCGTGCCCCGCCTAAGGGCCACGCCAAAGGGCCCTCTTGCGAGGCCCTCAGGCGCGGGCCTGCAAGGCGCGGGCGCCGCTTGCCGGCGGCGCTTTTTATGCGAGCCGCTGTGTCCTCCCACAGCCCCGATTGGGCTGGAGTGCAGGAGCGGGAAATCGCTTCTCGCGCTGTGCTCGACCCCGACCGGCGCTCTCGTGTAGGGAGCCGTACATTCAATTTTCGGTGGAAAATATGATGTTTAGGCCGGTGCCGTCTTTTCTCCCTAAGGTAGTTTCCGGTTTTCACTTGAATCAGTCGGTTTCACTGCTGACTTTTTCAAGTCTGGAAGAGGGTAAGATAGATCGGTCTCTTAGGAAGTTTGATCTGGGGCGAGTGCTTCTCAAGTACCTCAAAGAAACAGAGGTCAGATAGGTTGTTCGTGCTTTTTGGTGGTGAACGTAAAGGGATGGCGGCTACCAAGGCTTCCATTGCCCGTTGGGTGAAACAGGCTATAAGGGCAGCTTATGAAGCAAAGGGGAAGTCGCCTCCCGAGGAGCTCAGCGCTCATTCTACTCGAGGCCAAGCGGCTTCTTGGGCTGAGTTTGAGTTGGTTCCGCCCGTGGATATTTGTCGGGCGGCAACGTGGTCGTCGCTTCATACATTCACGAGGCACTATAGGTTAGATGTTCAGACGAGGGGAGACGCGAAAGTAGGGGCCTCGGCCATTATGGCGGAGCTCGCAGGGCCCTCCCGAGTTTAGGTACTGCTTTGGTAAGATCATAAGATATGCCATACTGGGTCAGACCAAGGTCCATCAAGCCCAGTATTCTGTTTCCTACAGTGGCCAATCTAGGTCATATGTACCTAGCAGTTTCCCCAAGGGACACAGGTTCCACAATGCTTGTATTGGTTCAAGCATTGATATCCTGGGTCCCTTCTTAATAATGGTTTATGGACCTTTCCTCCAGGAACTTGTCCAAACCTTTTTTAAACCCAGCTACACTAACAGCCTTTACTACATCCTCCGGTAACAAATTCCAGAGTTTGATTACACGTTGAGTGAAAAAATATTTTATTTTATTAGTCTTAAATAGTTTACCCTGTAGCTTCATTGCATGTCCCCTAGTCTTTCTATATTCTGATAAGGTAAACAATCGATCTACGTTTACCCGTTCCACTCTGTTCATTAATTTATAGACTTCTATCATATCTCCCCTCAGCCGTCTCTTTTCCAGGTTAAAGAGCCCTAACCTTTTAAGCCTTTCTTCATAGGAGTATCCTTCCATCCCCTTTACCATTTTGGTGGCTCTTCTCTGAACCTTTTCTAAAATCGCTATATCCTTTTTAAGATAAGGTACTGCCCTAATGTCCTGGACTGGCCCGGAGAGACGAATAGGAAGGAGAAATTAGACCTTACCTGCTAATTGTCTTTCCTTGAGTTCTCTCCGGGCCAGTCCAGGACCCACCCAGTTCGTCTGCGAGTTTCTCAGCGGGGCTAAGAGCTCGGCTGTTACGTCTGAAGTAGAGTTTCATTAGGTCTCTGTTGACCGGAAGTGGTGGATTATAGGGTTCCCTCTAGGTTAAAGGGGGTTTCGTCTGTGCTATAAAAAAAAAAAAAAAAAAGAGAGAGAGAGAAAATAAAGAATAAACGGAAATATATATAGGTAAATGCTTAAAGGCATAAAGGAGCTCTAGTGGTAAGACAAAGGAAGTTTTGTTTTGTTATGGTTCATAGTTTCTAGTGTTAAGGTTAGGCTGCTTTGACAATAGAAGACTGAGTCTCTAACACCAGGGGGAGCGGGATAGGCTGTCAGCAAGACTTTCAGAATTCAGTCCTCAGCTGCTGGAGGAGATTGACTACCCTAATGTCCTGGACTGGCCCGGAGAGAACTCAAGGAAAGACAATTAGCAGGTAAGGTCTAATTTCTCCTTAGGGTTCAGCTCAAAATTTTTAGCTCTTTGTTCAGAAATTTTGAGACAGGATATATTGCAATATAAATATGAGACAAAATAGAAGATTCCATAGTTAACAACAATATATCCTTAAATATTAAAGGGGATGTCAGATCATAAATCTGTGTTCAAATTACAGTTCCTCATTCAAAACCACTGTTGTATGTGTGAGAGCACCAAATCTAAATCTTTCAGCTAGTTGACCATGATGTAGCAAGAGTGAAGTAGAGAGTGATTGGATTGCCACTGTGTGATGCGCCTCTCTAGAGAATTTTGTTTGATATTTATTGAAGTTTAGCTATAACTCTCAAGGTAGTAAGCCAAAATTCCTAAGATAAAAGGAAGAGCAGCAAAATGAAGGCAAAAAATATCAAACATTCTTTGCGTTCAACTGAATACTTAACCAAAAAAAATCATCAGTGAGGAATACAGAGCATGAAATAATCCTATGCACCTGATGCCTCTTAAGCCACAAAGAGGTGAAAGTGCATACATCAAGGGGAAAAGGGGGAAATTAAAAGTAGTAACAATCAACTACTGAGGCAGCATTCTATTGCATTCCCAGTGACCTCATGTTCCTAATGAAACCATTCAAACGGGGGAATGCTCCAACTTTGATCACGCAGGCTCTGTCGCTAGCCCTCACAGCTTGAATATTAGAGAACTTTGGTCACTCTGAAGATACACATGCATGATAGTCTAATGGCCTCTAGAAACTTATTAAGCTAGGGAGAGATTTTCTCATGTGGGCTTCATCTGCATAAGATCATCCATTTTTGAGGTGGAATGACATGGCAACCATACTACTAAATATTGAAAATAAAACCTTCAGCATGGCTTGAACTGGTACAAGCTTGAAGAATTCTGTCCCCTCACATTTTTTTCAAATACTCCTCTTCTACATAATAGTGGGAGAGAAATGATGATTAATTAATGTTACTCCTTTGTTAGGCTCAAATTATGAACAGTATGCCTGCTGAATGGATTTGTAAATGTTAGAATGCTTCAGGGCCCACCTTTTTGAGCTATTGCAACATTTAGAATCCATGGGCTGTAGGTCTCTTATTTTGCCCTTATTCCTGTATCATTATTGTCCAATATAACTGAAATAGCAGGAGAAAAATGTCCCCATAATGCAGTTTCCAAGTAAAACTTCTATTTTGACAAAAGGATGTTGCTGGGTCTTCAGTTTTGGCGCACAATTACTAGAGTTGTGGCAACCAGAATAACACGAGATCTTTCAAACTGAGCTTTCTTCAAACTATAGGGAAGAGACATATTTATGAGCCAGTAAATTCTTCATCTCTAATATTAATACTCTTGGGAAGAAGATGGATTAGTGGCATTGTCCCTGGTGGAAGTGTGAAGGAGGAATCAAATAATACCCAAAAGAATATATTAAATCCAGCCCTGGTTAATTATTTATTTTGAATGTATTTCTAACCTCTTAGGATGCTCCTTTGATAGTTGCAGATTATTTGTTATGATTCAACAATATACTATGCACTGCAATATGGGCAGTGTGTGAGAAGGAGTTGTATCTTTTGAAAACAGCCCATTTTAGAGGAAGTGACGTCACCGACTGGGATGGCGGCTTGAAGGAGAAGCTCCTCGGGGACGTCGACATTTGAGCAATTTTCTAAAGCATTGGGCCTCCCAATTTATTAGCAAAAGACTTTCTGAGCGAACTATTGCACGGGTCTTGATGTCGACTCGGAAAAAGTTGGAAAAGTACCGTTCCTCTTATGCACCTTTGAGCTTGCACGGGGAGCGGGAGGGAAAGAACGATATGGAGACGGATGATGATATGGAGAAGGCTGACGAGCATTGTACCAAGGGGGGATCTCCGGCGGTGGTGCCGAGAGATTAAAACCGAAGTCCTTGGGGTGAAATCTGATGTTAAAGAGATTTTGACTGAGCTCCGCCATGATATGCAGGCCCTGGGACACCGGGTGGAAGTGTTGGAAGAGCACGTGGATGAAATGGCTACGGCAGTTCAGACGGTACGAGACCTAAATGGTCAGTGGCAAGGCATGGTGGCGGACTTGCGTGATAAAATTGAGGACCTTGAGAACCGGTCTCGCCAGTGCAATATCCGCATACGCAGTGTTCCTGAAGAGGATCAATATAAGCAGGCTGCCCACGTGGTCCGAGAAATCTGCGGGGCCATATTGGCGGAGGAGGGCTCGGCCGCGACTGGAACACTGAGGGAGATCGGTATCGAACGAGCACACCGGGCGCTTAAATTCCCCCCGGGGAATCGACCTCGAGATATAATAGCCTGTCTCACTAGCTTTCCCTTAAAAGACGAAATTATGCGAACGGCGGCGAGAAAAGGAACACTACAATGGCGAGGCTCCTCTATTGACGTGTTTCAGGATTTGGCACCCATGACCTTACAGTGTCAGAAAGCTATGCGCCCTGTGACTGAGTACTTGCGAAGGGAAAATATGAAATACAGATGGCTTTTCCCTTTCGGCCTGCAGTTTGAGATAGCGGGTAAGCCACAACGGGCGAAATCTCTTTCGGAAGCATGGGGGCATTTGGAGACAGCTAAGGCCCCGAATTTGCCTAAGTTTCGCAACCCTTCAGGGGCTCTGGAGGCTGAACAGCAACAATCCTTTCTAATGGAGAAACTGAAGTGGCATCGGATACCTGCGCGAGGACATCGTCTACGTCGCACATCAGGGGAGCAGTCTCAGCAGGATGCGGCTGAGTCGGAGAGTGCTCTGATAGCTACCTGAGTTGGTATAGAGGAACTTTGGATTGGAAATCACCTTTGGATGTGCTCTCGACCCCTTTTTCTGGGGGCGAGGCGGGGTAGCCGGTTCAGTGGCTGCTCCGCGTTGCTCTGAGGGTACATGTTGCAGATACTTTTCCTGTTTGTAGTTATTATATGCTGTATGATATTTTTGATGCATGGTTTGCTTTGAATGTGGGGGATACGGGTTGCAATGCGGGAGCGGAAGAGAGGGAGTAGCTGTACCCCTTTACAGCACCGGGATGGGAGGCCTGTATCAAGGGGAGGGTGGAAGTCCCGGGAGGTGAGCCTCTTCCTTCATGTAAGAGGCACAGGATTTGGGCCTGTGGTGAGATTGAGGGGGAGGGGGGGGTGGGAGAGGGAGGGGGGAGGGCGGGGGGGAGGGGGTAGAGATTAGTAGGGGGGTGGGGCGGGAGAGGGTAGGTTCTTCTATTGTTCATAACCTGGATTTATTGCAGCTGGGCCACCTTGAAACTTCCTGATGTCTGGGCTTAAGGTGGGATCTATTAATGTTCGCGGGTTGAATACTCCTCACAAGCGGAAATCGCTGTTTAGGGAGGTGCGATCACATCATTGGCAGGTAATTTTTATACAACAAACACATTTATTGCCCAAGGACGAACCCCTATTACGACATGGAGCTTATAGTGATATTTGGTTTAATGCTGAAGGCTCCCATAAAAAGGCAGGAGTGGCTATAATGGTGCACAAGGATGTTCCTTTTCAGTTGGGGGGAGTATCTAAGGGAATGAAAGGCCGAGTGTTGCTGGTTTGGGGGGAGTTGTATGGTTCGGAGGTTACCTTTCTAAACGTTTATGGCCCTAATGATCCTCATACTGATTTTTGGGACACCCTGTCTACATGGCTAACGGATAAAATTCATGGTGCTTTATTGATGGGAGGCGATTTTAATGAAGTTCTGCATCCCCACAAAGACAGGTCCGCGAGGGGTACTAGTTTGGAGACCAGAGGGCAGGTACAATTGCGGAATTTGATGCAACTCTATGGCGTGTGGGATGTTTGGCGTCAGATGCATCCACAGGAAATTGATTATACACATTACTCGCAGGTCCATCATAGTTATAGCAGAATAGATTTTTTTCTTGCAGACGCTTTTTGGACCCAAAAGCTTCTTAAGACGGGTATTGAGCCCATCACTTGGACTGATCATGGCCCTATTTGGGTGGAGTTTGGGGGAGAGCGTGATTTGGACGGGAGGTTCTTTTGGCGTCTTAACGAGAGCCTTCTACAGGATAAAGCGGTGCTAGCTAATATGGTAGATGAAATTCAACAGTTTTATGCTGTGAACGATACTGGTGAGGTGCCATTGGAGATTCAATGGGATGCTTTAAAAGCTGTTTTAAGGGGGGTGCTGATACGATGGGCGACTCAGAAGAAGAAAGAGCGGGGCGAAAAGACAACCCATTTGCTTCAGAGGGTCATGGAATTAGAGTGTCTTCATAAGCAGAGGGGGGGGGGGGCGAGGCTTCGACTGCAGTTGGACCATGCTAGAGCGGAATTAGCCTCTTTGCAGCTGGATTCCATTAATTTTCAGTTACAACGCATTAATCAAAATTATTACGAATTTAACAATAAAGCGGGGCGATTGTTAGTGAAAAAATTGCAAGCTAGGGAACGCTGCTCTACAATTTTGAAAATTAAAGGCCCTGGGGACACTCTTCTATTTCGTTCAAAGGATATTAGGGAGCAGTTCCGGCAGTACTATACTACTTTATATACTAGTGAGATGAGGGGAGCTCCCTTGGACGCCTGTAGCTATATTCCGGAGGGAGATGATGTTCTGGTGATATCTGATTTCGATCGGGCTTCTTTAAATTGCGAAATCACCATTGATGAAATTTCTCAGGTGATCCAAGGCTTAGCTCTCCATAAATCCCCGGGCTTGGATGGCTTCTCCGCGGTGTTTTACAAGAAGTTAGCGCCACATCTGGCTCCGATTTTACAGCGTATATTTAATGCGGTGCTTCGGGGACGTCCGCTGCCCCCTTCTATGTCTCAAGCGGGGATCTCGGTGATAGCGAAGCCAGGTAGAGATCCTACGGTCTGCGGTTCTTATCGTCCCATCTCTCTTTTGAATACGGATGGGAAAATCTTAGCTAAGATCTTGGCGAATCGTTGAGGGTGCATTTTACCGCAGTTGACGCATTCCGACCAAACGGGGTTTGTTCAGGGCCGCAGTACAGGAGATAATATCCGGCAGGCGATACAATTTATGTGGACTGCTAAACAGCAAAAGCAGGCACTACTTATTCTGGCCGTGGATGCCGAAAAGGCATTTGACCGGGTGGAATGGGGCTTTCTGTTCGAAGTGTTAGAAGCAATTGGAATTGGTTCCAATATGATGAGTTGGATAAGAGCTTTATATGCTCACCCAGAAGCCGCCGTTAAGATCAATGGGCAATATTCTGAATTTTTTCCCTTAACAAGGGGCACCAGGCAGGGGTGCCCTTTGTCCCCTTTATTGTTCGCTTTAACTATGGAACCCTTGGCGTGCCATTTAAGATGCAATAAGGATGTGACGGGGTTAATGATTGGGCAGACTGAGCATAAATTGGCGCTGTTCGCGGATGATTTACTGCTGTTTATCACCCGGCCTTGTTGGCGTTGCTTAATGTTATGGCTGAATTTAAGAGGTTTGGGCAAGTGGCCGGCTTTAAAATTAACTGGGATAAAACGGAGGCCTTGAGTGTTAACTTGCCGGGCACCTTGGCATCACACTTGCAGGAGACCTTTCCTTTTCGCTGGGCTCCTAATAAGATTAAATATTTAGGGGTTTATCTAACTCGCGATACGGATTTGCTGTATGGCGCTAACTACCCAGGGTTGTGGGATAAAATCGATTGCGACTTGGCGAGATGGCATAAGGAGGAGATTTCTTGGCTGGGTCGGATTGCGACCGTCAAAATGATGATCTTACCTCAGCTATTGTACTATTTTCAGGTATTGCCTATTAAGATTCCCCAACGGGTGCTACATAAGCTCCAACGGAAATTGTTCTTATTTGTGTGGCGCCATCGGCCCCCACGCATAGCGAGGAATGTTATGTACAGGGCAAGGCGGAAGGGGGGGGTTGGGCATGCTATCGATTGCGGACTATTATTTAGCAGCCCAAATGAGACAGGTGATGGAATGGCGGGTGCCGGTAATGTTGAAGGGTTTCCTACCTATTGAGCAACAGGCAGTGCCGCAATATAAACTCTAATACCTCCCCTGGCTACCGAGGGGGTTGCTGAAGGGGAGTTGGACGAGCAATCCTTTTATCAGACATCTCGGGGGTGAGTGGAGTAGGGGTTGGCGGAGAGTGAACATAAGAACATAAGACATGCCATACTGGGTCAGACCGAGGTCCATCAAGCCCAGTATCCTGTTTCCAACAGTGGCCAATCTAGGTCATACGTACCTAGCAATATCCCCAAAAGACACAGGTTCCACAATGCTTGTACTGGGTCAAGCATTGATATCCTGGGTCCCTTTTTAATAGTGGTTTATAGATCTTTCCTCCAGGAACTTGTCCAAACCTTTTTTAAACCCAGCTATACTAACAGCCTTTACTACATCCTCCGGTAACAGATTCCAGAGTTTGATTACACGTTGAGTGAAAAAATATTTTCTCTTATTTGTCTTAAATAGTTTACCCTGTAGCTTCATTACATGTCCCCTAGTCTTTCAATACTCTGATAGCGTAAACAATTGATCCACGTTTATCCGTTCCACTCCATTCATTAAATTATAGACCTCTATCATATCTCCCCTCAGCCGTCTCTTCTCCAGGCTAAAGAGCCCTAACCTTCTTAGCCTCTCTTCATAGGAGTAGCCTTCCATCCCCTTCACCAATTTGGTGGCTCTTCTCTGTACTTTTTCTAATAACGCTATGTCCTTTTTAAGATACGGTGCCCAGAATTGCACACAATATTCAAGGTGCGGTCGTACCATGGAGCGATACAGAGGCATTATAATATCCTTTGTTTTGTTCTCCATCCCTTTCCTTATGATACCTAGCATTCTATTTGCTTTCTTGGCCGCCGCTGCACACTGGGCGGAGGGTTTTAACATGTTATCCACGATGACTCCTAAATCTTTTTCCTGGGTGGTGGTTTCTAATGTGGAGCCTTGCATCGTGTAACTATAGTGTGGGTTGTTCTTCCCTAGGTGCATAACTTTGCACTTGTCCACATTAAATTTCATCTGCCATTTGGATGCCCAGTCTTCCAATTTATCCAGATCCTCCTGCAGTTTTCCACAATCCTCTTGGGTTTTAACAACTTTAAACAGTTTTGTGTCATCTGCAAATTTGATAACCTCACTAGTTATTCCCTTTTCCAAGTCATTTATGAATATGTCAAAAAGCAGCGGACCCAGTACAGATCCCTGGGGTACTCCACTATTCACCTTTTTCCATTGGGAATATTGGCCATTTAGCCCTACCCTCTGCTTTCTATCTTTTAACCAGTTCCCGATCCACAATAGTACACTGCCTCCTATCCCATGACTTTTTAGCTTCGCCAAAAGTCTCTGATGGGGGACTTTGTCAAAAGCTTTCTGAAAGTCCAGATACACTATATCAACCGACTCACCTTTGTCTACCTGTTTATGCACACCTTCAAAAAAACATATCAGATTAGTAAGACAAGATCTTCCTTGTCTAAAGCCATGTTGGCTGTCTCCCATTAGGCCATGACTATCTACATGCTGTGTAATTTTGTTCTTTATGATGGTTTCTACCATTTTCCCTGGTACTGACGTCAGGCTCACCGGTCTGTAATTTCCTGGGTCACCCCTGGAACCCTTTTTAAAAATTGGTGTTACGTTGGCAACCCTCCAATCTTCAGGTATTACAGATGATTTTAATGAAAGTTCACAGATTACCAATAGCAGGTCTGCAATCTCATATTTCAGTTCTTTCAACACTCTGGGATGTATACCATCCGGTCCAGGTGATTTGCTTCTATTCAGTTTATCAAATAGTTGTAATATATCTTCCCGGTGTAGCGATATTTCTCTCAATTCCTCTGCAGTATCACCTTTAAATACCACTTCAGTTTTGGGTAACATCCCTACATCTTCCTCAGTAAAGACCGAAGCAAAGAATTCATTCAGTCTCTCTGCTATAGCCTTGTTTCCTCTTACTGCCCCTTTTACCCCTCTATCATCTAATGGTCCAATTGACTCTCTCACAGGCCTTTTGCTACGAATGTACTTGAAAAAGTCTTTATTTTGTGTTTTTGCTTCCATAGCAAGTTTCTTCTCAAATTCCCGCTTTGCCTGCCTTATCAATGCTTTGCATTTAACTTGCCAGTGCTTGTGCTGTTTCCAGTTTTCATCATTTGGCTCTTTTTTCCATTTCCTGAAGGTTGCTTTTTTGGCAGCAACAGCCTCTCTGACCTCACCTTTAAACCATGCTGGCAGTTTTTTGGACTTTCTTCCACTTTTCTTAATGCGTGGAATACAGCTGGTCTGGGCTTCGAGGATAGTATTTTTAAATAACACCCAAGCTTGCTGTAAGTCTTTAATCTTTGGAACCACTCCTTTTAGTTTTTTCCTAACTATATTCCTCATTCTATCATAGTCTCCCTTTTGAAAGTTAAATGTTCGTCCGGGGACATCATTGTTAGCACCATTTGTTGCCACTCCGGCTTTTGCACCTGGTAAAGACAAAATCTTTCAGATTTGGGAGGAAAGGGGCTTATTTCATTTTGCACAGTTCCTCGACACTGATCTAGTTAAGACTTTTGAGGAGCTGAAAGCCGAATTTCACTTAGAGAGGCGTGATTTCTTTGCCTATTTACAGGTGACTCATTATCTACGGCAAAAACTTAATAAAGATCGTGTCGCGGCCAGACCCCCAATAGAAGCAAAGATGGGCAAAGCTCCAGGCGAATTTGAAAGATCTTCGCCATCTGGGCACAAATCTGCCTCCAGTAAGATTGAACCCATGGACATTCCCACCACATATGAAAATATGTTCCACGAGCTCCACACCCCCTCCAACAGAGAGCCGGGACCCAAGGGAACATCCGATGGTAACGGTCTGGGGTATAATACCAGCGCATTAAAAGTTTATAGGTATTTTCCTGAATCGCTGTACTAAAAGAAGAACGGGCCGCAACCTTATAAATAGCCTTCCACTCCTCATCATCCCAAACCACCCCCAAATTTTTTTCCCATTCCAGCATATATTTGAGCTTAATCGCTCGTTCCCCAACCACCCGCAAACTCGCGTACAGTAAGCGTATCAGACCCCGGGAAGAATGATGACCCACCCACAAAGCCTCCAGATGGGTCATCATTCTTCCCGGGGTCTGATACGCTTACTGTACGCGAGTTTGCGGGTGGTTGGGGAACGAGCGATTAAGCTCAAATATATGCTGGAATGGGAAAAAAATTTGGGGGTGGTTTGGGATGATGAGGAGTGGAAGGCTATTTATAAGGTTGCGGCCCGTTCTTCTTTTAGTACAGCGATTCAGGAAAATACCTATAAACTTTTAATGCGCTGGTATTATACCCCAGACCGTTACCATCGGATGTTCCCTTGGGTCCCGGCTCTCTGTTGGAGGGGGTGTGGAGCTCGTGGAACATATTTTCATATGTGGTGGGAATGTCCATGGGTTCAATCTTACTGGAGGCAGATTTGTGCCCAGATGGCGAAGATCTTTCAAATTCGCCTGGAGCTTTGCCCATCTTTGCTTCTATTGGGGGTCTGGCCGCCTAATCTGACTACTAAATGGTCCCGACCCATGCGGTCCTGTATAGTAGTGGCGCGGTGTGAAATTGCCTGGAAGTGGCGGCAGGGGGGGAGTATGGATCTTACTCATTGGAACACGCGGTTAGCTAAAGTGCTCCAGATGGAGCGTTTAATTGCCATCAGGAAGAATCAGGAGGATAAGTTTGTGCAGCGTTGGCAACCTCTCTTGGACTATTTGGTGCCTGATCAGTGGGTTGATGAGCGAGAGTGTTGGGTAACGTGATGAGGCATATCTTGCATTTCCAGGCTGTATTAGTTAATAAGGGGGGGAGGATGGGGATTGTGGGGGGGGGGGGGTTGAGTTGCTGTTATACTCTATTTGTTAGCTTTGTTTGATCTCTGTGAGAGTTGTTGTGCATTGGTTGAATATGTTTTGATATGACCACTGTACTTTAATAATTGCTGTAAACCTAATAAAAATAAAAATATTAAGTTAAAAAAAAAGAAAATAGCCCATTTTGTGATACTTTGTGTACATAAAACTTGTTTGGTTTTAAATCTCTAAAATGTCCAGTTTTGGTGCTTGCATTCATAATACTCATCTGAGAATCCAACCATTTGAAGAAGCCTCATAAGCTGCATAAAACTGAGGAATATGCTTCTTGGATATATTGCTATATTTCTGCATGAAATCTTCACATTTTATTTGCTGGTTATACTTCTATATTTGACAATGAAAAACAATGGTTTGATTTACTCATTCGGAAGTACCCTCTTTACTGAGGGGAATCTGAGAGCAGAAGCCGCCTCTGCAGGTAAGTGAAAACAACTTTGCTGGAGAGCTTGGTGACTTAAAGCTTGGGACAAAGAGACTGTGCCCTTCTTTTCCACTGCCAACTGCAGACTCTGTTGTTCCATCTTACTGAATCATAAGCCTGGACTACACTACCTGATTCAGTATGCAAAGCTCCATCCCTGGTTCTTTTCAAATCTAGACTAAAAACTCACCTCTTCAGATCTGCCTTTGGATCCTGACTTCCCTTATTCTTCTGTTTTCCACCCTTGTGAGATAGGACCATGTCTTCTTAGTTTACCCTGATCCCCAGTTTGTTGTGGTTGTCTTAAATAGGTTGTGAGCTCTATTGAGAAGGGAATGTCTCTTTATGTATATATCTACACCACTGTGTACAACATTAGCAGCATTGTGCATGCCTTGTAGTGCTATAGAAATGTTATGCAGTAGTGGTAGTATTCTATAATTGAAATGTTTAAAAGTATAAATTAGTTAACGGCTTGGTCTAAAAGTACTTTGACCTAGTTTTATTTAGCCTTTAGCCTTTTATAATTAAAAAAACAGACAGACAATTATTTACTTGACATGAAGCTTTAAAATTTGTTTGCCCTAATTTTGTTAGAATTTTTAGACTAGTAATACAAAACAGGCAGGTAGTTAATCTTCCCCTCCTCCCAACTCCCAGGCACATCCCTTAATTTATAGTCTGCTTTCTAAACTAAGAGTGAAATTTGTCATAACATGATATATTCATCAGTGACAGGCCGATGCAGAAAGCCGGTGCTGAAGTTACGCACTATTAACCGATAGTGTGCGATTATAATGCCAGCAAGTCTGTTATGCTCTCCCAGAGAAATAGGGGCACTGTGTGGCTAATTTGTATATGAGCCTCGACAGTATTTTGATAGCTTTGAGGGGCTTTTTTCTGATGCTATCAAAATACTGTCAGGGAGCCGGTGCCCCTGTTAGAAAGCAAATACCTGGTAGCCATGGGCCCCTATACTCCCCCACCCACCAACCTAACCAAAAATAACTCTGGTGCCCCAGTGGCCCCGAACCCCCACATCTGCCGAACTAAAAATAATCCCTGGTGGCCCAGCAGCCCTGAACCCCCACCATCCCCCTCCGGTTTTTTTAGAAATGAGGAGGAGCGCTGCCTATGTGCTTCGGCACCACCATCTTGAAGAATGGCATCTGAATCCACACTGTGCATCCTGGGATGCACTGGGTGGGGTCACTCAGCCATATAAGGCAATTTCTGACCCTGCTGGAGCATCTCAGTATGCACCGCATGGGGCCAGGTGCTGCCATTTTTCAAGATGGCGGTGCAGGAGTGGAAGTGCTTGGGCAGCACTGTTGCAGGAGGGGGGGTAGGGGTTTCGGGGACGCTGGGCTACCAGGAATTATTTTTCCTTGGGTGCGTGGGGGGATTGGGACTGCTGGGCCCCCAGGGATTTTCTTTCTGTCAGGGGCACCGGCACCCTGACAGTATTTTGATGGCATCGGGGGCTTTCCTAATGCCTGAATCATCTGAGGGGAAGTTTAACATTTACCATCAGATGATCCAGGCATCAGGGAAAGCACTCAATGCCATTAAAGTACTGTCAGGGGCATGCACTAGATGTTTAAGCCACCTCAAGACCAGGCATAGAGATATTGGTGTTAAGGCTGGTTGCAAAATCTCAGAAAACACCCACAAATAGCAACATAAGGAACATGAATCTTGAATGATTTTCAGAAGACTGTGTTCGAGAGGAACTAGCTAAACTAAAAGTAGACAAAGCCATGGATCCAGATGGGATACATCCAAGAATACAGAAGGAACTTGGGGACGTTCTCGTGGCTCCACTGTCTGACCTTGGCAATGCCTCTTTGGAGTTGGGAGTGGTGCCAGAGGACTGGAGAGAGGCACATGTAGTCCCTTTACCCAAAAGTGGATGTAAGGATGACATTGAGAACTACAGGCTGGTTAGTCTAACCTTTGTGGTTAGTATATTATTGGAAAGGCTGTTAAAGAGAATAATGAGGTTTCTGGAGTCCAATGGGATTGCAGGATCCGAGGCAGTATGGATTCACCAGAGGCAGGTCTTGTCAGACAAATCTGATAGATTTCTTTGACTGTGTGACAGAGAGTTGGACCAAGGGAGAGTCCTAGATGTGGTGTATTTAGATTTCAGTAAAGCCTTTGACACCATTCCGCACAGACGACCTATAAATAAACTGAGCACCCTAGGGATGGACCCTAAAGTTACTGATCGGGTTAGAAATTGGTTGAGTGGGAGGCGACTTAGAGTACAGGTAAATGGAGCTCACTCTGAGAAGGAGGTTACCAGTGGTGTGCCGCAGGGATCTGTCCTTGGTCTGACTTTGTTTAACATCTTTGTTAGTGATATTGCAGAAGGACTGTCGGGTAAGGTTTGCTTGTTTGTAGATGATACCAAATCTGCAAAAGAGTAGACACACAGAAAGGAGTCGACAGCACGAGGAGGAATCTAGCTAAACTTGAAGAATGGTCTAGAATATGGCCGCTGAAATTTAATGCTAAAAAATGCAGGGTCATACATTTAGGCTGCAGAAATCCCAAGGAACTGTACAGTATAGGAGGTGAGGTACTTATGTCCACAAAAGAAGAGCAGGACCTGGGCATAATTGTGTCTGATGATCTTAAAGTAGCTGAAGAGGTAGAAAAAGCAACTGCAAAAATCCAGAAGGATGCTGGGGTGTAAAGAGAGAGGAATGGCCAGCAGAAAAAAAGGAGGTGATAATGCCTCTGTTTATGTCTCTGGTGTGACCTCATTTGGAGTATTGTGTGCAGTTCAGGAGACTGCACCTTCAGAAGGATATAGGCAGGTTGGAGTCTGTGCAGAAGCTGGCTACTAAAATGGTTAGTGGTCTTCATTATGAAGCATACGAGGACAGACTTAAAGATCTTAATATGTATACTTTAAAGGAAAGGTGGCATAGGGGTGATATGATAGAGACTTTTAAATACCTCCATGGCATAATGCACAGGAGGGTCTCTTTCAATTTAAGGCAAGCTCTGCTATGAGGGGACATAGGATGAGAGTGAAAGAGGATAGATTCAGGAGTAATATACGGAAATATTTCTTTACGGAAAGAGTGGTAGATGCGTGGAATAGCCTCGCAGTGGAGGTGGTGGACATGAGGATAGTATCTGAATTCACAAAAGCATGGGATAAACATAGAGTGTCTCTAAAGGTAAAAAGGGGACTATTGTAGTTGATATGGAAGGGCAGACTATGCCATGTGATCTTTTTCTGCCGTCTAGTTTCTATGTTTCTGTTTTTCTGCATTGGGCGCAGGCAATATTAGCATGCCATTTTATTATGGCTAGGTCATTTGTCTGTAATTTAAATACTCTGTGTTAATTGTGCACTAGTTTTTTCTTTGCTGTTCATGCGCACGTCCATCTCCTTTCTGCATTTGGCTGAGGCAGTAATTGTGCTTAAAAGTGGATTTTTCTGTGCTTAAAGGCCACGCTGCAGCACCCTCGCAATGTTCTCTTTAATCTGCGCTGGGTCCTCTGCCGACATTCCTGACGGTGGGGAGAGGGGCAGAGCGTCGATCGCTCTGTACTTACCCCCGCCGGCAGGAATGTTGGCGGCAGACCCAGCGCAGCTTAGCAGGAACATTGGTGGTGGAGGACATACTACCATCTGCCTGGGTGGGATGAGTAGACAGATAATGCTATCAGAAATTAGTAAAGCAAATACATTTGGCAACACAATTAATGGATTATTTCAATCACTCCATTATTGCTAAAGAACATTGATTGGATAACATAGTAACATAGTAAATGGCGGCAGATAAAGACCAGTATGGTCCATCTGCCCAGTTTGATGGCAAGAGTAGGTGCACCTGCCGCTCCGTCCAGGCCGCCCCTCTCCATGTCTCTGCTCAGGGGTTGAACCCACCCCTCCATGGAGGACACCCCTATTTGTTAAGAAATTAGATGGTTCAGTTTATTTGGATTTTATCCTGTTGCTGTAAAGGGATCCACTGTGTCTGTCCCATGCCATTTTGAATTCCATCACCATGTTTGCCCCCACCACTTCCATTTCAAGCATCCGCCACGCTTTCTGTGAAAAAGTATTTCCTGACATTGCCTTTCAATTTACCACTTTGCAGCTTCCTGTTATGCCCTCTAGTTTTACAGCTTCCCCGTCTTTGGAAGAGGTTTGTTTGTTCATTATTTCCCTTTAAGTATTTAAAGGTCTGAATCATATCTCCCTTCCCCTCCTCTCTTCCAAAGTGTACATATTTAGGTCTTCAAGTCTCTTCAGGGGTCTCTCCTGCACCCCAACCTCAAATCCCTCAATCTGATGGCCTGGCTGCTGAAAGGGTAGTTCTAGCCCCTTTACTTCTTTCTAAGGAAGTGGAAGAGGTGGTTTTAGAAACTATACCTGGCTATACTTTATTCAGAAAGGACAGGGTAGGAAGTAGGGGAGGAGGAGTGGCACTATATGTAAAAACTACTATTAAAGCTTTGGAATTATAGAGCTTAAAAGGGAGAGGGGAGGCATTGTGGGTTAAACTAGAAAGAGGGAAATTGAAATATATTTACATTGGTGTGATATACAGACCTTCCTCAGAAGAGGAAGAGGTGGACAGAGAGTTAATTGAAGACATGTGCAGCATTGCTAGGAAAGGGGAAGTGCTACTGATAGGAGATTTCAATATGCCAGATGTTGATTGGCACATTCCTGCTGCAGTATCATCTAGAAGTAAGGAGATCCTGGATTCTCTACAGGGAGAACTATTCAGGCAATTGGTAACAGACCCCACACGTGAAGGGGCCATACTGGACTTGGTGCTTACCAATGGTGAAAGTGTTTCTGATGTTGTAGTTGGAGATCATTTTGCATCCAGTGATCACCAGATGGTGTGGTTCAGTATTAGGACTAGGGCTGTTAGAATCCATTCAAAGGCGAGGATCTTAGACTTTAGGAAGACTAACTTTGCGAAGATGGGCCAATACCTCAGGGAGTCGTTGGATGGGAACAGCTGAGGGATGTAGAAAAACAGTGGGAAAAACTGAAAGGGGATATTTTAAGGGCAACCAACCTTTTTGTTAAAATGGTAAATAAAGGTAAAAGGAAAAGGAGACCGCTATGGTTTTCAAAATAAGTAGCTGAAAAAGTGAAGAAAAAGAGGGAGGCCTTCATGAAATACAAGAGATCACAGAGAGAGGAAGACAGGCATTTGTATTTGGAAAAACTTAGAGAAGCTAGCAAAGTAGTCAAGAAGGCAAAGATTCAAAAGGAGGAGGAAATAGCCAATGTGATAAAATGGGGGATAAGACATTTTTCAGATATATTAGTGAGAAGAGGAAGGGCAAGAGTGATATTGTCAGACTCAAGGGTGCAGGGGAGGAATATGTACAAGCTGAAAAGGATAAAGCGGACTTGCTTAACAAATATTTTTGTTCTGTGTTCACAGATGAAGAACCAGGAGCAGGACCTCAGAAAACACCCACAAATAGGAATAGAAGCAAAGGACATCTTGAACATTTTTCAAAAGACTGTGTTCGTGAGAAACTATCTCAACTTAAAGTAGACAAAGCGATGGGACCAGATGGGATACACCCGAGAATACTGAGGGAACTTGGGGACGTTCTAGCAGCTCCACTGACTGACCTTTTCAATGCCTCGTTGGAGTCGGGAGTGGTGCCAAAGGACTGGAGAGAGGCTCATGTGGTGCCTTTATACAAAAGTGGAAGTAAGGATGTGTTTGAAAACTACAGGCCGGTTAGTTTAACTTCGGTGGTGAGTAAATTATTGGAAACGCTGCTGAAAGAGAAAATAGTGAGGTTTCTGGAGTCCAGCGGATTACAGGATCCGAGGCAGCATTGATTCACCAGAGGCAGGTCTTGTCAGACAAATCTGATTGATTTCTTTGACTGGGTGACCAGGGAGTTGGACCGAGGGAGAGCCCTAGATGTGGTGTATTTAGATTTCAGTAAAGCCTTTGACACTGTTCCTTACAGGCGACTTATAAACAAACTGAGCACCCTAGGGATGGACCCTAAAGTTACTGCTTGGGTTAGAAATTGGTTGGGTGGGAGGCGACAAAGAGTACAAGTAAATGGAGCTCACTCTGAGGAGAAGGATGTTACCAGTGGTGTGCCCCAGGGATCTTTCCTTGGTCCGATTCTTTTTAACATCTTTGTTAGTGATATAGCGGAAGGGCTTTCAGGTAAGGTTTGCCTCTTTGCGGATGATACCAAAATCTGCAATAGAGTAGACACCCAGGAAGGGGTAGATAACATAAGGAGGGATCTAGCTAAGCTTGAAGAATGGTCTAGAATTTGGCAGCTGGGATTTAATGTTAAAAAATGTAAGGTCATGCATTTGGGCTGCAGCAATCCAAGGGAGCAATATAGTATAGGGGGTGAAGTACTTTTGTCCACTAAAGAAGAGTGGGACCTAGGCGTGGTTGTGTCTGATGATCTTAAAGTAACTAAACAGATAGAAAAGGCGACGGCAAAAGCTAGAAGGATGCTTGAGTGCATACGGAGAGGAATGGCTAGCAGAAAAAAGGAGGTGATAATGCCTCTGTATAAGTCTTTGGTGCAAGCTCATTTGGAGTATATTGTGCAATTCTGGAGACCGCACCTTCAAAAGGATGTGAACAGGATGGAGTCGGTGCAGAGGGTGGCTACTAAAATGATTAGTGGTCTTCATTATAAAGCATATGAGGACAGACTGAAGGATCTTAATATGTACACCTTAGAGGAAAGGCGGGATAGAGTTGATATGATTGAGATGTTTAAATACCTCTGTGGCATAAATGTTCAGGGAGAGAGCCTCTTTCAATTGAAAGCAAGTTCTGCTACGAGTGGACATGGGATGAGGGTGAAGGGAGATAGATTCAGGAGTGATATGCGGAAATATTTCTTTACGGAAAGAGTAGTGGATCTGTGGAATAGTCTCCCAGTGGAGATGGTAGAGATGAGGACAGTAACTGAATTCAAAAAAGCATGGGACAGACACAGAGGATCTCTAAAGGTAAAAAGGGGTAGTTGTTAAGAACATAAGAACATAAGAAATGCCATACTGGGTCAGACCGAGGTCCATCAAGCCCAGTATCCTGTTTCCAACAGTGGCCAATCTAGGTCATACGTACCTAGCAGTTTCCCCAAAAGACACAGGTTCTGCAGTGCTTGTACTAGGCCAAGCATTGATATCCTGGGTCCCTTTTTAATAGTGGTTTATGGACCTTTCCTCCAGGAACTTGTCCAAACCTTTTTTAAACCCAGCTATACTAACAGCCCTTACTACATCCTCCGGTAACAGATTCCAGAGTTTGATTACACGTTGAGAGAAGAAATATTTTCTCCTATTTGTCTTAAATAGTTTACCCTGTAGCTTCATTACATGCCCCCTAGTCCTTCTATATTCTGATAGCGTAAACAATTTATCCACGTTTATCCGTTCCACTCCATTCATTAATTTATACACCTCTATCATATCTCCCCTCAGCCGCCTCTTTTCTAGGTTAAAGAGCCCTAACCTTTTTAGCCTCTCTTCATAGGAGTAGCCTTCCATCCCCTTCACCAATTTGGTGGCTCTTCTCTGTACTTTTTCTAATAACTCTATGTCCTTTTTAAGATACGGTGACCAGAATTGCACACAATATTCAAGGTGCGGTCGTACCATGGAGCGATACAGAGGCATTATAATATCCTTTGTTTTATTCTCCATCCCTTTCCTTAGGATACCTAGCATTCTATTTGCTTTCTTGGCCGCCGCTGCACACTGGGCGGAGGGTTTTAACATGTTATCCACGATGACTCCTAAATCTTTTTCCTGGGTGGTGGTTTCTAATGTGGAGCCTTGCATCTTGTAACTATAGTGTGGGTTGTTCTTTCCTAGGTGCATAACTTTGCACTTGTCCACATTAAATTTCATCTGCCATTTGGATGCCCAGTCTTCCAATTTATCCAGATCCTCCTGCAGTTTTCCACAATCCTCTTGGGTTTTAACAACTTTAAACAGTTTTGTGTCATCTGCAAATTTGATTACCTCACTAGTTATTCCCTTTTCCAGGTCATTTATGAATATGTCAAAAAGTAGCGGACCCAGTACAGATCCCTGGGGTACTCCACTATTCACCTTTTTCCATTGGGAATATTGGCCATTTAGCCCTACCCTCTGCTTTCTATCTTTTAACCAGTTCCCGATCCACAATAGTACACTGCCTCCTATCCCATGACTTTTTAGCTTCGCCAAAAGTCTCTGATGGGGGACCTTGTCAAAAGCTTTCTGAAAGTCCAGATACACTATATCAACCGACTCACCTTTGTCTACCTGTTTATGCACACCTTCAAAAAAACAGATCAGATTAGTAAGACAAGATCTGCCTTGTCTAAAGCCATGTTGGCTGTCTCCCATTAGGCCATGACTATCTACATGCTGTGTAATTTTGTTCTTTATGATGGCTTCTACCATTTTCCCTGGTACTGACGTCAGGCTCACCGGTCTGTAATTTCCCGGGTCACCCCTGGAACCCTTTTTAAAAATTGGTGTTACGTTGGCGACCCTCCAATCTTCAGGTATTACAGATGATTTTAATGAAAGTTCACAGATTACCAATAACAGGTCTGCAATCTCATATTTCAGTTCTTTCAACACTCTGGGATGTATACCATCCGGTCCAGGTGATTTGCTACTATTCAGTTTATCAAATAGTTGTAATATATCTTCCCGGTGTAGCGATATTTCTCTCAATTCCTCTGCAGTATCACCTTTAAATACCACTTCAGTCTTGGGTAACACCCCTACATCTTCCTCAGTAAAGACCGAAGCAAAGAATTCATTCAGTCTCTCTGCTATAGCCTTGTCTCCTCTTACTGCCCCTTTTACCCCTCTATCATCTAATGGTCCAATTGACTCTCTCACAGGCCTTTTGCTACGAATGTACTTGAAAAAGTCTTTATTTCGTGTTTTTGCTTCCGTAGCAAGTTTCTTCTCAAATTCCCGCTTTGCCTGCCTTATCAATGCTTTGCATTTAACTTGCCAGTGCTTGTGCTGTTTCCAGTTTTCATCATTTGGCTCTTTTTTCCATTTTCTGAAGGTTGCTCTTTTGGCAGCAACAGCCTCTCTGACCTCACCTTTAAACCATGCTGGCAGTTTTTTGGACTTTCTTCCACTTTTCTTAATGCGTGGAATACAGCTGGTCTGGGCTTCGAGGATAGTATTTTTAAATAACACCCAAGCTTGCTGTAAGTCTTTAACCTTTGGAACCGCTCCTTTTAGTTTTTTCCGAACTATATTCCTCATTCTATCATAGTCACCCTTTTGAAAGTTAAAAGGTAGTACTGTGGATTCCTTTACTATCTGTCCTCCACTGATTAAATCAAACATGATCATACTATGATCACTATTGCCAAGTGGTCCCAACACCCTTATTTCTTGCACCAGATCTGGCGTTCCACTAAGGACTAGGTCCAGTATGGCTTCCCCTCTGGTCGGTTCATGAACCAGCTGCTCCAAGAAGCAGTCATTTATTTCATCTAGAAACTTTATCTCTTTAGCTTGTCCTGCTGTGACACTGTCCCAGTCGATACCGGGGTAATTGAAATCACCCATTATTACTACTCTGTTGTGGCTTTTGTTAGCTTCCTTGATTTCTTTGAGCATTTCATCATCCATTTGTTCATTCTGGCCAGGTGGTCGATAGTATACTCCCACTGCCATCACCTTCCCCTTCATAAATGGAATTTCAATCCATAGAGATTCTACAGCATATTTTGTTCCCTGCAAAACTTTAATCCTTTCTGACTCAATGCCCTCTCTAACATAGAGCGCAACCCCTCCACCAATTTGTTCAGCTCTATCATTACGATATAGTTTGTATCCAGGTATCACAGTGTCCCACTGGTTATCCTCCTTCCACCATGTCTCTGAGAGTGCAATCATATCTAACCTCTCATTTAATGCTATATATTCTAATTCTCCCATCTTATTGTTTAGACTTCTAGCATTGGCATACAAGCATTTTAGAGACTGTATTTTATTAATATTAATCTGGCTATTGGTAGGCATGGGTAATTGGGAATCTTTATGCTCTGTCTGCTCCTTACTCAAGGGCATTTGGGCTACTATACTCCCTTTTGGAACCTCACTGCTTTTGGTAGTATTCTTCAAGGATACCTTTGTCCGAACCGTGCGCTCCTGGGTGACTGTCGGCTTTCCCCTATTTTCTAGTTTAAAAGCTTCTCTATCTCTTTTTTAAAGGTTAATGCCAGCAGTCTGGTCCCATCCTGATTAAGCTGAAGCCCATCCCTTCGGAAGAGCCCCCCCTTTCCCCAGAATGTTCCCCAGTTCCTAACAAATCCAAAACCCTCATCCTTGCACCATTGTCTCATCCACGCATTGAGACTCCGGAGCTCTGCCTGTCTTTTGGGTCCTGCACGTGGAACAGGAAGCATTTCGGAGAACGCTATCCTGGAAGTTCTGGATTTCAACTTCCTACCTAAAAGCTTAAATTTAGCCTCCAGAACTTCCCTACCACATTTTCCTATGTCATTGGTACCAACATGTACCAAGACAGCAGACTCCCCCCCAGCACTATCTATGATCCTATCTAGGCGGTGCGTGAGATCTGCTACCTTCGCACAGGCATGTTACCAGGCGATCCTCACGTCCACCAGCCACCCAGCTATCTACATTCCTAATGATTGAATCACCAACTATAACAGCTGTCCTGACCCTCCCCTCATGGGGACATGGCCCTGGAGAAACGTCCTCGGTGCGAGAGGGTTTTACATCACCTGGAGGACAGGTCCTAGTTACAGGATCACTTCCTGCCACACCAGGGTGATGCTCTCCTGTCACGTGACCTCTCTCCTCCATGGCAACAGGGATGCTGCCAGACTGGAGGTGGGACTTCAGGACTATATCCCTGTAGGTCTCGTCCATGTACTTCTCTGTCTTTCTTATGTCTTCAGGTCTGCTACTCTAGCCTCTAGAGAACGGACTCGTTCCCTGAGAGCAAAGAGCTCCCTGCACTTAGTGCATATGTAGGACCTCTCACCAACTGGGAGATAATCATACATGTGACACTCGATGCAAAAGACTGGAGAACCCCCATCTCGTTGCTGGACCTCTGACTGCATCTTAGTTTAAAGCTTGTGTTTAGGTCTTTTAAATCGGTATATAATAAGGATTGGTGTAGATGCTTATACTAATAAAAGTGTATCTAATACCCCTAATACACCCTGTGTACCTGAAGCTAATTAATCACAGGTCCTCTGTGTATGACTGATTTGGATTAAGAGCTGCACCTGAGAGCAGCCCCTTTCCTCTAAGATGTCCAAGTACCTATAAAACTACAATTTCCCCAGGGGGGGTGGTGCTGGGGAGGGAGGGGGAGATAAGTCCTATTAAAGAGGGCAGTTACAAGGTACCCTGTCCTGAACCCTCAGCAGGGGCAAACTAGTTGTTATGGAAGGACAGACTAGATAGGCCATGTGGTCTTTTTCTGTCGTCATATTTCTATGTTTCTATGTTTCTCATAAGGGTTCTGACACAGTCTCCAAATCATTTTGGTCGCCTTCCTCTGAACAGTTTCCAGTCTTTTTACATCCTTTGCAAGGTATGATCTCCAAAACTGAACACAGTATTCCAAGTGAGGCCTCACCAGTGACTTGTACAGTGGCATAAGTACCTCTTCCTTTCTGCTGGTAATTCCTCTTTGTATGCAGCCCAACATCATCCTGGCTTTTGCCACCGCCTTGTCGCACTGTTTTGCCACCTTGAGATCATCAGAGATAATCACTCCAAGGTCTTTCTCCTGATCCATGCACATCAACTTCTCGCCCCCTATCGGGTACATTTCCCTTGGATTTCTGCTACCCAAGTGCATGATTCTGCACTTATTTGCATTTAATCTTAATTGCCAAGCATTAGACCATTCTTCCAGCTTTTGTAGATATTTCCTCATGTTAACCACTCCCTCGGGGGAGTCCACTCTGTTGCAAATTTTTGTCATCTGCAAAAAGACAGACTTTTCCATTCAGTCCTTCAGCAATATCACTCACAAATACATTGAACAGTGCTGGGCCCAGGACCGACCCCTGAGGTACCCCGCTAATCACCTTCTCTTCATTTGAGTGAGCTCCATTTACCATCACCTTCTGTCGTCTGTCAGTCAACCAATTTCTGATCCAATTTGCCATCTTGGGATCCGTTCCCAAGCTACTGCGTTTATTGATAAGCCTCCTATGAGGAACAGTATCAAAGGCTTTGCTGAAATCCAGGTAGATGACATCCATAGCATGCCCCCTTATCTAGTTCCCTGGTCACCTAGTCAAAGAACTCAATCAGATTTGTCTGGCAAGATCATCCTTCAGTAAAACCATGTTGCCTCGGGTCCTGCAACCTGTTGGTTTTGAGAAATTTCACTATTTGCTCTTTCAGGAGCACCTCCTTTACTTTTCCCGTCACCGAAGTAAGGCTCACAGGCCTGTAGTTTGACACTTCTTCCCTGTCACCACTTTTGTGTAGAGGTACGACATCAGCCATTCTCCAGTCCTGAGGAATCTCTCCTGTTTCCAAGGATCTGTTGAAAACATCCTTTAACGGCCCTGCAAGAACCTCTCTGAGCTCTTCCAGTATCCTGGGATGTATCCCATCCGGTCCCATGGCCTTGTCCTCTTTAACTTTTGCAGGTTGCTCTAACACTTCATCTTCTGTGAATGGTGTGGTATCTACTTCATTCCCATTTTTATATTTGGGAGTCAGAGGAGGTCCTTCTCCAGGACTTTCTTTAGTAAAAACAGAGCACAAGTATTCGTTTAGCAATTTCGCTTTTTCAATATCACTTTCCACGAGTCCATTCGCAGCAATTCAGAGTCCTGCAATTCCCTCTGATCTTCCTTTCCCGAATATACCTGAAGAAAGTTTTGTCGCCACACTTAACATCTTTAGCCATCTTTTCCTCTGCCTTTGATTTTGCTATCCTTATTTCTCTTTTTGTCTCTTTGAGTTTGATCCTGAATTCATTTCTGTATTCCTCTGTTTTTGAGCTTTTGAATTTTGCGAAAGCTGTGCTTTTTGCTTTTATTTGAGCAGCCACTACTTTGGAAAACCAAACAGGTTTTCTTCTCCTCTTGTTTTTGTTTACTTTTCTTATATATTTATCTGTTGCCCCTTTTCTTGCCACCTTTAGTTTAGCCCATTGCAATTCCACTTCCCTTATCTCCTTCCACCCTGTCAGCTCCTCCTTTAGGTACTCGGCCATTTTATTGAAGTTGGTGTTTTTGAAGTTTAGGACTTTGAGCTTGCTGTGATTGGCTTGTTCCATGGCTTTTATCTCAAACCACACCGTGTGATGGTCGCTGCTGCTCACAGGGGCACTCACGCAGACATTCGACATGCTATCACCGTCGGTGAGCACTAAATCCAGTGTTGAGCTTTCCCTGGTTGGTTCCATCACCATTTGTCTATGTAATGCATCTTGGAGAGCATCCACAATTTTTTTGCTTCTTTCCAGATTTTCAGAAGGAGTAATCCAATCCTCATCCAGTAGATTAAAGTCAACCAATATTATCACTTCCCCCTTTTTGGCTATCTTGGCAATATCTATAATCAGTTCATTATCTATCTCTTCAATTTGTGTCGGAGGTCTGTAGACTACAGCAGTATGGATGATGGTGCCATCTCCTCTTTCCAACACAATTCAGAGTGCTGCTTCTTTTCCCCATGCCCCCTGCATTTCAGTAGCTTTAATATTGCTTTTGACATACAAGGCTACTCCTCCTCCTCTTCCATTTTCTCTGTCTCTTCTGAATAGATTATAGCCAGCTATGGCTATATCCCAATCATGTGATTCATTAAACCATGTTTCTGTAATGGCCACAATGTTCAAATCCATTTCCACCATTAGGGCTTCCAGGTCCAGAACTTTGTTGGCTAAGCTTCGAGCATTTGTGCTCATTGCTTTCTAGCATTTACCTGGCTTGTGTGTATTTTGCATTGATTTTGTTCTGCCTACATATTCCCACTTGTTTGTGATATGTGGTTTAAAAGTGTGGCGGTTTCTGATTTTAATCTGCTTTTGCAGGGGTGACGTCCAGAGCTTGACCTTCCACATCCGTCACCCCTTTTTTTCTAGTTTAAATGCATATCCACATATTGCTTGAGTTTTTCACTTAGGATTCTTTTCCCTGCAATAGAGAGATGTAGTCCATCAGCACAGTATAGTCTCTTGTTGTTCCATCTTGTGGTAAGGAGAGTGTAGCACAGCCCTGGGAAATAGAGGAAAAAGGAACTTTTGCTTCTTTAAGGGGGATGGGCTCACCTAAACACATGTGCAAAAGTAAAAGCAGTGAAAGAAACCACGCTTGCAGAGCTAGGCTGAAGCCACACCCAGACTCCATGGCAACCCTAAGTAAGGATAAGGGACACCTGTGGGTGGAGCCAGAGGGGGCGGCACACTGCCCAGCATTTAAGGTTAAGCAAACAGAAAGTAATGGACTTGGTAGAACTGTTAGAAGCCTTGGAGGTGTTGGAAGCCACGGGAACAGCTTGAGAAGCAGCAGCTGGGGAAAGGCCAGAGGACAGGCTGAGTACTTTCCTTCTAGGAGAGAGAAGGGCAAAAGGCTGGCTGTAAGAAAGCTAGAACAGGAAGGCTCAGCTTCTTCTGAAGAAAGACAAATCTTCAGGCTGAGAAAGCCCAGGAAAGCTGGAAGAAAATCCTGCAGTGATTCCCTGAGCAGCTCTGACTCAGAGGATGCTACTTCCAACAGATGTCACAGCTGTGAAACTCCCACAGTTAAGCTCTAAGGTAGGAGAGGGAAGTTGGAAAGAGTTAATGCTTATAACTCTGATTCAGATACTGAGGAGATAGTTATACCTGCTAGCACGCAGAACAGGAAGAAGGGTTTTGTAGATAAAGCCAAGCAAACAAAGCCTGTTAATGTTTTACCAAGAGAAAGAAAGGCAGTTCAATGGGAGAAACTGTTTAAGCTGTTAAAGCATATAAATCTTAAAGTACCTGAACGCATTCAAGTTCCACAATCAGGCAGTGCAGAGGAAGAAATGGAGGTGGATTGTAAGGAAGACGACCCGGATTCCACTTGCTCTGAAATGGAATGTGCTCTATGTGTTACTGCTGATTGAAAGAAGTAAAATACTAGGAAGAATCTCAGGAAGCAGTTCTCAGGTTCATGATAGCTGAAAGCTTTGAAAAGAGAGAAAGGAAATCTCTTAGTCTAAAACTTGCAAAGCTCTGTCTGTTGAAGAGAACTAGATGATGCAATTGAGTTCTGTGCTGACCAGCTGAGAAGTGTTTTAAACTGAAGCAGCTAAAGGGAGCCGACAGAATTACTGAGTTCCGTTGTGTGCTTTAACTGCAAATAAAGCTGTTTCTGAGATGAAAAATTTCCTAATGAAAGAAGTAAAGACATTTACTTGTAAATAATACCACTGAAACACACTGTTTGTAAAGAACTTTACTTGGGAGAAAATATCCTTGTTTTCTGTTGCTGAGTTTGGAATCTTCTACAAAGGACTCTTACTAAACTGCACCAAGCTAAAAATCAGTAAAAATTCCTGTGTTGCTTTAAAACCACTTGGACTGCTTTTATACACTACTACACATTTAAAGCTAAAAGATACAAGATGGGAGCCCGTCTTCACTAGGCGACCGCCTAGTGGAGGCGCGCCCGCCACAATCTGTTACCCCAGTCGCCAGTAAATCTGAATCCTTCTTGTTTCCACCAGGTCTGGAGCTATGTATTAAAGCTGTTAATGCAATGCAGCCTTTTTGCCCCCTTACCAAGAACAGGTAGAACCTCTGAGAATGGAACAGTGTTAACAATGGGCTTGAGTTTCTCTCCCAGAGATTGGAAGTCCTTTTGGGCTGTAGAGGCACTGTTTCTAGCCAGGTCATTTGTGCCCAAGTGGATAACAACATCAAGTTTGGAGTGTTCACTTTCTGCGCTTAGTACTTCAACAATGTGGTTTGTATTCCTGCTGGCTGAAGAGCCTGGGAGGAACTTGACTATCTTCTCTCCTTTGAACTGTGTTCCCAAGTTGGTGCCACTGATGATGGAATCACCAAGTAGTAGTAGTTTGCTGTTTGATGAGGTTTTCTTCATATTTGGTCCTTTAGCAGGAGATTGGTCTTTGTCTGTCTCATTTAAGGGCCCTTCAGTTTCTTTGGATTGGGCATCCTCATTCACCAAGGCAGAGAAGGCATTATGCAGGGATATCGCCTGATTCATAGGATGCCTCTGTGTCACAGGTCGCAATCTACCAGAACCCTCTGTGATCCATTTGTTCCTGGGGTATTTGATTCTTTGTGAGAGCGGTGGTGGACTTTGTTCAGTTTGTATCCTAGAAGAGGTACGCTTCATTGCAGCCAGTTCCTCCCTCAGTTCTTCGTCCTCATTGGCCAAGGCAGAGAAGGCGTTCTGCAGGGATATCTCTTGATGCATAGGGTGTCTGTGTGTTACAGGTCACAATCTACCAGAACCCACTGTGATCCATTTGTTCCTGGGGTGTTTGATTCTTTGTGAGAGCGGTGGTGGACTTTGTTCAGTTTGTATCCTGCGTTTCGTTACAGCCAGTTCCTCTCTCAGTAGGGTCACCTTTTTATGCATGGCAGCTAGGTCTTCCCTTAGTAGATTCAGTTCTTTATGCATGGCAGCTGACCTGAGGCACAGAGGACAAGCCCTTAGGTTCCAAATGATTTGTCTTGGAATGAATGTACTGCAGTTATTGTACTGAATACACGACATGCTGAATAAGCAGTCCTAGAAGGAGAAGAGGAAGAAGAAGAAGATGTGGGCTTTAACCCAAGTTAAAAGGATAGTTGTCAACTATGCGATTACTATATAGGCAATGCAGCCCCTGGGGGAGGGGGAGGGGTAGGGTGGGCGGGAACCTAAGTGTCTCTGGCCAGAAGGCGGTTCCTGAAATGGGGGCACCCACAGATATCTGCTCCAAGGCTACCCAGAAAAGCAGTCAGTCAGTCAGATTATCCCCAAGCTTAATGTATAACCACAGTTAAACTTTATATTAGCAATTTCCCCAAAACAGACAGTTAAACTCAATATTGGAAGCTAGAAACCAGCAGAGATGATAAATAAAATCATAGTTTTTGCAGACTTTAGGGCTACACAGTCAGAATATTTCCAAAATAAGGTATAACAGTTAAAATCTATATTAGCAAAAAGGATATAGAAGCTGTATCTTAGCGTTTTGCAGGCTTTAGAAACTGTGCAGATTGAAAAACACAGGAACTATGGCAGCCAGTAAGCTGATCTAATTAGCCCTTCCCCTGGGAGTTGTCTTGTATCAGAAAATTCAAACAATGGAAGCCAAATAGTTACACTGAACTTTTTCTTTCCTTCCTGTATCACACACAGCTATCTGATTTAAGGGCTACACAGTCAGAATATTCCCAAAGTAAGGTATAACAGTTAAAATCTATATTAGCAAAAAGGAGATAGAAACTGTAACTTAGCGTTTTGCAGGCTTTAGAAACTGTGCAGACAAATGATAAATACAGAAGACACGCTACATTACAGAAGACACGCTAGGGAGGTGGAGTTCCTAGATTAAATAACTGATTGCTTTATGAAGTAGCTGGTTTGGGAACGGACTAGAAAAGGAGTTATTCTAGACTTAGTTCTTTATGGCACACATTATTTTGTACAAAAGCTGTGTTAGCACTATTTATCATAATGTGATCAAATTTGACTTAATAACTAGAGTAGGCACACACAGGAAATCTACAGTGTATACATTTAATTTTCAAAAGGAGCCTGGTGGATCATTACATAATCAGGGGGTAAAGGGGGCACTCAGGGATGACAGGGCCATAGCTGAGACACAAAATGAATTCATTGTTTTGGTCTACTGAGGAAGATATGAGGAAGCTACCCAGGCCAGAAAAGGTATTTAATAGTGATTACTCAGAAGAACTGAATCACATCTCTGTGAACCTGGAAGATGTAATATAACAAATTGACAAACTAAAGAAAGCAAATCATCTGGACCAGATGGTATATATGCAGTAGTGCTGAAAGAACTTTAAGTTGAAATTGCAGTGCTACTATTTATCATTTGTAATCTAATCTTAAATTTATCTGTGGTACCAGAAGAATGGAGGGTGGCCAATGTAACACCAATTTTTAAAAAGGGCTCCGGGTGATTAGGAAACGAAAGATATGTGAACCTAATGTTAGTGCCAGGCAAACTGGTGGAAACCATTAGAAGGTACAGAATAACTGAATGGTTTAATGGGATGAAGTCAACATGAATTTAGCCACCAATCTGCTCCATTTCTTTGAGGATGTGAATAAAATATGTAGATAAAGATGAGTCCATTGAAATAGTATTTTAAGATTTTCAGAAGCTGTTTGATAAAGTCCCACATAAGAGACTCCTGAGGAAATTAAAAATTCATGGCATAGGAGGCAGTTTCCTAATGTAGATTGGAAACCGGTTGAGAGAGAGAAAACAGTGTTGGGTTAAATGGTCAATTATCTCAATGGAGGAAAGTAAATAGTGGAGTACCTCAGAGATCTGTGCTGGGATGAATATTTTTAGCATATTTATAGATGATCTTGAATGGGAACTACAAGTGAGGTGATTAAATTTGCAGAGGATATCGAATTATTCTAGGTTGTTAAATCACATACGGATTGTGAGAAATGGTAGGAGGCCCTTGGGAGACTGGGCATTTAAATGGCAGATGAAATTTATTGTGGAGAAATGCAAAGTGATGCACATAGGGAAGAAGAACAACCCAAATTATAGATAAATAATGCTGGGTTCTTCATTAGGAGTCACCACACAGAAAAGGAAATAGGCATCATTGTGGACAATATGTTGAAATCTTCTGTTCAATGTGTGGTGGCGCCCAAAAAAGCAAACAGAATGTTAGGCATCATCAGTGAAGGAATAGTGAATAAAACAAATGATACCATAATGCCTCTCTATTGCCCTGTGGTGCAAAACACCTTGAGTGTTTTGTGCAATTCTAGTCTGTGTATCTCAAAAAGGATATAGAAGCATTAGAAAAGGTAGAGAGAAGGGCAACCAAAATCATAGAGGATTGGGACAACTTTTGTTTTAGGAAAGGTTAGCGAGGTTAAGGCTCTACAGCTTGGGGAAGAGACAACTGAGAAGAGATAACGATAGAGATATATAAAATCTTGAGTGGAGTGGAACAGGTAAATGTGAATAGATTGTATCTCCAGGAACAAGCAGGAATGCAGTCTTCATATATGGGTATTGTTGGTACCAATGGAGCCCGCATGGGAATGCTCCCCAGCATCCAATTGGAAAGTTTTTGAGAGCAATCCACTGCGCCTGAGCATCTGCTTTCCCACCTTCCCAATTCCTTTCCTTAGTTGATTTTGTAGCTAAGAGATAGAGGATTAAGAGAATGCCTTACAGCTCCTAGGGGAGGAGGGTGGGTTGTGAAGACTGATTCCTGCTGTTACCAGAGATCCACCTTTTACAGGTGAGTAACAACGCTAACTCCAGGAATAAGCAGGAATGCAATCTTCACATATGGGACTCACTAGCTCCGAAGGTACCAGACTGAAGTTGGAAGCAGTGGTATCCCTCTTGCCTTCCTCTGAATTGTTTCAAGTCTTTTTATATCTTTTACGAGGTGTGGTCTCCAGAACTGAACACGACTCCAAATGTGGGCTTCCTAATGACTTGTACAGGGACGTTAATACCTTCTTCCTTCTGCTGGTTATGTCTTTCTGTATTCAACCTAGCATCCTTTTGGCTTCTGGGGACCTCCTTGTTGCACTGCTTTGCCACCTTGAAATCCTTGTATACTATTACCCTGAGATCCCTCTTCTCGTCTGTTTACACCAGTCGCTTTTCCCCTATTGCATATTGCTCCTTTGGATTTCAAGTGATCATCTCATAAAACAAAGCTGTAATTATCTAACTAGATGTCTAATTAGATTTCTCGACTCAACTAGCAAACAAACTTATCTTTACACAATCCTGTCCACTAGATATATATCTCTTGTATGTAGTACTGGATTTTCCTAGCTAATCATATGTATTGAGCGTATGATACTATATCTACAGTTCTGTTGAGCTATTGTCCTACTGCAAAGTTTGATACCTGCACATATACCTCACTACATATTGAAGCCAGCCAACTTAATATGCTTCACGTTTCTAGTGAGCTGGTTGCATTTCTACATATAGCATACTAGTGAGCTGGTTGCATTTCTACATATAGCATACTCTCTATTGTCTACATATTGCATACTGGTTATCATCTTGTATGTAGTACTGTTTTTTTCCAGCTAATCACATGTATTGGGCGTATGATACTATAATTAGAGTTCTATTTGTAGTATTGTTCTATTGCAAGTTTTGATATCTGCATATATACTGAAACACATTTTGAAGCTAGCCAACTTCATATGCCTCACGTTACTAGTGAGCTGATGCATTCCCTACCAATAATATATTCATTATGTTCTGCATATAGTATATTCATTATTGTCTATTTAGATACCACACCATATATTGAAGCTAGCCAATGTCATATGCTTTATGTATGCTAGTGAGCTCTCATTTGCTTTAGGTACACTAGTGAGCTGGATACATTCCCTACCTCTAGTTTACTTCATTATTCATTACCACTGGTCAGCCTCCACCCTGCATACACTCACTAATTACACACTCCAGGGATGGTAATGAGAATGTCTACCTTAGCCTTCGCCTTATTTGCTCTGTACCTCCTAACAGAATTGATCAATAACTCCAAAGTGCTATCTCCCAATCAATTTAACATACCAATCCTTCGGAACCATGAGAGGAGATGGTCAAATGACACCTTTCAAAGATTCGACAAAACACTCCAAACCCGCCAGTCCCACTTACTGCATATCGCACTACAACAGAACAAGAAACCACAACATGAGGAAATTTCTCCTACCCAGAACCTAAGATGTGGGCTAATAAATGCCCGATCAATACGCAAAAAATGGCCAGTGATCACAGAACTGATATCTTACCATAACCTTGACATTCTCATGATTACAGAGACATGGCTCTTTAGCGACGACAACGTCCTGCTGAACCAACTCCTGCCACCCAATTTCACAATTCACTCGTGTCATAGAAACAATAAAGGAGGAGGAGGGGTACTCGCCCTCACCAAATCAGACCTTCACTTCTACATGATAAACTCAGACAGCACAAAGAATTTTGAGTCAATTACTATATCTAACAAACTCTGCTCTATTAATCTCATTTATTGAGCCCCATCTCAAGATCCGGATGCACTTTCCTCAATAATTGACCTGGCATCTAACACTCAAAGCCCATGCATACCGAGTTGGGTTTTGGGAGATTTCAATCTCCCATCACTACAAGAGCTCAGTCTTCAGCCTTCCTTGAGGCTCTCAAAGACCTAGGATACACCCAGCTAGTAGATGAACCTACACACGTTAAAGGAGGTTTACTTGATCTGATTTTTGCTCCACAGACATTTCCCAAATCAAAAGACAACTTAGGACTCTACTTATCTGCAGTTCCCTGGTCTGATCATAAACTGATCGTTTTCCAACTACCCATAATCAGAAATAACCAGAACAAAATCAAAAGGCTGACTAGCTCTCCAAAGGCACCAGAACGAAGGTTTCAAGCCTTTGATAGAGAGCTGATCCTGAGTAAAACACGCCAACTTCTAGCCATGACGATACTCAGTCTTGAAGACATGGTCTCTGAATGGAACGAAACCTTTAGTAACATTGCCGTACGTCCACCATCCAACAAGCCACTAAGAACCAGAGCCTCAGCAGTTTGGTACACCTCAGAACTTCGATCATCTCTCACCTCCCTACGGAAGTTGGAAAGACGCTGGCGCAAATCTCACTCAGAAATAGATCAAAATGCATATAATTTCCATCTGGCGCAACATCGTGAAGCAGTAACTACCAACCTAAGGCAATTTCACATAGATTCGCTGAAGCGGTCATTGAACAAACCTCATGACCTCTTCAGCCTCGTAAAGAAATTAACAAAGGAACCAGTACCTGAACAAGCAAACGATATCCACCCTCAAGACTTTGCTGACTATCTGCAAACAAAGATAAGCCATACCAACAAATCTCCAGTACCCTCAAGGGCAATAGTACAAAACAATATAACACCCTTGACCATGTTCTCTACACCAGCTAAAAAACACATTGAAAACACCATCACTACGATCAACACCACCACTGCCCAGACTGACCCATGCCCTGCCTTCTGGATAAAGGAGCTATGGTCTGATCTTAGCCCATTTATAGCCAAGCTCATGGAAAGATCTTTTACAACAGGGGCGTTTCCTCAATCCCTCAAACATACCTCCATTAGACCTCTGTTGAAAAACAACAAGCTCGATAGTTTGAAAGTGGACTCTTACAGACCGATATTGAGCATTCCACTTTTGGCTAAAATAATAGAAAAAGAGGTACAAAGACAAATCCAAGACCATGTCGACGACAACTCACCACTAGACCCATGCCAACACGGTTTTAGAGGACAACACGGCATAGATACCCTCCTCACCACACCTATAAATAACATATCCACAGGAATTGATAACATCCGGCAGGGCTTTGTCCTTATATTCCTTGACATAGCAGCTGCTTTTGACTCAGTATGTCACGAGCTTCTACTGGTGCGCCTCAGGGAGAAGGGTATTTCAGAAACGGCGAAACTGAACTCTGGAAGTTGCGGGTTATAAATGTATGCTAAATAAAATAAAATAAATAAAAAAATGAATCTTATCTCATAAACAGATGGCAACATGTACGTTCAGGGGCCTCAACTTCTAAACCTTTCCACCAAAAGCAAGGAGTCCTGCAGGGATTATCCCTCTCCGCCCTGATGTTTAATATCTACATGCAACCTATCTGTAATCTCATTTGCTCTTTTGGGGTAAACTGCCTGGTATACGCGGATGACGTCCTATTTTACATGCCCTTCTCAACAGAAAACCCAGACCTTTCACCAATTACAGAATGCTTTGACTCAGTATCCAATTGGCTTCAATCACAAAACCTTAAAATTCAGCACAAGAAAACGGAGGTGCTTTTCATCACGAGGAATTCAAATTTCAAAACACCAACACATATAAAAGTCAAGGAAGCAGAACTCCAGACTAAATCCTCGATCCGGTACCTCGGAGTCACTTTGGACCAGCGCCTTGACATGAAACTCCACATAAGCAATGTAGTCAGAGCGATATACCACAAGATCCGTACCCTCAGGCATCTTCGTTTCCTACTCGATCCGAGCGACTTCCGAACTATCTATCAGGCACTTATCATGCCTCATTTTGACTACACAAATTCAATCCTGCATGGTCTCCCTCTGTCTACTTTAAACCCTTTACAGCTTGCAATGAATTCTGCAGCGAGAGTTCTAATCGGATCGCCTAAGAGGAATTATATCACACCCATCCTAAAACATCTTCACTGGCTCCCCATTCAGTCCAGACTATCGTTCAAAATTCTGCTGCTTACTTTCAAGTCAATCAATGGTCTATCCTCTACATCACTAGCGGAACTCATTCATACCATACCATCCAACAGGTCCAGGAGATCAACAGCGATAAACTCATTAGTTGTCCCAATAGAATTAACCCACTGCACTCACGCTACAGCTAACAGAGCTTTCAAACTATGTGCACCGAGAAGCTGGAATTCTCTCCCACCCAACATACGAGCAATCACTGACTTGGCCCAATTTAGGAAGGCAGTGAAACACTACCTATTCCTTCAGCACTACAAGATAGACGAAGATACAGTAACGTCACCTACAGTCTAATATAGATACCATGACAAAACCTCCGCTATAAGACACTTATTAGTTTAGCTTGTACAATATGAAAATCTGATGTAAATAGTTACCTCAAGTTATCCAAGTTCTATTTCCTGTTACCTGTAAACACTGTTTCATTATATGCAACGTGTATGTTTTATGTTCTATGTAAACCGCACTGATATTGAATAGCGCGGTATAAAAGAAATGTAAATAAAATAAATAAATAAGTGCATCATTCTGCACTTCTTCACATTAAATTTCAACTGTGAAGTATTAGACCATTCTTCTAATTTTTGTAGATTTTTTTTCTACTTCCGCTGAGGTGTCCACTCTGTTGCAAAAAGGCAAACTTTTTATTTTAACCCTTTGGTAATATCACTCAAGAAGACACTGTCCCAGGACCAATCCCTGAGGTACTCCACTACTCTATCCTTTCATCTGAGTGATTTCCATTTACCACCTCCCTCTGTCGTTCATCAGTTGTTGGGGCTTTTCTGGGCTTCCCCAAAATTATTATGGGGATTGTCTTAACTCTTTTGTTTTGGCTGTTTGTGTTCAACCCCAACATACATATACAGGACTTTAAATAATTTGCTCATGTCACCATAAAAGCATAAAATTGTTTTAATTTAGATTTGCCAGGCCTGTAACAACAAGCTTTGCTGTTAATAAGATACAAATTTTAATTTCAATTTCATAGCATAACCTGCAAAGCGCCTAGCTCAAGTACAGACAGTCCTTCAGTCAACCAATTTCTTATCCATTTCATCAACTTGAGACCCATCCCCAAGTTACTCAATTTATTCATAAGTGTCCAGTATCAAAGGCTTTGCTGAAATCCAACATCCATCGCATGCCCTTGATCTAGTTCTCTGGTTACCCAGTCAAAGAATTCAGTCAGATCTGTTTGGCATGATCTTCCTTTGCTTAAACCATATTGCCATGGATCCTACAATACATTGGCTTCCAGAAATTTCAGTATCCTTTCTTTCAACAGCGTTTCCATTACTTTTATTTATTTATTTGTTTATTTATTTAACATTACTTCTGTACCACATTTCGTGGTATCAAAGTGGTTTACATTGAACTCAACTATAATATACATTGAACGAGCATATATGGTAACATGAAAACAAATTTACATTGGGGTTATAAGTTTAAATAGGGGAAGTGTTCAGGTTAGGTCACGGTAGTGGGTAGGGGGCATAACTTATTTACATTTAGAAGTATAATGATATGCTATGTATGGTGGCAGGATTGAGGTGGAGAGTTTGTGACAGATCCGAAGGATTCTTCGAAGAGGTGCATTTTTAATTATTTCTGGAAGTCATTTAGGTCCTGGGTGGTCCTTAAAGTAATCGGGAGTGAGTTCCATAATGTAGGGCTGAAGAATGAGAATGCTCTTTTACATACTGTTTGGGAACTTTTTGTTTTCTGGGGTGGGATAGTGAGAAGTTTTAAATGTCGTCGTCATAGTCTTTCGTCTGAGTTCTTCTGAATGAGTGGTTGCAGGCAGGCTGCGGAAAGTTGTGTATCGTTTTGAAGATGGTCATGATTGCTTTGTATTTTATTCTGACTTTTACTGGGAGCCGGTCTGATGAAATCATATCGTGAGGTTTGGTGATGAGCTGGGTGGTTTGCAGCAGCCTGAGGGCTAGGTTTGGGAGGCCCTGGAGGACTGAGTTACAATAATCTAGATGTGGGGTGTTAAAGGCCTGGCATACTATATGGAAGTGATTAGGATCTAGCAGTGGGCGAAGGTTGTGCAAGATCTTCATCTTATGGTATGCAGAGTTTGTAGTGTTTTTGATGTGTGCTTGAAAGGTCAGTGTGATCTAGAGTTATCTCTAGGTATTTAACCTTTGGCCTTAAGGGGAATAATACTTTGATTTTTATTCATTTTGGAGGGGTGTAGGATGGGTCTCTGGATATGATGAGTACTTCTGACTTGTTATAGTTAATTGATTGGTAGTGGTCATCCAGCCATTCTACAACAGCCCTGAAGCATTATTGTATTGCGGTGTGTTCCAGGTTGTTGGTATCAAAGGGGGCATATAGCATCAGGTCATCAGCATATATTTGATAGTATATTTTATGTGTCCATATGATTTGGCAGATTGGTTGAATGTATAAATTAGAGTAAGGCTGAGAGGGTGGATCCTTGAGGTATGCCTTAAAGCTGTTTAAACGGTTTGGAGGTCTACGGTTTACACCTGTAGGCTCCAGCTTGTCTAATAGTTTAGCATGGTTTATTGTGTCAAAGATGGACCCTGTGTCCAAAAAGATAAGGATGAATCCTTGTTTGACCTGTTCAAGCCCGTGAAGCAGGGTGTTGATTAGTGATGTGAGCAAGGTTTCCACACCGTGGTCAGATCTAAAACAATGTTGTTGCATGTCTGGAGGGGTGGAGAAGTCTATGAAGTCTTGTAACTGTAATTGTACTGTTTTTTTCAGTTATTTTTGCTAGGAAGGGAATGCCGGAAATGGGTCTGTAGGAGGTGGGTAAGTTCATGTCAGCAGAGGGTTTTTATTTAGAATAGGTCTGATGGATGTAGTCTTGAGGTTAGTGGGCACGAACCCCTGGGAAAGTGAAAGGTTTAGTATTTTGAGAAGGGAGGGTGTTAATTCATTTCTGATCATCTTTATCCACGAGACGGGATATGGGTCAAGTGGGGAGGTTGTGGTATTGAGCATCATAAGTATTTGATCGAGTAGTTCTTCCGAGATTGGTGTGAATGTGGTCCAGAGTTGTAGGTTCCTTGGTGAGTTCAAAGGTGAATTGATCAGTGTTGCAGAATCACTCTTGGGTATAAGCTTGTCTTGGAGATAATGACGTCTTCTGGATGCATCTCAGTGTGTCGTTGGGGATGGTGGTGCACACGTGAATGATTTTACTATTTCAAACAACTCTCTTGGTTTGTTTAATGATTTGGGTATCAGGTTAGAGTGGTATTCCCTTTTATGTTTGTGTATTAGGTTGTTGTATTCCTCCTGCTTTATGGTGCATTCTTTTTGGTGTGTTGGGTCTCCAGTCTTTCTCCAAGCTGTCTTAACTCGTGTTTGGCTTTCTTAATTTCGCTGAAATACCAAGGTGGTGAGTCGTCTCGGATGGCTTTTCTTCTCTGTTGGGCTATTGCATATGATGAAATGATGGTGTTCCATCTATCGACGAACGAGGTAACATCAGTTATATATTTGAGTCGTCGTATGATGTGATCCAGCAGGGCTTGTTTATTGAATTCCTTGAATCTGCGTAGTGTTTGGGTTTGAAATTGTTTTGCGGTGTTGTAGTTAAGCAGAGGTAGGTCAAAGTTAATTACATGGTGGTCTGACCATTGGATGGGCGTTACCTGGTAAATGATGGCGGGCGTGACCGATTGTGTCTTGTCGGATACGAACAATAAATCCAGTGTGTTACCTCTCTTATGGATAGGTAAATTTATGATTTTGTGAAAGTTCCATAGTATCCATGGCCTCAAGGAATGAACTGACTTGTGGTGTTGGTGCTGAGTTGAGGTTGAAGTCACCCAGCATTATAAAGGGCCTATAAGAACATAAGAACATAAGGTAAGAACATAAGATATGCCATACTGGGTCAGACCAAGGTCCATCAAGCCCAGTATCCTGTTTCCAACAGTGGCCAATCTAGGTCATACGTACCTAGCAGTTTCCCCAAAAGACACAGGTTCTGCAGTGCTTGTACTGGGTCAAGCATTGATATCCTGGGTCCCTTCTTAATAATGGTTTATGGACCTTTCCTCCAGGAACTTGTCCAAACCTTTTTTAAACCCAGCTACACTAACAGCCTTTACTACATTCTCCGGTAACAAATTCCAGAGTTTGATTACACGTTGAGTGAAAAAATATTTTCTTTTATTAGTCTTAAATAGTTTATCCTGTAGCTTCATTGCATGTCCCCTAGTCTTTCTATATTTTGATAACGTAAACAATCGATCTACGTTTACCCATTCCACTCCATTCATTAATTTATAGACTTCTATCATATCTCCCCTCAGCCGTCTCTTTTCCAGGTTAAAGAGCCCTAACCTTTTTAGCCTTTCTTCATAGGATTATCCTTCCATCCCCTTTACCATTTTGGTGGTTCTTCTCTGAACCTTTTCTAATAACTCTATATCCTTTTTAAGATACGGTGACCAGAATTGCACACAATATTCAAGGTGCGGTCTCACCATGGAACGATATAGAGGCATTATAATATATTTTGTTTTATTTTCCATTCCTTTCCTTATGATACCTAGCATTCTATTTGCTCTCTTGGCTGCCGCTGCACACTGGGCCGAGAGTTGTGGTGGTGTGAGTGCATGCTGTCAAGAAATACAGAGAGGTCCTCTGTGTCTGTGTTAGGAGCTCTGTATGCAAGACATATGGATAATTGCTTGTTTTCTACTACCAGAATATATGTTGAGTCAGTTATGGTGGATGTAGGAAACTTGGCATTGAGGTGTTTGTCCACAAAGGTGAAGATAACCCCTCCTCTTCTGTTATGTCTTGGGCAGTTGTGGAGGGTCAATGCAGGTGTAATGAGCTGGTTTGCTAGGATATCAGTGTCGGTAAGCCATAATTTGGTTACAAACAATATATCAATGTTGTGTTCGTTCTTGTAGTTTAAGATGATATGGATTTTGTTTGTGCTGAGTAAGCATTGACCAGAGCATATTTAATGAGTTGCTGCTTGTGCAACTGTTGAGGTTTGTCAGGGGGTTTCTGTTTGATTCTGATGAGTATGAATTTGTGGATATGCAGGGGGCACTGGTAAAAGGTCTCTTTGTTTGAATCTGCTTGGTATCAGTCTTCTCTGGATGGTTGTGGCGTTGGAATATTATAGAAGTGTGAGTAGGAGCAGTACAAGTATTCAAGTGGAAATCCACATCATTTTTATTCGCTTGGTGTGTATATGTATGTTGTGCTGGGCTTTTCCCACCACTAAGGTAAAACTTACTAGTGTGTAGTTTTCCATTTCACTGCTGCGATATTTGTGGGTAGCCCTCTTCTGATCTTGTGGAACCTCCTCTGTCTAAAGTTACATTTTTAAAGGTCCTTTCAGAACCTCTCTTAGCTCTCTCAGTATCCTGGGATGAATCTCATCCAGTCCCATGACCTTATCCAATTTGTTTTGCAAGTTATTAATAAACATCTTCTGTGAATGGTGTGATATCTACTTCATTGGCATTAGTACCTTTGCCAATCATGTGTGGTCCTTCTCCAGGATCTTTTTTTGTGAACACTGAACACAAGAATTTGTTTAGCACGTCTGCTTTTTCTTGTCTTCCACAAATTGTTCCTTAGCACCTCTGAGCCCAAGAATTCCACATCTGGATTTCCTCTTAAGAACATAAGAACAAAAGATATGCCATACTGGGTTAGACCAAGGTCTATCAAACCCAGTATCCTGTTTCCAACAGTGGCCAATCTAGGTCATAAGTACCTAGCAGTTTCCCCAAAAGAACAGGTTCCACAATGCTTGTATTTTGTCAAGCAGTGATATCCTGGGTCCCTTTTAATAATGGTTTATGGACCTTTCCTCCAGGAACTTGTCCAAACCTTTTTTAAACCCAACTACTCTAATAGCTTTTACTACATCCTCCGGTAGCAAATTCTAGAGTTTGATTACACTTTGAGTGAAAAAATATTTTCTCTTATTAGTCTTAAATAGGTTACCCTGTAGCTTCATTGCATATCCCCTGGTCTTTCTATATTCTGATGACGTAAACAATCGATCTACATTTACCTGTTCCATTCCATTCATTAATTTATAGACCTCTATCATATCTCCCCTCAGCCGTCTCTTTTCCAGGTTGAAGAGCACTAACCTTCATAGGGGTATCTTTCCATCCCCTTTACCATTTTGGTGGCTCTTCTCTGTATCTTTTCTAATAATGCTATATCCTTTTTAAGATACAGCGACCAGAATTGCACACAATATTCAAGGTGTGGTCGCACCATGGAACGATACAGAGGCATTATAATATCCTTTGTTTTATTTTCCATTCCTTTCCTTCTGATACCTAGCATTCTATTTGCTCTTTTGGCCGCCGCTGCACACTGGGCGGAGGATTTTAACATGTTATTCCATGATGACGCCTAAATCATTTTCCTGGGTGGTGGTTTCTAATGTGGAACCTTGCATCGTGTAATGATAGTTTGGGTTGTTCTTTCCTAGGTGCATAACTTTGCACTTGTCCACATTACATTTCTTCTGACATTTGGATGCCCAGTCTTCCAATTTATCAAGATCCTCTTGCAATTTTCCACAATCTTCATGGGTTTTAACAGCTTTAAATAGTTTTGTGTCATCTGCAAATTTGATAACCTCACTCGTTATTCCCTTTTCCAGGTCATTTATGAATATGTCAAAAAGCAGCGGACCCAGCACAGATCCCTGGAGTACTCCACTATTAATCTTTTTCCATTGGGAAAATTGGCCATTTAGCCCTACCCTCTGCTTTCTATCTTTTAACCAGTTCCTGATACACAATTTTACACTGCCTCCTATCCCAAGTACACTGCCTCCTATCCCAATATATTTTCTCAAATATTAGCAAAAAAAAAGTCTTGTTGCCTTGCTTTACATCTTTAGCCATTTTTTATTCCGTGTGCGCCTTTGCCTCTCTGTTTTCTCTTTGCCTCTTTCAATATTATCTGGTCTTGAAGGACTACAAAAGGGGACTGCTACTTCTGGAGAGAGATCTGCAATAGTGAGTATATGCTTCTCGGAATTTTTCTGAAGGGAATTCTTTAGATTAAAGCTGATTAATCTGTGTAATTGTTAAATCAGTCAGGGCCTAGTAGCAGCAGTTTAAGTTTAAATTTAAAATACAGAAGAGATCTTTCTGGTTAAATTTAGAACACAGCAGAGAGCTTCTAGTTTAAATTTCATACTAAGTCAGAGCCTAGCAGCAGCAAAGAGCTTTAATTTAAATCAAATCAGAATATAACTTAACAAAAGGCAAAACAGGGTCAGTATTCTTTGAGCAATAAATAAAGTCTTCTAGAGATCTTTACAAAGAGGTATTCCACTTAGGGCGCAAGAGAACTGTGAAACTTTTTAAATAGGTGTTAAAGCCAGGTGGCAGGTCAAAAGACCATTTTGAAAGACTCCTTCTATCCAAGCAAGGACTGTTAATCACCCAGGAAGTTGGTCACAGCTTACCTTAGAAGCACAGCACAGGACAGGGTACTGTGTAGTAGCCCTCTTTTAATAAGTCTTATTTCCCACCCTCCCTCCCCAACACCCACCCACCCCTGGCACAATCATAGCTTTATAGGTACTTACACATCTTAAAGGAAAGGAGCTGCTCTCAGGTGCAGCTCTTTATCCAAATCACTCATACATTAAGGACCTGAGATTAATTAAGCTTCAGGTGAACAAGGTATATTAAACGTATTAGGTACACTTTTATTAGTATAAGTATCCACAGCAACCCTTTGTAAGTAAAGAACCTAAAGATTTAAACACTTGGTTCCTTTTTTTTTTCTTTGTATGTCTGCATTGTGGATGTATTTCTTAATGCTTGATTTGTTTCTTCAAGATTGGTCTGTGTGGCCTTTCTTGTTTTTTTGTTTAAATATTGCATAAATAAAAAAAAAAAAAAAAGATTTAAACACAAGCTTAAAACTAAGATGCAGACAGCAGTCCAGCAGCAAGATAGGGGCTTTTCAGTCTTTTGCATTGAGTGTCACATATATGATTTTCTCCTAGTTGGTGAGAGGTCTTACATGTGCACTAAGTGCAAGGAGCTCTTTGCTCTTGGAACGAGTCCGTTTTCTAGAGGCTAAAGTAGCAGACTTGGAAGACATAAGAAAGACAGAGAGGTACATAGACGAGAAATGCAGGGATATAGTCCTGAAGTCCCACCTCCAATCTGGCAGCATCCCTGTTGCCATAGAGGAGAGAGGTCACGTGACAGGAGAGCATCACCCTGGTGTGGCAGGAAGTGATCCTGTAACTAGGACCTGTCCTCCAGGTGATGCAAAACCCTCTCACACCGAGGAAGTTTCTTCAGGACCATGTGCCCATGAGGGAAGGTTTAGGACAGCCGTTATAGTTGGTGATTCAATCATTAGGCATGTAGATAGCTGGGTGGCTGGTGGACGTGAGAATTGCCTGGTAACATGTCTGCCTGGCGCAAAGGTAGCGGACCTCACACGCCACCTAGATAAGGTCTTAGATAGTGCTGGCGAGGAGTCTGCTGTCTTGGTACATGTCGGTACCAATGACATAGGAAAATGTGGTAGGGAGGTTCTGGAGGCTAAATTTAGGCTTTTAGGTAGTAAGTTGAAATCCAGAATTTCCAGGGTAGCGTTCTCCGAAATGCTTCCCTATCCACGCACAGGACCCAAAAGGCAGGCAGAGCTCCGAAGTCTCAATGCGTGGATGAGACGATGGTACAAGGATGAGGGTTTTGGATTTGTTAGGAACTGGGGCACATTCTGGGGAAAGGAGTGGCTCTTCCGAAGGGATGGGCTTCACCTTAACCGGGATGGAACCAGACTGCTAGCATTAACCTTTAAAAAGGAGATAAAACAGCTTTTAAACTAGATAATAGGTGAAAGGCGACAGTCGCCCAAGAACGCATGGTTCGGATGAATGTATCCTTGAAGGATGCTACCAAAAGTAGAGAGGTTCCAAAAAAGAGTAAAGTAGCCCAAATTCCCTTGAGTATGGAGCAGACAGAGCTTAAAGATTCCAAATTATCCATGCCTACCAATAGCCAGATTAATGTGAATAAAATACAGTCTCTAAAATGCTTGTATGCAAATGCTAGAAGTCTAAAATATAAGATGGGAGAGTTAGAATATATAGCACTAAATGAGAGGTTAGATATGATTGGAATCTGAGACATGGTAGAAGGAGGACAACCAATGGGACACTGTGATACCTGGGTACAAACTATATTATAATGATAGAACTGATCAAATTGGTGGAGGGGGTTGCGCTCTATGTTAGAGAGGACATTGAGTCAGAAAGGATTAAAGTTTTGCAGGAAAGAAAATTTGCTGTAGAATCTCTATGGATTGAAATTCATTGTAAAAAGGGGAAGGCGATGGCAGTGGGGGTGTACTATCGACCGCCTGGCCAGAATGAAGAAATGGATGATGAAATGCTCAAAGAAATCAAGGAAGCTAACAAAGGTTACAGCACAGTAATAATTTTGGGTGATTTCAATTACCTCGGTATCGACTTGGTCAGTGTCACGGCAGGACATGCTAGGGAGATAAAGTTTCTAGATGAAATAAATGACTGCTTCTTGGAGCAGCTGATTCATGAACCGACCAGAGGGGAAACCATATTTATTTATTTTATTTATTTAACTGTATTTATATCCCGCTTTTCACCGGGTCAAAGCAGTGTAACAAAAGGGGGGGGGTGGTTAATCAGTCATAGGGATAGGGCCATCACCAGGAGGGCAACATTGATGATTTTGACAGAGGATAGACATAGACATGGACAAGGTAGCATAGTTTTTGATCATGGGTTCTTGCGGGTGGTGTAGTTATTTGTGGGAGGGTGTTTCTGTTTTGAGATGCTCTTGGAATAGGATGGTTTTTAGCTGTTTTTTGAATGACAGGAGATCGTTATTGTTCCTGAGGTGGCTCGGTAGAGAATTCCAGAGGGATGGGGCATAAAGTTCAAAGGCTCTGTTGCAGGTCCGTTGTGTGCATTTGGTTCTTTTGTGAGGGATGGTGAGTGAGTTGCTGGAGGTCTGTCTGGTCGTTTTGCTGTGGGCTGGACTGGGTGCTCTGTGTTTGCTGGATGGTTTTGTGGGTGAGTAGAATAGCTTTGTATTTAATTCTTGCTTCGAGGGGAAGTATGTGTAGGTCCCTTAGAATTGGGGTGATGTGGTCTCGTTTCTTCGCATTCTGAATAATTCTCGCTGTGGTGTTCAAGGCAGTTCGGAGGGGTTTGGTTTGTGTGGCGGGTAGTCCATGGTAGATTATATTGCAGTAGTCCAGATGTGGGAGTGTCATTGCTTGCATTACTGTCCTGAAGTCTTGAGGTTCAAGGAGAGGTCGGAGACGTTGTACTGTTTTAGCCTTGTGGAATATAGTTCCGGTGGTCTTAGTGATTTGTTGCTTGAGGGTTAGAGCCTGGTCAATGATAATGCCCAGATATCTTATTTGTGGCTGTATTTGAATTTGTGTAGTTCCCATGTTGAGGTGTGTAGGTGGTTTGAAGTCTGGGTCTTTGGTCACTATAAGAGCTTCAGTTTTCTTTATGTTAATGGAGAGGTTGTTCTCTTGCAGCCATTTAGATGCATCAGCGAAGCAGGCTGATAGTTGCCCATTCGTTGGGTTTTTAGTTGTAATTGGGGCATAGAGCATTATGTCGTCTGCATATATGTGGAAGTTGATGTTGTGGGTACGTATGACTGAGCAGAGTGGTCGGAGGTAAATGTTGAAGAGCATGGCTGATAGTGTGGATCCTTGAGGTGCTCCTTGATGTTGCTGGAAGGGGGGTGAGGTTGAGGTGCTGGTGCGGATCAATTGTTGTCAGTTGATTAGGTAGGACTGGAACCATCGAAGTACAGTATCTTTGATCCCTATTGTTTGGAGTCTGTGTATGAGGATGTTGTGGGAGATGGTGTCGAAGGCTTCTGATATATCTAGGAAGGTTTAGGAAGATAGTGGACCTAGTCCTTAGTGGAACACCAGATCTGGTGCAAGAGATAAGGGTGTTGGGGCCATTTGGCAATAGTGATCATAGCATGATCACGTTTGATTTAATCAGTGGAGGAGGGATAGTAAGGAAATCCACAGTACTACCTTTTAACTTTCAAAAGGGAGACTATGATAAAATGAGGAAAATAGTTAAGAAAAACTAAGAGGAGCAGTTGCAGAGGTTAAAGACTTACATCAAGCTTGGGTGTTTAAAAATACTATCTTTCAAAATACTATTGATGACCTTCAAAGCCATCAGCAAATGCTCCGCCACCTCCCTCACAGACCTCGTCCGCTCCATCCCCCCCCCCCCCCAAACAGAGCCAGGAGGTCATTTGCGGCCAACACTCTGATAATCCCAAATGCAATAACAAAATGCTCGTAAGCAAAAAGAAACAGAGCCTTTGCATTCTGTGCACCCACATGCTGGAATGCCCTCCCACCCACCATCCGGGCCATCATTGACCTCTCCCAATCTAGGAAGTCACTGAAGCACCATCTCTTCCTCCAGCACTACTCCCATATTAATGACATATCACAACCAGCCAGACTCAACCACCAGGAAACCACCCCTGGCACACCCACATCACAGGGTTGCAGCTTCATCATTTAGCTCAATGATACACCCAGTATGTCGAATGTCTATAGAGTTATCTAATACTGCAAATGGATACCAATGTGAACAGACGCCAATGTGTATATAGCCACATAATATTGCATATAGTCGCCAAGCAGTCCTGTACGTCTGTGATCTAGATGATCAACCTGTATATAGTTATACAACTTGTAAATAGCTGCCAGCCAATCTGGTCACCTGCGACCTGATCACTTAGCCTGTACATAGTTACTCCCCTTAATCCTAAGTTGCAACACCTGTTCATTGTAAGTCCAGTGCAGGTTCTGCCTGCACTGTACAAATTTTGTTGACTGTAAACCGCACTGATTCTACAGAGCGCGGTATAGAAGAGATATTAAATAAATAAATAAATAAATATCTTGGAAGCCCAGACCAGATGTATTCCACGCTTTAGGAAAAGTGGAAGTCTAGAAAACTGCCAGCATGGTTTAAAGGTGAGGTCAGAGAGGCTGCTGTTGCCAAAAAAGCATCTTTCAGGAAATGGAAAAAGAGCCAAATTACGAAAACTGGAAACAGCACAAACACTGGCAAGTTAAATGCAAGGCATTGATAAGGCAGGCAAAGGGAGAATTTGAGAAGAAGCTTGCTGCGGAAGCAAAAACGCGTAATAAAGACTTTTTCAAATACATTCATAGTGAAAAACCTGTGAGAGAGTCAGTTGGTCCATTAGATGATAGAGGGGTTAAATGGGCACTTAGAGGCGACAAAGCGGTAGCGGAGAGACTGAATGAATTCTTTGCTTTGGTTTTTACTGAGGAAGATGTAGGGATGTTACCCATGACTGAAGTGGTATTTAAAGGTGTGGAAGAATTGAAGGAAATATTGATACATCAGGAAGATGTATTACAACTATTTGATAAACTGAAGAGTAGCAAATCACCTGGACCAGATGGTATACATCCAAGGGTGTTGAAAGAACTGAAATATGAGATTGCAGACCTGCTATTAGTAATCTGTGAACTATCATTAAAATCATCTGTAATACCAGAAGATTGGAGGATGGCCAACGTAACGCCAATTTTTAAAAAGGGTTCCAGGGGTGATCTGGGCAAGTACAGACCGGTGAGCCTGACGTCAGTACCGGGAAAAATGGTAGAAACCATCATAAAAAACAAAATTGCTGAACATGTAGATAGTCGTGGCTTAATGGGAGACAGCCAATATGGCTTTAGACAAGGAAGATCTTGTCTTACTAATCTGTTATGTTTTTTTGAAGGTGTGAATAAGCAGGTAGACAAAGGTGAGTCGGTTGATATAGTGTATCTGGACTTTCAGAAAGCCTTTGACAAGGTCCCTCATCAGAGACTTTTGGCAAAACTAAAGAGTCATGGGATAGGAGGCAGTGTACTATTGTGGATCAGGAACTGGTTAAAAGATAGAAAGCAGAGGGTAGGGTTAAATGGCCAATTTTCCCAATGGAGAAAAATGAATAGTGGTGTACCCCAGGGATTTGTGCTGGGTCTGCTGCTTTTTGACATATTCATAAATGACCTGGAAAAGGAAATGAGTGTCTTTTGTATATGTGCGTGTGTGGTGCAATGGCGGTTTGTTCATCTGTGTATGGGATGTGGTGGCGGGATGCAAGGCTGCAGTGAGTGTTTGCCCTGTGGGAGGTGAGGTAACTGTTTATGCATGCACACACTGCAGAGCTGGGGAGCCTTTATATGTCTGTGGTGCAGCGGTGGGGCACCTGTGTGTATGTTATGTGCAGAGGTGTGAGGTGCCTATGTGAGTGCGAATGTTTGTGTTGTGTCTTGTGTGTGTGTATGGTATATGCAGAGGTGGTGTGTGTGTGTGTGTGTTTGTCCTGTGGGAGGTGAGGTGACTGTTCTGGGGGGTGGAGGGAATGCACCTTTTCGCATATATAGATTGTATCCTTCTGTCCACAAACATCTTGCACTCTTCCCTCCCCCCTTCATCTCCTTCCCACTCTTTCTTCCCCTTCCCTGGTTCTGGCCCCTTCTCTTCCCCACCCCACCCCTGCCATACATTCCCCCCATCCTTCTTCCTTTTTTTATTTTTTTGTAAGCTACTGCCCCTTTAAATTTTTGCTGCCTCACTCCCTTATCTGTCTTTTTTTTTCAGGGACTTAGACAGGCTGTGTCCTCTTATGCCTGCAGATCGGATCCCCACGAGTAGACTGCTACCTTGCAAGCAGTGATATGGTACTACTACTTAGCATTTGTATAGTGCTACAAGGCATGCGCAGGTCTATACAGACTATCGTGGCCTTCCTTCTGCTATTTTGCCGGAGATCCAATCTTCCATGAACAGACAGCAGGGGTCTTTGCCTTGATCACGGCTCTCCCCTCGTCCTCTGCCTGTGGAAATCAGATCCCACAGGCAGACAGAAGGGGGGGTCTGCTAACTAAGATCTATTTTTTTTTTAAAGGGGTGAGGGCGGCGCTGAAAATCCCAGGTGCCAAATGCAATTTTCTGTTCGCCATGGTGACGTGGTGCCTGGTAATTTGTCAAACACTGAAACAATTTGTCATCTGTCTATTCATTCTGGTAAGGTACACCTCCATTGACATTCCCTTCCCCTTTTTACATGGAGTTTCTATAGTGTATTTTGTTTCCTGCAAAACCTTTATCTTGTTTATATCAATGCCCTCTTTAAGATATAGTGCCACCCCTCCACCAATTTGATCTACCCTATTATTGTGATATAGTTTTTAGCCTGATATCACAGTGTCCCATTAGTTATCCTCCTTCCACCAGGTCTCTGAAATGGCAATTATATCTAACCTTTTATTCAGTACTGTATATTCTAATTGTCCATCTGGTTTTTAAACTTCTAGCATTTGTGAATGGTCATTTCAAAGATGTTTTTTTGTTCATATTAACAGTCTGGCTATTCTAAGATGGGATTATTTGGAATCTTTCAACTCTGTCTGCCTTTTATTTAAAAGCACTTGGGTACATTTATTGGAACTTCTCTATTGGGATTCTCTTTTTCCTGTATTGCTAGTATTCTTCAAAGATACGTCATTCTGAACCACGCGCTCTTTGGTAACTATCAGATCTCCCCCATTGTCAAGTTTAAAAGCTGCTCTATCTCTTTTCTTAAAGGTTATTGAGGATGAGGATACAGTGCCAGGCTTGCTACAAAGGCTAAAGTTTGAAGATTTGTTTTATGGCTCACATTTTTTTTTTGAAGGAAGAAAACGCTAGAAAGTTGCCATGCATTTTTGTACTACAGACATATGTATTGAAATGTTTTCAAATTCTGAATTTTTATCATTTTATTGTGTTTTTCAGAATTCAACAAGACCTCCTCTCAAACTATCAAATGTGGAGCGAATTACAAATATTCAGATTTTAATCTTGTTCTGCATTCTTCTTGTCATGTCCTTGGTCTGTTCAGTTGGTTCACTGATATGGAATAAAAAACATGCACAAGGAGACTGGTATCTATACTTGAATTGTAAGAACCATTGTCATCACCAAATGTATTAAGTAATTTACTCAGTTGACCTAGCAGTTTTATGCCACTGAATGCATCATTAGTGAACTATAGAGAGGCTGCCGTTTGGGGAACTTACTTCACAGAAATAAAACTATTCAAAGTGTGCTACTAGAATGTGGAAATGGAAAAATTATTTCTTTAAATAAGTTAAGATAAATCTTTGGGGCATGTTTACTAAAGAACGCTATTTGCGCCGTGTCCCGTTATCGCGCGATAATGGCGCTTTAACGCGCGATAAGGTACCTTATCGCACGTTAAAGCCCCATTATCGCGCGGTAATGTACCTTACCGCGCGATAACGGGACGCGGCGCAAATAGCATTCTTTAGTAAACATTCCCCTTTGTTTCCTCCATGTATTTGGAAGTTCTATTTGCATATTTCATTTTTCAACCACGTTGGCAAGTTTTGAATTTTTATTCAGTAGACAATAGTTGTTTGTATGCTTTGATTAGATAGTCCCTCGTATATGAACAGCACTGCATATTTTATTTATTTATTTAACAGTTTTTATATACCGCACTATTTATCATCAGTGCGGTTTACATCAAACAACATACTACCTAGACAGAAAAAACTGACATAGGTTTACAGATAACAGGGAATATAAACTGGGTATGAACAGGGGAGAACTATCTACATATATCTGATAAAGCTATATAGAAATAAGCATTAGCAGCAATTCTGCTAATGGGTGGAAGAATTTAATTTGTTATGATTGACAAGTGTATAGCATGATATAGATAATACTACGAATTGTTAAAATAAAAAAATAACATTCAAGTTTTCATATATAAAGTTGTGGTTGATGGAAAAGTATATTTCAAAGCATCAAAATTCAAGAAAAATCCTAACATCATACGAGGGAGACATCAGTATATAGGTTAATCACATGGAGTGGTTAACTACATTGAATTGAGGGTAGAAAGTCTTATGAGAGAGTTCCCAGGCAGTCTAGGATGTTGCTGTATAAAACTGAAAGATTTGCAAGAAGTTCTCCCTTGCTAGGTGTTGGGCAAGGGCAGTTGAACTCTAATCCTGGAGGACTACAAGCCATTCAGTTTTTCAGGAACTTCTTAATAAATAGCATGAGATATTTGAATAAAATAGAAGCCGTGCATGTAGATATATCTGATATATTTTCGTTAGGGATAGACTGAAATCCTGAATGTTTGTGGTTCTCCAGAATTATAGTTTGACAGTCCCAGTTTAGAGTATGCTGTAAGATTGAACCACATCATAAAACGTCCTTTCTTTTGATTTTATGGTGTTTTTCTAATGTTTTTTAATATAGTTAGTATTTTCTTTGGATATCTTCTTTACTTCATAGCTTATAAACATCTGCAATCACAAATATATATAAACTATTGTCTATATTAATTCAAGCCAGCACAAAACTACGTGCAAAAGAACTTCTGAATATATCTAGGAAATTGATTTTCTTCTTTACCTGTTTAGATCGATGTGTTTTCCTTTTCCAGTACCTGTACTGTTGCTAGCAAAACTGATACATTTTGTTCAAAAGATGTAATGATGTAGTGACTGGTTTCTTTTATTAAGACATTTTGTTCATTGAAAAGCAAAATCGAGTGAGGTACACAAAATGGCACCAGGATGGAACTACTTTTCCACAACTCAGAACTTTAGTGTGAAGTTCTGAGAATGCACAGGTCTTCCCACGCAGTGATTCCTCAGCTCCTCAGTTTTGTTTTAACATTCTGCTGAATGGATGTGCAACAAAGTTCTCCTGCAGAATTTATTTTCAATGTTGGTTTATGTCATCCTTTTTTTGCCAAGTAGAAAAATATAGATTAGTAATGTTTCCTAAATGGGACTTCAGACCTTGTCCGAAATGCGGAAGAAAAGTCAAAACTTTGACATTGCATGTCAAAAAGAGTCGCCTGTTTTTGGGACCTGACCACGACTGAAAAGACTCTGAACATTGTGCTCATATCACTGTGAGCGTAAGGGTTAGTCTCAGTCGCCTTTGAGAACACTTTAAAGAGGCGAAGAAGCTGCTTCTAGAAAAGTCATTAAAAAAATTTCCTGTGTACAGAAGACATAAGGACATAAGAACATAAGAAATGTCATACTGGGTCAGACCAAGGTGCATCAAGCCCAGTATCCTCCCAATCCAGGTCATAAGTACCTGGAAGGTTACCAAAAAAGCACACAGGTTCCACATGTGTCCCAGGGCAAGCAGTTGATTTCCTTGGTCCTCTTTAATAATGTTTTATGGACCTTTCCTCCAGAAACTTGTCAAAATCTTTCTTAAGCCCAGATATACTAACAGCCTTCACTATATCCCCTGGTAATGAATTCCAGAGTTTGATTACATGTTGAGTGAAAAAAATATTTTCTCTTATTAGTCTTAAATGGGTTACATTGTAGCTTCATTGCGTGTCCCCAGGTCTTTCCACTTTTTGATGGCGTAAACAACCGATCTACGTTTATCTGTTCCACTCCATTCATTAATTTATAGACCTCTATCATAACTCCCCTCAGCCATCTCTTTTCCAAGTTGAAAAGCCTTAAGCTTTTAAGCCTTTCCTCATAGGTGTATCCTTCCATCCCTTTAAACATTTTGGTGGCTCTACTACTATTACTACTACTACTACTATTAATCATTTATATAGTACTACAAGACTTATGCAGCGCTGTACATATACATGTAGACAGTTCCTGCTCGGCAGAGCTTGCAGTCTATAAGAAGACAGACAATACAGTAGCTGAGAACAGGGGCACATATAGGGAAAAGTAAGGAGAACAAGAGATCAGGATCCAAAAGCAGCCTCAAAGAAGTAGGCTTTTAGCATGTATTTGAAAATGGGCAGTGATGGAGCCTGACGTACAGACTGGGGTAGTTTGTTCCAGGCATAAGAAGCAGCAAGATCAAAGAATCAAAGTCTGTAGGTAGCAGTGGAAGAAAAGGGCATAGAAAAAATTAAGCCAGAAGAGTGGCGTTCATGAGGAGGAGTTTAGGGAGAGAGGAGAGAGGAAAGGTAACGAGGAGCAGTAGAATGAATGCATTTATAGTTCAGAAGGAGAAGTTTGCATTGGATACAGAAACGGAAGGGGTAGAAAATGAAGTGACTTGAGAAGAGGGGTTATATGAGTATAATGGGGCTGGCGGAAGATTAGCCACACAGCTGAGTTCTGAATAGATTGAAGGGGAGAGAGATGACTCGAAGGGAGATGAGCAGGGAGGAAGTTGCAATACTCTAGATGGGAGGTGAGTAAAGAGTGGATAAGTGTCTTAGTAGAGTGTTCAGAAAGCAAGGTGTGAATTTTGCTAACGTTAGAGAAGAAACAATATATTTTTAGCAATCAGTTGAATGTGTGTGGAGAAGGGGAGGGAGGAGTCAAAGATGACCTCAAGGTTGAAGGATGAGGAAACAGGAAGTAGAAGAATGTTATCTACAGATGTAGATAGGAGGAAATGGAGGGAGGAGGGTTTAGGGGGAAAAATAAAACATCCGGTTTTGGACATGTTCTATTTGAAATGGCAATGAGACATCCAGGCAGCAATGTCAGATAGACAGGCAGTGATCCTTTTTAAAATATAGCGACCAGAATTGCACACAATATTTAAGGTGTAGCCGTACCATGGAATGATACAGAGGCATTATAATATCCTTGGTTTTATTCTCCATTCCTTTAGTTATGATTCCTAGCTTTCTTGACTGCTACTACATACTAGGTGGATGGTGTCAATGTATTATCCACGATGACACCTAAATCTTTTTCCTGGGTGGTGGTTCCTAATGTGTAACCTTGGATCGTGTAACCATAGTTTGGGTTGTTCTTTCCTAAGTGCATAACTTAGCACTTGTCCACATTAAATTTCATCTGCCATTTGGACGCCCAGTCTTCCAATTTATCAAGGTCCTCTTGCAATTTTTCACAATCCTCTTGCATTTTAACAACTTTGAATAATTTTGTGTCATCTGCAAATTTGATCACCTTACTCATTATTCCCATTTCCTGGTCATTTATGAATATATTAAAAAGCGGGCCCAGCACAGATCCCTGGGGTACTCCACTATTTACTTTTCTCCACTGAGAAAATTGGCCATTTAGCCCCAATCTCTGCTTTCTATCTTTTAACCAGTTCCTGATCAACAATGGTACACTGCCTCCAAACCCATGACTTTTTAATTTCGCCAAGAGTCTCTCATGAGAGACCTTGTCAAAGACTTTCTGAAAATCCAGATACACTATAACAACCAGCTCATCTCTGTCTACCTGTTTATTCACACCTTCAAAAAAATATAACAGAGTAGTAAGAGAAGACTTTCCTTGGCTGAATCCATGTCAGCTTTCTCCCATTAAACCATGACTATCTACATGCTCATTAGTTTTATTCTTTATAATGGTGTCTACCATTTTACCTTATACTGACAGGCTCACCAGTCTGTAGTTTCCTGGCTCACACCTGTAACCCTTTTTAATAATTGGCATTATATTGGCCATTCTCCAATCTTCAGGTGATTATAATGATAGATCACAGATTACTAAGAGTAGGTCTGCAATCTCATATTTCAGTTCTTTCAACACCCTAGGATGTATACCATCTGGTCCAGGTGATTTACTACTCTTCAGTTTATCAAATACTTATAATACATCTTCCCATTTATTGATACTTCTTTCAGTTCTTCCAATACATCACCTTTAAATATCATTTCAGGCATGGGTAACATCCCTACATCTTCTTCAGTAAAAAATCAAAGCAAAGATACATCTTTGCGAACCATGCATTCTTGGGCGACTGTCTGCTTTCCACTTAAAATCTAGTTTAAAAGCTGATCTATCTCGTTTTTAAAGGTTAATGCCAGAAGATGAGAATTCCTGCACAGGTGAATTGAAAATCTTTTATGAAGAAGTCACCAACCTCAAGGCATAGTGACCATAAGAGTGCAGATGCCCTGTGGGGATGCCAAATCTCTGTGAAATCAAGGCGGATCTTCCCTGAGGTTTCCAGACTAATGGTGTACCTACTTTATCAGCACCTGCAAAAGTATGAAGAAAAGCTCCTCGACAATGCTAAGTGCTAGCAAAGCATAAGGATACAACACAGATGAGCTTCCTTTTGAGAGAAAATGTTTGGATTCTTCTTCAGCACTACAGTTATGCAGTGCTAGCACATCTTTCATGTGTTTGGCACTACCATGTCCCTCCTCATCTCTGACTGACTGCTCCGTTTCTACACAATTCCCTGGGCCTACTATGCCAGTGTTTGTTTTGATACCTACTGAGTCTTCATCATTTTGGGCATTCCAGAATATTCTCAGTCTTTTAAGCAGATGTCTGCTGACTTTTGTCAAAGGATGCTTCAAAAATACAGTTGACGTAGCTGTACCTAGGAAGCCTCTCATTTTTCTGGGCTCACACTGCACAGAGAGACTTGCATGTAGATCCGATTGTCTAGCTGTCGTCTTCTGAGTGAACAAGAGCCTGCACATCCATGTCCTCCTTCATCTCCAGACTTTCCTTGTTCTAGTATGGAGAATCTTCTCTGTCTCTGACTCTGATCCCTCCTCTCCAGAGGAGGGAGCAGTAGGCTCCCGAGACATACCTTCTGATCCCTTCTCTACCTCCAAGGAATAAATCACCTTATGAGGACTGTGACGCGGCAGCATTGCCAGAAGCCATGGAAACAGATGGTGACCCGGTGGAAGGTCCGGGTACTGCAGCTAAATGCAAGATTTTTCCTTCTCAGCACAAGATGCACATGGCTAATCAGCTAACACAGCTCACCTCGGGGGAGGGGAGAAGCAGAGTTGCTGATTGGGTACGCCCTAGCAGGAGGCGGGTTCCCCAGAGCAGAAGCAGCTTGTTAAACAGGAAGAAGGAAGAAGGAAGGGAGAATGAGAAAGGGACCGAGAAACCGAGGAGGTGGAAGAAAATACAGGAAACAGAAGAAGCAGATGTGTGCTTTAGAGACGGAGTAGCCTTGGATGCCAGAGCCTTTGACTTTGAAGGAGAAACGCTCCCCAGCTGCAATTCCAGGAGAACGCCAAGCCAAGAAGCAGGTACCAGGGAGACTGAGTGCATAGAAGAACCTTCTGGGAGCAAGAGAAGGGCGAGGCACTGAGAGACCCAGGGATAAAGCCTATGCTTTTGGAACAGAGAGCTGACCCGTGGAAAGAATGGCAGACTGCTAAAGAACATTCAGGCATTCCTCAACACAAGGTACAGGGTGTCTTTAATTCTGATAACAGCTTTTATGAGAAGCCAGACTGTGTGAGTGCTTATTTTAAAACCCAGGGCAAACCCAGGTTTTATGAGGGCAGTTGGCTGCAACCAGAAGCTCATTCAGATAAACCCTGCTTTCCTCCTCAAACTGCTGACAGAATTAACAAGCAAGCTAGCTACAAGGACATAGCAGATATATTTGCTAGAGATATATGCCAGAAGGCTTTAGGAGGTCATAAGTTTGAATTGCTGTCTAAAAATCCTTCACCTGCAAATGAACTGACTTACCCAGCACTTGCTGACAGACACAAGTGGGGGAGGGGTAACTCCAGTGCAGTGAATGAGCATAGTAAGAGAGACGGCATTGTTTGCTTACCTGAAGAGAAACCCACAAGCTATCACTCACCCCAGGAAGGATTTAATTCCCCGCCTAGCCCATATAGCAAGCAGGCTGAAGAACTCCTGAAAGAGTTTAGAGATTTCTTAGAGAAACGAACTGTTACTGGACAGAAAGTAATTGAATCAGTACAGAGCCCAGAAGCACAAGTGCCATTGGTTTATCCCTTACCAATGGTGGATTTGAATCAGCCAATGGACTGCTCAACCTGTCTCATAGACAAAGAATAGTCAAGCAAAGCTTGTGTGGTCATTCGTTATAATATGCTGGAATGCATGCTGTTTTAAGTTCCTTACCTGAAGAGCTTATGAGGAGATAAAGAATAAGCTGAAGCATAACTTAGTTACAGTGCATGAACTTTATTATTTGCTCTTTGTTTAAGTGATTTCAAGTAAAGCTCACATGACAGGAATGTGAACTACTGTGTTAAAGGACAGTTTTGAACACAGTGTTGGAAAAAGCCTGTTTTCCTTTTGTTCTTGTTTTGGCTACAAAAGTATATTCCTTTACGCCTGTTCCATTCCACCAAGGAGCGAGAGAAATAAATCCTTATAAAAAAAAATATTCTTTATACCTGCCTTGTCATTCGACCTTCACAACTACAACTTAACCTCAAGGCACACCCCTCCTCAAACCCTCAAGGTTAGGGAGCGGGTGCTGGCTATAGGACATATATCCAAAGTTTGTTCAGAGGATATCAGAGGAAGTTTCTTTTCCACTTCAACAGGATCTGATGATTTCTGTCTTCTGAAATACCTTCCCAAAGCAACCGTTGCAACTCCTATGCATGATTTACCATAATAGCAGCAGTGTATGGCAAAATCCTCTAACTATTCAACCTGTTTCAAAGAAGTTAGATATTAAATAAGTCCAGTCATTTTAAGGTTTTAACAAGGTTCAATATTTATGAAAACAACTATGAGAAAAGCAAAGGAATGCAGAAATTTCTCAGACACTTCACCAGGAAAGGATTCCCATCTGTTGGATCATATTGGTATAAGTGTTTTTCATGGGACCATGCTCTCTGCTCACATTGCTGCTCATCAACTGTATATGGTCTGCTCATCAACTGTATATATCCATGCACACATTTTTCAAAAGATGAAGCTTCTTTCTCCTGCTCTTGATAAATGAGAACAATCTCAACATACTACTTTTTTAGCTGAATTGGATGAGAGTGGAACTCATCTCATTAGATTAGCTATGACTGTTTTGAAACCTCATGTAGGATATCTGTCTATGCTGTAGTGGCTCTGTGTCTCATGTCGCTATCGGCATCAGGTCTGCATGAGGATGCCCATTACAAGCTGGTTGATGCGCTTTGCTTAGACTCTTCAGAGAAAGAATGAGACACACTACTTCACAACAACTCTCAACTGTGCAACCTTCTCTATCATCTTCTTTATGTACTTATTTCAGTCAATATAGACATGGTTTTTATTAGCTCAAGAGATTACTACAAACAACCACAGCAAATCCACTGTCCTCTTAATTGCTAAACCACAACAAAGAGAGAGACTGTAGAGGCAACAGCCTTCTTTTTGACTAATGGTTGGCTCTCCAGTCCCTGTAGAATACACATCCTGCACTTCCTATGGGTGGTCAGGTTTAGTTCTTACTTTTGGCCTGGAAGGAGATCACTAAGAACACAGTGCTTCTCTCAGTAATCCATAGTGGTTACCACCTCAGATTCCTCAGCCATTCTCCGAACCATTCCTTGTCATGGACACAGCCTGCTTCTGATCATCTAGATCTCTTAAAACAGGAAGTGCATCATCTTCTCCAAGCCCCAGGCTAAAGATCCTTTCCCACCACAGGAATCAAATCATGAATTCTACTCCTGATACATCGGACCAGAAAGTTGTACTTCAGATTTATCCTTCAGTTTAGCCACTTCCAATGCAAACCCTCCCATTTGGATTTTCATCAGCACTTAGGGTATTTTCCAAATGCCTGGAGTGATGGCCACCCATTTTCACAAGTAAGAACATATGGGGGAAATTTTATAAGGCATTCCTAAATTTCTGCACTCATAATGTATATAAATCATGGTATTTGAGTGGTTTACATGCATAAATGGTCACTTATATTCATAAGTGGGCAGTCACTATTCTGAAAGTACATATCGGACCAATAGAGTATATTTTCATTGTGGGTGTGCACATATGTGGAGAGAAAATTTACATGTATGTTAAATACTATAATTTACACATCTGGTTGCAAAATCTAGACGTGGGCATTTACTCTACTGCTACTGGTTACCTATCCCCTTCCGCACTCAATTCAAGCTGCTCACCTTGGTTCATAAAGCTCTCCACACCAGTACCCCACAATACTTAACGGATCTCCTTTCCTTTCATTCCCCCAGGCACACCCCTCGCTCTTTCCATCTCAATCGCCTTTCCCTTCCCTCTCCCTCCCGTGCTCACCTCCAATCCACCCGTTCCTCTGCCTTCTTTTTTGCTGGCCACGCTCTTTGGAATGCCCTCCCCACTTCCCTCCGTTTGGAAAGACTCATCTCTTCTCCCTGGCCTTTGACCTCCCTTCCCCCTTCGTGTGATATCCTCCCTCCCTCTTCTTCTTATCTCCCTCCCAGAATTTGTCACTTACTCATGTCCTGTCTTGTCTCTCTTTCTCTTCTATTCTCCTATCAGAACATTGTAAACTCTCCTTTCTACTTCGCTGGCCATTGGCCTCCTTTTAATTGTTTTTAAATTGTACTCCGCCTTGATTGTCATAGAAAGGCGGTTTTTAATCAAATGAATAAACATAAACATACTTATCATTTGTATAGCCCTGCAAGGTGTACGCAGCGCTATACAGACACAAGTAAAAAGATGGTCCCTGCTGATCAGAGCTTACAATCTAGTTAACATGGACATCATGCAGCTGAGGACAAGGATATATCTAGGGGAATAGTAGACTAATACATAGAAGACTAAATGAATCAGGATTCAAAAGCGGCTGTGGGTTGGCATAAGTGCTTGCATCTAGATTTTCCATGCATATCTCATTACTTATGCTCTATTTTATAAAGTGAATTACGCATATATTTGACCTTATAAAATAAGTGCAAAATATGCATGCTAAAATGTATATAAATCATTTTTTTTTTTTTTAGTGCCATCAAGTCAGTGTTGACTCATAGCGACCCAGCTACCTCTGGATTTTCTTGGCAATGTATCACTGGAAGTAGATTGCCAGCCTTTCTTCCTAGGCAATGGAGGGTAAAGTGACTTGCCCAAAGTCACAAGGAGTGCCAGTGGGAATCAAATCCTTGATCTTCTGGGTACCAGGCAGTTGCTCTAACCACTAGGCTACTCCTCCATAAGAACATAAGATATGCCATACTGTGTCAGACCAAGGTCCATCAAGCCCAGTATCCTGTTTCTAACAGTGGCCAATCTAGGTCATACGTACCTAGCAGTATCCCCAAGAGACACAGGTTCCACAATGGTTGTATTGGGTCAAGCATTGATATCCTGGGTCCCTTTTTAATAATAGTTTATGGACCTTTCCTCCAGGAACTTGTCCAAACCTTTTTTAAACCCAGCTACACTAACAGCCTTTACTACATCCTCCGGTAACAAATTCCAGAGTTTGATTACACGTTGAGTGAAAAAATATTTTCTCTTATTTGTCTTAAATAGTTTACCATATAGCTTCATTACATGTCCCCTAGTCTTTCTATATTCTGATAGCGTAAACAATCGATCTACGTTTACCCATTCCACTCCATTCATTAATTTATAGACCTCTATCATATCTCCCCTCAGCCGTCTCTTTTCCAGGTTGAAGACCCCTAACCTTTGTAGCCTCTCTTCATTGTAGTATCCTTCCATCCCCTTTACCATTTTGGTGGCTCTTCTCTGTACCTTTTCTAATAACGCTATATCCTTTATCTCCAGGAACAAGCAGGAATGAGTCTTCACATGTGGGAGACGTCGCCGACGGAGCCCGCACGGGAATGCTCCCCAGCATCCAATCAGAAAACCTTTGGGAGCATCCCCCGCGCCTGCGCGGTGGCTTCCCGCCCTTCCTACTGCCTCTCCCCAGTTTTTCATTTTCCGTGGAGCAGGCAGGACGTCCCTCCTGCCACCGCAGAAATTTCTTTTCTTTTTTGTTTCCTGTTTGGGTCCTGACCCTTTCCTCCCGGGTCCTCCGGGCTACAGTAGCGGGAGAAGACCTTCCCTTTTCCAGGTACCCCTCGATGACGTCTTCCCACCCAAGGCGCGGTCATCGGGTTTTTCTTCTCTACAGGATCAGGTAACCACACAGTCTGTTAAGACTAGCCAAGTCTTGAGGGGCAAGTCTCATGCGCGGCATGGCGACGGCTCCGGCCAACCCCTCAAGCCCCCCTTGGCCAATATACCCCGGCGGGAGTCTTCGGGCTCCAAAGCATCCACGGGGTTTCGGGTTGTTCCTAGGGTTCGCTCCTCACAGAACATTCCCGAGCCATGCTCGAGGGTGGTATCCGCTTCGAGCAGTGCCGATTCCCCGGCATCGGCGCCGGCGTCGAGTGTCCCACTCTTTGCCAGGGATCGTCAGCTGGTGTCCTCGGCACCTCCGGGGCCGATCGACTCTACCCAGTCTGGCGTCCCTACATCCCAGCCATGCGTGGAGGTGGTATCCGCTTCGGGCGGTACCGACCCCCCGGCATCGGCATCGGTGTCGAGCGTTCCGCTCCTCACCGGGGATCGTCAGCTGCTGTCCTCGGCACCTCCGGGGTCAATCGACTCGACCCAGTTTGGCGTTCCGTCCTCCCTGCCATGCGCGGAGGTGGTAGCCGCTTCGGGCGGTACCGATTCCTCGGCATCGGCGTCGGCGTAGAGTGTCCCACTCCCCGCCGGGGATCGTCGGCTGTGGTCCTCAACGCCTCCGGGGCCGATCGACTCGAACCAGTATGGCGTTCCGACGTCCCGGCCATGCGCAAGGGTGGTATCCGCTTCGGGCGGTACCGACCCGTCGGTGTCGAGCGTTCCGCTCCTCACCGGGGATCATCAGCGGCTGTCCTCGGCACCTCCGGGGCCGATCGACTCGACCCAGTCTGGCGGTCCCACATTCATGCCATGCGCGGAGGTGGTACCTGCTTCGGGCGGGACATCGGCGTCGGCGTCGAGGATTCCACTCTTCGCCGGGGATTGGCATCCGGTGCCCTCGCTTCCTTCGGGGCCGATCGCTTCGACTCGCGCTGGTTTGCCGGTATCCCCGCCCTGCGCGGGGGTGGTACCGGATTTGGGCGGCGCCGCTACCCCGGAGCCGGCAGGGGCTTCGAGCGCTCCACTCGTCTCCAGGGACCGCCGTCGGCCTTCCCCGGTGCCCTCGGGGTATGTCGATCAATCCCAGACGGGCGATCCCCCGGCATCGACGCGGACGTCGAGGGCCCCGCCCATTGCTCGAAGGGGCACCCCGGTGTCTTCGGTCGCTTCGATCCAGCCTGGGTGCCCGTCGTCCCGGCCTACCAGGGGGCTAGTTCCAGCGTCAAGAGGCGCCGGTGCCGGAGTTTTGCGCTTCCCTCCCTGCGGGGGCTCGTCGTCGGTTTACCTGGGTACCCTCGGGGACTGGTCGTCTGCCCCGGAAGGATTTCCCTCTGGCAAGACGGGTTCGGGTTCGGGAAGGGGCCCGGCGTCTGGCAGTGCCTGCCGCCCGACATCGGCGCCGGTGTCGGATGACCCCCTCTTCACCGAGCTTCGTTCTCGGGGGCCCTCAATGCCCACGACGCCGATCGATGCGGTTCCGATTCGCTCCCCGGGGCCAGCATCGCCGGCACGGCTGCCGCCGCCCCCTAGGAGGGAGTCGATCTCCTCGCTCAGTTCGATGCCCAGCCTAGAATCGGTATCCAGCCTCGAAGGCTTGGCTACGACACGCTTTGGGACCGGCCCCTGTCCCTTCCTGCAACGCAGAGCAGAGACTACTAACCACTGCCCTCCGGCTGCGGCGGTACCGCTTCAATCGTCGGGGGCAGTGCCGCCCCCGGGGTCAGGGCTGAGGCCGATTCCTGCGATCCCATCGCTGCCATCGACCCCTTCGATGCCTAGCTTGGAATCAATTCCAGGTACCGACGACGCCATGCTGACTGCCCCGATCCGGAACTGTTGGTACCCTCCTCGGCCCAGCGGACATCAGTCCGATAGGCCTTTTGGTGCCCTGGCGGCTCCTCCCGCCATCGCCTCTCATGGCATAGCCCCTCTGGGAGAGCCGTCTTTTCAGGATTTTCTTCTCGACATGGCGGACCTGCTTGCTATTCCCATCCAGGGTCCTTCCCTAAGTCCAGGTCCTGCGTAACAGGAGGATGTAATGCTTCCTCTACATCCTTCCCTGCAGGATCTTCTACTGGGGGCATGGCGGTCGCCTTTGAGGGTTCCTGCAACGTCGACGGCGATGCATGCTCTGTATCGGGTGCCCCCCTTCCCGGGGTTTCAGCAGCACCAGCTTCCACATCATTCCATCGTGGTGGAAACGGCGCTGAGGAAGGTGGGAAGCAAGAAGAAGCATTCTTCTCGCCCTCCAGGTCGCACCTCGAAAACGCTGGATACCCTGGGGCGTCAAACCTTCCAAACGTCCATGTTGGCTTCCAGAATTCTTTCATATATTTTTTATATGAGCCTGACACTCCGGGAGGTCACGAGAGATTATCTCGGCTGTCTCCCTTTTTGTCTGCAACCAAGGCCTCTGAATATTCCTTGCTTCTTTATCACTGCAGGAATATCTCTGGGTTCCTTTCTCGTGCTTCTCTAGACTCCTTCCTGGCGGTCAGCAGATCCTCTGCTATTGCCATTAGAGCACGTCGTACAGCATGGTTGCAGGCGTCAGATTTGTGCAGACGGGCACAACATAACTTGGGTAATTCTCCCTGTGCTGGAGACCACCTCTTCAATAGTGAAGCCTTACGTCAGGTTGCTCAGTGCTTCGCTAACCCTCCCAGCGTTAGAAGCCATCCTAGGTCCCGTCTTCCCCCCGGGGGTGGGAAATGCCTCTCTACACCTTCCTTCCCTAGGAAGAGGGAAAGGTCATCCCTCCGCCCACCCGCCAGGGGCGCCCAAGCAAGGGACCTCTCACTCTGGTTTGAAGTTCCCGGGCCCGCGCCAGGATACTCATACCAAGCAGTTTTAGGCTCCTGCAGGCGGCTGCCTGCAATTAACCTTCTCTCACCAGAAGCTAAAAATTGAGCTCTACTCTAGGGCAAATGGTTTGAATGTTTATCCAGGGGTTCAGGTATTCTCCTTCCGTTGGAAGAGGGAGATCACCTCTATTCCATGTTAGCTCTGGCCCATGGACTTCCTACCCCTCAACTGACTTACCCTTAGGTGCGTTCCCCGAACCCTTCTCTGCCAGGATTCCCCTGCTGTTTGATACCGTACCGGTTTGTCTGCTGTCCCTCGCAGCATGTTCGGGACAATTCCTCGACAAGGCCGGATCAGCCCTGTTCCCCTTGTCTGGTTTCTCTGTTCAGGCAGGAGAATCCACCCGGCTATAGTCCCCCAATGCTTACCCAGGACTATACCCTCTGTCCTTCACACTACCGTGCTGTTAGTTCGCCGATCTGCCCCTGCTCCACTGGACGGATCTGCCCCTGCCCCTGCTCCTCCCGGACGGATCTTGACGCCCCCCCCCCCAGGGGGACGTTTCTGTGGATCAATGGCAGGTCCGCCTTATCAGTGTTATGCTCAGGGAGGTTGGTTCCTCGGCATACCTGCGTTAGTGCCTGGGTGGGCGTTCTCCATGCCCAACTATCTAGATATATCAGATATTACTTGTTCGGTAGGCGCATATTGGGAGGTGTCCACAGTGCCTGTGCTCTACCGCCTTTTTCCCCTATGGCCGGTACTCACGCCCCCCCCCCCCTTCCGGGGTCCGGCCAGTCCGCCTGCCTATTTTCCTTGGATCGGCCCTCGGACTGGTTGTACTCTGCGTACTGCTGTGAGGTCAACAGCTTCTACTTTTAGTTATGCCCTCCTCCCGGAGGTTCAGACCCTTGTCTCCCTATCCCTTAGCTAGGGAAGACTGTGTACTCCTTCTGCTCCGGAGTACACCCCTATTCTTCTCCGGACTAGGCTATCCAGATCGGCCAGTCTTCTACTGTTAGTCCTCTGAGTTATGGACTCTGCTCCTAAGGGAGTGCTCAGCTTTTTGCATAAAGCTTCCTTGAAGACCTGCCGTCCTTCTCCTGGCCCAGTTGACAACTGGATCTCCTGTCCTTCCGGATTTGGAACTTCCTCCTCGCTGCTGTGAAGTTCCCTTGAAGACCTCGCTACTGCGTCTACAGTACCTGCATCACAGCTCCACTTCCTACACCCCAGTAGGTAAGCTCTACATGGTACTAGGTCCTTAATTCATTAAATGCTTAATGATACTTCTCATGCATTCTAAAGGCTACTCTCCCTGTAGCCTTTGGGTTTTGCTGTTCCTCTCTTTCTCAACTCCTACCCTCCATCCCTCAGGGGATGCCGGGGATCCAGGTTGGGTAAAGGCCATCCTGGCCTGGGCTGCGCTGAGGGGATCTCCCCGGGCATCCTCAGCTAGGGAGTCCCCACATGTGAAGACTCATTCCTGCTTGTTCCTGGAGATAGCACAGTTACTTACCTGTAACAGGTGATCTCCGGAACAGCAGGAATTAGTCTTCACAACCTGCCCACCTCCCCTAGGAGTTGTCTCTAGCTCTCTATTCCTTCCTCTCCTCTCCTTCCGGCTCAGCTATAAAACTCAACTGGGGAGAGGCAGTAGGAAGGGCGGGAAGCCACCGCGCAGGCGCGGGGGATGCTCCCAAAGGCTTTCTGATTGGATGCTGGGGAGCATTCCCGTGCGGGCTCCGTCGGCGACGTCTCCCACATGTGAAGACTAATTCCTGCTGTTCCAGAGATCACCTGTTACAGGTAAGTAACTGTGCTTTATGATACGGCAACCAGAATTGCACACAATATTCAAGGTGCGGTCGTACCATGGAACGATACAGAGGTATTATAATATCCTTTGTTTTATTTTCCATTCCTCCTTTCCTTATGATACCTAGCATTCTATTTGCTTTCTTGGCCGCCGCTGCACACTGGGCGGAGGGTTTTAACATGTTATTCACGATGACTCCTAAATTTTTTTCCTGGGTGGTGGTTCCCAATGTAGAACCTTGCATTGTGTAACCATAGTGTGGGTTGTTCTTTCCTAGGTGCATAACTTTGCACTTGTCCACATTAAATTTCATCTGCCATTTGGATGCTCAGTCTTCCAATTTATCCAGATCCTCCTGCAGTTTTCCACAATCCTCTTGGGTTTTAACAACTTTAAACAGTTTTGTGTCATCTGCAAATTTGATAACCTCATTAGTTATTCTGGATGTAAGGGGCAAGGGCGTGACAGAGTCCAGATACACTATATCAACCGACTCACCTTTGTCTACCTGTTTATTCACACCTTCAAAAAAACATATCAGATTAGTAAGACAAGATCTTCCTTGTCTAACCAAAGGAAGTTCACCCTTGGACAATCCCGAGGTCCCAATTTTAGGAAAAAAAGAATACATTTGCACTATATCCACAGAGTCACCCAAATGCAAGACCTCAGAAAAATACTTTTTCAATAAAATCTCAGGAGAGAGCAAGTGAGAAGATGGAAAGTTAAGAAAACGAAGGTTCCTTGCACGCTGGTGGTTCTCAAGAGCCTCCAAACGATAAGAGACAGAAGAAATATCTTTAAGATAACCAAGATGAGAATCTTTATACGATTGAAGTTGAGAATCCACCAGGGTCAAGGAGCCAATAAAATCAATCATTTGTTCATCAATTACTTTAACCTTAGTGACAACATCATGTGAGAAACTACACAAAGAAGTAACTGTAGTAGTCAAACGTGTCTCAATTTTCTGAAGCATTGACCAAATATCAGAAAGAGTCACCTCACTTTTAGATGGAAGTAATTCATTATCAGGTGCAGCAAGGTCCACAGGGACTAATAATTCCTTTGGTTGACTCGGTAGGCCCCAATCTCACAGAGTTTTTGCAGGATTCGCTCGATATCATCCCAAAGCGGTGTACTTTGGTGGTGACTTTTGGGTCCGAATCACTTAAATTGAGAATTATTCGAGCTTATTTCAAATGCAAGGATGTGGTGTTCTGTGGATATAAACTTCAGGTTTTCCCAGATGTGGGTAGGGTCACACAGGCTCGACGGAAGCAGTTCCTCGAGCTCAGAGCTAGAGTGGTGGCTCTGGGGGCTTCTTTTTTCTTGAAGTTTCCCTGCCGTTGTTTAATCACTTATGAAGGTCATGACTATGTCTATATTGATGTGGCTTCTTTGCGTCAGTTTCTTGTGGAAAAGGAGAGTGTTAGTGGGCAGGGGGATGTTTAGGTGGGTTGGTTCTTATTTTTTTGGCTCCCTGTTATGGAGTTTAATAACTCCTTTTTTCTTCTTACTTTTTCTAGTCTCCTTTGGGAGTAAATGGTGCTTTCTCTCTCTTGATGTGTTTTGTATGATGTGCATGGTATATTGTTCTTTGAATTTATTTGTTTGCTGATTGGTACTTTATTTGTAATTCATTTTTGTATTCAAGAAAACCTAAATAAATAATTAAAAAAAAAAGATCTTCCTTGTCTAAACTCATGTTGGCTGTCTCCTATTAGGCCATGACTATCTACATGCTGTGTAATTTTGTTCTTTATGATGGTTTCTACCATTTTCCCCGGTACTGACGTCAGGCTCACCGGTCTGTAGTTTCCCAGATCACCCCTGGACCCCTTTTTAAAAATTGGCATTACATTGGCGATCCTCCAGTCTTCAGGTATTACAGATGATTTTAATGAAAGTTCACAGATTACTAATAGCAGGTCTGCAATCTCATATTTCAGTTATTTCAACACTCTTGGATGTAAACCATCCAGTCCAGGTCATTTGCTACTATTCAGTTTATCAAATAGTTGTAATACATCTTCCCGGTGTAGCGATATTTCTCTCAATTCCTCTGCAGTATCACCTTTAAATACCACTTCAGTCATGGGTAACATCCCTACATCTTCCTCAGTAAAGACCGAAGCAAAGAATTCATTGTCTCTCCGCTATAGCCTTGTCTCCTCTTACTGCTCCTTTTACCCCTCTATCATCTAACGGTCCAATTGACTCTCTCACAGGCCTTTTGCTGTGAATGTACTTGAAAAAATCTTTATTTCGTGTTTTTGCTTCCGTAGCAAGTTCCTTCTCAAATTCTCGCTTTGCCTGCCTTATCAATGCTTTGCATTTGACTTGCCAGTTGATTACTACTCGGTTGTTTGAGGTGGATAATAGGGTGGGGAATATTTCTTCTCAGGTTGATAATTGTGAAGCCCAGTGTCAGGCTCTTAAAGCTGTTAACTCTTCTTATATGAAAGATAGCTTACTTATGCATCATAAGATGGAACACTTTGACAATATGTTTCATGCTAAAAATATTCTATTGTTAAATTTTCCTTTTTGCCATTTGCTTTCTGCTGAAATTCTATTGAGGAAGTATTTTAGAGACGCTCTGGGCTTGGCTTCGGCTGACTCCATTGCTCTCTCTAAGGTTTATTATCTAACTGGTAGAGGGCTTTCTCCGGGTCCTCTGGGGGGGGTTTGATGAAGTTCAAGGTCAAGCTGGCCTTGAGCTCACCAAATTCCTAGAGGACTCACAAGATAATATTGCCTCTAGAGGAACTTTGGTGGCTTCTTTTGTTTCAGACCAGGATAGAACGCTTGTTTTTCGGAATTACTTTAAAAATATGTCAGTTCTGTTTTGTGGTGCTAAGGTTCAAATGTTTCCTGATATCTGTAAGGCGACACAAACTAGGAGACAGGCCTTTTTGGCCCTTAAGCCTAGGTTGGTTGCTCTTTCAGCTACGTTTTTTCTTAGATATCCCTGCAAATGTTTGGTTTCATTTCAGGGTTCAAAGTTCATTTTCCCTGATCCGTCTCAGCTTGAGGTATTTCTTTGTGATAAAGAGCGACAGAGCAATAAGTAACTCGAGTTGGGTGGTTTAGTTTAATGCTGCCAGATATTAGAGATTTTCTCTATTTCTTTGTGTTTTCTGTTTTTTTCTTTTTAATATCTCTCCATATTGTGGGCTAAGATTGGTGTATTGCTATTAACGGTTTCTTTTTCAGTTTCCTCGTTGTATGAAAGCATCTAAAGTTTCTTTTTGCTTGCTTTTGTAAGTTTTGATGAAAATTTCAATAAAGAAAAAAAATGCTTTGCATTTAACTTGCCAGTGCTTGTGCTGTTTCCAGTTTTCGTCGTTTGGCTCTTTTTTTCCATTTCCTGAAAGATGCTTTTTTGGCAGCAACAGCCTCTCTAACCTCACCTTTAAACCATGCTGGCAGTTTTTTGGACTTTCTTCCACTTTTCTTAATACATGGAATACAGCTGGTCTGGGCTTCCAGGATAGTATTTTTAAACAACACCCAAGCTTGATGTAAGTCTTTAACCTTTGCAACCACTCCTTTTAGTTTTTTCTTAACTATATTCCTCATTTTATCATAGTTTCCCTTTCGAAAGTTAAAAGGTAGTACTGTGGATTTCTATACTATCCCTCCTCCATGAATTAAATCAAACACGATCATGCTATGATCACTAGTGCCAAGTGGCTGCAACACCCTTATTTCTTGCACCAGATCTGGTGTTCCACTAAGGACTAGGTCCAGTATGGCTTCCCCTCTGGTCGGTTCATGAACCAGCTGCTCCAAGCAGCAGTCATTTATTTCATCTAGAAACTTTATCTCCCTAGCATGTCCTGCCGTGACACTGACCCAGTCGATACCGGGGTAATTGAAATCATCCATTATTATTACTGTGCTGTGACTTTTGTTAGCTTCCTTGATTTCTTTGAGCATTTCATCATCCATTTGTTCATTCTGGCCAGGCGGTCGATAGTACACCCCCACTGCCATCATCTTCCCCTTCATACATGGAATTTCAATCCATAGAGATTGTACAGCAAATTTTGTTTCCTGCAAAACTTTAATCCTTTCTGACTCAATGCCCTCTCCACCAATTTGATCAGTTCTATCATTATGATATAGTTTGTATCCAGGTATCACAGTGTCCCACTGGTTATCCTCCTTCCACCATGTCTCTGAGATTGCAATCATATCTAACCTCTCATTTAGTGCTAATATTCTAACTCTCCCATCTTATTGTTTAGACTTCTAGCATTTGCATGCAAGCATTTTAGAGACTGTATTTTATTAATATTAATCTGGCTATTGGTAGGCATGGGTAATTTGGAATCTTTATGCTTTGTCTGCACCATACTCAAGGACATTTGGGCTACTTTACTCTTTTTTGGAACCTCACTGCTTTTGGTAGTATCCTTCAAGGATACCTTCTTCCGAACCATGCGCTCTTGGGCGACTGTCGGCTTTCCCCTGTTTTCTAGTTTAAAAGCTTCTCTATCTCCTTTTTAAAGGTTAATGCCAGCAGTCTGGTTCCATCCTGGTTAACTAGCAGACCCTTATAAAATTATCCTCATTGTCTAAATGAGTGCCCTAGCCTCTTCTCAAGGTATTCGTGTTGAGGACTAACTGATGCTGCCACTGTGCAAAAGGCATTCCAATGGATAGATAGGATTTGAAAGTCCACCATTGTAGTATGAGGCTTTCGGTTTCTTATTAACTTTCAAAAGTCCTCCTTCCATCCTACCAACATCATCTCTTTTATAGGAGTAATTTTGGACACTATCTAGTCCAGAGCTTTTCTTTCAAAGGGCAGGATTCAGACTCTCATGTCCCATATGTGTGCTGTATAGTCTGCACCCAAAGTCAATGTGAGAACATGCTAGCAAATGTTGGGACACATTGTGGCAGAGATGCATGTTGTCCTCTTCACCCACTTAAAGATGTGACAGTCATAGTGGGATCTAAGATTCCAGTGGAATCGGCGCACTCATCTATTGTCCTCGATAATTTACCTGACACATTGGTTGTGCCTCTTGCTACAATGGTGGACTTTGAAATCCATTAGAGTGCCTTTTGCTGGCACTCATCTAGACAATCACCATTCTTATATAATGTAGTCAGCTTATGAGAGAACAGTTCATATAAACCATCTGGAACTTAGAGCAATTTTTTATAGCCTGTGAGTATTCCTTCATAGGCTTCATGATTCATCTGTTCTCATTCAGAGAGACCATCAGGTTACAGTGTTTTATGTAAACAATAAAGAGGACATAGTCCTCTTCACCTTTGTTGTGAAACAGCCAGGATATTGGACTTGGCTCTAGCAAATTGCATCTAGATACATGCTGCTTACATCTCTGGTCCACAGAATCAGTTAGCTAACTGACTCAGCAGAGTATTTCATCCATATGAGTGGTCACTAGATGAGACTTGTTTAAGTTCCCTATTTCAAGAATGGAGGAGGCCTCAGATCAACCTTTTCACCAGCAAAAAGAATACAGAAGTTACTTTTTACTGGTCCATTATCCCTTATGACCCTTGAAGTAACTCCAGATGCTTATCCTCAATTCCTCTCATATCGAGAGTTATTCTCAAGTTCCAGCAAAATCAGGCCATTATGATTCAAACTGCACCATACCGGCCTTGGCAGAATTGTTTCCTCTTCTCAAAAGACTAGCAGTTCTTCCTCATCAAAAGTCTCTTCAATTCTCAGAACTGATAACTCAACAGGAACTGCTACTACTACTGATCATTTGTATAGCACTACAAACATGCACAGTGCTGTACAGTGATATGTAAGAGATGGTCCCTGCTCATCAGAGCTTAAAACTAGTCAAGACAGACAACTCAACAACTGGGAAGAAGTCATTGGAGACTTTGGCAGTAGACATTTCAGTAGAATGTAGAGGTCAAAAGCCAGATTGTAATAGATCCAAAAGGGCTTGAGAGGAGAGAAAATCAAGACAATGACGGTGAACCACACATTCAAGTAGTTTTGAAGCAAAGGGGAGGAGAGAGAGAGGCTGATAACTGGAATGACAGGTAGTCTAGTGAGGAGAGGTGTAACCACAGGATGCTCGAAGGCTGCAAGAATAGCTACAGTGGAAAGTGATAGGTTGAAGATATGACAAATGAAGGTTAGCGACAGAGGAGATGGTGCTTAGCAGATGGGTTGGAATAGAGTCAGAGGAGCAGGTAGTGAGTTTGGAGGAGGAAAGATGTGTGGTTTCCGTCTCAGAGATTGTAGAAAAGCAAGAAAGGGTGGCAGAGGTTGAGAGAAAAAGCTGGGAGTGAAGAGGAGATGGAGATGACCTCATGGGGAATTTGTCATAGAAATAGCCAACATCTGGGAAGAAAGGAAGGGAAGGGGTCTGAGGTGGAGGCACCTTGAGGAGAGAGTTGAGAGTTGTAAAAAGACTGCAAGGACCAGAGGCAAGAGAATTAGTCAGGTAGACATAACAGTCTTGTTTGGTGAGTGCTATGACTGACTGGAAAGAGGCTAGCATGAATTTGAAGTGTAGAAGTCCGCAATGTTGTGGAATTTGAGACAAATGTGCTCAGGTTAGTGAGCATAGAAACATAGGTAGTGGGTTGTTGAGGACAGCCAGGGCTGAGATACAGTATGCCTCATAGAACATGGCATGGAAGGAGCAAGAGCATCTAGAACAGAGGAGAGTGCAGTGTTATAGGGAGATATTACCTCATCAAAAAACTCGGATGACATAGTGGAGGATAGAGATGATGACACAGTAGTGGAGAGAGCAGATGGGTTGATAGCATGAAGATTCCTAAAAAGGTTGGAGGAGATTGGGCAAGATTGAAGGTGGGGGGGGGGGGTGATGAAAAAAATGAAGCTTTATCAGGTGATGGTCAGATAATGGAAGAACTTAGGTACAAACGTTTGAGGGTAAGCAGTTAGAGAAGAAGACACGGTCAAGATAGTAGCCATGCTGGTAACTGGGGGCAGTAGTGCACTAGTGGAGGTTGACTGAGGAGATAAAAGGAGTTTAAAGCATAAGGGTCAGAATGCTTATTAACATAGGGGTAGATTCTGTGCTGCATTTAGCGGGGATGTGCGTCCAGTTTTGACGTACGTCTCCACTAAACGCCTGGGGACGATCTCTGGTGCAGAGCTCCCCACACATATAGTGGAGATGCGTGGGGAGCCCTGGATGGGAGCAGGCGGGATGGGCCGGAGGAGGAGCTGAGGGTGAGCAGGAGGCATGACCCTGACCCCAGACGTACAGGGCCCATTCTGGTGACGGCCTGGTATGTCCAGGCTTGGGGATTTAGATGGGGGACTTATTCCCCTTGGAGGTGGAACAAATCCCCCTGTCATCGGTGGCTGAGCCCGCAAGACCTCGCCTTCCCCGAAGAGGTGAGCTGGGTAGGGGGTTCTCTGCAGCCTGATCCCGGCCATGGCAGACCCGATTAGGGGTCAGGTGGTAGGAAACTGTGCACATGGGAGGATTGCCAGCAATCGGGACTCCTGCGTGGCATTCTGGTGCCATGGTGATGGGACATCATGGCACCGGGCTCCATACAGGAGCCTCGGGTTCTTTGAATGGGGAGGAGGCTGTACGTCAGAGGGCCAGAACTGGGGCATGGCCTGCCCGTCCAGGCTTGTTGCACCCAATCCTGCTCCCGTGGGGGTGTCTAGCTCTCGCATGTGCAGAATCGGGTGCACAACCGCCCCATCCAGATTTTGGACGTCTGGATGGGCTGGACATACCCTGATGGGAATTGGCCTCCACATGTTTAAATCCCCGAGAATAAGGGAGGGAACAGATGAATCTAGAAAGAACAGCAAAGTCAGTGAGAAAAGTAGAGATGGACTTATCAGGGGGTCGATAAATGACAGCTATCTGGAGAGGTAGTGGAATAAAAAGGCAGGAGGAGTGGATTTCAAAGGATGGAAAGGAATGCGATTAAGGCAGAAGGAGGGGTTGAAATTGGCAGGAATAAGAGGGTTGAACCCAACACTACCACCACCACGGCCAGTGGGACGAGGTGTATGGGAGAACTGGTTGCTGCCATGACAGAGGGCAGCGAGTGAAGCTGAGTCTTCAGGGAGAAGCCAAGTCTCAATTACTTCAAAAATATGGAGAGTATTAGAGATAAAGGGGTCAGAATAAAGGCAAGCTTATTTGAGACGGAGCATGCATTCCAGAAGGTGCCATAGAAAGAGAAGAGGGGCAAAGGAGAGGGATATGAATAAGATTTGGGGAGTTGCATGTAGATCTCTCCTGGGAGTGTGAAAAGTCTAGAGGGACAATAGTTGGAATTGATATACCCAGATGAGAGAAGGAGAAGTAGCTGGAGAATACGGGGCAGAGAGGAGTTAGCATGGAGGTAACAAGGGTGAGGTTCTTTAAGAGAGAGAAGAGATGGCTGTATGAGAGGAAGAAAATGATGAAGATCAAGAACAGATGATAGGGTAGATGATAAGATGGCAGGAGAGGTGTGGATGGCAAAGAGGGGATGATGACGAGGGGGGTTTGAAGTCATTGGTATGAAGGGAGTAGATAAGGGAGTGTCAACAATAGAAAGAGAAAGTTATGTGGAGCCATAGGAAAGAGATGGAGTGGGGAGTTAAGTTAGAGGAAATATATGAAAGATAGGCAGGAGAGAGATCCCAGTGGATTAAGGTGCAGCTGTGAGTAATAGTGGTAATGAGCACAGGACAGCTATAGGAGACTGTTAGCCAGGAGGTAGGTGGACTGTGGGGTGGGAGGAAAGGAGAATAAAGGCAGTGGAGGAGCAAGAAACAGCCAGCAGAAGATAGCAGATAACTAATATTACAAAAAAATTGCAAAAAAGATAATTATATTTATCATTGATAGTATGTTTTTAAGTTTTAAGAAGGGAGACACACAGCACTGCAAAGAGCTGGAGCTGGGAAAAGGTCAGATAGAAAATAAGACATATACTGACCATATAGAAATAAAGAACAATAAATAAATAGCAGCTAGTTTCTAAACAGGCACAGGATAATGCCTGAACAGAGCTTAAAAGGTGTGTGTGTGTATATAGGAGTGGAGTAGCTGCCTAGCAGAGCCACAGCCTAGCACCCTGGAAATCTGGTTTCAATTCCCACTGGCAGTCCTTGTGACCTTGGGCAAGTCACTTGACCCTCCATTGCCTTACATAGTAACATAGTAAATGATGGCAGATAAAGACCAGTATGGTCTATCTAGTTTGCACAGTAAGATGGCAAGAGCAGGTGTACCTGCTGCTCTGTACAGTCCATCCCCTCCCCATGTCTTTGTTTAGGAGTAAACCCACTGCTCCATGTAGGACACCCCTATTTGTTGGGAAATTAGATGGTTAAGTTTATTTTGATTTTATCCTGTTGCTGTAAAGGGATCCACTGTGTCTGTCCCATGCCATCTTGAATTCTATCACTGTATTTGCTCTCACCACGTCCATTGGGAGGGCATTCCAAGCTTCCACCACCCTTTCAGTGAAAAAGAATTTCCTGACATTTCCTTTCAATTTACCCCTTTGCAGCTTCATGTTATGCCCTCTAGTTTTACACCTTCCCCGTCTTTGGAAGAGGTTTGTTTGTCCATTAATACTCTTAAGTATTTAAAGGTCTGAATCATATCTCCTCTATCCCTCCTCTCCTCCAGAGTGTACATATTTAGGTCTTCAAGTCTCTTCTCATAAGGCTTCTGTCGCAGGCTCTAAATCATTTTGGTCGCCTTCCTCTGAACAGTTTCCAGTCTTTATACATCCTTTGCAAGATATGGTCTCCAAAACTGAACACAGTATTCCAAGTGATGCCTCACCAGTGACATACAGTGGCATTAATACCTCTTCCTTTCTACTGGTAATTCCTCTTTGTATGCAGCCCAACATCCTCCTGGCTTTTACCACTGCCTTGTCGCACTGTTTTGCCACCTTGAGATCCTCAGAAATAATCACACCAAGATCCTTCTGATCCGTGCACACCAACCTCTTGCCCCATATCCTTGTTTGACCGTTTCAACTCAACTATCCAAATTGTGTAATTCCGCCCTTACGCCTGCTGCCAATGTGCCAATGTCCGTTTGCAGGTTCTGCATTCCACTTTTTATTGCCTGGAAACAACCGCACAGTTCTTTCATGCCCATTGCTTCACTTGTGTCATCGTCTGAGCTGCTCCCATATTCACCATGCTCTCCCTGGCCTTGCTTGTGTGTTTCAGCCATCGGCATCATTTCAGCCTCTTTCCTTAGGGTCAGCGCCCGCTCATAGGCAAACTTTTAAATCTAGTTTATTTTTATTTGCCATACTGCATTTGCCATACCGCCTTCACCTTTCCGTAGCAGTCCTGGTGTTTATTTTTAATATAAAAATACTGCTGTGTATGTGGGTATTTTTCCTAATTTTGCTGTGAGGGCTCAGGAGCTCATGACTTATGCTGCTATTCTGTGCACCGTCGTCACCGGAACCTCATACTTAGCTCATAGAGCCGCTGCCGCCGGACACCACCGCCATGACCGGAAGCCTCTAGCCGCCCAATTGGGGCCCGGCCAATGTTCCCTCTAATTTTCTGTAGGCTGTGTGCGCATAAAATATCAGCTGTGCAGCTTTTGAAGGAAGGTTAAATTTTTGTGCGCCACATAACGACACTTGGAGTTATGTACTTTAAAATTTGACTACACATCAGAATACAATATGTACACCACATTGATTGCACTAGAAAATATTGTAGAACTTGTGAAAACCGTAAATACATAACAACTTTAAAATTTTAAGACGTCTGTGTTGTTTTCTATCAGAATCAGAACCGTAATTTTTGTGCGCTCTGTTGTAAAGTATGTGCGCTCGCTCGGCAAGGTGTGTGCGCGCGCACACGCGCACAGCTTAGAGGGAACAGTGGGCCCAGCCTGCTATTAGAAGAAAAGGCCTGGCAATCTTACTTCTGGCCATACCTTGCCAAGAAAACCCAGGGGCTGCTGGGTTGCCTGGAGACAGCATTGACTTGACAGCACTTAAAAAAAAAAAAAAAAGAAAAAAAAAGACAGGCGCAGAACTCACAAGCAAGCAGTAAAATGTCTGAACCAAGCTAGGAGCTAAGAGCAAGGGAGTGCAATGAAGTTTCTCTTAGCAAGGGAGAGACTAATATGGAGGTTCTTGCTTGGTGAGCGTACCCTCATTGCAAGTCTCTGCTAACTTTTTATGCTCTGTCTAGGCATTCTACTCTGTCTGTTTAGAATTTAGTTTGTTATTCATTCTTTATTTCTATATTGTCCTTTTGTCTGTCCTTTTCCCCGCTCTAGCTCTTTCTTCCTCAGGATAGGGTAGACCGACTCGTGTCCCTGGAATCTGAGGTGCGGCGCCGCCCCGGCTCGGATGATACTTCGTCTTCTCGACCACATGACCTCCATGGTCCAGGTTGTGCCCAACACCCGTCTCAACATGCGGGCAACACAGTGGTGCCTCCGAACACAATGGATGCAGTCGACCGGCTGCCTCAGAGACCCCATCTTCCCCGTCTTTGGAAGAGGTTTGTTTGTCCATTAAGACTCTTGCTTGGCTCTGGCTTGGTGGCAGGAGTTTCAGAACCTGCTTCGCGGTATGCCCTTCCAAGCCCCGGTGCATCAGGTGATCTTGAGCACGGATGCCCCCCTTGTGGGCTGGGTAGCCCACTGCGAGGGACGGCACACTCTTGAGTCCTGGTCCCTTGAGGAGTCCTGGCAGCAGATCAACCTACTGGACCTCCGGGCAAGTCGCCTCGCTCTCAGGGTTTTAAAGGACCGCTTGCAGCACCGGGCAGTGCTGTTCCAGATGGATAACCAGGTCACGATGTTCTATGTGAACAAATGGGTGCACCGGCTCCTACAGCCTGTGTTTGGAGGCGACAGTCCTGTGCTCCTTTGCGGTGAGCCAGGGCATGACTGTCCAGGCCACTTACCTCTCGGGTCAAGAGAATGCATTGGCAGACCGGCTCAGCAGATTCCTCCGGCTGCAGGAGGGATGCCTGTGTCCCCAAATGGCACAGTGCCTCTTCCAGCATTGGGGAACTCCAGACCTGGACCTCTTGCCAGCCCAGCGAACTCTCAGCTTCCTCAGTTCTGCGGTCCCCTCCTACACCCGAGCAGGGTGTCCCCCGATGCCTTCCTCATCTCGAAGGACTCGGGGCTACTAGCTGCCTGCCTCCCCATGCCCCTCATCGCCCAGAACTTCCTCAAGGTCCAGCGGGACAGGGCCTCGATGATTCATAGCCCCGAGATAGCCCAGGCAGCCTGGGTTTCCCCTGCTCAGTTTCTCAACGGAGCCCCTGGTCCTACTCAAGTTCTCACCAGAGCTACTGACGCAGGAGGAGGGTCTGCTTCTTCACCCCAATCTGAGGTCCCTGTCGGTCTAGCCTCCTACCATCTCCCCATGGTGATCAAGGACATTGTTTTGGTCTCACGAATGGACTCAACCAGATGGGCTTACGCCTTCAAGAGGCGTTGGTTCTCGGTGTGGTGCTCGGGGCTCCGAGCGGACCCATTTTCATGCCCTTCCAGTTTGGTCTTGCAGTAAAAACATAAGAACATAAGATATGCCATACTGGGTCAGACCAAGGTCCATCAAGCCCAGTATCCTGTTTCCAACAGTGGCCAATCTAGGTCATACGTACCTAGCAGTTTCCCCAATAGACACAGGTTCCACAATGCTTGTATTGGATCAAGCATTAATATCCTGGGTCCCTTTTTAATAATGGTTTATGGACCTTTCGTCCAGGAACTTGTCGAAACCTTTTTTTAAACCCAGCTACACAAACAGCCTTTACTACATCCTCCGGTAACAAATTCCAGAGTTTGATTACACGTTGAGTGAAAAAATATTTTCTCTTATTTGTCTTAAATAGTTTACCCTGTAGCTTCATTGCTTCTCCCCTAGTCTTTCTATATTCTGATAACGTAAACAATCGATGTACGTTTACCCATTCCACTCCGTTCATTTATTTATAGACTTCTATCATATCTCCCCTCAGCCGTCTCTTTTCCAGGTTAAAGAGCCCTAACCTTTTTAGCCCTTCTTCATAAGGGTATCCTTCCATTCCCTTTACCATTTTTTTGGCTCTTCTCTGAACCTTTTCTAATAACGCTATAACCACAATATTCAAGGTGCGCTTGCACCATGGAATGATACAGAGGCATTATAATATCCTTTGTGTTATTTTCCATTCCTTTCCTTATAATACCTAGCATTCTATTTGCTGTCTTGGCTGCCGCTGCACACTGGGCAGAGGATTTTAACATGTTGTCCACAGTGACACCTAAATCTTTTTCCTGGGTGGTGGTTCCTAATGTGGAACTTTGCATCGTGTAACCATAGTTTGGGTTGTTCTTCCCTAGGTGCATAACTTTGCACTTGTCCACATTAAATTTCACCTGCCATTTTGATGCCCAGCCTTCCAATTTATCAAGATCCTCTTGCAATTTTCCACAATCCTCATGGGTTTTAACAACTTTAAATAGTTTTGTGTAATTTGCAAATTTGATAACCTCACTCGTTATTACCTTTTCCAGGTCATTTATGAATGTCATAAAGCAGTGGACCCAGCACAGATCTCTGGGGCATCCCACTATTCACCTTTCTCCATTGGGAAAATTGGCCATTTAGCCCTACCCTCTGCTTTCTATCTTTTAACCAGTTCCCGATCCACAATAGTACACTGCCTCCTATCCCATGACTTTTTAGTTTTGCCAAAAGTCTCTGATGAGGGACCTTGCCAAAGGCTTTCTGAAAGTCCAGATACACTATATCAACTGACTCACCTTTGTTCTACCTGTTTATTCACACCTTCAAAAAAACATATCAGATTAGTAAGACAAGATCTTCCTCGTCTAAAGTCATGTTGGCTGTCTCCCATTAGGCCATGACTATGTACATGCTGTCTAATTTTGTTCTTTATGATGGTTTCCACTGTTGGAAACAGGATACTGGGCTTGATGGACCTTGGTCTGACCCAGTATGGCATATCTTATGTTCTTATGTTCACCACCACTGATTCCTGGGCACTAAGGGTAGTCAGGGAGGGCTATCTCCTCCATCTGGCTGAGGCACCTCCCCCATATTTCCCAGGAGAGCCCCTCAGGTCTCCCCTCCGCCTGGATCTTCTTCTGAAGGAGTTGGCAGGTCTTCTCGAGGACAAAGTGGTGGAAACAGTGTCCCACCACTTCAAGGGCAGGGGGTTCTACTCCAGATACTTTCTCGTGCCCAAGAGGACTGGGAGCCTAAGGTCCATCCTCGACCTGCGCAACTTCAGCAGATTCCTGGTGAGTGAGAAGTTCAAGATGCTCTCCCTTGGAACACTGCTGCCATATCTCCAGCAGGGAGACTGGCTATACTCCTTAGACCTCAAGGATGCTTATTCTTGCATCCTCATCCTCCCAAACCACAGGCAGTACCTGCGGTTTGTAGTACGGGGCAGGCACTTTCAATATAGGGTGCTCCCCTTCAGCCTGGTCTCTGCCCCAAGGGTCTTCACAAAATGGTTGTCAGTCATGGCCGCCTTCCTCTGGCTCCAGGGGGTCTTCATTTTTCCCTACCTGGACGACTGGCTCATAAAGGGAGGCACAGCCTCCAAGGTGCAACAGGTCACTGCATTTACCATCCAGGATCTGCAACACTTGGGCTTTGTAAGGAGGAGGTGAGACTATTCCAAGTCTCACCTCCTCCTTACACAGTGCCTGGAGTTCATTGGGCAAAGATTGACACTCTCCAGTCGAAAGCCTTCTTGCCCAAGGACTGAGCTGATCGTCTCAGGTCTCTAGCTTGGGATATACAGCACTGTCCTTTGGTGCCCACCCGGCTTCTCCTGCGCCTCCTTGGGCACATGGCCTCCACGGTCCACGTCACACCAGACTCTCGCCTCCACATGAGGACAATACAATGGTTTCTCTGGGACCATTGGTCTCAGGCCACAGGCTGCCTCCGAGACAGAGTTAGGGTGACCCACCAATTGGTGGACTCCCTGGTCTGGTGGCAGTCGCCCCAGTATCTCGAAGCAGGCATGCCTTTTCAGACCCCAAGCCACTCGAGGGTCCTCACCATGGATGCCTCCCTGCTCAGCTGGGGAGCCCACCTGGTCACCACACGAGAGCACCCAGCAGATCAACCTCCTGGAGCTCTGAGCCATACACCTAGCCCAGAGGGTCTTCTGTCACCACCCGCGTCACCAGCCAGTGCTGGTCCAGACGGACAACCAGGTGGCAATGTTTTACATGAACAAACAGGTGGGCACAGGTTCTCGTACCTTTTGTTAGGAGGCATTGGTCCTCTGCTCATAGACAATCCAACAGGGTATCCTGCGGGCAGTGTACCGCCAGGCCAGGACAGCCTGCTGGCTGACAGACTCGGCAGAGTTCTCCAGCCGAACGAATGGCAGCTGGACCCCAGGATAGCCAGTCGGCTTTTCCAGCTCAGGGGGAACCCGTGATGGACCTGTTTGCCAATCCAGACAGCTTTCAGTTGCCCCGCATCTCCTCCCGGCAGGCCCATCCCTCCAGGGTGGCAGCAGATGCATTCCTAGTCTCATGGTCGTAAGGCCTCATGTACGCTCTCCCTCTGATGCCGGTGATCGCCAAGACGTTGTTCAGAACCTTCTGAGACAGGGCCTCACTCGTCCTGATAGCTCCTTGGTGGCCCAGGCAGCTGTGGTTCCCCCACCAGGGACTCCTATCACAGGAGGGGGGCTCTCTCCTGCATCTCAACCTGGGGTCCATGTCGCTGACAGCGTGGCTGCTGAGAGGGTGACTCTGGCCCCTCTCAACCTTCCAGTTGAGGTGGAGGACATTCTGCTGGCCTCTCGCAAGGCCTCTACTAGGAAAGATTACGCCCTCAAATGGTGCAGTTTCTCTGCTTGGTGCGCCGAACAGAGGTCTGATCCTTTCTCCTGCCCAGTGGCTCTGGTGTTACAGTAGCTTCTCCACCTCTCTCAGTCTGGGCTGAAGTCTAATTCCATCCGAGTTCACCTGGCGGCGCACCACCATCCGATGGATAGTAAGCCCCTCTTGTTCCAACCATTGGTGACCCATTTCCTTCGGGGACTGCTCTTAACAAAACTAGCGCTTCGCACTCTGGCAACCGAATGGGACCTCAGTGTTGTATTGGGGCAGCTCACTCGCCCACCCTTCGAGCCTCTGTCTACCTGCCACCTTCGCTACCTCTCTTGGAAGGTAGTTTTCCTAGTCGCGCTCATCTCCGCTTGCAGAGTTAGCGAGCTCCAAGCCTTCGCAACGGAGGCGTCTTATACTAGGTTCTGTAAGGACAAAGTGGTGCTTCGCACGCACCCCAAATTCCTGCCCTTCTATCTTAACCAGGAAGTGGTACTCCCTACTTTCTTCCCAAGATGTCACTCCAGTCGGGCGGAGACGGTCCTTCACATCTTGGACTGTGAGGGCCCTGTCCTTCTATATCTATGTCCTTCTCAGCTTTTCATCTCCTACGACTTCAGTAAGCTGGGGGAGGTGGTGACTAAGCGTACGCTGTCCACATGGGTGGCGGACTGTATAACCCTTACTTATGAGCAGGCGAGGCTCCTGCTGGAAGGCTGCGTCATGGTGCACCGTGTCAGGGCCATGGCGGCTTTGGTGGTAAAATTGAACTCTGTCCCAGTGGTGGACATCTGCTGGGCCGCCACCTGGTCTTCAGCCCATACCTTTGCAGCCCATTACTGCCTGGAAAGAGAATCCCAATGGGACAGTACTTTTGGCCAGGCTGTGCTCTGTAACCTTTTCGTGGTCTAGGCAACTCCTACCCTCTGACCCTTCTGTGTTCAGGCTACCGGAGTGCTAGTTTCATCGGACACAGAGGTCCTACTGTGGTCTGTGTACACAGACTAAATTGCTGCTGCTTGCAGCTTCCCCCATGAGGGAGCCCTCTTTTTGCTATGGGCTTTTCATTAGCCTGTACCTGGGGAGTCCCATATGTGAGGACTGACTTCCTGCTTGTTCCCGGAGAAAGTGTAGTTACTTATCTGTAACAGGTTTTCTCCGGGGACAGCAGGAATCAGTCCTCGGAACCCTCGCTATGTCATCTGACTGAGCAAGATGGAACCCTTGGACAGGAATGGGACCACGCATGCATGGTGACATCTCCCAAAAGCTTTCTTTGAAAGCTGGGGGGATGCTTTCGTGAGGTCTCTGTCGGTGCCGACATCGCCCATATGTGAGGACTGATTCCTGCTGTCCCCGGAGAACATCTGTTACAGATGAGTAACTATGCTTACTCACCTGTAAGAGGTGTTTTCCAGCGACAGCAGGAATCAGTCCTCACAACCCTCCCTCCTCCCCTTGGAGTTGCTGTATATTTTTTGCCATCTTCTTGAAGGGGCTATAGCTATAGCACCTGACTGAGTAAGATGGCACCCTTGGGAGGGAAGAGGACCATGCAATCGTGGTGGCATTCTCAAAGGCTTTCTTTGAAAGCTGGGGAAATGCTCTGCGTGGGCTCTGTTGGTGCCGATGTCACCCATATGTGAGGACTGATTCCTGCTGTCCCTGGAGAACACCTGCTACAGGTGAGTAACAATGCTATCTCGTCAACTCAAGTTTTGCCTAACTTTTAAGGCTGCTTCAGGACATGAAAATTTCAGACAAACAGATCCCCTTTTCAAAGACATAGGAAGTCCTACAATAGAGGGTTTTTAAACAAACAGGAAGCCAACACATACAAACAAACCCACCTATCAGCAACTTGCTGAACATGACGAGCAAACTACATGTGTAATAATATCATCAGGATGAATGAAAACATGAATGAAAACAAATCAAAGAGCTGACATCCAGTCCAACGACTCACTAAGACCTATGGATTGAAGTCTTCAACATGAATATACATTTTTGTTCAAAATGTGCCAAGTGGCGATCTGCCTGATCTGCTTGTAAATCTGCAACTGCATCAATGATCGACCACCTTAAATCATGCCAGTGATGTTGATGATCTATGTAATGTTGCACTATTGGTGCTGTTAATACAGCATTGTTCAATCTTCATTTATGTTTGATAAGCTGGAGTTTAACCGGGCGACATGTTCTCCCCACATAGACTTGTGGGCAGGTACAAATGATAGTGTAGATAACCCAAGATGATGAACAGTCAGTGTTATGTTGTAAAGGGTACCATTTATTTTATTTTATTTATTTATTTATTTATTTACATTCTCTTATATACCGCGCTATTATGCATCAGTGCGGTTTACATTGAACAAACTGAAATTACATTGAACAGGACATTATAACTTGGAGATAACTATTTTACAGGGAACATGGGCTATGGAGGGTTAAGTGGCTTGCCCAAGACCACAAGGAGCATCTGTGGGACTAGAAACCCCAGTCCTTCTGGCCCAAGGTTGCTGTCCTCTAGTGGGATTTGAACCCCCGACCTTCCGGCCTGAAGTACTTTGCCCCAACCACTAGGCCACTCCTCCACTCCATAAGCCACTGATGGGATCACGCCACACATCAGTATCCAACGCGGAAACAGACATCCCACAGTGGCCACATGGGCCATGGTGCCTGTAAATTTGGGGTGAAACCTTGTTTCAAGAAATTAGAAGAGACTAATAAATCCCCCAAATTACGTGTCCGAGAAAAAGCTATACATAGGACGTCCTCCATTGTAGGACTTTCTTTGTCTTTGAAAAGGGGATCTGTTTGTCTGAAATTTTCATGTCCTGAAGCAGCCTTAAAAGTTAGGCAAAACTTGAATCAACGAGAGTTTAGTTATTCAGCGGCAGATGAGATTTCAGTTGTTCAGCGGTAAGGCAAGCTGTCCGTTGCCTCCTGAGTTTTGGGCAACATTCAAGACCTACAAGCGTCCGTGTAATATGACGTCTTGTGCCCTTTCCACAGGGTATTGTGTACCAGCTAAGTTGTTTTGTGCTTTTAAATGCATTTGAAATTTATAAAACTAGTTAGTGGCCGATGATCGAATTGTGGGGTGAGGATCATTAGTTGGTTTTGCAGTGCTATTGTCGTAAGTGCATTCCCAACCCCCCTCTACTGAGACCAGCCCTTTATTCTCAGGATTTATTTTCAGAAGATGTTTTGAGATCCCTATTCTCTTTAAATTTCCGTGGAATTTAGATTTATTTAACACTTGGCTTTCTGTATCTATTTCCATTTAGGCATGGAGGTTTCCACTTTCCATGTACAATTGCAAACCCCAGAGCTCTTACTGCTTTATAAACAGAGACCCAGAGTTTAACAATGAAATGTGTCTGAGTTTAAACTGGTGGCACCAATTTGCACGGGCTCCTCAAAAGATGTGGTGGCTGAAGCTTTAATGGTAGGAGGAGCAACTGGAGTTATACATGTAGCTTTGTGAGAGCTAGCTTTCTCTGCCCTCTGTGGTCAACTGGATCAGACCATCTAGCATGGTAGGAGGGTCTGTGAAATGAGGTAATCCCTTCTTTATTCTTCAGGCAAAGGCATCTTGAATGCCTCTTCAGAGCCCAGAAATTCCATCTTGAGTGTGGGGCTCATCTTTTGAAATCAGTAGCGTACTTTTCCGCAGGGCATTTCTCTTGATGTAGGACACATTGAGCTGCCCCGGCAGAGGATTTTCTGTCCTGATCAACACATACCACTGGCATGACTTGGAAGAAGTTGTCCAGGGTGGTGACCTTGGAACTCTTTTGTTTGGACAGGTTAAGGGCCCAGGTCTATGGATCTCCTTGTAACGGACACCACAAATCCCACTTTCCTTTCCTCTGTGGGATAGGAGTTCTTTCTCAACAGTTAGTATAGCTTACAGCTGCCCATAAAGGCATGGAAAGCACTCATATTCCCTGAGAAGTGATCAGAAAAAGGCAATTTAGCATCCAGAGTAGAGAGTGGTTTCAGGGGGACTTGAGTGGGCACTGCATCAGATACCGCAGTCTGAGGTCTGACAAATAAGATCGCCACCATATTTCCCTGCAAGTTAGTGATTGCTTGTGCCATAATTGCTATCACTTGAAGATCAATGACGGAAGATGAAATAGCTTGTCCCAGAGGGGAAGAGTCTGTGAGCAGAATATCTCCTGGCTCCATACTGGTCCAAAGATAATGTCACAACTGGGACCGCTCTCAGGGAACATCTAGGACTGTGAAAGTGCACTCTTTCTCTTCTGATTGAGCCCCCCAGTACTAAGAAACAGCCAGGGCTTGAAGGACAGGTGTTCTAAGCAGAATGGCATGACCATTGGATGCCAGGTAGAAAAGGAGGCAGGAGAAGAATAGTCCATTGCACAGAATCCAAATAACAGGCAGAAGTCAGGGCACAACCAGGAATAGAACCACATTCAAACAGGCAGAGTCTGGGAATATGCAGAAGTCAAGCAACAAATGTAAGTTGTTAAGCCACTTATAGCTCCCACAAGGATAAGGCTGGAAGTTCTAGGGTATGTAAGAGGGAATCAATAGGGTGGTGCCACCTCATAAGGTGGAGATAGGCAGTAGGATAGAAGTAGGAAAAAGCTGGAGCTTACTTTTCATTTAGGGCTGATTCCTACGAGGTAGGTATGTGACAGAAACTACTTGCCTCTGTACAATTTTTTTGTTGTCTGCAACCTGTTCATGGCAGTAAAAAAAAAGAGCTATTAACAGTCAACTTCATGTGCAAATTATTAGCCATTCTCTGCACTGTGAATTGGGGGGCTGTTTCATGCTCCTTAGTCATGCTGAACTTTTATACTGCTGCTAAAGTAAAACTTGTAGCCATTGTGAAGGGGAAAGAGTAAATATTTCTCTTAATAGCAATTCAACAGTCTGTCAAAGAAGATCATTCAGTCCTTTCATATACATAGTATTGCAGTAGTGCTTAGTCAGTATATAGGGATATGGATCAAAGTCAAGTTGAGCCTAATGGCTTTTCTGAAAAGAGGAGGATGGGAAATAATTCACACTTATTTAGCATTTAGATGAAGTATTAACATTCCTGCATTTTACATGAAAGATACTTATTGAAAAATATTTTCTATTTGTTTCATTATCTTATTTACTGTTATTTCTATTTTTAATAGATGGTGGAGCTAGTAACTTTGGACTGAATTTTTTGACGTTCATCATTCTCTTCAATAACCTTATTCCAATTAGCTTGTTGGTTACTCTAGAAGTTGTGAAATTTATCCAGGCATACTTCATCAACTGGGTAGGTATAAAAGATTATTGTAATTATTTTTGACTTCAAGAAACAAGATACAGTACATGTGTGTAGAAGTCTCATACTGACATTTTACTTACACTTTTTGAATATAAGGAGAGGACTGCAATGTGATGTAATCTGATGAAATTAAAGAAAACCTATTGACGCTGACAAACTTTCTTTGCTCAGTGGTTTATTTATTAAACCAAGCTGGATTTAAGTACACACAATACAATTTAGAATCTATTCTGTCTAATAAATGATGCAAGACTGCCAAAAGTAAATGGAAACCAGTGCATAACAAAACAACCAAAAGGGCACACAAGATGCCAAAATCCCCCCACACACAAGTGGTGAAAGACCTCAGTAAAAGCAATCAACAAGCTGAAGCAATGGCCCCTTTTATGCCAGCATAGCTAAACATACCAGAGATGACATAAGCTATGCAACTCACCATCATAGGTCACAACTCACCACTCGGGGGTCACACCAAAGTGTGTAGCATATAGGCAATAAAAACAATATCAGCAATATCAGCAGTAATGGCAACTATAACCAAAGTAGAACAAAAATACAAACATTGAATGTGGAGACCGCAGCGTTGCGTGAGTATTTGGTATAGGGTTATGAAGTGCAGTGTCTTCACAGGGTGCTGGTGTTTGGTGAATTGTTGGGTTAGAATTGAGGCACGGGATTATTTTGGAATGACTGGTGGTTTTTATTATGGCTTTTATATTTTGCAGATAGAGATATTGGCAGTCGTAGACAGATATTGGTGTGCAGTGTGTATATGTGGTCCTTCTCCCTGAAGCAGTCTGTGAGCGAAACGCCTGGCGTTGGAGGATAAGCTTGATACAGTTGGATATTAGCACCATAAGTATTTTTGTTCTACTTGGTTATAGCTTCCATTACTACTGATATTGCTGATGTTGTTTTTATTGCCTATACGCCACACAGTTTGGTGTGACCCCCGAGTGGTGAATTGTGACCTATGATGGTGAGTTGCGTAGCTTATGTCATCTCTGGTATGTTTAGCTATGCTGTCATAAAAGGGACCATTGTGTCAGCTTGTTGATTGCTCTTACTGAGGTCTTTCACTACTTGTGTGGGGATTTGGGCATCCTTCGTGCCCTGTTGGTTGTTTTGTGTGTGCACTGGTTTCCATTTACTAGGATATAACTAGGATATAACTAGGGGAATGGTAAGAAAGTGAGGACTTCTTCAGGCCATACGAAAGATGGGTACTATGAAGGCTAACACTGTCCATGACCACTTTGGATTTCCTACCAGTTAAGAGTGGCCACTCTTCTAACAGGGTACAACACTACACAAGCAATTACCACGCAAAACCCAGCAATCAGTCCAAAGCGTGATAAAGGTGGAAAGACAGAGTCTTTATTGAATCCTTGACAACCCTTGGGATTCAATAAAGACTCTGTCTTTCCACCTTTATCACGCTTTGGACTGGTCACTCTTTGGATTGGTCACTCTTCTAACAGGTACATTGACTGCATGTTTCCTGTGTGGGCCTATCTTGTGGGGGAAGGGGGTCAGTTATGGAGCAGGCTTGCACAGCATGAGTGATCGAGGCAAAAAAGAGTTTTGTGTGCTTCTGTTTTCAGTGTTTTCTCCTTCCTAGGCCTGCAGAGATCTCCTAAACTGTTTGCACAGAGCTCCGGCAGTATTAAGGTGCTTTTGTATCAATCTTACAGCAGCACCTCTATCCAGCATGCTGGAGGGACTTGGGAGTTCCCTACCATGGCAGTATGGAATTAGAGGTTCCCAGGATCTTGAGGCCTCTTGAAGGGGATCGCTGGTGTCCCATTCCAACTTCTTGCTGGATGCAGTCTGGTTTATTATGAGGATGAGAGGCTTCCCAGCAGAGGAATGTTTCTTCTGGAGGGGGACCCCTAACCTGTGAATGATGAATCCTCTATTATCCATCCTTTTCACAGGCTGCCTCCCCTTGGATTGCACTAGCCATGTCCTAGATGATGATAAAGAGAAGATCCTATCTTGAGGAGGGGCTTTTGTAAGTTGCTTTTGAGGTGCTCTCCCTTCATAAGGTCCTTGAGAAATGTCCCTAGCAAAATGGTAGTATCCAAATGCTGTACTGAAAAATAGCAAGGTCCTGAGGAGACTCTGTTCGCAACCACAGGAGGGCTTGACGTGGTTATCTTTCCTTCCCAGAATAGATGCCTTGATGGCGTTGATGACAAAGACCCACCACCATTCTAGTTAGGGGAGTCTGTCTTGGAAACACTCATTGAGGCTTTTCTATATTAAACCTTTGCTTACTTAGCTGGGGGTGAGGGGGTGGGTGCGTGTCAAGTGGATATACAAAGTCCTATCATTTTCTGGAGAGCCCTCAGGTGGCATGATGGGAATTTAGAGTGGTAAATGTTTTGTGAGGTCTTTGCTGGATCAACTCTAAGCTTTCACCTCTGTCCAACTGGCATGGAGGTGCCTGTGGCTCCCATATAGGTCAACTGACCTGTCCTCCAGAGCATGGTTTATTTAGTTCTTCTTTTGGGGAAACTCCCATCTGGGAGAGGAACCTTACAAGATAGTCCAGGGCTAGTTTGAAATGAGTTCTCAGAGACTCTCTAATGACTAGGATCACTCCTCAATGAGGGGGGGGGGGGGGGGTCAGCAGGCCAGTTTGCTTCAGATCTAGAAATGAGGTTACCTCTTATTTATTATTAACCAGGCTCAGGAAGAACCAGCCCTTTGGGGGGGGGGGGGTGCCTGTAGTTACCAAGGCACAGGGGTGGCTGCTCCTCCACCACAGGCAAAGTGGGTCCAATATATATTGCAGCAGCATCACCTTAGCTTTATGCATGGCAGAAGGTCATCTTCAGCTGTTACCCAGAATAGGTTTATGTCACCATGGAACTTTGACTCCCCAATGTGATCCATTAGGGTTATGTCTTAGGATTTGTGGACCCTTTGAGTTGAGGAGTAGCCTAGTGGTTAGAGCACTGGCTTGGTAACCAAGAGACCAGGGTTTGATTCCCACTACTTGTGGCCTTGGGCAAGTCACTTAATCCTCCATTGCCTCAGAAGAAAGGCCTGGCAATCTACGTCTAGTCACATTGCCAAGAAAACCCAGGAGCTGCTGGATAGCCAGGAGTCAGCATTGACTCGAAGGCACTTGTTGCATTGTTTTTCCAGTGCATTTAATATAGGCTTCTAGGAGGAAAGTGGTTGGTGAAATCCTGCTGTAGCTGCTTCATTTTATAATATTTGTTCCTGACCCATGAAGGAGTAAACTTATAATATTGTGGTTTCAAAGAAAGGGGGTTCATTCTGGCTTCTAGTTCTCAGGGGACTCCACCCTGCCCTGTTGGTGCCCTGGTTTCACATGCAGACCTTGTGGTCTTGCTATAGTCTTTTGAATTCTGCTTTGTTTATAGTATACTGGAGAGTTTCAGGGCTAAATAAATCGTTATACTACTAATGGCATCATTGGAAATCAGTGTTCTCTACCTCAGTTTGCTTGTGGGAAGCACAACCACTTGTCTGTGCTGTTCATGTGGGATTCAAGGAAAGGAAATCAGCATATTTGAGGGGGATCTGCAAAGGTCTGGGCAGATCTAGCAGGAATCAAATGAAATTAGCATTTTTAATGGGAGTCTGCAAAGGTGAGTTTCTTTTCTTCCTGGCTTGTGTGAGGCATGCTTCCTGTTTCATTCTGGAAGTGTCACCAGACATTTCTCTGCTTAACTCACAACACAGTCATCTTTTTCAAAGGTTTTGGTAATAGTAGCAGTTTGCCAGTGCAGAGTCCGTCTCTGCTTGGGTGTTGGGTGACTCAGAGCTGGTGCAGAGGTCGGTGCCAGGGCAGCCACTTACTAGGCACAGGGATTGTTAAAGAGCCTTGGCTGGTAGAGCAATAAGGTTCTCACTATTCACTTGTGGTCCTATATCAAGACTGGCGAGCCTTTTTGTCACTAGACAGGGTAGACTAGCTGCCTTTGCAGCATCAAGCTTTTTGTTCTTGCCTGGTGCCGAAGGCTTAGTATTTGCAGATCCTAGGGCTTGTAGCAATCCTGGAGGTAATTCTCTGGATGGGAGTCCACATGAAGTTCATCCAGCAGGCCTTACTGCAAATATGGTTGTCTTGATCATAGCAATATGACATTCAGCAGCCCTTTTTAATAGTTGTCAAGGTTACACGATGCAAGGTTACACATTAGCAACCACCACCCAGGAAAAAGATTTAGGTGGTGTTATGGATATGTTAAAACCCTCCACCCAGTGTGCAGCAGCGGCCAAGAAAGCAAATAAAATGCTAGGAATCATAAGGAAAGGAATGGAGAATAAAAACCAAGGATTTATAATGCCTCTATATAATTTCATGGTGCGACCACACCTTGAATATTGTGTGCAATTCTGATTGCCATCTCTTAAAAATGATATAGCAGAATTAGAAAAGATACAGAGAAGAACCACCAAAATGTTAAAGGGGATAGAAGAATTACCCTTATGAGGAAAGACTTAAACGGTTAGGGCTTTTCAACTTGGAAAAGAGACAGTTGAGGGGAGTTATGATACAGGTCTATAAATTAATGAATGGAATGGAACGGAACAGGTAAACATAGATCAGTTGCTTATGCAATCAAAACGTAGAAAGACTATGGGACAAGTAATGAAGCTACAACGTAACCCATTCAAGACTAATAAGCAAAAATATGTTTTCACTCAACACGTAATCAAACTCTGGCGTTCATTACCGGAGGATGTAGTAAAAGCTATTAGTGTAGCTGGGTTTAAAAAAGGTTTTGACAAGTTCCTGAAGAAAAGATCCATAAACCATTATTAAAGAAGACCAAGGAAATCCACTGCTTGCCCCGGGACGAGCATTGTGGAACTTGTGTGGTTTTTTTGGGAACCTGCCAGATACCTGTGACCTGGATTGGCCACTTTTGGAAGCAGTATACTGGGCTTGATGGACCTTAGTCTGACCCAGTATGGCATTTCTCATGCTCTTATAGAAAGGGAGGATATGGTCTTGGTGTGGTGAACTTATCTGCTGAAGCAGGTGCTTGGAGCTCTCTGATGCAGTCATGGTGTCTTCTGATGGTAGTCTGCTGAGCTTGAGGCAGTCTACTACAAAGGTCAGGCGATGCAGGAGCAATGATCATATAAGGTAGCCGCCTGGTCCTTTATTAGGCTGAAGACTGGCACCATCCAACTGGCATAGGAGAGGTTTCTTCCATTTTTGTCTTGAGCAACTGGCCAGGTCCTATTTAAAGAGGCCACCACAGTGCTTTTGTAAGGTAAGGGGGCACCGGGGGCACAGCTGCAGCTCTGGGGTTCAACTTACTCTGTCAGTGAGTGGAACGCCATCTGAGAGCAATTATGGAGTTCCTCATAATCTGAGTAGGCAGTGTGGGCGATTAGTCTTTCATCATCTTCATTTGGATTTTTTTAATTCCAGGGGAATGGAAGCTTGAGTCCCTAACCATCCCAGATGGTAGTGGAATGCTAGGGCTGACTGGGCTTTCACTTAATGGTGATGCATTGATATGCCATGGTTGCCTTGTTCTGAAATTGTAGGAGGGGATTCAGTACTGTTGCCTTGGGAGGCTTAACCTATAATCTTTCTCTACAGCTGATCTTTGGCCAAGTTCTGCACATAATAATATATCTGGCTCCGGGCTAACTGTGGTTTGCGCATCTGGTCGCAGTGCTGGTGAGAGTGCTTTGGCAGAATCTTTGGCTCCAGTTCTGCTTCCTTAAAGATGTTTGATCAGGAAGAGCTCAGATCTTTTAGGCCTACATCCTGGCCATTGAAAGTGATAGGTTGCCATACATAGGTTCTTCGTTGGCAATGGTAATCTTGTGCCTTGAGGCATGCAAAGCGCCCACTTTTTTCTCATAGGTGTCTGACATTGAGGCCTGTTGTGTTGATCGTGGTTGCCTGCATGACAGGTGATTATTCTTTCACTTTAGCACCCTTCCAGGGGATGGCTTAAGGGCTTGGATTTTAGTCCTATTATGGTGCAATCACAGTTGGTGTTTAAGTTAATCAGATTCATTGTCCTTTTCCTTCTGGTAGTCCCATCATGGGGTCTTAATTTGGTCCTGATTGCCTTGCTGGACCCTTCCCTTGGGCCCTGAAGGGTTTTGGAAGACATTTCGCATGGGGCTGTCTATCTTTGTAGATGGAGCTCAGAGTAGCAGGCATTCTCCAGGAACAAGCAGGAAGTCAGTGCTCACATATGGGTGATGTCAGAACCAACGGAGCTCACGTGGAGCATTTCCCCAGCTTTCAAAGAAAGCCTTTGGGCATGCCACCACCCATGCGGGTCCCCTTCCCACCCAAGGGTACCATCTTACTCAGTCTCCCTTTTTACTTGGAGCCCTTCGGATGTGTGTCTCGTCCCTGGAAAAGGTTTCTCTATTCCAACCAGTTTTTTTACTTCCGGCTTCTGCCGTCCTCTTCCCGCCTCTCAAGCACCTCTGCTTCGGCTCTTGTTTTAGGTTTTTTCCTTTTTGCCTTTTTTGTGTTTCACTGTGCTTCGTGCTCTTTTTAACCGCTGGTCGCATCAAGGGTCTTCGACCTCACAGGGATCCTTTTTCCCCCAATGGCCTCTGGTTTTAAGAAATGATAGGCGTTCAAAAAACATGTTGCTCACGGACACCCATGACTGTTGTCTCAGGTGTTTGAAGGCTGACCATGACTCATAGCTATGCTCCCTCTGTAAGAAGATGTTCTCCAAGGCCCTCCATAGTTGTAAGCAGAAGCTGGATGATCTCTTCCGTAAGGCAGCCCCAGTATCCCCGGTAGCCTCCCGTTCTTTGGCCCTGTAACCCCTGGAGTCTCCCAAGGCTCCTCCCCAGGCCCAGTGGCACTCTGACAAGGGGTCACCCAAATGCGAATGAAAGAAGAAGAAGGCCGCGAGGACCCTGTTGGGGGCACTAGACAAGCGTGAGAGGACACGCGCCTGGTCTTTCAGGTCCCCTTGACAAACCTTGCAGTCGGAGAGGGAGCAGCCCAGTAAGGTACCTCAAACTGATACGGAGGCCTCCGGTGAAGGCACCTGGTCTCCCAAGGGTCATACTGGCGAGGACACCCGACCTGGTCACCCTGGCATCGATGTTGCAGGTCCCCATTCCTGAGTGGGAAGCCCGATTTCTGCATTCCTCACTGCCCAGCAGGCACTGGTGCCCTAGACTGTGGGGACCTCGACCTCAAGGACTCCCTGGGCCGCCGCAGTGATCCCCGAGAGCCAGAAGCCATGTGAGGATCCTCGGCGCAGGTCTCGATTTCCGTCCCAGTCCTCGGGCGCGAGATGATCTTGGGCGAGCGCCTCCGGCTCCGGGCAGGCTTTGACCTCGGGAGCCTGGCACAGGTCACTGACCCATCTCGAGCCGCCCAACCTCGAGTCCTCCATGGACTATTCAGAGTGGGAATCCGACGGGGAACCCTTCCCAGATACTCGGTCCCACCGAGACCTCCCCTCGGACCCATCTCCGCTGACCCAGAGGCAGTGGTCTCCCCCCAAGGACACCACCTTTCTGGAGTTCATCCAGGACATGACGCGGGCTCTAGCGCTCGCCACTGAATCGGAGGAGGAGGAGCCCCACGCAGAGGTGCTTGATATTCTTCAATTTGAAGCCCCTCCGAAGGACGTTCTCTTGATGCCAGTTCCTCCCATTCTGAACCGACTTCTCCTCCGCATGTGGGAGACCCTGGCCTCTGTCCCTATCGTGAGCAAGCGCCTGGGCGCTATGTATAGATTTCAGCGGGGCCAGGGGTTTCGGAAAGCCCAGCTTCCTCACATCTCGATGGTGGTCGAATTGGCCATGCGGAATCTAAAGAGCCCGAAGACTCATTCTTTGGTCCCGCCGGGCAGAGAGTCTCATACCCTCGATGCCCTCGTGCGCGACTTATCAGGGCTCCATGTTGTCATGCCACATCCAAGTTTACCAATTATACATTGGGATGTTCCTCCGTGACCTTGCTAGAGATCTCGGAGGCTTTGCAGCGGGCCTTGACGGAGACCATCTCCAATGTTTTCAGGCCCTCTCGAAGTCTGTCAGAGAATGCTCGAAGTACCTCTCGTGAGTGTCATACGACTGCTTCGAGTCTTCTGCACAGGTGGCAGCGGCGGCTGGTATCGGAGCCCGTTGGCAGGCTTAGCTCCAGTCCTTGGATCTGGAGCAGTGGGTCAGGAGAAGCTGCTGGACGTCCCTTGCCTCGGGGAGCAACTGTTCGGCAAACCAATGGAGGATAAGGCAGCAGAGATTGAAATGGAGTATGTGACTCGTACTCGCCTCTTCCAGAAAACTTCCTCCCTCCCCAGAAAGAAACAGCAGAGCAAGAAGCCTTTCTTCCACCGGAAGGGGCTCCCGTACAGGAGCTACCCATCCATCGATCTCCATTCAGGGCAGTCAGTGCAAGAGCATGGCCCATGGCCCTCGTAAGCCGAAGGGTCCCAAGACCCAACCCCCCGGCTCTGGCTCAGCCATCCTCAGGGTTCTGACGCCATCGACAACCTCTCGTCCGCTGACAAATCGGCTGTCCATCGGGGGTATCTGGTCTGCTTCTCCCACAAGTGGGAGTCCATCTCCACCGATGCCTGGGTCCTCCAGGTCATTTGGGATAGCTATCTCCTTCATCTGGATCAGCTCCCCTCTCCGTACTTCCCTGGGGAGCCAAGACGGCTTCTCCAGCAGCAGGCCCGCCTGAATCAGGAGCTCACAGGTTTCCTCGAGGACAGGGCGGTAGAACCAGTCCCACTACACCTCAGAGGATGGGGGTTTTACGCCCAATACTTCCTCATCCCAAAGAGGACAGGGGGCCTTCGGCCCATCCTCGACCTGTGGAACCTAAACAAATTCCTGGTGCGGGAGAAGTTCAAAATGCTTTCCCTCGGAATGTTACTGCCCTACCTCCAGCAGGGCAACTGGCTGTGCTTCTTGGACTTAAAGGATGCTTACGCTCACATCCTCATCCATCCCAAGCACAGAAAGTACCTCTGCTTCATGGTTCAGGGAAACCATTACCAGTACAGGGTGCTTCCCTTTGGCCTCACATCCGCCCCGCAGGTCTTCACAAAATGCCTGGCCATGGCTGCGGCCCACCTCCAGCTGCAGGGCACCATCGTCTACCCCAATCTAGATGACTGGCTTGTAACAGGGGGCATGGCTTCCAAAGCCCCGCAGGCCACGGACTGTACCATTCACCTCCTGGAGCATCTGAGATTCGTGATCAATTAACCAAAGTCCCACCTCACTCCAGTTCAGTCCCTGGAGTTCATCGGGGCTCACTTGGACACCCTGCGGGCCATGGCTTTCCTTCCTCAGGACAGGGCAGATCGCTTTGTGTCCCTGGCATCCGAAGTGTGGTGCCACAGCGCCGTATCAGCCCAAATAATGCTTTGCCTTCTTGGCCACATGGCCTCCATGGTCCATGTCATGCCCAATGCCTGCCTCAAAATGTGGGCAGCACAGTGGTGCCTCTGAGTGCAATGGGCGCAATTGACCGGCCGCCTCCGAGACCCCATCTCAGTCACTCCTGGCATGGCAGAGTTTCTCTCATGGTGGTGGGTGGTTCAGAACCTGCTCCTAGGCATGCCCGTCCAAGCTGCAACGCATCAGGTGGTCTTGACTACAGATGCCTCCCTGGTGAGCTTGGGAGCCCACTGTTAGATGCGGCACACTCAGGGGGCCTGGTCCCTTGAGGAGTCTCAGCAGCAGATCAACCTATTGGAGCTCTGAGCTGTCCGCCTTGCACTCAAGGCTTTCAGGAACCAAGCGGTACTTGTCCAGATGGACAACCAGGTCACAATGTTCTATGTGAACAAACAAGGAGGGACCAGCTCCTACAGCCTCTCTTTGGAGGCGGTGGCCCTGTACTCCTTCACCATGAGCCAGGGCATGACCATCTGAGCCATCTATTTCCTGGGCCAGGACAATGTGTTGGCGGACTTGCTCAGCAATGGCTTTTCCAGCACTGGGCGACCCCAATCCCGGACCTCTTTTCCAGCCTTGTGAATTTGTAGCTCCCCCGGTTCTGTGGTCCCTTTCCACACCCGGACAAGGTAGCCCCAGACGCCTTCCTCCTTTTGTGGGCAATGGGCCTGTTGTATGCCTTTCCCCCCATGCCCCTCATTGCCCTACCTTTCTCAGAGTCCAGCGGAGCAAGGCCTTGATGATCCTCTTGGCCCTGAGGTGGCCCAGGCAGCCGTGGTTTCCCCTGCTGCTCCGCCTCGTGACGGAACCCCCGGTCACTCCCAGGAACTCACTGGATCTGCTGATGCAGGAGGGGGGTCTGCTACTTCACCCCAACTTGAGGTCTCTATCCCTCAAAGCATGGTGGCTGGAGATCGAGGATATTCTTTTGGCCTCTGGCACCGGTTCTCTGTGTGGTGCTCGGAGCTTCGAGCAGACCCATTTTCCTGCCCTACCAGCTTGGTCTTGCAGTACTTACTACACCTCTTGCAGGCTGGTCTGAAGTCTAACTCAGTCAGGGTTCACCCGAGTACCATCTCAGCGAACTACCACCCCATCGAGAGTAAACCCCTTTCCAGGCAATTGCTTGTCTCCCGCTTCATGCGGGGCCTGCTACTATCTAGGTCCCTCACTTGCCCCCCCCCCATCAGAATGGGACCTCAATATGGTCCTCATGCAGCTGACCAAGCTGCTCTATAAGCTCATGGCTACCTGCTCACTGCAGCACCTGTCATGGAAGGTGGCTTTCCTTGTGTCTCTCATGTCTGGCAGGAGAGTCAGCGAGCTCCAGGCACTGATGGCCAAGGCACCATACATGAGGTTCTATTAGAACAGGGTAGTTATGCACACGCACCCCAAGTTCCTCCCGAAGGTCGTCTTGGACTTCCGTCTCAACCAGGAGATAGTGCTGCTGCTTTCTTTCTGAAGCCCCACGCCAATTGGGCATCGGCTATTCTCCATGCACTGGATTGTAAGAGGGCTCTTTCCTTCTACCTGCAGTGGACTCGGGACCACCACAGATCCGGGAAGCTCTTTGTTTCCTATGATCCCAGCTGCCTGGGGCTGGCAGTCATCAAGCATACCTTGTCCATCTGGGTGGCAGACTGCATCGCCTTGGCCCAGGCCAGGCTTTCCCTGGACTGCCGAGTCACAGCTCACAAGGTCCGAACGATGGCGACGTCTGTTGCTAGTCTGTGCTCGGTGCCACTGACAGACATCTGCTGGGCCATCACCTGGTCCTACTCTCACACCTTTATGTGCATTACTGCCTGGAGAGGGAGTCCCATCGGGACAGTGCCTTCGGCCAGGCCGTACTCCGTAATCTTTTCGGGGTTTAAGCAACTCTTACCCTCTGACACTTCTTGTTCTGGCTACCAGGAGCATGACCATCCATGAACTCAGGGTCCTCGGGCTGCCTTTGGCCCTCTCTGGTGCTGCTCATAGCTCTGCCATGCTTTTTCCTACAAGTCCTTGGTAGCCTGTATCTGAGGAGTCCAATATGTGAGGACTGACTTCCTGCTTGTTCTTAGAGAAGTCACCCTCATCACCCTGGTATCATCCTGCCCTGCGTCTTTTACGTTCCCAGCTGTGCCAGGTCCAACGCCATTGGTTCCGGCATCCCTCTCCGGAACTACATTTTCGTTTTAAACGATTATTCTCTGAATACCGTTCAGCTATACAATCTGCTAAGCTTACCTTCTACTCCGCCCAGATCTCGGCAGCAGCCAGTTCTTCACGACAACTTTTTACTATCCTACGGAAGCTGTCATCCACCGGCTCTAAGGGCCCGCCGGTTACTAATGCCCCAGACCCTCAGTCCCTTGCCGCCTTCTTCCCCTTTATCTCCTTCTCCCTCAGTTGTGACTCCTGTTTTTCTTCCGGCTCTCCTTCCTGCTCATTTATCATCGACTCCCACTCCAGGTGACCGTGTCTTCGCCCACATTTGGTCATCCTTTCGCCCAATCCTCTCTGTAGAGGTATTGATGTCATTATCCAAAACTAGAAGAACCACTTGTGTTTTAGATCCTATCCCCTCCCGGTGGCTCTCCGAGCCTTCCCTGCAATTGGTACCGTTCATTACTACCATTATTAATTCCAACTTCTCTTCAGGCCATTTTACGACGTCTTGGAAATCTGCAGTCCTTCACCCTTTACTGAAACAACCCTCCCTGGATCCAGCCGTTCTCTCCCATTGGCGTCCGGTGTCAAACCTTCCTTTCCTTGCCAAACTATTGGAATGCTGTGCTTTCGACCAATTGAGTTCTCACGTTGAATCCACAAACTCACTTCACCCACGACAAGCTGGTTTCCGCCGGGGTCACAGTACCGAAACCGTCCTTCTTGCACTACTAAATGAATTACATGTCACTCATGACCGTGGTGGTATCACCCTCCTTGTGTCACTTGATTTATCTGCGGCTTTCGATTTGATTGACCATCGTACACTTCTGTCCCGGCTATCAGACATTGGTCTTCGAGGTACTGTCTGGCACTGGTTTCGCTCCTTTCTTTCATCTCGTTCTTTTTCTGTTCACGTCAATGGACAGTCCTCCACTACTCTTCCTCTCACCTGTGGTGTTCCACAGGGCTCCGTTCTCTCCCCCCTATTGTTTAATATTTTCCTCGCTCCACTACCCCTGCTCATTCAGCAATATCCGGTTTCATCGTACATTTATGCGGATGACATTGTTCTCCTTTTCCATACCTCACCATCATCTCCTGACATCTCCCAGCTGAATCTCTGCCTCTCCCACATTGCTTCCTGGCTTTCAGAGAATTTTCTACATCTCAACCCAGCAAAGTCCTCAGCAATGTGGGTATCTTTGAGTGGTCTATGCCCCACTCTTGCTCCCGCCATCGGAGCAACTAGCATTCCCCTTACATCTTCTTTCCGCTACCTGGGCATTCTCTTGGACCCCTCTCTGTCCTTTCATGAGCACATCTCTGTGATCTCCCGCTGCTCCTTCGCTGCGTTGCGGCAAATCAGGGCCGTCCGATCTGTATTACCATCTAGTTCCTTAGTCACCCTTGTACTCGCTCTAGTCATCAGTAGATTGGATTATTGCAATGTTTTTCTGGCCAACCTCCCAAATTACCATCTTCAAAGATTGCAATGCATTCAAAATACCGCAGCACGTCTAATCACCTTTTCCAGTCGATTCGATCATATCACTCCTATTCTCCTCCGATTACATTGGTTGCCTCTTCGTTACCGCTTTCACTATAAATTTTTGATTTTAGTTCATCGGGCCATCTACACCTGCAACCCCCTCTATTTAGCAGACTGTATTTCTCTACATTCTCCTCATCGTCAACTTCGCTCAATCCATACCAACCATTTATCCCTGCCTTCACCTTCCCAAGCCCACCTGGAACAGACACGCCATTCAGCTTTTTTCTTCCTCGGACCTCTATTATGGAATATGTTGCCCACTCCCCTCCGGTTAGAAACGTCATATCCTCAGTTTAAGTCGTTGCTCAAGACTCATTTATTTCAGAAAGCATTTGACCTTTCCCCTGCGGCCCCTCCATGATTGTCTGTCTGTCTTTGTCTTTTTGTTCTGCAAACAGTCTCTATTTGCCTTCCCCCTGTCTGTATGGTTTGTGTTGCCCGGTTGGGCCATTCTGTATTATGATTTGGTAATGGTGTGCGGTGTCTCTATCCTATTCTGTTTCCTTCTTTCCTATTTATTTTTGGCGTTCTTTTCCTTGGTTTGCAGTGATTAACCGGTCTTTTTTATTGTACACCGCTTAATGTTCCTACAACAGCGGTCTATCAAATACTGAATAAAGATAAAGATAGTTACTCACCTGCAATAGGTGTTCTCCAGGGACAGCAGGAATCAGTCCTCGCAACCCTCCCACCTCCCCTTGGAGTTGCTATCTTTTTTCTGCCATCTTCTTGGAGTGGCTATAGCTATGGCACCCTTGGTGGGAAGGGGACCACGCATATGATGTTGCATTTCAAAAGGCTTTCTTTGAAAGCTGGGGCAATACTCCGTGTGGACTCAGTCAGTACTGACATCACCCATATGTGAGGACTGATTCCTACTGTCCCTGGAGAACACCTTTTACAGGTGAGTAACTACGCTTTTTGTGTAGGGATCACTGGATTCATTGTCTTCCCCCCACCCCAATGGTATAGTTCCTCCCCTCTTAGATAAGAATGTTGTGCCATTTATTCTCTAAGAAGCAGTTTGTCTTCTGGTCTTAGTAGCAAGCAGTGTGATACTCATATGGTCTGTCATACTGCATATGTTGTTAGGAACTAAGTTGGATTTTTCAAGGTACCCAATTCCTCCATAAGTCAGTTTATCTTTTTGTTATGTTCAGCGGGTCGTGTAAGGGAGATACAGCTTCTTAGTCCACAATTTCTTGGTGGATGAAAGAGGTCCTTTGGTCAACATATCTGCTGATTTGGAGGAAGGCTTTGTTGAGCCTTGAATTTCACTCTGCAGTACAGCAGGTACCCTCCTGAGCTATCTCCAGGGTGGGTATCTCAGAGACAACTTGCAGGGCAGCAACGTGCTCATCTCTGCCTCTCATCGCAGATTGAATGATCTGGTGGGGGTGCTTGTCTTTCTCTTACCAGGGTCCTTAAAGCTTTGGTATGCCCTCAGTCCAAGACCTGCCCAGGAAGACTAAGGTTTTTAGATTATACCCATCAACTTCTCTCAGCAATTTGAATTTGATCTCTATTTATCTTGCAGAGGATTTGGGTAGATTCTTTCTCAGTTGTGTTGGGTTTCTAAGTATTTGTTTTAATAGATTTGTAAATAACATACTAGAGAGTTCCAGGGCTGCACCCATTCTTATACTGGTGATGGCATCACTATAAATTAGTGTTCTCTGCCTCCATTTGCTGGTTAGGGAGCACAGCTACTTGTCTGGACTGGTCTAGCAAGAATCAAGGAAAGAAAATGAGCAGGTAAGAAAAAATTCACCTTTTACCCTGGGGAAGTGGCCTTCTGTTTATCAGTGGAAGTCTGAGGGTGGACAGTCAAGCAGGCCATCCTATGTGGAAGGAAATGTAGGAGTAGGAAGAATACAAATGTATAAATCCTATGGTTTCTATTTTTAATAGGTTACTTTATCCCAAATGGAGGGCAAGTGGTAAAATGGTAGCAGTGAGACTAGGGAAATTCCTTAAGTGTAAGTCATTTTAAGAAAGCCAGCAGCTAAAGCATGACATTGACGTTTATTTTTTATTTTATTTACTTACAACCATTTTTAAAGTACCTATTGATACTTCTAAGCAGTATTACAAAAACATACACAGTTTAAAACCATGTAACATACAATAAAACACAGATTATTAAATATATTTAATTCTAAAAATATTATTCAAAAGCTTCCCTAAAAAGGATGTTCTTTATAGTTCTACAAAACATCTTACAGTCTCATTCATTATGCAATAGCTCAGGCAATGCATTCCAAAGCTTCAGCCTAACACTGAACACACTCTTATTCGAATAGTCTCTTTTCTTGCCATTGCAGTGGTAAGCACGATAAGAGCCCTGTACAATGAGCACTGGACCACAATTCCCTATTAGGAACATACAATTCCAGTAATGTTGCCAACCTATTTCATGTTAAAGAAAACAACAACCTAAATGCCATAAACAAACATTTAAATGCAAGGTGAAATACAATATGAAGCCAGTGAAGATCATGCAAAACTGGAGAAATGTTAATACCTTCCTATACCTGTAGTTGCTCTAGCAGTGGTATTCTGTGCCAATTGCAGCTGCTTCAACAAATATTCTGACAACCCTAAATAAAGCATTTTACAATAACATAATTGTTGCAGTGCCAAGGTTTGGACCACTTTCTAAAAATGCACCAAATATAAAAGTTTTTATAGCACCTACAGTAATCTGATGTAATTAGGAACATAAGAATATGAGATATACCATACTGGGTCAGACCAAAGGTCCATCAGTACAGTATCCTGTTTACAGCCATGCCCAATCCAGGTCACAAGTACCTGTCAAGTTTGCAAAACGTATACAGATTCCATGCGGCTTCTCCTATGGATAAGCAGTTGATTTCCACAGTCCACATTAATAATGGTTTATGGACTTTTCCTCCAGGAACCTGTCCAAACTTATTTTAAATCCAGCTACACTAACAGCGTTTACTACATCCTCTGGTAACAAATTCCAGAGTTTGATTACACTTTCAATGAAAAAATATTATCTCCAGGAAGAAGCAAGAATGAGTCTTCACATATGGGTATCGTCGGTACCGACGGAGCCTGCGCGGGAACGCGCCCCAGCGTCCAGTAAGAAAGCTTTTGGGAGCATCCCACAGCGCCTGCGCGCTGTCTTCCCGCCTTTCCCAACCTCCTCTCTCCAGTTCTTCTTTTCCGCGGAGCCAGCAGGTCATGTTCCTGTCACCGCAGAAGAATTCTTTATTTTTTTCTTTATTTTTCTGTGTCGCGTCTGCCGCCTTCGACGTCAGACCGGTACCACCGGTCTTTTCTTTTCTTTCTTATAAAAAAAACAACAACTTTTCTTTCTTCAACTGTGCATTTTCGGTTTGGGCCTTAGGCCTGAACATTTTTTCTCCTCATGGAGAAGCCCGCTTCTGCGTTCAAAAAGTGCACGAAGTGTGGCGGTACTATTTCTGTCACCGACACCCATGACTGGTGTCTAAAATGTTTGGGGCCTGACCATTCCATCACGAATTGTGTGTCCTTTACCATGATGTCTAAAAGAGGTCGGCAGAACCGAGCAGCCAAGCTCAGTACCCTGTTTCCCTCTGATGCAGCCTCGGTAGCATCGACGTCTTCCAGGGCTGCTGCTTCCTCCCATGGATCTCAGGTAACCAAACATAAATCTAGCCGGTCCTCGAAGGGCAAATCTCCCTCTAAGCATCGAGATGCCTCCAGGCTTGTCCTCGAGGATTCCGCACCAGCAAAATTACCCCGGCGGGAAGTTCCGGCTTTCAAAGCATTGTCTATGGGGTCACAGGTTGACATCGATGGCTCGGCCTCGACCGATCACCTGTTGCCGTGTTCTGGGGTACCGGTGGCCTCCACTGGTACCGACATCCAGACTCTGGTGGCGTCGATGGATCAGAAGATTCTGTCCATGCAACGCACCCTAACGGCGTTTATGCAGGCTTCGACGCCTTCGGTACCGCAACAATCTCCGTTGCCGGTACCGACTCCGGCACCGGCATCGTTCCCGGTGCCGGTACCGATTGCATCAACATCGGCTTCGATGTCGACTGCAGCGGTACCCTGTCCGATGACGCCCATCGGTACTGAACCGGTACCGCTTACTCCCGATGTCGATCCTACTCGGTACGAGTATCAGGCTTTACAGGAGCATCCGGACAGGCGATACTTCGATTCCTCCAAAGACTCTGATGAGTTGGAGGCTTCTATCGAGGCACCGTTACTTCTTCCTCAGGAGTCTGATTCTCCAAAACGAAGAATGTCTCCTCCAGAAGACTTATCTTTTCAGGACTTCATTAGGGAAGTGGCTGGGGGCCTCTCCATTACAGTGGCCCCTGAGTCAGAGCCTAGAGCCAAGCAACTAGATATTTTGCAATATCCTAAGGCTCCTAAAGAAGCAGCTACTTTACCTATTCATGAATTTCTCTATGATCTCATGTTGAGCATGTGGGAGACTCCTCTTACTACCTCTCCTCATTCTCGTAGATTAGACACCATGTACCGTGTCCCTCCTTGTCCTGGCTTTCATAAGTCTCAGCTTCCTCACCACTCTATTGTGGTAGAGTCTGCCATGAGGAAAATAAAGAGTGCAAAGAGACACTCATCTAATCCTCCAGGACGTGAATGCAGGACCCTTGATACCTTTGGCCGAAGGGTTTTCCAAGCCAATATGCTTGCTGCCAGAATCAACTCCTATAGTCTCTATATGAGGATGTTTCTAAAAGAAGTCACAGATCATCTGCAGACTTTAGCCCCTTTTATTTCAGAAGATAAAAGGCAGGAATTTCTCACTTGGCTTAAACATGCCCAAGATGTTTCCAAATTTTCCAACCGTGCAGCCTTTGACTCTTTTGAGTGTGTAAGCAGAGCCTCAGCTATTGCCAAAGGTGCACGTAGAATTTCTTGGTTACAAACCTCTGATTTGGAACTTTGGGTCCAAGATGAACTGAGAAATCTTCCTTGCACAAGTGAAAACCTTTTTGGCAGGGATTGGAAAGCAAAGGCCACTCAGATGGATGCTGAGAACTCTGCTTTGGATCGACTTTCAAAGTCTACCTCTGCTCCTGCTAAGAAAAGATTGTTCAAAAAGACAGCCTTTTCTAAAAAGGGAAGATACTATCCTGCTTATGGTCAGCAGGCATCTTCTGCAGGTCGTTTTGCTGCAAAGCGTGTCAGCAACCACCTAAACAGGCCAAGTCAAAGGCTGCCAGGCTTCCCATGGCTCAGCAGCCTCAGCCTCCTCAGGGCCTTTGACTTGCAACTAGAGAAGTTAGCCTTTCTGGCTCTGGAAGAACCAGAGCCCCTCACCATTCCAGGAAGGTTGTCTTACTTTGCTCCCAGATGGGAGCAAATCACAGCAGAGCAATGGACCCTCTCCATTATAAGGGAAGGGTACAAGCTTCATTTCTTAAACCTTCCTCCCCACACCATGGTGAGACAGTTCAATTCTCCAACATCTCTCCTCAACCTTCTGGATCAGGAGATTGCTACCCTTCTTGCCCAAGGGGCAATAGAAGAAGTACCCCTTCTTCAACAGGGCTCAGGGTTCTACTCCCCTTATTTTCTTATTCCAAAGAAAACAGGGGGCTACAGACCCATATTAGATCTCAGAGAATTGAACAAGTTTCTATTCAAAGAGAAATTCAAGATGATTTCTCTCGGTACTCTGCTGCCATACCTTCAGAGTCAGGATTGGCTTTGTTCTCTAGATCTCAAGGATGCGTACACCCATGTCCTCATCCATCCAACACATAGAAGGTTCCTTCGGTTCTTTTTTCAAGGAAAGCACTACCAATACAGGGTGCTTCTTTTTGGTCTGGCCTCTGCACCAAGAGTGTTCACGAAATGCATGGCAGTAGTAGCTGCATTTCTATGCACTCTAGGAATATTCGTTTTCCCATATCTGGACGACTGGCTCATTCGAGCTCCATCCCAGTCAGAGGCCCAGATTTCTCTAACCTGCACAATGCGTGTCCTTCAGTATTTGGGACTGGTAATATCCCATCTCCCATCTCACCCCTACTCAGTCCCTGGAGTTTATAGGGGCCTTGCTGGATACCACAACTGCAAGGGCCTATCTTCCTCAGGCCCGTTGCCTACGCTTGGTGCAGTTAGCCTCCCAGATACAGTTAAAGTCCTATTTAACTGCTCGAGAGATGTTACAACTACTAGGCCACATGGCATCCATCGTGCATGTGGTTCCATATGCTCGCCTTCACATGAGGGCAGCTCAATGGACTTTGTCCACCCAATGGACTCAGGCATCAGGTTGCCTGTCAGACAAAATAGCAAACTCCAGTCCCCTATTTTGGTCTCTCCAGTGGTGGAAGTCCCCTACAAATCTGTTGCTGGGGTCCCCTTTTCAGCAGTTGCTACCCCAAGCAACTCTAACAACAGATGCTTCTCCAATGGGTTGGGGAGCTCATCTGCAGGATCTCTCCACCCAGGGCATCTGGTCTCCACAGGAAACTTCTCTGCATATCAATCTCTTGGAACTCAGAGCAATATTCTTAGCTCTCAGAGTGTTCCATTCCCTGCTCAGCTACAGGACAGTCCTCATCCATACGGACAACCAAGTAGCCATGTTCTATGTAAACAAGCAGGGCGGGACTGGATCTCTGTCGCTTTGCAACGAAGCTTTGCGACTGTGGGCCTTCGCCAGAGAGCATCACATCCATCTTCTGGCAGTATATCTTCCAGGCGTTCAAAACTCTTGGGCGGACAGACTCAGTCGAGTTCTGCTTCCACACGAGTGGTCCCTCCACATGGACCAGGTAGCCAGGATCTTTCGAATTTGGGGAACCCCGGACATAGACCTCTTTGCAAGTCCGTGGAATGCCAAACTTCCCCGGTTCTTTTCCAGAATTCCGTGTCAGGGAGTTCAGGCCAAGGATACCTTTCTCCTTCATTGGGGTCAAGACTTCCTTTATGCCTTTCCACCAATTCCCCTAATTCCCAAGACACTATTCAAGCTTCAGAGAGATCAAGGGACCATGATCCTCATAGCACCACACTGGCCACGCCAAGTGTGGTACCCTCTACTTCTGCATCTCTCTCAAGCTCCTTCCCTGGACTTGGACTCTGCACCAGACCTTCTGTCCCAGGAAGAGGGAACTTTGTGGCACCCAAACCCCCAGTCGCTCCATCTCAGGGCTTGGTTGCTGAGGGCCTAGACCTTCAAGATTTTCATCTCTCTCAGCAAGTCAGAGATGTTCTTCATGCCTCTAGAAAGCCTTCTTCTAGACGTTCCTATGCTTTCAAATGGAGAAGATTTACCATTTGGTGTTCAGAGAAGGGTCTAAACCCTCTTGCAATACCTCTGAATTCTCTACTAGAGTATCTCCTGCATCTATCCCATGCAGGTCTGAAAACGAATTCAGTAAGAGTCCATTTGAGTGCTATTGCAGCGTCCCTCAAGCCTCTCAATGGACAACCTATTTCCTCTCATCCTCTTATAGCAAGATTCATGAGAGGCCTTCTTTTAACTAAACCTCCCATTAGACCACCTCCAGTGGCATAGGACTTAAACCTGGTTCTTGGCCAGCTCATGAAGCCACCCTTTGAACCTTTAGCCACCACCTCCTAGAAATTTCTTTCTTGGAAGGTTATTTTTCTCATTGCAGTCACCTCAGCACGCCGCATCAGTGAGTTGCAAGCTTTGGTGGCTAATCCACCTTATACAAGGTTCCATCATGATAAGGTAGTCCTCAGGACCAATCCACACTTTATGCCTAAAGTGGTCTCGCCTTTTCATCTGAACCAAGAGGTATATTTACCTGTCTTTTTTCCAGGACCTCATGCATCAAATGCAGAGAGGAATCTTCATACCTTGGATTGTAAGAGAGCTCTTGCTTTTTACTTACAAAGAACACAGCAACATAGAAAGTCTTCTCAACTCTTTGTTGCTTTTGATCCTTCTCATTTAGGACTTCCAGTCTCTAAGAGAACACTGTCCAACTGGATTGCTCAGTGTATTTCTTTCGCCTACCAGAGTAGAAACCTTTCTCTGGAGGGCCATGTCACAGCTCACAATGTGAGAGCCATGGCAGCCTCAATGGCTCATCTAAACTCTGTGTCCATCGACCAAATCTGTCGAGCGGCCACCTGGGCCTCGGTTCATACCTTCACAGCCCATTACTGCTTGGACAAGGACTCCCGCCGGGATGCCTTGTTTGGTCAGGCTGTTCTCAAACACCTGTTCCATTCCTAATCAACTCCTACCCACCTATCCTGGTTGGATGCCAGTGATCCATGGGAGGAGGTAGTCCTTTCCAAGGACACACAACCTGGGGTCTTCCCCTGGCATCTGCAGCTAGGGAGTCCCCATATGTGAAGACTCATTCCTGCTTGTTCCTGGAGATAGCACAGTTACTTACCTGTAACAGGTGATCTCTGGGAACAGCAGGAATAAGTCTTCACATCCCACCCACCTCCCCTAGGAGTTGTATCTCTCTATCTATCTTTCCTTTCCTATCTCTCTCTTTGTCTCAGCTTTAAAACTCGAACTGGAGAGAGGCGGTTGGGAAAGGCGGGAAGACAGCGCGCAGGCGCTGTGGGATGCTCCCAAAAGCTTTCCTACTGGACGCTGGGGAGCGTTCCCGCGCAGGCTCCGTCGGTACCGACGATACCCATATGTGAAGACTTATTCCTGCTGTTCCCAGAGATCACCTGTTACAGGTAAGTAACTGTGCTTTCTCCAGGAACAAGCAGGAAGTCAGTCCTCACATATTGGTGACGTTGGCGCCGATGGAGCCCTCGTGCGGAGCAATACCCCAGCTTTCAAAGAAAGCCTTTGGGATTGCATTGCGCATGCGCGGTCCTCTTCCCGCCCAAGGGTGCCATCTTGCTCAGTCTTCTTTTTTCTGCGGAGCCCAACGGACGTGGTCCTGTTTCCACCGTGGAAAAAGTAGAGAAGTTGATTAGATCTTTCAGCTTCCTGGTTCGACACCGGTTCCCCTTCCCGCCCTCAGCTTTGTACATCGGTATCGAGTCCGGTCCTATTTTTTGTTTTTGTCCTTCATGACTAGCGTTCGCGCTCTTTTTAGTTTTCACTGGCAGCCCAGTTGTTTGACCTCGCAGGGGCCCTTTTTCCCCTGATGGCTGCCAGCGGGTTTAAGAAATGTGATCGATGCAAGAAGTTGATGTCTCTCACCGACACACACGACTGCTGCCTCTGTTGCCTCGGCCCCGACCATGACCCGGTGGTCTGTGGGCCGTGTGGGGAAGATGTCTTCGAAGTCTTTGAGGAGCAGGCAGCAGCAGCGTGACAGGATTTTTTCTGAGTCCTCCTCCGGCCAGGCCCAGACCTCGTCAGAGGCCTCGACATCTCGGGAATCAGAGCCCGAGCACCGTCATGGGTCCTCTGAGCATGGGTCTCCCTCCAGGGAACACCGTAGGAAAAATAAACTCGTGAGGGTGGCGTCGCTGGAAGCCTCTGATCGGCTTGGGCCCTCGGGTTCCAGGCCGCGGAGCTTGGACCGCCGCCTCGGGTCCTCGGAGTCAGAGCGGCTGGCTAAACAACCTCGCAGGGAGCCATAGGCGTCGGACAAGGTAACTTCTGTTGTCCTCGTGGACTCTCCTACAGGAGAGCCGGCGTTGGGCCCGACAACATTGAGGACTGAGCCGGGAGCTGCGGAGCCTTCTGAGCTCGGTCTCAGGTTTGCGTCCCTGGAGAGCAGCATGGCTGCCTTCATGGAGCAGCATTGGGCGCTGATGGCCGGTCTCGCCGGTCCATCTGCCCCGACCACCGGGACGTCGACGTCTAAGTCGATGCTGGAGGCCGAGCCGATCCTCGAGTCGATCCTCGGCCAAGGTCCCCCTTGACCTCCCATTCGGGACCGAGGTCATCAATGCCGGTCCCTTGGCATCGGGGCGGTCGGGCCCGAAACCCTCGAGGCCAGAGCCCATTGAGTCCTCCTCCGAGGACTTGGCATGGGAGACGGAGGAGGAAGACTCCCCAGACACCTTCCGGACCTGGTGTATCCCATCAGACTCGCCGGGTTCGGAGCCTCGGACTAGGTCCCCCCGGAGGACACTCGGTTCTCGGAGTTCGTCAGGGACATGGCTAAGGCTTTGTCATTCTCTGTGGATGCCGAGGAGGAGCCTCGAGCCGAAGAGCTCGATGCCCTCCAGTATGACTCTCCCCCGAAGGAGACCCTTACTGTACCAGTGCCTCCGATGTTGGAACAGCTGATGCTCCGCATGTGGGAGTCCCCGGCCTCGATGCCAGTACTCAGCAAGCGGGTCGATTCCATCTATCGAGTCTGCAAGAGTGCTGGGTTCCAGAAAGCGCAGCTGCCGCACAACTCCATGGTTGTGGAATCGGCCATGCACTGGCTGAAAAGCCAAAAAACGCACTCCTTGGTGCCTCCCGGCCGGGAGGCCCAGAACCTGGATGCCCTCGGCAGAAAGTGCTACCAGGGCTCGATGCTGTCATGCCGTGTCCAAACTTACCAGCTGTACATGGGCATGTACTTGCGAGACCTGGTAAAGGAGATTGCCGGGGTCTCGGCTGGCCTGTCCGAGGAACCCTTGCAGCGCTTCAGGGCCTTTTCCACAGGGATCAGAGAGTGCTTGAAGTTCATGTCTCGAGCAGCTTACGACGGCTTCGAGGCGTCAGCCCGAGTAGCCGCGGCCGGCATTGGTGCACGCCATCAGGCCTGGCTCATGTCGTCGGACCTAGAGCCAGGGGTTCAGGACAAGTTGTTCGATGTCCTGTGCCGAGGAGACAACCTCTTCGGCAAACCCATGACTGAGAAAGCTGCAGAACTTGAGTCCGAGTAGTTGACACGGACAAGGTTGTCGAAGAAGACATCTGCACCTTCTCATAAGAAGGCGGCCACGGGGGAAAAAGCCCTTTTTCCCGAGGAAGGGTGCGGCTTACAGAAACTACCCCACTTACCAGGCCTCCCCAGCAGGAGCAGCAGGCCAGGGGACAGGGGCATGGCCCACGTAAGCCGAAGACCCCCAAGCATCCAGCTCCGGCTCCTACCCAGCCAGGAGGGGGTTTTTGACTCCCAGTGCATAGCTCCTTTCTCATCAGTGGTTTGGCCCTGCACAGGAGGAAGGCTGGCCCTGTACGCTCACAGGTGGCCAGCCATTACTACCGACGCCTGGGTTCGGCAAGTAGTCCAGCAGGGCTACTTACTTCACTTCCAGCAGGTGCCCACCTCCTTTTTCCCAGGAGAGCCTCTCGGCCCCCTCTCCACAGGAACCTCCTCCTGCAGGAGTTGGCAGGTCTGCTAAAGGATCAGGTGGTGGAATACTCCAGGTATTTCCTCATACCAAAAAGAAAAGGAGGCCTACGCCCCATCCTGGACTTGCGAAATCTAAACAAGTTCCTGGTGAGGGAAAAGTTCAAGATGCTTTCCCTTGGGATCCTACTGCCTTACCTCCACCAGGGAGACTGGCTATGCTCCTTAGATTTAAAGGATGCTTATACTCACATCCTCATACCCGCAGACCACAGACAATACCTCAGGTTTGTGGTCAGAGGAAACCACTTCCAGTACAAAGTGCTTCCCTTTGGCCTAGCTTCCGCTCCCAGAGTATTTACCAAATGCCTAGCAGTGGTGGCGGCCTTCCTCAGAAGCCAGGGAGTCTTCGTCTTTCCATACCTGGACGACTGACTCATCAGGGGCCAATCGGCACAGGAGGCACAGCAGGCCACTGCTCGCACCGTCACCCTGCTCCATCACCTAGGGTTTGTTATAAATCACGAAAAGTCCACTTTACTCCCTACTCAGAACTTGGAGTTCATAGGGGCAAGACTGGACACACTTCAGGCACGGGCGTACCTACCGCTGGACAGGGCGAGGCGGTTGCTGGACTTGGTGCAGCAGGTCCAGCACAAACCTCAAGTCTCCGCAAGGGTCTTCCTCCGCCTCCACGGTGCATGTGACTCCATATGCTTGATTCCACATGCGCACAGCTCAATGGAGCCTCAGAGACCAGTGGATGCAAGCCACTGGCCGCCTCAGAGACAGAGTAGCGATTTCCAAGCTACTTGTGACAGCCTTGCAATGGTGGCTTCACCCTCCCAACTTGCTTCAGGGAGTACCATTCCAACCTCCCTCTCACACCAGAGTGCTGACGACATATGCCTCCTTGCTGGGCTGGAGTGCCCATTGCCAGGGTTCATGCACTCAGGGTCTGTGGTCCTCGCGAGAGGCCGCACTTCAGATCAATCTTCTAGAGCTTTGAGCCATCTGCCTAGCTCTTCAAGCCTTCTGTCATCTTCTGGCACATCAGTCGGTACTGATACAGACAGATAATCAGGTAGCGATGTTCTACATCAACAAACAGGGGGGCACAGGATCTTGCATCCTATGCCAGGAAACCCTGGATCTCTGCTCTTTTACAGTGGCACATCACATGTCCCTAAGGGCTGTTTATCTGCCCAGTCAGGAGAACCTCCTGGCAGACAAGTTGAGCAAGATTCTTCAGCCTCACGAGTGGCAACTGAACCGGGATGTAGCCCAGCTGATCTTCAGCCGTTGGGGTCTCCCATCCATGGATCTCTTTGCCAGCCCGCAAAACCATCAGTTGCCCCGGTTCTACTCGAGGCAGCCGCATCCGCTGAGCATGGCAGCGGATTCTTTCCTGATCTCGTGGGCAAAGGGCCTTCTCTATGCGTTCCCACACACGCCCCTGGTGGCATGCACTTTGTTCAAGATTCTTCGGAACAAGGCCTCGGTCATCCTGGTAGGACCCAGGTGGCCCAGACAACCTTGGTTCCCTCTTCTCCTTCAACTGGCGGTCGAAACTCCACTCCTTCTGGGGGTGCAGCCCGACCTTTTGACCCAGGAACAAGGTTCCTTGCTACAACCCAATCTCAGATCCCTCAACTTAATGGCCTGGCTGCTGAGAGGGTAGTACTTGCTCCTCTACTCCTTCCCAAAGAGGTTGAGGAGGTGTTGTTGCTGGCCTCTAGGAGGCAATCCACTAGAAAATTCTACGCGTTCAAGTGGCGTAGGTTTGAAGGGTGGTATACTCAGAATAAAGAGGACCCATTCACTTGTCAAGTACCTCAGGTATTGCATTACTTGCTCCACCTCTCGGAGTTAGGCCTCAAGTCTAACTGTCAGGGTCCACCTGAGTGCGCTATCAGCTCACCACTCTCCAGTGGACGGGCAACCTCTTTCAGCTCACCCTTTGATATCCCGATTCCTCAGAGGCCTCCTCCTCTTGAAGCCTCCAATCCGCCCACCGGCTACGGAGTGGGACTTAAATGTGGTCTTGCAGCAGCTTACTTGCCTACCTTTTGAACCAATGGCCACCTGTTTCCTACGGTTCCTTTCCTGGAAAGCACTCTTTCTGGTGGCGCTCACATCTGCTCGACTGGTGAGCGAACTGCATGCTTTAGTATCGGATAGCTGTACACACGGTTTTATAAAAACAGGGTGGTCCTACGTACTCACCCGTAGTTCCTTCCAAAAGTGGTTCTCCAGGACCAAGCAGGAAGTCAGTCCTCACATATGGGTGACGTCGGCGCCGACGGAGCCCTCGCGGAGCAATTTTCCCCAGCTTTCAAAGAAAGCCTTTGGGAATTGCAGCGCGCATGCACGGTCCCCTTCCCGCCCAAGGGTGCCATCTTAGCCAGTCTTCTTTTTTCCGCGGAGCCCTACAGACGTGGTCTTCCAGTCCCCGCAGAAAAAGTTGATTTTCTTCATTTATTTTCTATTTTTTCTTCGGTTCGACGCCGGTCTCTTTCCTGCCCGGACTCGCGACGCTGTTGCGAGTCCTTCTCTTATTTTTTGGTTTTTCTGATTTTTCTTGTCAGTTTCGTTTTCGGTTTTTCGCTGACAGCCCAGTCCTTTGACCTTGCAGGGGCCCTTTTTCCCCCGATGGCTGCCAGTGGCTTCAAAAGGTGTGTTCAGTGTGACAGAAATATGTCTCTCACTGACACACACGATCATTGCCTCCGCTGCCTCGGCCTAGATCACGAGGAACTGATCTGTGGGGCCTGCAGCAAAATGTCCTCCAAAGCTTTACGGAGTCGGCGGCATCAGCGGGAAAGAATCTTCGCAGATCCCACCCGTACCCGGACCTCGTCGGAGGCCTCGGCGTCCAGAGGCTCCAGCTCTGAGCATCGCCGGAGTTCCTCCGACAGAGGTTCTCCCTCGGGGGATCATCATCGGAAGACGAAACCCGCGAGGGCGGCGTCGGTGGACGCTCATGGTTCCGCGCGGGCCAGGTCACATAGCCCCGATAGCCGTCCCGGGTCTTTGGAGCAGGATCGTCTCACGAAGCGACCTCGTCTGGAATCGGAATCGCCTGCTCGGGTAAGTCCTGTAGTCCTCCTGGACTCGCCTCCGAGGGGCCCGACGTCGGGCCCGACGCCGTCGGGGCCCGAGTCGGGGGCTGCTGGGTCACCTGAGGTCGGACTCAGGTTGACGGCCTTGGAGAGCAGCCTGGCTGCCTTCATGGACCAGCAGCGGGCACTGATCGCTAGCCTCGCTGGCGCCTCTGCCCTGGCCGCCAGGACGTCGACGTCTAAGTCGACCCCGGAGACCGAGCCGATCCTCGAGTCCATGCGGGCTCGAGTCGATCCTCGGTCGAGGTCTCCCTCGGCCTCCCATTCGGGACCGAGGTCGTCGACGCCGACTCCCTCGGCGTCGGGGCGGCCGACGCCTACGCCCGCCCGAACCGACCCCACCGATTCCTCCTCGGAGTCGGCCTGGGAATCTGAAGTGGAAGAGTCACCTGATTCCTTTCGGACTCGGTGTGTCCCCTTGGACTCCCCTGAGTCCGAACCTCGGAAGCAGTCCCCCCCCGGAGGATGCCCGGTTCTCGGACTTCGTCAGGGATATGGCCAAGGCTTTGGCCTTCCCTGCGGATCCCGAGGAGGAGCCTTGAGCCGAGGAGCTCGACGCCCTCCAGTATGACTCTCCAGCGAAGGAGCACTTTACTGTACCGGTTCCTCCCATGCTGGAACGACTACTCTTCTGCATGTGGGAGAGTCCGGCATCGTCGCCGGTATTAAGCAAGCGGGTCAATTCCATCTATCGAGTCCGCAAGAGCCCGGGCTTCCAGAAAGCACAGCTACCGCACCATTCCATGGTGGTGGAATCGGCCATGCATAGGCTCAAGAGCCAGAAGATGCACTCCTCGGTGCCTCCCGGTAGGGAGGCCCGCAACCTGGATGGCCTCGGTAAGAAGTGTTTCCAAGGCTCTATGATTGCTTGTCGGGTCCAGACCTACCAGCTCTACATGGGCATGTACCTTAGAGACCTGGCTAAGGAGATAGCCGGATTCTCTGCTGGACTTTCCGAGGAACCTTTGCGGAGGTTCCTAGCCTTGTCCACTGGAATTCGAGAATGCTCCAAATTCATTTTTCGAGCAGCCTATGATGGCTTCGAAGCATCGGCTCGAGTGGCCGCAGCTGGCATCGGTGCCCGCCGACAGGCTTGGCTTCAGTCGTCTGACCTTGAACCCTGGGTGCAGGACAAGTTGGTCGATGTCCCCTGCCGAGGTGAGAACCTATTTGGCAAGCCCATGGCTGAGAAGGCTGCGCAAATCGAGACGGAGACTCTCACCAGAACAAGGCTCTCTAGAAAGACCTCTGCCCCTTCCCAAAAGAAGAAGGGCTCGGGAAAAAAGTCCTTTTACCCGAGGAAGGCGGCTGCCTATAAACACTACCCTCAGTATCAGGCCTCCTCAGCTCCCCAACAGGGTCAGCAGGCCAAGGGACGGGGTAACGGGTCCCGTAGGCAGCAAGCCCTCAAGCCTGCACCACCGGCCCCTGCTCAACAGGGTGGGGGTTTTTGACTTCATCAACATAGCCTCTCCCCCTCAGCTGGTTTCTCCCAGCACAGGAGGCCGGCTGGTCCACTTTGCCCACAGGTGGTCCAACATCACATCAGATGCCTGGGTGCTTCATGTTGTGCGAGAAGGCTATCTTCTCCACTTCCACCAGGTCCCTCCCTCCTATTTTCCCGGAGAGCCTCCACGACTCCCTCTGCACAGGGACTTACTCCTTCAGGAGTTAGCAAGTCTTCTTCAGGAACAGGCTGTGGAACCGGTGCCCCACCACCTGAGAGGTCAAGGTTTTTATTCCAGGTATTTCCTAATACCAAAAAGAACAGGAGGCCTCAGACCCATCCTGGACTTGCGCAACCTCAACAAGTTCCTCGTGCGGGAGAAGTTCAAGATGCTTACCCTTGGAATCCTTCTGCCCTACCTCCAGCAGGGAGATTGGCTATGCTCCTTGGATCTAAAGGATGCCTACACGCACATCCTCATCCACCCAAGCCACCGCCAATACCTAAGGTTTGTGGTGGCAAGAAATCATTACCAGTACAGAGTACTGCCCTTTGGCCTATCCTCCGCACCACGAGTCTTCACAAAATGTCTCGCGGTGGTGGCGGCTTATCTCCGGCTTCAGGGCCTCTATGTCTTTCCTTACCTAGACGACTGGCTCATCAGAGCATCGTCCTCTCAAGAAGTCACACAAGCCACGCACCGCACTGTGACTCTTCTCCAGTACTTGGGCTTTGTCGTAAACTTTGCAAAGTCCACTTTGCTCCCCTCGCAAGATCTCGAGTTCATCGGCGCAAGATTGCACACTCTTCAGGCGCGAGCTTTCCTGCCTCTCGACAGAGCTCAGCGGCTCATGGACCTAGCCAGCCGTTTTCGCAGCCAGTCCCTGGTCTCGGCCAGGCGCTTTCTGAGACTACTCGGCCATATGGCTTCCACCGTCCACGTGACCCCCAACGCCCGCCTGAATATGCGGCCTGCTCAGTGGTGCCTTCGCAAGCAGTGGCAACAGGCCACGGGCGGCCTCGCCGACTTAGTGCAGATCTCCGGTCCACTGGCCTCTTCTCTGCAGTGGTGGCTTCATCAGCCGAACCTGGTACTCGGAATGCCTTTTCAATCTCCTCCGCCTGCTCAAGTACTGACGACCGATGCTTCTCTCCTGGGATGGGGAGCGCATTGCCAAGGGGCATGTACTCAAGGTCTCTGGACCTCGTGGGAGTCTGCGCAGCAGATCAACTTCCTGGAGCTCAGAGCAATCCGTCTGGCTCTCAAGGCTTTCTCCCACCTGACTTCTCGCCGGTCCGTCCTTGTCCAGACGGACAATCAAGTTGCCATGTTCTACGTGAACAAACAGGGGGGCACGGGCTCCTTCCTTCTCTGTCGGGAAGCGCAGAGGCTCTGCTCTTGGGCCGTCAGCCGCGGCATTCTTCTCAAGGCAGTTTATCTCCCAGGCCAAGAAAATTGCCTGGCGGACAAACTCAGCAGAATCCTCCAGCCGCACGAGTGGCGCCTGGATCCCTTGGTAGTTCAGAAACTTTTTCTGAAGTGGGGCCTCCCCACGCTGGATCTTTTTGCCAGTCCTCTCAACCGGCAACTTCCTCGTTTCTGCTCTCGGCAGCCGCATCCCCTCCGAGTAGCGGCAGATGCTTTTCTGCTCTCATGGTCGAAAAGCCTTCTGTATGCCTTTCCTCCCATACCGCTAATCTCTCGAACTCTTTTCAAGGTTCTCCGAGACAAAGCTTCCATGATCCTGATAGCTCCTCGGTGGCCCAGACAGCCGTGGTTTCCACTCCTGCTGCAACTGGCGGTGGAGGCTCCGTTCCCTCTGGGGTTTCAACCAGATCTCCTAACACAGGATCAGGGGTCCTTGCTACACCCCAACCTCAGATCTCTACATCTGATGGCCTGGCTGCTGAAAGGGTAGTCCTGGCTCCCCTTCTACTGCCGGCAGAGGTGGAAGAGGTCGTCCTAGCTTCCCGGCGACCTTCTACCCGCAAATGCTACGCCCTTAAATGGCGTCGTTTTTCCGTTTGGTGTACTCAGCAGTCTCTGGATCCCTTCTCCTGCTCGGTGTCGGTGGTCTTGCAGTACTTGCTCTACCTCTCTAATCTTGGACTTAAGTCCAACTCCGTCAAGGTTCACCTCAGTGCTCTTTCAGCACATCATGTGCCGGTGGACGGCAGACCTCTTTCCAACGACCCTCTCGTGGCAAGGTTTCTCCGAGGTCTCCTTCTCCTTAAACCACCTCTGCGCCCGCCAGCGCCTGACTGGGATCTGAATGTGGTTTTGCAGCGGATCACCTGTCCGCCTTTTGAACCTATGGCTACCTGTCCTCTCCGTTTTCTTTCTTGGAAAACCTTATTCTTGATAGCCCTCACTTCCGCTAGACGCGTAAGTGAACTACAGGCCCTCGTGTCTGATCCCCCTTACACACTCGGTTCTATAAAAATAGGGTAGTCCTACGGACTCACCCTAAATTTCTTCCAAAAGTGGTCTCCCCTTTTCACATCAATCAGGAGGTGGTACTTCCGACCTTCTTTCCCAGGCCACACTCCAACCGAGCTGAAATGGTCCTGCATACCCTGGACTGTAGAAGGGCTTTGAACTTCTTTCTACCTTGACCGTACGCGGGAGCACCGCAAAGCTGCTCAGCTCTTCGTGTCTTTTGACCCCAATAAATTGGGGCTCCCTGTCTCCAAGCGCACTCTGTCCATCTGGGTTGCTGACTGTATCGCTTGGGCTTATGGAGCAGCCGGACTCTCGTTAGAAAGTCGGGTCACGGCTCATTGTGTTCGGGCGAAGGCTACGTCAGTGGCTTACCTCCGCTCTGTTCCATTGGCAGACATCTGCCGGGCCGCTACTTGGTCTTCGAGCCAGACTTTTGCGGTCCATTACTGCCTCGAGAGGGAGTCCCGCAGGGACAGTGCTTTCGGACAGGCAGTACTCCGAAATCTCTTCGAGGTTTGAGCAACTCCTACCCTCCATCCCGGATGTTGGGCTACCGGTGGGTAATAATTCTGTGAAGATTCCTTCCTTCTGTGCTGCTGAGCTAGAGGGAGCTCATTTTTGTGCTTAGGGTCTCCAGTAGCCTTAAGCTTGGGAGTCCCATATGTGAGGACTGACTTCCTGCTTGGTCCTGGAGAAAGCGTAGTTACTCACCTGTAACAGGTGTTCTCCAGGAGCAGCAGGAATCAGTCCTCACAACCCTCCCTCCTCCCCTTGGAGTTGCAATCATCTGCTTTAGTTTTTTGCAAATTTTTATGCTGTCTTTTAGCTATGTCATCTGACTGGCTAAGATGGCACCCTTGGGCGGGAAGGGGACCGCACATGCGCGCTGCAATTCCCAAAGGCTTTCTTTGAAAGCTGGGGAAAATTGCTCCGCGAGGGCTCCGTCGGCGCCGACGTCACCCATATGTGAGGACTGATTCCTGCTGCTCCTGGAGAACACCTGTTACAGGTGAGTAACTACGCTTTTCCTCGTTTCACCTCAACCAAGAGGTGGTTCTTCCAACCTTCTTCCCCAGGCCACATACCAGCAGGGCAGAAGCGGTTCTGTATATCCTGGACTGTAAGAGGGCGCTCGCCTTCTACCTGGAGCGTACGCGGGGACATCGGAGAGCTTCCCAGCTCTTCGCCTCTTATGACCCTAGTAAACTGGGTCTACCTGTCTCCAATCGCACATTATCCACCTGGGTGGCAGACTGCATCACCTGGGCATACAGGGCAGCTGACCTCCAGCTGCAGGGCCGAATCACGGCCCACTCGGTTAGGGCTAAGACCGCATCAGTGGCTAATCACTGCTCTGTTCCGTTGGCAGACATCTGCCGGGCCGCAACTTGGTCTTCAAGCCAGACTTTTGCAGCCCACTACTGCCTGGAGAGAGTCCCGGCGGGACATTGTTTTCGGTCAGGCGGTACTACGTAACCTATTCGAGGTTTAGGCAACTCCTACCCTCCGACCCTTTGGCATCAGGCTACCGTGGGGGGTTGTGTTCTCAGAGAAAAATCCTATCACTACTGCTGCGGCTCTTCTAGAGGGAGCCATTTGCAGCTATGGGTTCTCAGTAGCCTATTGCTAGGGAGTCCCATATGTGAAGACTGACTTCCTGCTTGTTCCTGGAGAAAGCGTAGTTACTCACCTGTAACAGGTGTTCTCCAGGGACAGCAGGAATCAGTTCTCATGATCCTCCCTCCTCCCCTGGAGTTGCAGTCCTTTGATTAATTTTTTCTCATTTTGCCGTCTTTTTAGCTATGTCATCTGACTGAGCAAGATGGCACCCTTGGGCGGGAAGGGGACCGCGCATGCGCGATGCAATCCCAAAGGCTTTCTTTGAAAGCTGGGGAATTGCTCTACACGAGGGCTCCGTTGGTGCCGACCTCACCCATATGTGAGGACTGATTCCTGCTGTCCCTGGAGAACACCTGTTACAGGTGAGTAACTAGGCTTTCTCTGATTAGTCTTAAATGTTTTCACATTGTAGCTTCATTACTTGTCCCCTAGTCTTTTTAATTCTTGAAGGAGTTAACAACCTATCTACCTTTACCCATTCCACTCTGCTCATTAGTTTATAGACCTCTATCATAGCTCCCTTCCAAGCTGAAGAGCCCTAACCTTTTAAGTCTTTCCTCTTAAGAGTATCCTTGCATCCCCTTTATTATTTTGGCAACTCTTCTTTGTACCTTTTCTAATTCTGCTATCCTTTTTAAGATGTGACCAGAATTGCACATACTGAGGCACTATAATATCCTTGGTTTTGTTCTCCATTCCTTTCCTTATGATTCTTAGTATTCAGTTTGCTTTCTTGGCCTTCATTGCACATTGGGCAGAGGGTTTCAACGTATTATCCATGATGACGCCTAGTTCCTTTTCCCAGGTGGTGATTTCTAATGAGGATCCCTGCATCATGTAACTGTAGTTTGGGTTATTCTTCCCTAAGAGCCCTATTCCATCCCCGACATCCAGGTCCTCTGTGTGCCTGGTTGGAACCAGACGCACAGAGGGAGTTGCAATTCTTATCCCATGGGGCACGTCTAGCTCCATGGGATCAGAATTGTGAACAGGCCTGTACGTACAGGCTGGGACCCTGATTCCGTCTGGCCTGCACGTACAGGCCTGGCCCGACTAACTCAGTCAAGGCTTTCCATGACACTGCGGCTCCATTGAAAAGCCGTGATCCCCGGCCACTGGCTCCCAAAATGCTTTCCCCCCAGTACAACCCCCGATCTGGCCTCCCAGGGCCAGGGTTGGACTGCAGGGAATGCTCTCTGCCTCCTGCTGCCCATTCCCATCCTTGGGCCTGCCATTCCTCCTGCATCGGGGAACTTATTCCACCTCAAAGGTGGAATAAGTTCCCCCATCCAACCTGTCAACCCCAGACGTACAGGGCCAACATTGGAATCGGCCCTGTACGTCCGGGCTGACGATCACCCACTGCCCGCCCTAACTCCGCCCCCGGTTAGACCCCTCCCTGCCCCCATCTAACTTCCCATACAACGAGCGGGGAATTTAGATGGGATCGGGAGGGGGAACGGATAGTGGTGTTGGGACATCCATCCCCACTAGTCGTGCCATGGAATGAGCCTATAAGTGCATAATTTCTCATTTTGCCGTCTCAACCCCCTCCATCACACCTGTACTGTGGTCAGACCACCACATGATCAAAATAAATATAACGACACAAGGACAAAAACAAAATGGAAACCCGGACAACCCACCCACACAAAGAAGATTCAAGAGTTTTGACAAGGATGAATTCCTTCAGGACACTATACTACACCTGCAACCAGAAGCAGAGGATCTAGAAACTCAAATCACAATCTGGAACAACATCATCAATAACGCCGCCAAAGCCACTGAATATAGACAAAAGAAAACTTGCTGCAACAAATTACATCACAAGCCATGTTACTCAAAAAGCATACGGTATGAAAAGAGGCAACTCAGAAAATTAGAACGGCGATGGAGACACACTAAGTCGACTAATACCCAGGAACTATACCTAACAAAGCAAAAGCAATACAAGGAGCTCATCAACCAAACAGAGAGCGAATACCACACAAACATTATACTCAAATCCAACAACAAGCCGAGAGAGCTCTTCGAAATAGTGAAAACCCTCACCAAGGAACAGAGAGCTGAAAACGAAATCCAAATATACCCACAAATGTTTGCAGACCACATCCAAGAGAAATTTCACTCTTCGTTACAGCCTAAACCCAACACATCCACAAAGCTAACCACACCCCCGAAAACATGGGGCATATTCAACACCCCATCCACAGAGCAGCTCTTGCACATCATCACCACACTCAATACAAGCACAACTCCAACAGACCCATGCCCAGTGAAATGGATCAAAGCCACCAAGCCAAACTTCATCCACACCATACACAACATGGTGCAGAGATCTCTGACCCAAGGATTCATTCCGAATCAATTAAAGTTCGCTACAATCAGACCTATCTCGAAGAAATCCCCACTTGAGAAGAGCAATCCAGCAGCATACAGGCCGATCTCAAGCATACCCCTACTGGCAAAAATAATCGAGAAGGCAGTACAGCATCAGCTACAGGATCATATTGACAACCACGCACCGCTAGACATCAACCAACACGGTTTCCGCCCCAACCACGGAGTCAAAACCTTCCTGCTATACCTCTTCAACAACATACTCCATCTCATAGACAACTGCAAGGACAGAATGCTAATGATCTCCATTGACATCTCATCGGCATTTGACACAGTGGACCACAAAACTCTACTGGAAAGACTACAGAACATTGGTCTTCACAGATCCACACTGAAATGGTTCCAATCATACCTAACAGACAGACAGATACAGGTCAAGATCGGCCCCAACACATCTCAACCCATAAAAGTCCTGCAAGGAGTACCACAAGGATCTGCCTTATCAGCACTATTATTTAACATCTACATTCAGCCAATATGCAACATCATTTATTTATTTATTTATTTAACAAGCACTTATATACCGCAGCTTCCAGAGATCAGCTGCGGTTTACAAATAACAACAGTCAACAAAGCATTGTTTGTTTTACATATAACGTCATATAACAATAAACAATGTAAAGAAAACATCATGAGAGAATACAATATACAGTATACAATCTACGCCGATGACATCATGATATTCACACCCATCACTATCGACAACCCGGACTACTCCAAAATAACAAACTGTCTCATACAAATGAATGACTGGTTCCAGAGCAACAACCTAACCATAAACTACAGCAAGGCCGAAGCACTAATCATCACGCAAAACACCGACTTCGTCCCTCCACCCAACATCAAGATAAAAAACACAGACATACCCATAAAAACAGAAGTAAAATACCTAGGAGTAACTCTGGACAATGAACTGAATCTACAATCTCACATAAGCAAAACCACCAAGAATGCATACCACAAGATGAGCCTAATCCGACGTCTCAAACCCTCCTCGCACCGGAACACTTCCGCACTGTCTGCCAGGCTCTAATAACCCCACTACTAGACTTCTACAACCCAATCTATCTTGGCCTCCCAAAACAAACCCTCAGACCACTGCAACTGGCACAAAACACGGCAGCACGCATAATAGCCGGCACAGCAAGACAGGACCACATCACACCAATCCTGAAGACCTACACTGGCTTCCAATCACCTCGCGCATCAAATATAAGACAATCATAAACATATTCAAAATCAAGCAACAATCATCGGCCCTCAGCTTACAGACACTCATACAACCTGACAACGGTACACGACTGAGGAGAAGGGGCACTTTCAACCGTGTAAACACACCAAAAGAGATCACCAAGGTCCGAAAGGACACCTCTGAACGAGCCCTTTCCCTGGCTGCACCAGCAATTTGGAACAACCTACCAGACGAACTCCGACTAACTACAGACATCAAAGACTTCCAGAAGCAACTAAAGACAACACTATTAATTGAACACTATGGGGATGTCACATGATCTACCCACCAATCAGATCAAGACCGAAGACCAAACCCCCTCCCCCACCACTTGTATATAGGAAAGTATAATAGCACACATTGTAACCAGATCACCGGAAACAAACCCCCTCCCCCTCCACATAGTCATCGGAATGTATAATAGCGCACAATGTAAATAGTTAAACATGAATCTAATATACCCTAACTCACACACACACACTCTGGACCACTGCATGACCACCCTAAAACACTATTGTGATTGTTTGCTGTGAAAACCGCCTTGATTCAAGGAAAAGGCGGTATAGAAATCCTTTTAAATAAATAAATAAATAATTTTGCACTTGTCCACATTACATTTCATCTGCCGTTTGGATGGCTAGTCTTAGAATTTCTCAAGGTTCTTTTACAATTTTTCACAATCTTGTGTTTTAACAACTTTGAATAATATGTCATATGCAGATTTGATCACCTCGCTCGTTATTCCCATTTCGAGATCATTTATGAATATGTTAAAAGGCAGTGGGCCCAATTGAGATCCCTGGGGTACTCCACTATTCGCCTTTCTCCATTGAGAGAATTGGCCATTCAGCCCTACCCTCTGCTTTCTATCTTTTAACCAGTTTCTGACTCACAATAGTACACTACCTTTTATCCCATGACTTTTTAATTTCGCCAAGAGAGTCTCATGAAGGGACCATGGCAAAGGCTTTCTGAAAATTCAGATACACTATATCAATCGACTTACCTTTATCTACCTGTTTATTCATGCGTCAGAAAGTATAACAGATTAGTGAGAAGATTTCTTTTGGTTAAATCCATGTTGATGTTTTCCCATTAAACCATGATTCTCTATATGTTCAGTAATTTTGTTCTTTATAATGGTTTCTAACATTTGCATGGTACTGATGTCAGACTTGCTGGTTTATAGTTTCCTGGTTCACCCCTGGAACCCTTTTAAAAAAAATTAGCATTCTCCATAGACAAGCAGAAATTAGTCCAGACATATGGGTGACATCCCCATTGGAGCCCTATGCGGGAACATTCCCCAACTTCTGTTGAATGCTTTTGGGAGGTGCCTGTGTGCCTCCTTCATGTCTGCTGCAGTGATGCTGCCTTGATTCAGTCTCTTGTTTTCCGTGGAGCCCCATGGACACATTTTAGACACCTCAGTTGGTATACTTCACTATTTTCCGCTCATGGGGTTTTTGCGCCTTGGGTTTTTCATCCCAGTCGCCTGCCATTGCGATTCTCTCCTCCCTTTTACTTTTTTTCTCTTTCATTCGTTAATTTTATTCTTGCTGTGGCACCTCGGCCCTCCTGGTGGATGCTGTGGTGGGCCTTGGTCTTCGTTATTTAGCCATTAGACTTTGCCGTTGTTATTTTTCCAGACTACATGTCCCAGAAACTCGCCAGTGGGTTCAAGAAGTGTTCCAAGTGCTCTAAAACTGTATTAGTCACAGATTCCCATAATTTGTGCCTACAGTGCCTGGGACCAGATCATTAGTCCTCTTCTTGTTTATGTTCAGAGATGACAAAAAGAGGACTCGATTGTCATGAGAAGCAGTGCAAATCATTTTTTGGTGTTCAGAGGTCCGATGCAGTTGATGCCGATGCATTGGTCTCTGTGGCTTCCAAGGCTGCATCAAAAGCTGGTAGTGCATTGAGGCAGAGGGGCTCTCAAGCTTAATTGGAGCTGAGCACCCATAATGCCCCAGAGCATCAGCCATTGATCAATCTCCACTCGAAGACTAGGAAGGATTTGATTTTGTCATCTTCGACATGGAGGGGTGACCATGCCGAACATCGGGTGAAGACTGGTGCCCACTGGTGTTGAAGCCCTTCGAGGCAGTGTCAAGAGTGATGGGGTCTATGTGAGCGCCCTTGGTGCCCCGAAGGGAGGAGAGCTCATCCTCCAGGATATCGGTGGGGCAGCCAACTGACAGCCAAGACCCAGCCATCGATATCCCTGTACAACTTCGACTGGGTACATTGATCGAGGTTGCTCAGGCCCCATAGCCTTCAAAATCATGAGCCATGGAGAAGCACCTTCTTCAAGTGTTTGAGGAACTCATTGCGGTGCTGTTGGTGGTGCAGCATACTGGATTCTCGATGTTTTCTGCATCAACATCGGCCACCATACAGCCAGTCCTCAAGATGTATGACCCTGCCTGTAGGAGAGGCATCGATATTGGGGCATCGAAGGACCCCAACACTGGTGCTTGCCTAGCCGATATCTCTATCTAGTGTTTTGGGGTCTGATGTACCCTCAAGGTCTAGAAGGGTACATCATCACTCCTGTAGAAGCTCCCAATCCACTTGAAGCAGGAGAGTGATACAGTCAGAAGTACTTCGACTTCCTCTCTGTGTCTGGCTCAGAAGGCTGGGTCACTAACGTGGAATCAGATGATTTGTCAGAGAGAAGGTCCCTTGAGCTCCCATCAGATCCTTCTCCACCTCATGAGCAGCGCATTCCCCCTCCTGAAGACATGACCTTCCAAGAGTTTGTGAGGGATATGGCCAAGCCCATTCCATTTTCTTTGGAGACTGAGGATGAGCACAGGGCAGAAGAGCTGGATATCCTACAGTATTCCTCAGCCCCTAAGGAGGTGGTGACAGTGCCTGTGCACTGCATCCTGCTGAGGGTACAGACAAGAATGTGGGAGAATCTCCTCACTGTACCTCCGGTTAGTAGGCTTGAGTCCATGTACAAAGTTCAGAAGGCTTCTGGATTCGAGAAGCCTCAGCTTCCACATAATTCCTGGGTGGTCAAATCCACCCTAAAGAGAATCAAGAGTACCAAGACTTATTCCTTGGTATCCCCAAGGAGGGAGGGTCTGACATTGGACTCTTTAGGAGAAAATGTTTCCAGGGTTCCATGCTTATTGACTGCATGGCGTCTTACCAGCTCTACATGGGCATGTTCTTGAAAAATATCATGTGGTACTTGGCTGATCTGGCCCAGTTCCTTCCTCCAGAGAAACTGGATCAATATCATTCTCTAGTGGCCCATGGCAAGGACTGTTTGAAGTTCATGGTCCAAGTGACCTATGGTATCTTTGAGATGGTGTTCAGGAATGCTGCCATTGGTATTGACGCCCAAAGACTCACTTTGCTCCAGTCCTCAGACCTGGAATAATTGGTGCAAAATAAGCTGGCAAGACATCCTATGGCATGGAGAAAATCTCTTCAGGGAACAGGTCAAAGAGAAAACTGGCCATATTGAAAAGCAGCATGTTGCTCTTACCAGGCTCTCCAGGTCTATGTCTAAGCATACCTCCTATCATAGGAGGTACCAAGGTGGAGGCCTGAAAGAGACCTATTACCCTTGTAGATATGAGTACTTTCCCAGACCGCAGACTTCCCAACCCAAGCAGGCTCCTTGCCAGCAGTAACAGTGTGAGAAGCTTCAAAAGGCCCAGTTGATTCCTCAGCCAAAACCTGGGACAGGGTTTTGACTGTTTTTTGCAGAGCATAGTCAGTCTTCCAATGACCTCCATAGAAAATCCGCCAGTTGGGTGAAGTCTCATTCGTTTTACACAAAGGTGTCTCTTCACAACCTCAGACTTATCAGTTCTACAGATCATCTAAAGTAGTTATCTACATTTATTGGAACTACCACCAAATTTCCCCTTGAGGGTGCATCATCTCGACCCTCTGCATCAGGAACTGCTTCATAGAGAAATCGCCACCCTCTTGTCAGATGTCACGATCGAGCTTATGCCACTAAAGCAAAGAGGTTGGGGGTTTTATTGCTTTTACTTCCTGATCCCCAAGAAAGCGGGGGGATACCATCCCATCCTAGACCTAAGAGATCTGAACCTGTACTTGGTGAGAGAAAAATTCAGAATGGTTTCTCTAGGCACCCTGCTTCCTTACCTTCAAAAAGGTGATTGACTATGCTCTTTGGTTCTCAAGGATGCCTGCATCCCCACATACAGATAATTCCTGTGAGTGGTATGAATCTCAGGTTTGTCTTGGGGGAACAACACTTCCAGTACAGAGTGTTGCTATTTGGCGTGGCCTCAGCTCTTCATGTCTTCACAAAGTGCCTCGCAGTAGTAGCTGTTTACCTCCGGATGCTGGGAGTGGACGGTTGGCTGAACAAGAGTACCACTCCAGAAGGAGTCCAAGAGTCAATACAATTGACCATTTGGGTGCTGGAACCACTAGGGCTTGTTGTAAATTATCCAAAATTCCATCTTAAGCCTACCCAACATTTGGAATTTATTGTAGTCCTGCTCGACACAACTCAGGTGACAGCCTTCCTACTGCACAGCCGACTTCACAAATTGACAGCATTAGTGTGGGAGACTCAAGTGAGTCAGCAGGTAGCAGCTCACAAGATGTTTACTGTACTAGGTTACATGGCCTCTACAATGCATGTTACACCCTTGGCATGCCTCCAGATGAGGCAAGCTCAGTGGACTCTGAGGACTCAATGGACCCAGTTCACAGTCGACTCGAGGGATTGTCTGTGTGTCACTGCCTCTCTCGTTCAGTCATTACAGTGGTGAACAGTCCACCACAATTTGCTCAAGGGTCTTCCTTTCCAAATTGATCCACCTCAAAAAGTTCTGATGACAGACACATCCAAGCTGGGATGGGAAGCTCATCTTGTTGGGTTGCACACCTAGGGTAATTGGTCCGTCCAAGAAAATCTCTATCAGACTAACTTCTTGGAACTAAGAGCAGTGGCAAATGCTCTAAGGGCTTTTCAAGATAAACTGCCCATCCAAATTGTTCTGATTCAGACCAATAATCAGGTCACCATGTTCTACATCAACAAGCAGGGAGGAACGGGTTTGTACTTCTTGTGTTGGGAAGCAGTCAGGTTGTGGAAGTTTGCCATTGCACACCAGATGGACTTGAGAGCCATGTGCCTGCCAGGCGAGCAAAACACTCTGGCAGACAGACTGAATCGAGTCCTCCAATCGCACAAGTGGATGCTGGACAGGGAAGTTATGACTCACATCTTTCGAGAGTGGGGCACCCCCTTGATAGATCTGTTTGCCATCCTGAAGAATGCCCAAGTGGGTCAGTTCTGCTCCAGAGTAAGATCATGCAGCAGGCTAGTGTCAGATGATTTCCTCCTTCACTGGGGGAATGGTCTTCTGTATGCTTATCCTCTGATACCTTTCATTGCAAAGACCCTTCTGAAGCTCAGAACAAATGGGGGCACAATTTTATTTTATTTTATTTCTTTTTTATACCACGCTCTTTAGAATCAGTGCGGTTTACATGTTGTCATGGGGCTGCAGGCCTTCGCCTAGGGCCCCGAGGTTGGAGTTGCCTTGCTATCTTCTAGTAGTCAAAAATAGTCTCAAGTCGAGTGGTTAAGGCAAAACAAAACAAGGGCTTTATTCCCCTTCCCCCAAGGATATCATGTGCATAACCAAAAACAGGGAAAACAAAACCGTTTCTCTCAAAGAAAAATATCTTCTTTTTCTTTGCTCTTTTTACAGGGCTTCAGCACAAAGACTCAATATCATCTGCAAGACATAATGTACAATCCATAGGAGCCTGTTCTGGAACCCTGGTGTTACTTTCCCATTGCATCTCCTCACCTTCAGCATACGTTGTGCTTGGGTTTAAACCTTCACAGTTGTTTTTATGAAAACCCCTCTCTGAAAGTTCAGATAGCGTACAGGGACACAATTCTGTGCAAGTATGTTTAAGAGTACCTGTATCTGTAGGGTTGCCTCTCTAGCTCTCCTTTTCCACCCTCCAGTTGTTAGGGATTGTTTTATAGCTTCCTGCAGATATTTCTGGTCTGGAGCACTGCTCTGACCCTCCGTTCCGAATGGAGCTTCTAGCTTTCCCTCTCACAGTGCTAAGCTCCCACCTGTATAATTGTTGAGGTCTTTCCTCTGGCAGTGAGGACTGGGGACTTTCCTGCTCACTCGTTCTAGGCAGCCTCCTAGCCCCAGGTTGTGTCTTCCTTCTCTCTGAAGCACTGGCTTCTCTCCCTGGGCTGTAAACAGGTTCCTCATAGGACCTCCAGCTACCGGCAGTCTGAGCACTTCCCCTGCCACGTTCCTCTGAAGCCTTGCCTCTGCTGCTTCCTGTTCCAGTGACACGCCCAGTGTTTCCTCTGTTCAGCAGGTTTCTCCCTCTGTGACCTCTGCCTCCCTGGTTGCTGACCTCTGCTCTCTCCTTCTGCTTCTCTTCCTCTTCCTCCTCCTTCCCTCTTGCTGGATCTACCAACCAGCTTTTATCTCCCTGTTCGCTGTAAGCTGACTGTGCTTTCTTGGACAGGTGATCATAATCAATTCCCAAGCTTTCTGCTATGTCATAGCTTAGAAACATAGAAACATGACGACAGAAAAAGACCACAAGGCCCATCTAGTCTGTCCTTCCATAACAACAACTACAACAGTCCACTTTTTACCTTTAGAGATCCTCTGTGTTGGTCCCATGCTTTTTTGAATTCAGTTACTGTCCTCATCTCCACCACCTCCACTGGGAGACTATTCCACGGATCCACTACTCTTTCCGTAAAGAAATATTTCCGCATATCACTCCTGAATCTATCTCCCTTCACCCTCATCCCATGTCCCCTCGTAGCAGAACTTGCTTTCAATTGAAAGAGGCTCTCTCCCTGAACATTTATGCCACGGAGGTATTTAAACATCTCAATCATATCACCTCTATCCCGCCTTTCCTCTAAGGTGTACATATTAAGATCCTTAAGTCTGTCCTCATATGCTTTATAATGAAGCCCATTAATCATTTTAGTAGCAACCCTCTGCACTGACTCCATCCTGTTCACATCCTTTTGAAGGTGCGGTCTCCAGAATTGCACACCATACTCCAAATGAGGTCGCACCAAAGACTTATACAGAGGCATTATCACCTCCTTTTTTCTGCTAGCCATTCCTCTCCGTATGCACCCAAGCATCCTTCTAGCTTTTGCTGTCGCCTTTTCTACCTGTTTAGCTACTTTAAGATCATCAGACACAACCACGCCTAGGTCCCGCTCTTCTTTAGTGGACAAAAGTACTTCACCTCCTATACTGTATTGCTCCCTTGGATTGCTGCAGACCAAATGCATGACCTTACATTTTTTAACATTAAATCCCAGCTGCCAAATTCTAGACCATTCTTCAAGCTTAGCTAGATCCCTCCTCATGTTATCTACACCTTCCTGGGTGTCTACTCTATTGCAGATTTTGGTATCATCCGCAAAGAGGCAAACCTTACCCGACAGCCCTTCCGCTATATCACTAAAAAAGATGTTAAAAAGAATCGGACCAAGGACAGATCCCTGGGGCACACCACTGGTAACATCCTTCTCCTCAGAGTGAGCTCCATTTACTTGTACTCTTTGTCGCCTCCCACCCAACCAATTTCTAACCCAAGCAGTAACTTTAGGGTCCATCCCTAGGGTGCTCAGTTTGTTTATAAGTCGCCTGTGAGGAACAGTGTCAAAGGCTTTACTGAAATCTAAATACACCACATCTAGAGCTCTCCCTCGGTCCAACTCCCTGGTCACCCAGTCAAAGAAATCAATCAGATTTGTCTGACAAGACCTGCCTCTGGTGAATCCATGCTGCCTCGGATCCTGTAATCCACTGGACTCCAGAAACCTCACTATTTTCTCTTTCAGCAGCGTTTCCAATAATTTACTCACCACCGAAGTTAAACTAACCGGCCTGTAGTTTTCAACCACATCCTTACTTCCGCTTTTGTGTAAAGGCACCACATGAGCCTCTCTCCAGTCCTTTGGCACCACTCCCGACTCCAAAGAGGCATTGAAAAGGTCAGTCAGTGGAGTTGCTAGAACGTCCCCAAGTTCCCTCAGTATTCTAGGGTGTATCCCATCCAGCTTGGGTGTGGTAGTTCTGCTCAGTATTCTAGGGTGTACCCCATCCAGCTTGGGTGTGGTAGTTCTGCTCCTCTGTTCCTTTGCTTCTCTTGAGCTGCACGTGCTGGCTGCCTAACAGATTCTAAGGTAAATTTCTCCTATCTATCTGCATAGGCTCTGTGTGGGCTTCTACGTCACATATCCCCCCTTAAGATATTACGGGCTGGTGGATCTATGTTCACACAGCTCGTAATCCGTGGTAATGCATCCGCATTAAGATGCAATCTGCCCGCTCTGTGCTGCACTGTAAAGTTAAAGGCCTGTAGTGCCAATTGCCAACGGGTCAGATGAGGGTTATGGTTCTTCATGCTGCTCAACCACTTCAGGGGTGCGTGATCCGTGATTAGTACAAACCTACGGCCAGTGAGGTAGAATCTAAGGGCCTCCACCACCCACTTAATGGCCAAGCATTCTTTCTCTACTGTGGAGTGGTTGCCCTCTGACTTGGACAGCTTTCTACTAAGATACATAATTGGGTGTTCCGTGCCATCAAACTCTTGGAAGAGGACTGCTCCCAATCCAGTCTCAGAGGTGTCTGTGTGGACGACAAAGGGTCTCCCAAAATCCACACTGTGTAGCACCAGGGCACAGTTTCCCCTTTAACCCTATAAATGTCCTCTCAGCCTCCGGTGTCCATTTTAGATTATTCGGAGCGTTTTTCTTTAGTATGTCGGTCAACACGGCGCTCTCCTCTGCGAAACGGGATATAAACCGGCGATAATAGCCTATCAAGCCTAAGAAACTCCTTAGTAGTTTCTTGTTCGCGGGTCTCGGGAAGTTCTGTATGCTGTCTACTTTACTTAGCAAGGGTCGGACCATTCCTTTCCCGACCCTATGCCCAAGGTATTTAACTTCTGTACCCGCAAACAGACATTTCCCTGGGTTTAGCGTCAGTCCTGCCCGTCTCATGGCTCTTAAAATGGCTTCTATCCTGGGCAGATGTTGTGCCCAGCTGGTACTATGGATGATGATATTATCCATGTACGCTACCGCATACTCCTGGTGGGGCCGTAAAACATGGTCGACCAGCCTCTGGCATGTTGCCGCTGCCCCATGCAGACCGAAGGGCATCCTACGGAACTGGAACAACCCGACGGGAGTACTAAAGGCAGTTTTGGGTCTGGATTCACGGGTCAACGGTATCTGCCAGTATCCTTTGGTCATATCGAGTGTGGTCAGATACCGTGCTTGTCCCAGCCAGTCTAGTAACTCCTCTATTCGAGGCATGGGGTATGCGTCGAAGAGTGAGATGGCATTCAGCTGCCTGAAGTCGATACCGCGTGCTCTCCCAGGAGGGATCAAGCTACAGCAACAGCCAGACCTCCCCTCCTGCACTCACCGCCCAATCGGGGCGCTCCTGCCGCCTTAAAAGAAAGGCTCAAGCTCTGGGGAAGCCCTTTCCATCGCCGCATGCTCTCCCAGGAGGGATTGAGCTACAGCAACAGCCAGACCTCCCCTCCTGCACTCACCGCCCAATCGGGGCGCTCCTGCCGCCTTAAAAGAAAGACTTAAGCAGGTGCACCCGCGCCTTGCGGGCCCGCGCCTGAGGGCCTCGCTAGAGGGCCCTTTGGCGTGGCCCTTAGACGTGGACCGTCAAAATCAGTTGGCGTCTCTTTGCTCTTCACTCATCCCTCGGCTCATTAGCAGCACGACAAAAAACTCGAAGAGCCAGAACCGACCCTAGCTGCTAAGACAGACCAAACACCACTACAGACACTGCATGGTAATTATCCGCTATTATTTTGCCTACAAATCCATAGTTGCCTCTCATACAATTACATAGCTTTTTCCAGAGTAGGCCTGCTCTATAGTAACTCAACAAAATATCAATCGAAATGAAGACTGGATAGAATCCTGCTAATTTTGAAGGATCAAACTTAGTAAGCTCCTCAGTATATAGTTCCTTAGAAACATTGTATCCTCCTGGTTATAGCATCTCTTGTTACATGTGGATAGAAACGAAGTAACTCATTTACATTGTGCTAGAGAAACAAAGTAACCATTCTTCAACTAAATTACCTGCTAATAATATAATACTCTTGTTGTCATTTTGATAACTTTAACCAACGTTTTTGCTGCCCTCTTATTTCAGATATTCCATAGTCCTTGTATTACTGCTGTATACTATATATCTTAGTATAATCTTGCAATTGTTACCCCACAATACACTATCTCCCTACCTTCTGTCTACGCCTGTTTAACTAGCAATGGATCTAAAAAGATTACTAACACTTACCTTAAACATTCTAATGCTCACGCTAGGGTTTCTACTTTCTCACACCCCTCCCATTCACTCTCTAACTCCAACTACAAACATTTTTAAGCCAGCACACATTCACATCATCCCATACAGGCCCAGACATAACACACAAAGATATAATTATGGAAATCCCTCCATAGACAGATCACGCACTCACCAACATATCCATGTTCAAAGGCTAATCCAATTGAACCCAGCACCAGTGAATAACCCCATGCAAAACACTACCCATTCAACACAACTAAATTGCATCCTTATCAATGCCAGGTCAATTAGGAATAAAATTTATTTATCTATTTATTTATTTAACATTTCTTCTATACCGCACTCTTATTTATTTATTTATTTATTTATTTAACAGGTTTTCTATACCGCCTTTTCCTTAAATCAAAGCGGTTACCAAGACACAAGAAGGGAGAACAGAGACAGGGGGGCATACACTGACTAAACTAAAGAGTGAAGGTAAAATTGGGATACACAACATCAAGGAACCGTTACAGTAAAACAAGTTACATGCAGGCTATAATAATAGAGACTGTTAGATGTCTGTGCCATAGTACTCAGTGAAGAGTACAAATTTCAGTTGTTTTCTGAACTCCTTTAAATCATCCATGGATCGCACATCGGGAGGGAGAGAGTTCCATATAAGTGGGGCCGATAAGGAAATTGCCCTTTGTGTAGTACATTTACATGCTTTTCTGAAACTACTTGGGGTGCTGAGGGTGTTTGATGTAGTTATTCGTCTTGGCCTGTTGTTATTCTGGAGTAAGAGATTATGAAGGCTAAAAGCAGAGCATTTATGTCTGATCTTGAATATATTAATTACCATCTTGTATTTGACGCGCTGGCTTATTGGAAGCCAGTGGAGCTCTTTGAGAGTAGGGGTAATGTGATCTTGAGATGCTGAGCCAGCAATAATTCTGGCTGCCGTGTTCTGAGCCATCTGAAGAGGTTTAAGTGAGTGTTTTGAAAGACCGTAGTAGATAGGATTACAAAAGTCCAGAATAGGAGTTATTAAGGCTTGGCAGACAGACCGGAAGTGGTCATTTGAGAGTAAGGGCTTGAGGCGTCTAATCACTTTCATTCTGTAGTATGCAGACCTCACAGTTTTTCTGATGTGTGACTGGAGGGTTAGACCTTTATCGAGGGTAATTCCAAGATATCTAACTTCATCCTTAACTGGTATTGTAATGTTGTTGTATTTAATGAAAGGTGGGGGGTTGAAGTCGGTGTTTCGAGTGACAATAAGCGCCTCTGTTTTATTGTAGTTTAAGGCAAGGTTATTGCATGTGAGCCAGGAAGACATGTTGTCAAGGCAATTTGTGATCTTGCTGTAGTCGGGGTTGATGAGATCAATCGGTGTATAAATCATGATGTCATCTGCATAAATCGTATAACTTATTTGATGGGCTGCCATAATTTGACAAATTGGCTGAATAAAAATGTTGAATAGAAGGGAAGAAAGCGCAGATCCCTGAGGTACTCCTTGCTTGATATTTGTAGGCTGTGAAGTGTTTCCAATTTTAACCTGAAACTGCCTGTTTGTTAAATAAGAGTTAAACCAACTAAGGACAGTACCAGAGATACCGATACTTTCCAATCTTGATAGGAGGATAGTGTGGTCAACTGTGTCGAAAGCCGCTGATATATCTAAGAAGATCAATAAAGATCCTTGCCTGTAATTGTCTATGGTCTGGGTGATATCATTGAACAGATATAGCAGCAGTGTTTCAACTCCATGGTTGGGGCGAAAGCCATGTTGATGTAGATCAAGTGGGGCATGGTCGTCAACATGGTCTTGGAGTTGTAGCTGTACTGCTTTTTCTATTACTTTGGCTAGGAATGGTATGCTAGAGATTGGCCTATAAGCCGCTGGATTGTTCTTATCCAGGTTTGTTTTTTTGAGGATAGGCCTTATTGAGGCTAGTTTAAGTTGTTCGGGTATTATTCCTTGAGATAGGGATATGGATACGATCAACGCTGTTTACATCGAACATAACATATACATACAGGAAACTGTAGTGTATTTTACATTTAACAGGAGTTGAAACTTGGAAGAACAGGGGTAAACTATTTACAATTATTCACATAGTCGAAACTCTCTGGTTATGTAGATGGTGGGTGTTTTTGCTTGTGAAAAATCTAAACTGGAAAGTAACTTGAAAATAGGTAGTGCTTGAGTTTTTTTCTGAATTGGGTTAAGCTAGTTATAGCTCTAAGGTCTGGAGGGAGGGCGTTCCATGTTTTTGGGGCATATATGCTGAAGGCTCTTTTCGATGATGCTTTTGTGCATCCCAATTATAATTATAATCCCAATTATAATTGATCTTATTACAGACGAAAAACCTCATCTACTCTGTATAACTGAAACCTGGCTAAATGAGTCTGACTCAGTTCTCTTTAACCAACTGGGAGTACATGGTTATACCATACTCAGCAGTAACAGAGACAGAAAAAGAGGTGGCGGAGTGCTCGTAATAGCAAAAGCTCATCTCAACCTTTCGCCTACCTTACTAGATAAGCATGAGGGTATTGATATCCTCAGAATTGAAAGTCACACCATGGCCATCTGCCTTATCTATAGACCCCCCACACCTGACATACAAAGCTTGTAACTCTTCACTGAGAAAGCCCTCTGTTATCTTAGGGGATCTTAACCTTGCCTCGTTACCAAATAGCCAAACACCATCCTTCCTTGAAGCAATGGAGGAAATGGAATTTAAACAAATAGTTACCCACCCTACTCACTGCAAAGGTAACACCCTTGATTTAATATTCCTACCATCACACTTCACACTCTCACCGCCTTCTACTCCACTCACCACAACTCAGGTACCATGGTCTGATCATTTCATGATACATTTCTCTCTTCCTTCCCAACCCATTAACTCTGCTCACAGCAACGTCAAATGCACAAAACAAAGATTCCGCCAGTTTAACAAGGAAAACTTTCTGGAATCTATTTCTTTAAAATTAGACAATACCTCAAATAATCTCAATGAACTTGTATCTACCTGGAACTCTATTATTGAGGCGGAAGCGAAATATTTAACTTCAAATAAAAGAAAACCTAGCTCGTCTGAGAAATGGTACACCTCCGAGCTTGCTGCACTAAAGAAAAACCTCCGGAAATTAGAGGCTAAATGGCGGAAGAAGAAAACCACTGAACTTAGGTTCAATACTTCACAAACCTTAAAACCTACAAGGAAGCCATTAACAACACAAAAAGATTATACCATACTAAAACATTATGTAAGGCTATCAACCGACCCAGGGAACTCTTTGAGATTATTAAATCTTTAACTAAGGTTCCCGATCACACCCCTAACAAAACACCAATAGACCCGCAACACCTGGCAAACCACTTTGCCAATAAGCTTAAACTAAGCACCCGTCCAAGTATTATCCTGACCTCTACCACATCAAACACCATCACTGAGTGGGGCTCATTCTATACAATCTCCATCAAACAACTCCTGGAGATTATATCAAACCTCAATACTACCACTGCATTACTTGATCCCGGCCCGGTGTCTTGGGTTAAAGCAGCAAAATCCGAACTAGCTCCATACATATTGAAATTTGTAAACCAATCCCTACTGCAAGGCTTCATGCCGGATGACCTCAAATATTCGGTGATTCGCCCTCTACTAAAAAATAAAACCCTTAACAGTACTGACCCTTCCTCATATCGCCCCATTGCCAGCATATCTTTTTTAGCCAAAATCATTGAAAAGGTAGCTCAGATACAACTACAAGATCACATTGATACCAACTTCCCTTTAGATGACCACCAGTATGGCTTCCGCCCATATCACGGAGTAGAAACCTTACTCATATCCCTTTTTGATTCACTAATCCGAGGTATGGATAATATGAAGCAGGCCTTCTTGCTCATATTTCTTGACATTTCCTCAGCCTTTGACAGTGTAGATCATAATACTCTCCTATCCAGACTATCTCAACTAGGTTTAAAAGATACCACTCTTAACTGGTTTAAGTCCTACATTTCTAATCGTTTCCAATATGTTCATATAGGTCATTCCCCCTCACTACCATTCCCTCAAGAACGTGGTATCCCACAAGGATCCTCACTCTCTGCATTACTTTTTAACCTTTATATCCAGCCTATTTGCACAATCTTTCAACGCCACAACCTAAGCTATTTTATCTATGCAGACGACATCATGCTGTGTGCCCCTTGTGACATAGATAACCTTAATTTCAACAGAATCGCCACCTGCCTCTCTGAAGCTGAACAGTGGCTCCGCTCAATCCATATGGATATCAACTTCAAAAAGACTGAAGCACTCTTCGTAACCAGAAATACCAACTTCACCCCTCCAGCTTTCATCAACCTGATGAACATTACTCTCCCAGTCAAATCTGAAATTAAATACCTTGGAGTTACACTAGACAAAACGCTAAGCATGACACACCACATAAAACAGACAGCCAAAACTATATTTTTTAAGCTCAGAACCATACAGCAACTCAGACCCCTCATTGACATCAGTGATTTCAGAACAGTTGTCCAGGCTCTCATTACGCCGCATTTAGACTTCTGTAACGCATACTCCAAGGGACATCTAAAAAGAATCTACACATCCTTCAAAGAGCTCAGATTGTCACTGCTCGAATCATTGCGAAAGCCAAAATATTCGATCATATCTCCCCCGTCCTATACGCTCTCAACTGGCTTCCAATCTCTAGTAGGATTCAATATAAAACCCTTGTCACCACTTTTAAACTCATTAATGACTTAGCCCCATCACAGTTATCAACATTACTTCAGACTCCACCAGAAAATAGACTTAGAAGAAAAACAAATCTCAACATGCTACTAATTCCCAATGCCGGGAGAAAATCGAAACAAATAACCACCAACACTGCTTTTTCATATTATGCTCCCAGCAAATGGACCAAACTACCACTAAACCTAAGAGAGATTAAGGACCTTACCTCTTTCAGGAAGGAACTTAAAACCTACCTGTTAAGTCAACACTACAGCAACCTACAACCTACAATCAAATATACTACACAAGAATACACAACTAACCAAACACAAGTCTACCCCACCTAATTCAAGACTCACTTCTGTTAGCATTTGCTTATCACCATCTCTGATACTTCTCACTCACTGAATCCTAACTAATTCCTTTAATAACTATTCTAAACAGCCCTCCTCCCAACACTGTACATATGATTACAAATAACTATTGTAAATAGTTTTTGTTCAACCATGTAAATAATTTACACATTGTTTCTTTGTAACATAGTTCTTATGTTCCCTTAATGTTCTATGTAATACAATATTTCACTGTATGTTATATTGTTTTTTAAGTTCCTTGTAAACCGCCCCTGATCTCTGGAAGGGGCGGTATAGAAAAGTACACAAATAAATAAATAAAATAAATAAATACAAAAACGTAGGCTCCCATCTGGCTTAGGTACCAGGACGATGGGGCTACACCACGGACTTTTCGACTCTTCTATAACGCCCATGCTTAGCATCTCCCGTACCTGGGATATCACCTCCTTCTTCCGGGCTTCCGGTAGCCGGTAAGGCTTCTGCCGCACCACCTTCCCCGGTGGGGTAAGAATCTCGTGCGCCACCAATCTGGTTTCTCCAGGCATTGACGTTAGGACATCTGTGAACTTTGTGAGCAACTGGGCCAACTCCTGCTTCTGCTATAGAGGCAATTCTGCGTCTATCTTAGGTGCCGGGTTCTCTTTACAATCCACGAGTTGTGGCCCCAGATCGTCCTCCATTTTCTCTTCGGACGTGGTGGTCAGACCTTTCACTTCCGTCTGCCCGGTGGACCCGAATCCACCAGCTCCCCGACTCATGGGGGTTAACAGTGGCACCTCTTCCAAGGAGGGGAACCCAACCCTTTCACATATGAGTTGAGCCACCCTATCACCTACTTTAACTTTAAAGTCTTGATCACCAAAGTTACAAAGTAAAATTTTGACCACTCCCCTGTAGTCAGGCTCTATTACTCCCGCGCCCACGTCAATAAAATATTTGGAGGCTAGCCCTGAATGAGGGGCTATTCTGCTGTAACAACCCATAGGCAGTTGTATTTGTAAGCCGGTGTCTATTAAGGCTCTCCCTCTCTTAGGAATCACGTCCTCTACAGCGCTAAAAAGATCGAACCCCGCAGCCGCGGGTGAGGCTCTCTGTGGTTTCTGCGCTTTAGGGGGTACTTTGCAGAACTTCAGTACGAATCCCGATTTAGCTGAGGGTTCCACTTTCCCTGGCGCCTTTGAACTTGCGCCTGTCCTTCTGGGTTTTTCAAATAGGGGTTTCGGGACCACCGTCACCATGGCCTTCACGTTTGGATTATCCTCCTGTTCTAGCCCCTATTTTAATCTTCTCTCGCGCGGACAGCTCTCCTAGGGCCTCATCTGCAGGTCTACCCTCCTCCTCTGTGGGTTCAGATTCCTCCTCTGGGGGTTCACCCTGTATCTCTGAGGTTCGGGCCTGGGACTGGGTGGAGCCCATACCTCCCTTTATGTGTATGCCTTTCTCTATCCCTCTACAAAACGGGGGCCAGTCCCTCCCTAGCACAATATCATAAATCAGTTTAGGGATTATGGCCACTAATACCTCCCTCCGTGTTCCTAACCCTTTTACTAAAACTCTATACAGAGGGTAGCTGGTGGATGCTCCATGTACGCATCGAATCTTTGTCCTACCTTCTGGTTGGCTCGGCGTTGACCCCCTGCGGGCTTGTATAGCCTGCCAGAGTTTTTTCGAGACCATACTCTGGTCAGCACCCGAGTCAAGCAACGCCCTAGCCAAAACACCTTGTACTTCCACATTCAGAAGGAAACCTTCTTGTATACATTTGTCATCATCAATTATCAGTGCTGTTTGCATTACACAATTCCTCTGCCTGTGACCCATTTTACTGCATTTAAAACATTTTACTTCTGCCTCTTTAACATCTCTTCTAGGCAAACAGTTGGTCACACCTTTCACATAGGGTCTAGGCTCCTTTATTGCTTTTTCAAAATTTGCCTCGCCAAACATGCTGCGAGTGCCTCGTTGTGGTTTACCGGCCAACTCAGCCTCCATAAACCGCTCCGTGAGGTTGGGCTGCTTCTGTTGCGGTTTGGCAATTTTGTAAAGTCAAAAAGGACCTTATCTCAGCAGGAACTGCCTCCATAAATTGCTCTAGCAAAATGGCATCAAAAACGGATTCAAGGGTCTTTCCCTCAGGAGCGAGCCATTTCCATACCAAGCTTCGCACCTTTTGGCACAACACCTTAGGTGTTTCACCCTGTTGGAGCTTAGTGGCTCTCAACATCCTCCTATATACCATAGGGGTTAAGCCTAATCTATCATGAATGTCCTTTTTAAGCTCCTCATAATCTGTCGCCAGAGCAGCGGGCATGGCTTTATAGGCCGCTAAGGCCTCTCCCGTTAGGGAGGTAGCAAGCCGGACTGCCCATTGCTCAGGCGGCCATCCCACATTCAGGGCTACCCTTTCAAAGGCCTCTATGAAGTCATCAATATTGTCCTCAACAGTCAATTGTCCAAAAGACAAAACTCCACAGTTCTGTGGTCCTACCATACAGGCATGCTCTCTTGGCCTTTTCTCCGCTGCCTTCTGGCTTGCTAGCAAAGCTTCTATTAGATCCATCATGGGCTTCTGCTAGGCCTGCATGGCTGCAACAGCTTGTTCTTGTGTCAGCTGTGCCAGTTCTCTTTGTTTCTCAAACTGAGAACTCATCCAGCGAAGGACTTTGTGGGGATTCATCTCCGGGTTTTTCTCTGTAAGACAAACAGAAAAAAAAAACCACCAAGTGCGGCACCACACTTCTTTCAGAAGTTAGCGTTTCTGAGTTTCCTCAGTACTCCTTCTCCTCCGAATCCCTCAACACCTGGGCCCAAATATCTATTACCTGAGCGGGGTGTAGACTCGAGCTTTGAGAAGGTGTCCTGTCTAGAAAAAGGTGTCCTGACTAGAAAAAGGGACTGTTGCTTCTGGAGAGAGATCTGCAACTGTGAGTATATACTTCTGGTAATTTTCTAAAAGGAATTCTTTGTATTAAAGCTAATTAATCTGTGAATCCACTATTTTTGTTAAATCAGTCAGGGCCTAGTAGAAGCAGTTTAAGTTTAAATTTAAAACACAGAGGAGAACTTTCTGATTACATTTCATACCCAGCAGAGAGCTTGTAGTTTAAATTTAATAGTCACTCAGGGCCTAGTAACAGCAAAGTACTTTTAGTTTAAATTTAAAACACAGAAGAGAGCTTTCTGGTTACATTTGGAACCCAGCAGAGAGCTTGTAGTCTAAATTTAATAGTCACTCAGGGCCTAGCATCAGCAAAGTTCTTTTAGCTTAAATTTAAAACACAGAAAAGAGCTTTCTGGTTAAATTTAGAACCCAGCAGAGAGCTTGTAGTTTAAATTTCATAAGAAGTTAGAGCCTAGCAGCAGCTAAGAGCTATAATTTAAATCAAATCAGAATATAGCTTACCTCAGCAGCACAAGACAGGGTACTGTGCAGCAGCCCTTTTTAATAAGTGTAATTTCCCTCCCTCCCTCCCCACACCCACCCACCCCTGGGATAATCGTAGCTTTATAGATACTTACACATCTTAAAAGACAGGAGGTGCTCTCAGGTGAAGCTCATTACCCAAATCAGTCATACACAAAGGACCTGAGATTAGTTAAGCTTCAGGTGAACAAGGTATATTGCACGTATTAGGTATAGTTTTATTAGTATAAATATCCATAGCAACCCTTAGTAAGTAAAGAACTTAGATCTAAACACAAACTTAAAACGAAGATGCAGACAGCAGTCCAGCAGCGGGATGGGGGCTTTCCAGTCTTTTGCATTGAGTGTCACATGTATGATTTTCTCTCAGTTGGTGAGAGGTCTTACGTATGCACTAGGTGCAAGGAGCTCTTTGCTCTCAGGGAACGAGTCCGTTCTCTAGAGGCTAAAGTAGCAGACTTGGAAAGCATAAGACAGACAGAGAGGTACATAGACGAGACCTACAGGGATGTAGTCCTGAAGTCCCACCTCCAGTCTGGCAGCATCCCTGTTGCCATGGAGGAGAGAGGTCACGTGACAGGAGAGCATCACCCTGGTGTGGCAGTTGTGATCCTGTAACTAGGACCTGTCCTCCAGGTGATGTAAAACCCTCTCGCACCGAGGAAGTTTCTCCAGGGCCATGTGCCCATGAGGGAAGGGTTAGGACAGCCATTATAGTTGGTGATTCGATCATTAGGCATGTAGATAGCTGGGTGGCTGGTGGACGTGAGGATCGCCTGGTAACATGCCTGCCTGGTGCGAAGGTAGCGGACCTCACGCGCCACCTAGATAAGGTCTTAGATAGTGCTGGGGAGGAGTCTGCTGTCTTGGTAAATGTCGGTACCAATGACATAGGAAAATGTGGTAGGGAGGTTCTGGAGGCTAAATTTAGGCTTTTAGGTAGGAAGTTGAAATCCAGAACTTCCAGGGTAGCATTCTCCGAAATGCTTCCTGTTCCACGCGCAGGACCCAAAAGGCAGGCAGAGCTCCGGAGTCTCAATGCGTGGATGAGACAATGGTGCAGAGATGAGGGTTTTGGATTTGTTAGGAACTGGGGAACATTCTGGGGAAAGGAGGGGCTCTTCCGAAGGGATGGGCTTCACCTTAACCGGGATGGAACCAGGCTGCTGGCATTAACCTTTAAAAAGGAGATAGAGCAGCTTTTAAACTAGATATTAGGGGAAAGCCGACAGTCGCCCAAGAGCGGATGGTTCGGAAGAATGTATCTTTGAAGGCTACTACCAAAAGCAGAGAGGTTAAACAAAAGAGTAAAGTAGCCCAAATGCCCTCAAGTATGGAGCAGACAGAGCTTAAAGATCCCAAATTACCCATGTCTAACAACAGCCAAATTAATATGAATAAAATACATTCTCTAAAGTGCTTGTATGCAAATGCTAGAAATCTAAAAAATCAGATGGGAGAGTTAGAATATATAGCACTAAATGAAAGGTTAGATATGATTGGAATATCAGAGACATGGTGGAAGGACGACAACCAGTGGGACACTGTGATACCTGGGTACAAACTATATCGTAATGATAGAGCTGACCAAATTGGTGGAGGGGTTGCTCTCTGTTAGAGAGGGCATTGAGTCAGAAAGGATTTGCAGGAAACAAAATCTGCTGTAGAATCTATATGGATTGAAATTCCATGTAAAAGGGGGAAGGCAATGGCAGTGTGGGGGTGCACTATCGAGCACCTGGCCAGAATGACCAAAGGGATGATGAAATGCTCAAAGAAATCAAGGAAGCTAACAAAAGTTACAGCACAGTAATAATAATGGGTGATTTCAACTACCCCGGTATCGACTGGGTCAGTGTCACGTCAGGACATGCTAGGGAGATAAAGTTCCTAGATGAAATAAATGACTGCTTCTTGGAGCAGCTGGTTCATGAACCGACCAGAGGGGAAGCCATATTAGACCTAATCCTTAGTGGAACACCAGATCTAGTGCAAGAGATAAGGTTGTTGGGGCCAGTTGGCAATAGTGATCATAGCATGATCGCCTTTGATTTAATTAGTGGAGGAGGGATAGTAGGGAAATCCACAGTACTACCTTTTAACTTTCGAAAGGGAGACTATGATAAAATGAGGAAAACAGTTAAGAAAAAACTAAAAGGAGCAGTTGCAAAGGTTAAAGACATACATCAGGCTTGGCTGTTGTTGAAAAATACTATTTTGGAAGCCCAGACCAGCTGTATTCCACGCTTTAAGAAAAGTGGAAGGAAGTCCAAAAAACTGCCAGCATGGTTTAAAGGTGAGGTCAGAGAGGCTGTTGTTGCCAAAAAAGCATCTTTCAGGAAATGGAAAAAAGAGCCAAACGACGAAACCTGGAAACAGCACAAGCACTGGCAAGTCAAATGCAAGGCATTGATAAGGCAGGCAAAGGGAGAATTCGAGAAGAAGCTTGCTGCAGAATCAAAGACGCGAAGTAAAGACCTTTTGAAGTATATTCGTAGCAAAAATCCTGTGAGAGAGTCAGTTGGTCCATTAGATGTTAAAGGAGCACTAAGAGGCGACAAGGCAATAGCGGAGAGACTGAATGAATTCTTTGCTTCAGTCTTTACTGAGGAAGATGTAGGGATGTTACCCATGACTGAAGTGGTATTTAAAGGTGCGGAAGAATTGAAGGAAATATCGATACATTGGGAAGATGTATTACAACTATTAGATAAGCTGAAGAGTAGCAAATCACCTGGGCCGGATGGTATACATCCAAGTGTGTTGAAAGAACTGAAATACGAGATTGCAGACCTGCTATTAGTAATCTGTGAACTATCATTAAAATCATCTCTAATTACCTGAAGATTGGAGGATCGCCAATGTAACACCAATTTTTCAAAAGGGTTCCAGGGGTGATCCGGGAAACTACAGACCGGTGAGCCTGACATCAGTACCGGGAAAAATGGTAGAAACCATCATAAAGAATAAAATTACTCAGCATGTAGATAGTCATGACCTAATGGGAGACAGCCAACATGGTTTTAGACAAGGAAGATCTTGTGTTACTAATCTGTTATGTTTTTTTGAAGGAGTGAATAATCAGGTGGACAAAGGTGAGTCGGTTGATATTGTGTATCTGGACTTTCAGAAAGCCTTTGACAAGGTCCCTCATGAGAGACGTTTGGCAAAACTAAAGAGTCATGGGATAGGAGGCAGTGTACTATTGTGGATCAGGAACTGGTTAAAAGATAGAAAGCAGAGGGTAGGGCTAAATGGCCAATTTTCCCAATGGAGAAAGGTGAATAGTGGTGTACCCCAGGGATCTGTGCTGGGTCCGCTGCTTTTTGACATAATCATAAATGATCTGGAAAGTGGAATAACGAGTGAGGTTATCAAATTTGCAGATGACACAAAACTATTTAAAGTTGTTAAAACCCAAGAGGATTGTGGAAAATTGCAAGAGGATCTTGATGAATTGGAAGACTGGGCATCAAAATGGCAGATGAAATTTAATGTGGACAAGTGCAAGGTTATGCACCTAGGGAAGAACAACCCAAACTATGGTTACACGATGCAAGGTTCCACATTAGAAACCACCACCCAGGAAAAAGATTTAGGCGTCATTGTGGATACCATGTTAAAACCCCTCGGCCCAGTGTGCAGTGGCGGCCAAGAGAGCAAATTGAATGCTAGTTATGATAAGGAAAGGAATGGAAAATAAAACAAAAGATATTATAATGCCTCTATATCGTTACATGGTGAGACCGCACTTTGAATATTGTGTGCAATTCTGGTCGCCGTATCTTAAAAAGGATATAGCGATTTTAGAAAAGGTTCAGAGAAGAGCCACCAAAATGGTAAAGGGGATGGAAGGATACTCCTATGAAGAAAGGCTAAAAAGGTTAGGGCTCTTTAACCTGGAAAAGAGGCGGCTGAGGGTCATATGATAGAAGTCTATAAATTAATGAACAGAGTGGAACGGGTAAACGTAGATCGATTGTTTACCTTATCAGAATATAGAAAGACTAGGGGACATGCAATGAAGCTACAGGGTAAACTATTTAAGACTAATAAAAGAAAATATTTTTTCACTCAACTTGTAATCAAACTCTGGAATTTGTTACCGGAGGATGTAGTAAAGGCTGTTAGTGTAGCTGGGTTTAAAAAAGGTTTGGACAAGTTCCTGGAGGAAGGTTCCATAAACCATTATTAAGAAGGGACCCAGGATAACAATGCTTGAACCAATACAAGCATTGTGGAACCTGTGTCCCTTGGGGAAACTGCTAGGTACATATGACCTAGATTGGCCACTGTTGGTAACAGAATACTGGGCTTGATGGACCTTGGTCTGACCCGGTATGGCATATCTTATGTTCTTATAAGGTTGCTTTTCACTGGTTCTCGAACCCTCTGGCTGATACCGCCAGCGACATTCAGTCGGCTTCTCAGCAACACAGTTTTTCTGTTTTCCAGTTGTATTCCAGATGCATAAACCAAAAATCCTCAAAACTATGCCATTTGTCACGGGGCTGCAGGCCTTCGCCTAGGGCCCCGAGGTTGGAGTTGCCTTGCTATCTTCTAGTAGTCAAAAATAGTCTCAAGTCGAGTGGTTAAGGCAAAACAAAACAAGGGCTTTATTCCCCTTCCCCCAAGGATATCATGTGCATAACCAAAAACAGGGAAAACAAAACAGTTTCTCTCAAAGAAAAATGTCTTCTTTTTCTTTGCTCTTTTTACAGGGCTTCAGCACAAAGACTCAATATCATACACAAGACATAATGTACAATCCATAGGAGCCTGTTCTGGAACCCTGGTGTTACTTTCCCATTGCATCTCCTCACCTTCAGCATACGTTGTGCTTGGGTTTAAACCTTCACAGTTGTTTTTATGAAAACCCCTCTCTGAAAGTTCAGATAGCGTACAGGGGCACAATTCTGTGCAAGTATGTTTAAGAGTACCTGTATCTGTAGGGTTGCCTCTCTAGCTCTCCTTTTCCACCCTCCAGTTGTTAGGGATTGTTTTATAGCTTCCTGCAGATATTTCTGGTCTGGAGCACTGCTCTGACCCTCCGTTCCGAATGGAGCTTCTAGCTTTCCCTCTCACAGTGCTAGGCTCCCACCTGTATAATTGTTGAGGTCTTTCCTCTAGCAGTGAGGACTGGGGACTTTCCTGCTCACTCGGTCTAGGCAGCCTCCTAGCCCCAGGTTGTGCCTTCCTTCTCTCTGAAGCACTGGCTTCTCTCCCTGGGCTGTAAACAGGTTCCTCGTAGGACCTCCAGCTACCGGCAGTCTGAGCACTTCCCCTGCCACGTTCCTCTGAAGCCTTGCCTCTGCTGCTTCCTGTTCCAGTGACACGCCAAGTGTTTCCTCTGTTCAGCAGGCTTCTCCCTCTGTGACCTCTGCCTCGCTGGTTGCTGACCTCTGCTCTCTCCTCCTGCTTCTCTTCCTCTTCCTCCTCCTTCCCTCTTGCTGGATCTACCAACCAGCTTTTATCTCCCTGTTCGCTGTAAGCTGACTGTGCTTTCTTGGACAGGTGATCATAATCAATCCCCCAAGCTTTCTGCTACGTCATAGCTTGGGTGTGGTAGTTCTGCTCCTCTGTTCCTTTGCTTCTCCTGAGCTGCACGTGCTGGCTGCCTAACAGATTCTAAGGTAAATTTCTCCTTTCTATCTATCTGCATAGGCTCTGTGTGGGCTTCTACGTCACAATGTATACTAACAGGTACTTTTTATTCCCTTGTCCCCAAAGGGCTCACAATCTAAGTGTACCTGAGGCAATGGAGAGTTAAGTGGCTTGCCCAAGGCCACAAGGAGTGGCCATGGGACTAGAGAACCCAGTCCCTCCTGCCTGAAGTTGCTTGTCCCCATGTGGGAATTGAACCCCTGGCCTTCCGTCCTGAGGTAACCTGTCCCAACCACTGAGCCACTCCTCCCTCCTTCCTTGATGATTCTCATTGCTCCCTAATGACTCGGAGAGGCATGGTTTCCTCTCCTCCTACAGCAGCGGTTCTCAACTAGTGGGTCGCGACCCCCACGAGGGTCGCCACAGGATTCAGCAGGGATTGCCTCACTCTGCTGTTTAAAAAAAAAAAAGCGCACAAGTTGCTGCCGCTGCCGAGTCTGCTTCTCGGCAGCGGCAAACTGACAGACCCCAATCTTCTGCAGCCACGGCTCCCTGTCTCTTAGGGAACGGCGGCTGTGCCTGTGAGTGAAGCCGTTGCGGAGCCTTTCTGTCTCTCAATGGGCTCCGTGCAGCATGCCATTGTCCCACCTCCAAAGGAAGTTGTTTACCACTTCCTTTGGAGGCGGGACAATGGCATGCTGCACGGAGCCCGTCGAGAGACAGAAAGGCTCGGCAATGGCTTCACTCACAGCAGGCACAGCCGCGGTTCCCTAAGAGGCAGGGAGCTGCGGCTGCAGAAGAACAGGGCAGTAGCAGGCAAACAGGGAGAGGGGAGGAGGGGGCAGGGAACCTGCAACGGGGCTGACATGAGGGAGGGAGAGGGCTGACATGGAGGGATGGATGGAGGGAGGGAAGGAGGGAGGGAGGGGGCTAACATGGAGGGAGGGGAGAGCTGATGGATTGATGGAGGGAGGGGGACTGATATGGACAAAAGGGGGCTGACATGGAGGGAGGCAGGGAGGGCTGACATGGACAGAGTGGGGCTGACATGGAGGGAGGGAGGGGGTGACATGGAGGGATGGATGGAGGGAGGGAGAGATGGGTCTGACATGGAGGGAGGGGGGGCTGACATGTACGGAGGGGGGGCTGACATGGAGGGAGGGAGGGGGCTAACATGGATGGATAGAGGAAGGGAGGGGGGCTGACATTGATGGATGGATGGAGGAAGGGAGGGGGGCTGACATTGATGGATGGATGGAGGAAGGGAGGGGGGCTGACGATTGATTGATTGATGGATGTATGGAGGGAGGGGGACTGACATGGAGGGGGGCTGACATGGATGGAGGGAGGGAGGGAAGGGGCTGACATTGATTGATGGATAGATGGAGGAAGGGAGGGGGGCTGACATGGATAGAGGGGGGGCTGACATGGACAAAGGGAAGAGACGGGGACATACTGGACAGACGGGGGATAAATGCTGGACAGAAGGGAGAGACAGTGCGGGTTAGGATTATAATGGGAAGATGGGGGGACTAGAACTGGTAATGGGTTGATTAGGGAAGGCTAGGACTGGGAATGGACTGATCAAGGGGGTGTTGGGACTGGTAATGTGCTGATAGGGGGGTAGGATTAGTAATGGACTGATGGGGGGCTAGCATTGGAAATGAGCTGATCGTGGAGGTTAGGACTGGAAATGGGCTGACTAGAGGAGGCTAGGACTGGTAATGGGCTGATTGGGGGGGGGGTAGGACTGGTAATGGGCTGATTAGGGGAGCCTAGCACTGGTAATGGGGTTGAGGAGGGACTAGCATTGGAAATAAGATGATTAGGAGAGGCTAGCACTGTAATGGGGTTGAGGAGGAACTTGCACTGGAAATGGGCTGATATAGGAGACTAGGACTGGTAATGGGCTGATGGGGGGTAGGACTGGTAATGGGCTGATTAGGGGAGCCTAGCACTGGTAATGGGGTTGAGGAGTGACTAGCACTGGAAATGAGCTGATTAGGGGAGGCTAGGACTGGTAATGAGCTGATGGGGGGGGGGTAGGATTGGTATTGGGATGATTAGGGGAGGCTAGCACTGGTAATGGGGTTGAGGGGGGACTAGCGCTGGAAGCGAGCTGATTGGGGGCTTTGACTGGGAATGGGCTGATTGTGTGGAGGGGAGGATAGAGCTGCTGGCCCTGGAAGAAAACTGGGGGCTAAGGCTACAAATGGGCTGATATGAGGGGATGGGAGAATGGAACTGGAAGGGAGTGGATCTGAGAGGGGCTGCGATGGTATTTGTACTAGAAGGAGGGGGACTGGAAGGGAATGGACACCAGTGGCAGTCATGGGAATGCAAGTTGACATTGGAAGGTACTGAGAGTGAGGACTGGAAAGGGGTGATACTGGGGAGGGTTACTGGGACTGGAAATAGACTGATGGAAAGAAGTGAAGACAATGAAAGAAGAGATAAGAAATGGCAGATGGACCATAGACCACAGAAAGAGAGCTAAGGGAAGACAGGAAAGCAGAAGCCTCAGATCGGGACCAGCATGATCAGAGAGTAAATTGGTCAGACAACAAAGGTAGAAAAAATAATTTTATTTCACATTAGTGATTTGACTACAAAATCATCATAATTTTGAAATCAAATATTGTTATTGTGGTTTAAATAAGTAAATTTTATAAATAAAAACATATTGCAAAGGCCTATAGTATATTAATAATTCAACAAATGTTTACAGCGACAATGCGTTAACGATAAAGGAAGAGAGACGCATTTGATTTTATCATTGGGGGTCACCACAAGTTGACCAATGGTAAAAGGGGTCACGGTACAAAAAAGGTTGAGAAACCACTGTGCTACAGCTTTCCATTCAGGAATTGCTACAGCTCGGCCACACGCCTGATCTCGTAATGCAGGAAGATGGGAGGATGATGCACCCCAGCATCCGATCCTTGGCCCTCACAGCATGGATGTTGAGAGGCTAATGTTGTCTGGACCTGCTAAAGGGTGTAACAGATGTTCTTTTGGTCTCCAGGAGAGCCTGCATGAGAAAGTCTTACTCTTGCAAGTGGAAGAGGTTTGCTGTCTGGTGTGAGGGTCAGACCCTACTGTAGATCCTTTCGTTTGTTCCACACAAAAGATCCTAATAGATGCTGGGGAGCGTTGCTGCATGGGGCTCCATTGGGGATGTCACCCATATGTGAGGGCTTATTCCTGCTGTCCACCGAAAACACCTGCTACAGGTGAGTAACTACCTTTTATGTTGGCTGCTCTCCATTCTTCAGGTACTACAAATGATTTTAATGATGCAGACGTACTATTAGCAATCAGTGAACAACTCATTTTTGAGTTCTTTCAGCACTCGGGTATGTATGCCACCTGGTCCAGGCTTATTGAGATTTGTTTCAATTCCTCTGATACATTGCCTTTAAATATAATTTCTGGTATGCGTAACTTCCCTATGTCTGCTTCAATAAAGACTGAAACAAAGAATTCATTCACTGCCACTGCCATTCTCTTCCCTCTTTTACATGTGATTTCTATCCATAGAGATTCTTTGTTGTATTTAGTTTCTTGCAAAACGTTTTTTTTCTCCAGAAACAAGCAGGAAGTCAGTCCTCACATATGGGTGTCGACGCTGGCGGAGCCCTCATGGAAGCAGCTCCCCAGATTTCAAAGAAAGCCTTTGGGAGATGCCACCATGCATGCACGGTCCCCTTCCCGCCCAAGGGTGCCATCTTACTCATTCTCCCCTTTTCCGCGGAGCCCTACAGACATTTGTCTTTCTTCCCAAGAAAAATGTTGATTTCTTTGTGTACTTCTGTGTACCATCCGGTTAGCCCCGGTCCCTTTCCCGCCACTGAGTCCCCGTCGCCTTGGCTTCGGAACTCGGAACCTGTTTAGTTAGGTTTTTTCATCCACGCGGTTTTGCTCCTTTTCTAACCGTTGGCCACGTCTAAGGTCTTCAACCGCACTGGGGCTTTTTTGCACCAATAGCCACCGGATTTGGTGCTCCAGGAACATATCCCGTACTGACACTCAGTATTGTTGCCTCAGGTGTCTGGGTGCAGATCATGACCCAGAGGCGTGCTCCATGAGCAAAAAAATGTCTGCTAAGGCCATCCAGAGTTGCCGGCAAAAGCAGGATGACATCTTCCTTAGGTCAGACTCAGCCTTGGTATCCCCGGTAGCCGCACGCTCTAAGGTGTTGCACGGATCCTCGGAGTCATGTAAAGCCCCTGCAGTGCCCTAGTGGGCACACGGACACTCTGATAAGGGTTCCCCGGAGTGAGAGCATAAGAAAAAAGAAATCTTTGAGGACCTTTTCCTGGGAAGGGGACTCGCAAGGCAAGTCCCCTCGAGGTCCCACAGCCCTCAGAGGGTTTCTGAGGAGTCGGAGCGGCCAGCCAAGGTACCCAGGACAGACGCTGAGGCCGCCAGCGACGGATCTCAGACCGCTGAGGCCCATCTTTTCAAGGACTCCCTCTCCTTTCCGACACCTGAACCAGTCACCCTGGCCTCTGTGTCAAAGGCTGCAACTCCTGAGTGGGAAGTCAGGATGATGGCGTTGGAATGCAGCGTTTCTGCATTCCTTGCCTCGCAGCAAGCATTGATGCCCGGCCCTGCCGGCATACACGCTGAGACTGCAGGGACCTCGATGTTGAGGACTCCCCAGGCTGCCGAAGAGATCCTCGAGAGCCCCATGCCTTGAGTCGAACCTCAGCGAGGGTTTCAATCCCGCTATCAGTCCTTGGGAGTGAGATCTTCCCTGGCAAGCACCTCTGGCTCCGGCCAAGCCCCAGCCGTGATTCATCGAAGGACGGATCCAGCTCAGAGCTGTTTGGCCTCGAGTTCTCGATGGACTACTCGGACTGGGAGTCCAAAGATGAGGCTTCCCTGGAGACACGAGCACACCATGACCTCCCCTCGGAGCCATTCCCGCCAGCATCGATGCGCCGGTCCCCGCCCAAGGACACCTCGTTCCTCAAGTTTGTCCGCGATATGGTGAAGGCGCTGTCCCTCACCATGGAGTCGGAAGAGGACCCCCGCACGGAGGAACTCAAAATCCTCCAGAATCAGGCTCCACCCAAGGAGGCCCTCACGGTCCCCGTCCCCTCCATTCTCGGGTGCCTCCTTCTCTAAATGTGGGAAATGCCGGCATTGGTGCCGATTGTGAGCCAATTCCTGGACACTATGTTCCTGGTTTAGCGAGGGCCCGGCTTCGGGAAGGTGCATTTCCCTCACTCCTCCATGGTGGTCGAGTTGGCCATCCGTCAACAAAATAGCCCAAAGACTGACTCTTCAGTGCTCTCGGGCAGGGAATCCCATGCCCTCAACGCCCTTGGGCTTAAATATTACTAGGGCTTGATGCTAGCGTGCCGTATACAAGCATATCAGTTGAATATCGGCATGTACCTCTGAGACCTAACCAAAGAACTCGAGGGGTTCTCAACGGTTCTCAAGGGGGACCACCCCCAATGCTTCCAGACCCTCACAAAGTCTGTTGGGGAGTGCTTAAAATATTTGTCTCAGACAGCCTACAACAGCAGAGACCAACCCGAGGGTGGCCGCTGCAGGCATCGGGTGCTTGATGCCAGTCCTGGCTCCAGGCATCGGACCTCAAGCAATGGGTCCAGGAAAAATTCCTTGATGTCCCTTGCTTCTATGAAAATCTCTTTGGCAAGCCGATGGAGGGTAAGGCAGTAGAGATCAAGACAGAGTATGACACCAGGATTTGACTTGAGGAAGGCCTCCACTCTTCCCAGGAAGAAGCCATCAGGGAAAAGGCCTTCCACTGGAAAGGCCAGCCTTAACGAGGTTATCCCCATATCAGGCCTCCCAGACCTCTCAGCAGAGTCATCAGGGCAAGGGAGCAGGCCAGGGCCCACATAAGCCTAAAGGACCCAAGCCCCAAACACCAGCTCCAGCCCAGACTGTGTTGCAGTTTTGACTCCCAGACATAGCCTCTCTTCCCATCAGGGATCAGCTACCAATGGGGGGTGCCTGATTCATTTTGCCCACCGGTGGGCCATCACCACCGACTCCTGGGCTCTTCAGGTGGTTAGGGAAGGTTACCTCCTTCATCTGGACCAGACGCCCCCCCCCACTTTCTTTTCAGGAGAGCCCCCTCGGACTCCCCTGTACCAGGCCCTGCTACTGTAGGAACTTGCAGGCCTTCTCAGGGACAGGACTGTGGAGCCTGTACCACACCACCTAAAAGGAAATGGGTTCTACTCCAAGTACTTCCTGATCCCAAAAAGAGCAGGAGGCCTAAGGCCCATCCTAGACTTGAGAAACCTGAACATATTCCTGGTGTGGGAAAAGTTCAAAATGCTCTCCCTTGGAATATTGCTGCCCTACTTCTGGCAGGGAGATTGGCTATGCTCCTTGGATCCTTAAGAATGCTTATATTCACATCCTTATTCAGGATACTCCGCCAGCTATCCATAAACAACATATCCTGCAAAAATAGTTTAGGCTCCTTAATTATTCTTAACCACCGCAGGATCATTTTAGGGGGCAATTTCTCCAAATGAATGAGTTTTGCACAAACCATGACAGTTATGAACCTCACTTCTAAGCCAGGATATGTGGAGTATGATCTCGGTTTCTCAAATTTACAGCTAATGCTTGGCGTAGTACTTGCATCGTGCCAAAGAGAACCTCCTTCTGGAGTTCTCCTCTTTCTTTCATTTTTTGGCAGATCCTCTTTGTATACCCTCTTTATTTAAATATAGGGTTTGTAGCATAAAAATAGCAGTACATTATCTCCTCTTTATCTGCAGAAGTCCACTCATAGTTAATCCTCTTAACTTTTTCATTAATTTCTGTGGTTTATCTCCTACCATAGTGGGTCCAGGAACAGGCTCATCAAGGCCTTTATCTGTAGCATGGATGGTATCTATATCTGCAGTACTTGCACTATTGCAACCACCACCATTGGCCCTAATGCGTAAGCTACGGGTGGGCACCTTTTTTCGTTCTTACCATACGTCAACTGTAATGTTGCCTTGCTGAGATTTCATAAAGCTGTTATACAACAGGGTCACCACGTGAAGATACTCGGCAAGACTTGGGGAGAGACCTTTATTCTCTCCCCTAAAAAGATGTATATCAAGTCACTGTCATATTTTACTCTGAGCATATTGTGCCGATGCATCACCATGTAGCTCCGCTCTAATCAGATGCTGGCATATATTGATTAATGCTGGTCAAGTAGTTGGATTGTCCATCTCCTCTAATTCATTAAACAAAAAAGATCTTTGTAACTAGCCTTCTGGTTATTGGTGTAGCTAGACATATTGCCCCAAGGTGTTTTGATAGCCATCTTTAATTCATAAACATATAATCAAACAATCCGATTAATAAAAGCTTCAATCTTCAGGAAACTCATATACTGATATTAGATAGCGTGTTATTGATATTATGCGGCAATCCTGGAGAAGGGGCGATTTTGTACAATTTCTGAATATGAAAGACCATGCTTGGATATATTGGCTTGAAATGATAGGGCTTTATGGCTTTAATCAAGAGAGTGAATGGATGACGTTGATATGAATACGATTGATGGATAACAATCTTGTGCTGGGAGGTATGGTTAGTGCTGTCTCAGCTTGGCGTTTTTCTGAAGTTAAAAGAAAGAAGCCAGATGTGCTGAATGGTGTGAAAATTTCAAATGAGGAGGGACCTCAGAAATTTTGAACTCTATCCCTGATTCAGATATGATTTTCGAAATGCAATATTGCATCGGATGTGTTTTGAAAATATGTATCATGTTGTGTGAATTGTATAGTAGATTGTTTGACATTTTTTGAAGCAGCCAAGTGAAGTACTCTGGCCAAATTAGTTTTGTAAAAATCTGTTAGATGAGATGATATGTCGTTACCAAGAGCTGGATGGATGTATAACGTTTTAATAATTTTGATGAAAACTATATGAACTGTAGGACTGATGATGATGATATGAGATGAGTTTGGCTTGTTAGCCTGTAAATCTGAGCTTAGCTTTCCTGAAGTTGTTCACTCATGTATTTTGAGGTCCTTTACTTAAATTTAAATGTATCTTATTATATTTGTTATTTTGAAAATGGAAACTGTGATATTGAACTGCTTATACTTGATATGAGTTTCCTGAAAATTGAAATTTTTATTAATCATTTTTATAAAATAGGGACCTTTGTGAATGTCACATAGCTCCCTATTATAAAAGTACCCCATGAGTCTTCGTAAGAATGTCACATATTTGGTGTGCACTATACAAATTAATGTTTGTTTTCTTTAGGATACAGACATGCACTATGAACAAACAGATACATCTGCCATGGCTCGGACATCAAATCTTAATGAAGAACTTGGTCAGGTAAAAATCTTGTTTCTATTAATTGTGAAAGAAAAATAATTAGTACAGTGTCCGTCCTGGCATTGACAGGTTTCATGAAAACAGATCCAACAAACAAAAAAAACTGTACTAAAAGATAGGTAAACACACTTCAATATAGCACAAAAATTAAATTAAAAAAGCACATAAAACCTAAAATGGTTATATTTGGACATAACATTTGCATCAGGGATAAGAAATACAATAAGGGGGTCATTTCAGAACACGAATAAGGGGTTTGTATTTGCAATGGGACGTTTGTGCCGGAAACGTTCCCGACCGTATTCTGAAAAGCTGCTGTCATACACATACATGGTGCTAGCACAGGGATCTCAGAACGTGCCTAGAAGTGTCGGAACAGGTGCATGGTCGGCTGCAGATACACAGAAAGTGCATTCAGGAAAGGCCCATGTATGTTTTAAGTGTTTCCTGGAACTGTCCATGTTGTTTCTGCATGAAATAAAGCTAGGACTTAGAAAACATTCTGCTGTGCTCTTCAATTTGTCCCATATAGAAGAATGGTTTGAAAAGCATGTGTTGAATTGGTGTGACTGCAGTCTGGTAAAATACAAGATGCAGTTACAAAGAACAGAAAGCAGAGGTGAGGGAATGTAAGGTAAAGAAACATTTATAAAAACCCTTACAGAAATGTTAAGAAGAGCAATAGTGTTTGTTCAGACTATGCTGAAATGTACTGTTTGTGCTAAAACAGCTGATCCAGGGGGACCCTCACAAATCCTGTGTTCTAAAAACTGGGACTGCTGATGTAAGAATAGCATATGAGTGAGTCTGGAAATAAATCATGTTGCAATGAGAAAGGGAGATCAAATGTGTAGTCCTGGGATGTCATGCCATTAAGGCATAGCAGCTGTTAGTCATAGATTTGGTTCAGCAGAATGATGTCTTCTATGACCTCAAGTATGTGTGTTGTGGGGGCAGCACGGGAGGATCTGGTGTGCTGATTTGCAATTCAGAGAGGCCATAAATGGCTGGCTGGTATCTGGATCATATGGATGACCGCATTGTCAAGAGGTGCCATTGTGATAGGGCAGCCATACATCATACATAAGAACATAAGATATGCCATACTGGGTCAGACCAAGGTCCATCAAGCCCAGTATTCTGTTTCCAACAGTGGCCAATCTAGGTCATACGTAACTAGCAGTTTCCCCAAGGGACACAGGTTCCACAATGCTTGTATTGGTTCAAGCATTGATATCCTGGGTCCCTTCTTAATAATGGTTTATGGACCTTTCCTCCAGGAACTTGTCCAAACCTTTTTTTAAACCCAGCTACACTACAGCCTTTACTACATCCTCTGGTAACAAATTCCAGAGTTTGATTACACGGTGAGTGAAAAAATATTTTCTTTTATTAGTCTTAAATAGTTTACCCTGTAGCTTCATTGCATGTCCCCTAGGCTTTCTATATTCTGATAAGGTAAACAATCGATCTACGTTTACCCGTTCCACTCCGTTCATTAATTTATAGACTTCTATCATATCTCCCCTCAGCCGTCTCTTTTCCAGGTTAAAGAGCCCCAACCTTTTTAGCCTTTCTTCATAGGAGTAGCCTTCCATCCCCTTTACCATTTTGGTGGCTCTTCTCTGAACCTTTTCTAAAATTGCTATATCCTTTTTAAGATATGGCGACCAGAATTGCACACAATATTCAAGGTGCGGTCTCACCATGGAACGATATAGAGGCATTATAATATCTTTTGTTTTATTTTCCATTCCTTTCCTTATCATACCTAGCATTCTATTTGCTCTCTTGGCCGCCGCTGCACACTGGGCCGAGGGTTTTAACATGGTATCCACAAGGACGCCTAAATCTTTTTCTTGGGTGGTGGTTCCTAATGTGGAACCTTGCATCGTGTAACCATAGTTTGGGTTGTTCTTCCCTAGGTGCATAACCTTGCACTTCTCCACATTAAATTTCATCTGCCATTTTGATGCCCAGTCTTCCAATTTATCAAGATCCTCTTGCAATTTTCCACAATCCTCCTGGGTTTTAACAACTTTAAATAGTTTTGTGTCATCAGCAAATTTGATAACCTCACTCGTTATTCCACTTTCCAGGTCATTTATGAATATGTCAAAAAGCAGCGGACCCAGCACAGATCCCTGGGGTACACCACTATTCACCTTTCTCCATTGGGAAAATTGGCCATTTAGTCCTACCCTCTGCTTTCTATCTTTTAACCAGTTCCTGATCCACAGTAGTACACTGCCTCCTATCCCATGACTCTTTAGTTTTGCCAAAAGTCTCTCATGAGGGACCTTGTCAAAGGCTTTCTGAAAGTCCAGATACACAATATCAACCGACTCACCTTTGTCCACCTGTTTATTCACTCCTTCAAAAAAACATAACATCCCCCAGATTGTGCCATGAGGCCAACATCCTTCGCCAGTCCAGGTTCTATGCAAGCTGCAAGAGTGGTGATACATCTGGAGGCTGGCTACCTGAGTATGATGGCACAGGGATCCTCCCTCCCATGCCTACACAGGCCTGACCAGGGGAGCAGTGCCACAAAGCAGACTGTGGGAAGGCAGACAGGGTTGCCCCACAGATAGCGGATGTATATAGACTGATATACACCATGATGGGACAGGTGTGGCTGCTGTGAGAAATGCCAGAACCCAGATCTGTGGGAATCAGATGCCATAGCCGGAAGGCCATACTGCTATCACTACTGCTATGGCTGATAATTTATATAGCGCTACAAGGCATACGCAGTGCTGCACAGACAAACATAAAAGATGGTCCCTGCTCAGTAGAGCTTACATTCTAGTCAAAACCCAGCAACACAGCAGCCGTGGACAGGATACATTTTGGGGGAATGGTAAGGAAACACAAGGACGCTTAGGCGGTTCAGATCCTAAAGCAGCAATGAAGAGATAAGCAATCAGCCTGGATTTGGGAAGGGCCAGAGAAGAATTTCTTGCCTGATGTGCAGACTCAGGTAGTTTGTTCTAGGCATAGGGAGCAGCAAAGTGAAAGGAGCAAAGTCTGGATTTGGCAGTAGAAGAGAAGGGCACAGATAAAAGCAATCTAGCCAAAGAGCGGAGCTTTAAAGAAGGGGTTTAAGGAGACATAAGAAGGGAAAGATAGTGTGGAGCAGCAGAATGAGTAGACTTATAGGCCATAGGCACAAAAAGGGCATACATTTGTTGCTCAGCAATATTATTCATTCTTTGAGGAACTGCAATGTTAGTTTTGGGTTTGGTGCACTTGGTAAGGGTCCATTTTAGCAGTTTAAAGCGGGTTTGTAGAAATGACCAAGGCAGGAATCACTGGGGCCAGTTCGTAATGCCAAGTACCATTTGATGCAAGGTATGTTCTGACATAAATGTTTATATTTACATTCTCTTATACCATATTAGGGTGCACTGGGATTACCTAGCACTTTTCAGGGCCTGTAGAGGACTAGTATGTGGTCTACGTTGCAGCAGCAGTCATTTCTCATTGATATTTATGTCTAGTTTGTATCAGCACACTACTGTCAGTGTGAAGAGCAGCTTAGGAGATGCACGTTTTTCCCGAGGAGCGTGGTGTCTGTGGAGACGGGCAGGATTCCAAACATGTAACTTTTCAGAATACAGTGGGTGCGGGGACATCCAAAATGTTTACCCATGTCTGATAATATTGACGGGGTATGTGTTTCTGCATTATATTGCATGACCTGGTGCATGCACCTTTACATGGGCCGTGCGCTGGGTGCATGTGCGGGCCGGCTGAATAGTGCTTTGCCCGTGCCATGCCAAATATATCTACCTCCCTGATTCTGGACCCACAGGCACATCTGGACCCGCGGATGCTGAATTAAGTTCAAACTGGACCCGTTCTTAATTTAGATGTGTCGGCGGGCCAGATGTGCGTGTTATGGAATTGGCCTCCATGCGAATAAATGCATGCATAAACATAAATGTGTGTGCTGAATTGATTATTACAGTCTGAAAAAGGAAAGGCTGGATTGGTTATTATAACTGTCTGGAAAACTAAAACAGACAAAATAAAAACTAAGAAAATTAAAAGCAATGATTGCATAACTATGCAACTGGTCATAGGTCATCTGTTCTGTTCACATAAATAGATGCAACCAAAGTTGTGAAGTGTCTGTACCAGAGCTTTATCTTTAATCTCAAAAACGGCAGAATCCCTTGGCTAAATCTCAAGAGGGCAAAGGAGCTTATAGAAATGATGGTGACATTTTACTTATCTTTTCCTTTAAGTCCTGCTAGCCCAGTCCAGACAAGTGGGTTGTATTCCCCTACTAGCAGATTGGTGGAGGCAACCAATGAAAAGCCCAGGTTTCAATAACATTATTCCCATGCCTCTATACACATCAGCCACCAGAGGTCTCTTCAGTATCCATCTCAAAGTATATATGAGAACATGGCAAGTCTCATACAACCTCAACATGGGAAACAGTGAGCAATCAGCAATAGAGAATTAATGTACAGGAAAGCATAAAGAGAAGGCGGTCAGTAGAAGTTGACTTGCAAAGCCAAGTATAGAAACCATAGAAATATAGAAACATGATGGCAGAAAAAGACCATATGGCCTAGCTAGTCTGCTGTTCCATATCAACTGCTATAGTCCCCCTTTTTCCTTTTAGAGATCTTCTCTGTTTGTCCTATGCTTTCTTGAATTCAGATTCTTGCCTCGTCTCTACTACCTCAATTGGGAGACTATTCCATGCATCTACTACTATTTCCATAAAGAAATTTTTCCACACATTATTCCTAAGTCTATCTCCTTTCACACTCATCCTATATCCCCTCATTGCAGAGGTTACTTTCAATTGAAAGAGGCTCTCTTCTTGTGCATTTATGTCATGAAAGTATTTAAAAGTCTCTATCGTATCTCCTTTATCCCGCCTGTTCTCAAAAGTATACATATTGAGTTCTTTAATTCTGTCCCGATATGGCTTATAATGAAGACAACTGACCATTTTATTAGCTACCCTCTGCCTCGACTCCATTCTGTTTATATCCTTTTGAGGGTGTGGTCTCCAGAATTACATACAGTACTCCAAATGAGGTCTCATCAAAGACTTCTACAGAGGCACTATCACCTCTTCCTTCCTGCTGGCCATTCCTCTCCCTATGCACCCAAGCATCCTTCTGGCTTTCACTGTCTCCACTTTAAGGTATCAGAAACAGTCACGCCCAGGTCTTGCTCTTCTTTTGTGGAGAGAAGTACTTCACCCCTTCTACTGTATCGCTCCCTTGGATTTTTGCATCCCAAATGCATGACCCTGCATTTTTAGCGTTAAATTTCAGCTGTCAAATTCTCGACCATTCTTAATCAGTTAAATCCCTTCTCATGTCATCTACTCCTTCCTGATTGTCTATGCTATTGCAGATTTTGGTATCATTTACAAAGAGACAAACCTTAGCTGACAGCTCTTCCACAATATCACAAACAAAAGTTTTAAAAAGAATTGGACTAAGGACAGAGACCTGAAGCACACCACTGGTAACATCCTCCTCCTCAGAATGAGCTCCATTTACCAGTACCCTTTGTCGCCTCCCACTCAACCAATTTCTAACCCAGTTGCTCACTTTAGAGCCCATCTGTAGGGTGCTTTATTTATTTATAAGTCGTCTGTGCAGAACAGTGTCAAAGGCTTTACTAAAATCTAAGTATACCACATCTAGGGCTCTCCCTCTGTCCATCTCTCTGGTCACCCTGTCAAAAAAATCAATCAGTCTGACAAGATATGCCTCTAGCTAAACCCATGCTGCCTCGGCTCCTGCAACCCATTGAATTCCAGAAAACTCACTGTCCTCTATTTTAGCAGTGTTTCAATTTAATTTACTCATCACAGAGGTTAGACTAACCAGCCTGTAGTTCTTAACCCCATCCTTATTTCTGTTTTTATATAAAGGGACCACAATGTGTCCTCCTTCTGTCCTCTGGGTCCATTCCCAACTCTAAAGAAGCATTGAAATGGTCAGATGGTAGAGCCACTAGAACTTCCCCAAGTTCCTTCAATACTCTGGGATTTATCCCATCTGGCCCACTCGCTTTCTCTACTTTTACTTTAGCTAGTTTCTCATGAACACAGTCTTCTGAAAATGATTAAGTATTCCCTTCACTTCTGTTCCCATCTGTGGATGTTTTCTGGGGTGCTGCCCTTCATCTGTTGAATACAAAACAAAAACATCTGTTAAGCAAGTCTGCTTTATCCTCATCAGCTTCTACATATTCCTCTCCTTCAACCTTGAGTCTGACAATACCACTTTTGCACTTCCTGCTCCTGCTAACATATTTAAAAAATATCTTGTCTTCCTCCTTTTTATTGCCTTGGCTATTTCTTCTTCTTTTTGTATCTTTGCTTTCCTGACTGCATTCCTAGCTTCTCTAAGCTTTTTCGAAATATTCACGCTTGAATTCCTCTCTCTGTGACCTCTTGTATTTTTTGAAGATCACCCTCTTTTTTTTTTTCACCTTTTCAGCTACTTTTCAGAACCATAGTAGCCTCCTTTTCCTATCACTTTTATTTACCTTTCTAACAAAATGCTTTGTTCCCTTAAAATATCCCCTTTCAGTTTTGCCCATTGCTTTTCTACATCCCCCAGCTGTTCCCATCCCACTAACGACTCCTTGAGTTATTGTTTTATCTTGGCAAAGTTAGTTTTCCTAAAGTCTAAGACCCTCATTTTTGAATGGACTTTCAGCCCTACTCCTAATACTGAAACACAACATCTGGTGGATGCGAGATGATCTTCCACTTCCAGAAACACTTTCCCCATTGGTAGCACCAGGTCCAGTATGGCCCCTTCACTTGTAGGTTCCTTTCCATAAGGATTTTGCATTGTATTTTTTTCAGCACAGCTTTTATCCTTCTTGACTCTGCCATTGTTAACATGTAGTGCCACCTCTCCACCCTTTAGATCCATACTGCTATAGTGTACCCTGATATCACTGTTTTCTCCAGGACCAAGCAGGAAGTCAGTCCTCACATATGGGTGATGTCGGCGCCGACGGAGCCCCCATGCGGAGCATTTCCCCAGCTTTCAAAGAAAGCCTTTGGGAATGCAGCGCGCATGCGCAGTCCCCTTCCCGCACAAGGGTGCCATCTTGCTCAGTCTTCTTTTTTCCGCGGAGCCCGACAGACGTGTTTCGTTTTCACCCGAGGAAAAAGTTGATTTTGTTCTGCATGGACCCGTTTTCTTCGGTTCGACAACGGTTTCCCTTTCCCGCCTGGGCCCGATACATCGGTATTGAGCCCGGACTTCTTTTTTCGGTTGGCGTACGCGCCATTTTTCTGTTTTCACTGGCAGCCCTGTCTTTTGACCTCGCAGGGGCCCTTTTTCCCCCGATGGCTGCCAGCGGGTTTAAAAAGTGTGATCGGTGTAAGAAACATATGTCTCTCACCTACACACATGACTGCTGCCTCCGGTGCCTCGGACCCGATCATGACCCGATGATCTGTGGCCCGTATGGGAAAATGTCCTCGAAGGCGTTGAGGAGTTGGCAGCACCAAAAGGAAAGAATCTTCTCTGACTCCGCGTCCGGACGGGCCCGGACTTCGTCAGAGGCCTTGACGTCTCGGGACTCCGGCCCCGAGCAGCGCCGAGGCTCCTCTGAGAGGGGGTCTCCCTCACGGGAGCATTGCAAGGAGAAAAAACCCGCGAGGGCAGCGTCAGTGGATGCACTTGGCTCCTCGACGGCCAAGTCACATAGTCCCGAGCGCCGTCCCGGGTCTTCGGAGTCGGAGAGGCCTGCAAAACAACCTCATGTGGAGATGGAGTCCCCGGGTCACGTGAGTACTGTAGTCCTCGTGGACTCTCCTCCAGGGGAGCCAATGTCGGGCCTGACGCCGTCGGGGCCCGAGTCGGGGGCTGCTGAGTCTCCTGAGCTCGGACTCAGGTTGACGGCCTTGGAGTGCAGCTTGGCTGCCTTCATGGAACAGCAGCGGGCACTGATCACCGGTATCACCGGTGCATCTGCCCAGACCACCGGGATATCAACGTCCAAGTCGACCCCGGAGGCCAAGCCGATCCTCAAGTCCATACGCGCTCGAGTCGATCCTTGGCCAAGGTCTCCCTCGGCCTCCCGCTCGGGACCGAGGTCATTGGCGCCGGTACCCTCGGCGTCGGGGCGGATGGCATCGGTGCCTGTCCGACCGGAGCTGCTTGATTCCTCCTCCGAGGGGTCCAGCTGGGAAACAGAGGATGAGGAGTCACCCGACACCTTTCGGACTCGGTGTGTCCCATCGGACTCGCCGGAGTCCAAGCCTCGGAGACGGTCCCCCCGGAGGATACCCGGTTCTCGGACTTCGTGCGGGATATGGCCAAGGCCTTGGCCTTCCCCGCGGACCCCGAGGAGGAGCCTCGAGCCGAGGAGCTCGAGGCCCTACAGTATGACTCTCCCCCAAAGGAGACCTTTACTGTACTGGTTCCTCCGATGCTGGAACGGTTGCTCTTCCACATGTGGGAGGCGCTGGCCTCAACGCCGGTTTTGAGCAAGCGGGCCGATTCCATCTATCGAGTCCGCAAGAGCCCCAGGTTCCAAAAGGCACAATTACCGCACCACTCCATGGTTGTGGAATCGGCCATGCATCGTCTGAAGAGTCAGAAGATGCACTCCTCGGTGCCTCCTGGCCGGGAAGCCCGGAAACTGGATGCCCTTGGTAAGAAGTGCTTCCAGGGCTCTATGCTTGCTTGCTGTGTCCAGACCTACCAGCTGTACATGGGCATGTACCTTCGAGACCTGGCAAAGGAGATTGCCGGGTTCTCTGCTGGTCTCTCCGAGGAACCTTTGCAGAGGTTCAATGCTCTGTCATCAGGTATTCGTGAGTGCTTGAAGTTTATCTCTCGAGCAGCCTATGATGGCTTCGAGGCTTCGGCCCGAGTAGCCACGGCCGGCATCGGTGCACACTGTCAGGCCTGGCTACAGTCATCGGACCTCGAGCCATGGGTGCAGGACAAGTTGGTCGATGTCCCCTGCTGAGGCGAAAACCTCTTTGGCAAGCCCATGGCTGAAAAGGCTGCAGAACCCGAGACCGAGACTCTTACCCGGACAAGGTTGTCCAGGAAAACCTCTGCCCCTTCTCAGAAGAAGGGCTCGGGAAAAAAGACCTTTTACCTGAGGAAGTCATCTGCCTATAAACAGTACCCTCATTTTCAGGCCTCTGTAGCTCCCCAACAGGGTCAGCAGGCCTAGGGGCAGGGACATGGGCCCCGTAGGCAGAAGGCCCCCAAGCCACCAGCTCCGGCTCCTGCTCAGCAGGGAGTGGGGTTTTGACTCTAGTGGCATAGCCTCTCCTCCTCCTCTGCTGGCCCTTATCAGCACAGGAGGCCGCCTGGCCCTGTATGCCCACAGGTGGCCAGCCGTAACAAGGGATACCTGGGTACTAAGCATAGTCCAGAAGGGCTATCTCCTCCACTTCCACCAGGTACCCCCCTCCTATTTTCCAGGGGAGCCTCCAAGACTCCCTCTGCACAGGACTTACTCCTGCAGGAGTTAGCAAGTCTTGTAAAGGAACAGGCAGTGGAACCGGTGCTCCACCACCTGAGGGGTCAAGGCTTCTGTTCCAGGTACTTTCTGGTACCAAAACGAACAGGAGGCCTCAGACCCATCCTAGACTTGCGGAATCTAAACAAGTTCCCGGAGAGGGAAAAGTTCAAGATGCTTACCCTTGGAATCCTGCTGCCCTACCTCCAGCAGGGAGATTGGCTATGCTCCTTAGATTTAAAGGATTCTTATACTCACTTCCTTATTCATCCAGACCACAGACAGTATCTCAGATTTGTAGTGGGAGGAAACCATTACCAGTACAGAGTACTGCCTTTTGGCCTAACCTCCGCCCCCAGGGTATTCACCAAGTGCCTGGCGGTGGTGGCGGCCTACCTCAGGGTTCAAGGCCTTTTTGTCTTTCCATACCTGGGCGACTGGCTTATCAGGGGTCAATCCCCACAAGAGGCCAATCAAGCCACCCTCCGCACTGTCGCTCTGCTGCAGCATCTGGGCTTTGTTATAAACTTCGCAAAGTCCACTTTGCACCCTTCACAGAACATGGAGTTCATAGGAGCAAGACTGGACACCCTTCAGGCAAAGGCCTTTTTGCCCATAGACAGGGCACACAGGTTGATGGATCTGGCCAGTCGGTTCCACAGCAATTCTCTGGTCTCCGCCAGACAATTCCTGAGGCTCTTAGGCCACATGGCTTCCATGGTCCATGTGACTCCACATGCCCGTCTACACATGAGGCCGGCTCAATGGGGCCTCAGAACTCAGTGGCACCAGGCCACGGGAAACCTCACCGACAGAGTAGGAGTGTGGACACCCTCACTCTAGTTCTCTACAGTGGTGGCTTCATCTTCTGAATCTGGTGCAAGGGCTGTTTTTTCAGACACCTCCACACTCTCAGGTGCTGACAACCGATGCTTCTCTTCAAGGTTGGGGTGCACATTGCCAGGGAGCATGTACTCAAGGCCTGTGATCTCCTTGGGAGGCCGCACAGCTGATCAGTCTCTTAGAACTGAGAGCTATCCGCTTAGCCCTGAGAACTTTCTCGCATCTCATCTCTCACCAGTCCGTCTTGGTTCAGACGGACAATCAAGTTGCTATGTTCTCTGTGAACAAACAAGGGGGCACAGGGTCCCGCCTTCTATGTCAGGAAGCACAGAAACTGTGCTCCTGGGCAGTCAATCATGGCATTCTTCTCAAAGCGGTCTATCTCCCAGGTCAGGAGAATTACCTGGCGGACAGATTGAGCAGGATCCTGCAGCCGCACGAATGGCAGTTAAATCCTTTAGTGGTTCAACGGATCTTCGTGAGATGGGGTCTTCCAACCATAGATCTCTTTGCTAGTCCTCTGAACCATCAACTACCCAGGTTCTGCTCCAGACAACCGCATCCTCTCAGATTAGCAGCGGATGCGTTTCTCATTCCGTGGTCTACAAGCCTCCTATATGCCTTTCCTCCCACGCCTCTAGTATCCCAGACACTGTTCAAAGTGCTCCGGGACAGGGCCTCGGTAATTCTGGTGGCCCCCAAATGGCCCCAACAGCCGTGGTTCCCACTTATTTTGCAACTAGCATCCTCTGGGGATGCAACCAGAACTCCTGTCTCAGGAGCAGGGATCTCTTTTACACCCCAATCTCCAGTCCCTCAATCTGATGGCCTGGCTGCTGAAAGGGTAGTTCTAGCACCCTTACTACTGCCTAGGGAAGTGGAGGACATAGTCTTGGCCTCTAGGAGGCAGTCTACCCGAACGTTTTATGCCCTTAAGTGGCGTAGATTCTCTATCTGGTGTACTCAACACAACGAGAATCCTTTCTCATGCCTGGTACCAGTGGTGCTGCAATATTTGTTTCACCTGTTCAACCTAGGCCTTAAGTCCAATTCTGTTAGAGTTCATCTTAGTGCTCTTTCAGCACACCACTCACAGGTGGAGGGTCAGTCTCTATCAAGCCATCCTTTGGTGGCTCGCTTCCTCAGAGGCCTGCATTTGCTTAAGCCTCCATGCGTCCACCTGCCCCTGAATGGGATTTAAATGTGGTCTTGCAACTGCTTACTTGCCCACCATTTGAACCTATGGCTACTTGCCCTCTGCGTTTTCTCTCCTGGAAAGCATTGTTTCTGGTAGCCCTTACCTCAGCAAGGCGAGTGAGTGAGCTTCAGGCCCTAGTATCAGATGCACCATATACTAGGTTCTATAGGAACAGAGTAGTCTTACGGACTCACCCTAAGTTCCTTCCAAAGGTTGTCTCCTCCTTCCACCTCAATCAGGAGGTGGTTCTTCCAACTTTCTTTCCCAGGCCTCATGCCAGCCGGGCTGAGATGGTCTTGCATACCCTGGACCGTAGGAGGGCGTTGTCCTTCTACCTTGACCGTACGTGGGAGCACCGGAGGGCTGTTCAGCTCTTTGTCTCTTTTGACCCCAATAAGTTGGGGTTAGCTGTCTCCAAGCGTACTTTGTCCATATGGGTAGCCGACTGTATCGCCTGAGCTTACAGGGCAGCCGGCCTCTCCTTGCAGGATCGAGTTACGGCTCACCGTGTCAGGGCGAAGGCGCTGCATCAGTGGCTCAGCTCCACTCTGTTCCGTTGGCAGACATCTGCCGGGCCGCTACTTGTTCTTCAAGCCAGACTTTTGCGGCCCATTACTGCCTTGAGAGGGAGTCCCACAGGGGCAGTGCTTTCGAGCAGGCGGTACTCCATAATCTCTTAGGGGTTTAGGCAACTCCTACCCTCCGGCCCTGGTGTTGGGCTGCTGTTCGGGGGCGTTATCAGAGAAGATTTTTTTCTTGCATGCTGAGGTTCTAGAGGGAGCTCATTTTTTCAGCTTGGGTCTCCGGTAGCCTTAAGCTGGGGAGTCCCATATGTGAGGACTGACTTCCTGTTTGGTCCTGGAGAAAGAGTAGCTACTCACCTGTAACAGGTGTTCTCCAGGAGCAGCAGGAATCAGTCCTCACAACCCTCCCTCCTCCCCTTGGAGTTGCGGTCATATGCTTTATTTTGGGGTTTTTTGCTGTCTTTTAGCTATGTCATCAGACTGAGCAAGATGGCACCCTTGGGCGGGAAGGGGACCGCGCATGCGCGCTGCATTCCCAAAGGCTTTCTTTGAAAGCTGGGGAAATGCTCCGCACGGGGACTCCGTCGGCACCAACATCACCCATATGTGAGGACTGATTCCTGCTGCTCCTGGAGAACACCTGTTACAGTTGAGTAACTACTCTATCCATCATTAACGACCTTATTTCTGAGGTTTATCTACTGTGCCTGCTTATCTGCATCCCCGCCATCCCAGGTCCTCTCCTTATTTCTTCATTTTCCATGGAGCCAGCAGATTTTCTTTCCTGTCACTGCCAAGAAGCTTTATTTTTTGGTTAAACTCTGTGCTCTCCCTTTCCATCTACGCCAGTTCCTCACTTCGACATCGGCCCCAATATTTTTTTTTAACGTTAATTTTTTCATTTTTCTTATTTTTTTACTTTTAATGGTTTTGGCCACCAGCAAGACCTTAGGCCTACATTTGTTTCTCTCCACAATGGAAAATTACTTTAGTGGTTTTAAAAAATATACCAAATGTTCTGGTATAATATCAGTCACGGATAAACATGAGTGGTGTTTAAAATGTTTCGGCCCTGACCCATGTACCAGACGATTGTCCTTTGTCACAACAAATGACAAAAAGAGGCCTGAAGAACAGATCTAGACAGTATGTGTCATTGTTTGCCCCAGACTCGATTTCAGTGACTTCTACATCATTGAGGGCATAGGCCTCCTTTCATGGTGCTCAGGTCTCCTTAAACTCCAAACATAAAACTTGTCTAAGTCATTGGCTTCGAAGACCGATACTGAATCAAGAGATAAGTCCTTTCATCCTCATTGCAACTCACTGAAAGGTGTGTCCGATGCAGCCTGGCCTGCCAAACAGCCCTGGTGGGAGGGGCTTTCCTCCAAAGCACAGGAAGGGCTCCGGGATGCTCCCAGAAGCATCAACCTCCAGAGAGCTACCAGTTCCATGCTTTGGGATGGTAACTCAAAGCCTATACGTGTCTCCACCCAGGTATCGGTCATCTCCCTTGACCAGCGCATACTGGCTATCAAGAGGAGTTTGGCCGCACTCCTGGCAGCCTTGGTACTGACTGTTTCGACAGCTCCAGCAGTAGAAGCGATGGCACCCTGTCTACAACTAACGGTTCCAGGTCAGTTGCCAACCCTCAAACTTGCCTTGGGGGAACCTCTCCCTCCAATGCCTCCATTGAAACCAACGGATACCCAGCAGGCTATCTCAACGATACCTCCCGATGCTGCACCTACTGATCATCGGTAGCAGCATCCATCCTCAACTTCAGGGATGTATCGAGATCAAATATAGGATCGTCGATACTTTGATTTCTTGTCAGACTCTGACTCCATTTCCTCCGATTCCAATGAGTCATCGGTAGACTCGCGAGAAACCCGGGACATTCCTTCAGATCCGTCCCCTCTTCATAAGCGGCGGCAATCCCTGTCAGAGGACATGTCTTTCCTTCATCCGGGACATGGCAGTGGGCCTACAGGTCACTGTGGCCTCGGAGACGGAACTGAGGGTGGAGGAATTGGAAACCCTCCAGTAACCACCAATACCTAAAAAGGCAGCCACTTTACCGGTGCATTGCATCTTGCATGATCTAATGCTCTGTATGTGGGAGGCTCCTCTAACGGTTCTGCCTATCAGCAAATGACTCGCTACCATGTACAGAGTTCCAGGATGCCCAGGCTTTCAGAAGCCTCAACTCCCACACCACTCTATGGTGGTAGAATCGGCAATGCGCCACATTCAGAGTTCTAAGAATCACTCTTCCCTACCTCCGGGTAAAGACTCCAGAACACTCGATGCTTTTAGGTGTCAATGTTTTCAGGCATGCATACTCATCTATAGAATAACCTCCTACATGCTCTACATGGGAATGTTCCTGAAGGACATAGACAGGGATCTGAAGACCTTTGCAACTCTCCTTCCTGATGATAATGAAATGCATTCCAAGAATCAAGTAGAAACAAAATACATACAAATTTCTTACCAGAGCATCTTTTGATGCCTTTGAGTCATCCAGCAAAGTTTCAGCAGTCTGCTTTGGGGCTCGCAGAATAGCCTTGCTATAAGCATCAGATCTTGAACAGTGGGCCCAGGACAAATTAGCTAATATTACCTGTACTGAAGAAGAACCTCTTTGGAAAAGGTTGGAAGGAAAAGGCAGAAGAGATTGAGACAGATGGTCTCATCCTGAGGTGCCTTTCCAGAAAGACAGCGGACCCCTCCAATAGGAGGACGCATCCAAAGAAACTTTTCTATCCTAAGAAGAAGAGATGATATCCTTCTTAGCCACCTGCAGCTGTCTAGAGGGCCCTTGCCAGTCCAAGAAGCCTAAAGCTCTTAAATCTCAACCAGCACCTGGTTTTTGACTCCTTCCTATAGAGCATAGCTATTCTGCCTCTGCAGGATCCCCAACTCCTACATATAGCAGGCAGACTGTTCCTATGGCCACAGGTAACACTTAATAACGTCAGAACAGTGAACACTCAGCATCATCCTAGGAGGCTATCTGCTTCATTTTGAAAGCTTAGCCCCTACCAGCATCACAGTGGATTATCCCAGAAATCCACTACAAACATACTCCTTTCAGAAGAGGTGTCCACCCCATTAGCTCAGAGGGCCATCAAAAGTGTTCCTCTGCCTCAAGAGGGCGTGGGATTCTATTCTCCTTATTTTCTAATCCCCAAGAAAATAGGAGGGTTTCAGCCCATCTTAGATCTCAGGGACCTCAACAAATTCCATGTTCAATAAAAATTCAAAATGATTTCCCTCGGCATGCTCCTGCCATAGCCAGTCATTCCTCTGAAGGTATCTTCTCTAGACCTCAAGGAGGCATACACACATTTACTAATCCACCCTCTGCACAGACAGTATCTGCGCTTTTGGTTCTATCACAACCACTACCAATATTGGGTGCTCTCCTTCAGCTTACCCTCTGCACCCTGAGTATTCACAAAATGCATGGCAGTTGTTGCGGCCTATCATTGCACTTTGGGAGACCGTCTTCCTTTACTTAGAGAACTGGCTAATCAGGGGAAAATCCCCACAAGAGGTAAAATTCTCTCTTCATTGCACCATAACTGTGCTCCAACGTCTGGGACTTATCCAAGTCGTGCTTTGTGCCAACCCAGCGGTTCGAGTTTATCGGAGCAATTCAGGACTCTCAACAGGCCCAAGCTTTCCTTCCTCAGGATTGTTCTACCCGCTTTATCGAGTTGACCCACAAAATACAACATCATGGTTGTGTAACAGCTCGAGAGATGCTGCGCCTTTTGGGAGACATTGCCTCCACAGTCCATGTAGTCCTCTATGCCCACCTATGCGACAAGCCCAATGGACTCTTTCATCTCAATGAACCCAGGCAACCGGGCATCTGTCAGACAAAATATGTATCACCCCTCAACTGGTCATCTCCTTTCGGTGGTGGTGGTCTCCTGAAAACTTACTTGGGGAGACACCTTTTCAGATGCCTCCACTTTTAAAGGATGCCTCCAAGCTCAGTTGCGGCGCACATCTGAACAATCTGAACAATCTCACTACACAGGGACAGTGGATGCAGAAGGAATCTCTGTTACAGATAAACCTCCTGGAACTACGTGCACTCACAAATGTCCTTCATTTTTTTCAGCCCCAACTCTTGGGACAATAGCTCTTAGTCAGAACGGAGTACCAGGTAGCCATGTTCTCTGTGAACAAGATCTTATCCCCTCTGCCAGGAAGCGCTTTGCCTCTGACTTTTGCAATTGCATACCACATTCACCTCAGAATGGTGTGTCTCCCGGGCGAACTCAATATCCTTTTTGACAGACTCAGCCATATCCTTCATCCACACGAGTGGACCTTAAATCAAGAAACTGCATCTTGGATTTTCCACATGTGGGAGACTCCACTCATAGATCTGTTCACCACTCAGAAAAATGCACAACTTCCACTGTTGTGCTCACGGCTTCCCTCCCTGCACAGACAGTCGCCGGATGCCTTCCTTCTCCGTTGGGGCCAGGGCATACTTTATGCATTCCCGCCCATCCCTTTGATAAGCAAGACCCTGTTCAAACTTCAGGCCAACAAGGGTTCCATGATCCTCATAGCCCCTTATGGGGCCCTATCAGCTGTGGTTTCCTCTGCTGCTTCTACTAGTGCAGACTCAACCTCTCATCCTGGGACACGCGCCCAACTTCCTCTCTCAGGATCTCGGGATACTTCTCCATCCCAATCCACAGGCCCTCCACCTCACAGCATGGCTGCTGAAAGTATAATCTTTGCTGACCTCGATCTCCCACAACAGATCAAGGATATCCTACTTGCATCAGGCAAACCATCCACCAGATGTTCTTATGGCGAAGTTTTACAATTTGGTGTTCCCCAAAGCAAATTGACCCTCTATGTATCCAGTGGATCCCCATCTACAATATGTCCTCCACTTGTCCTAACAGGTCTCAAGACTAACTCAGAGTTCATCTTAGTGCCTTTACAGCTTATCACAGGCCTCTGGACAGGCAACCTATTTCTTTGCACTCCTTAGAGCAATGTTTTATGTGGGGTCTCCTGCTCTCCAAGCTACCTATTAAAGCACTACTGGTGGCCTAGGATCTCAGTGTGGTTCTGGCTGAATTTCTAAAGCCTCCCTTTGAGCCTTTAGCCACCGCTTCATTAATTCTTGACCTGGAAAGTAATCTTCCTCATCACTCTGACCTCAGCTTATCACATCAGCAAACTGCAAGTTTTAGTAGCGGATCCTCTGTACATTTGGTTCCACCATGACAAGGTGGTCCTCCATACTCATCCACACTTCCCTCCAAAGGTGGTCTTAGCCTTCTGTCTGAGCCAATCAGTAATTCTACTGATAGTTTCCCCAAGACCACATGCCTCTCAGACATAAGCAGTGCTACACACTTTAGACTGCAAGTGAGCGCTGGCTTACTACTTGGACAGAACCAAGGTTCACCGGAAATCCTTCCAATTATTCATTTCCTTTGATACAAGTCACCTTGGACTTCCAGTGACAAAGCGCACTCTATCCAAATGGATAGCTGACTGTATTGCTTTTGCCTATGCGCAGGCTGGACTCTCTCGAGGGTCACATCACCTCTCACAATGTGTGAGCCATGGTAACTTCAGTTGCTAATCTCTGTTTCGTCTCCATTGACGAGATCTGTCAGACAGCTACCTGGTCCTTCATTCATACGTTTGCCACACACTACTGCCTAGAGAGGGACTCCCGTCGGGATGCTGTCTTTGACCAGGCTGTACTCCAACACCTTTTTGGGACTTCAACTCAACTCCTACCCCCTGTCCTGGACTCCATCATGACACCAGACTTCCATTAGAGGTGGGCTAGCCGACTGCACTTGAGTCCAACAGGCCACAGTGTATCCACACCTTCTCAGCTCCATCCTTTAGCCTCGGGGATACTATTGCTACCCACATTCCACTCTAGTACCTGGGAGCTAGTGAGTCCCATATATGAGGACTGCATTCCTGCTTGTTCCTGGAGATAGCATTTCTACTCACCTGTAACAGGTGATATCTGGGGACAACAGGAGGCAATCTTCACAACCCACCCTTCTCCCCTAGGAGTTGTAGGGTATGTTCTTTTTCTTCTATCTCTCAGCTACAAACCCATCTGAGGAAAGGAGTTCGGAAGGCAGATATGCAGGTGCAGTGGATTGCTCCCAAAATCTTTCTATTTGGACACTGGGGAGCGTTTCCATGCTGGCTTCTTCAGTACCGACGTCACCCATATGTGAAGACTGATTCCTGCTGTTCCTGGAGATCACCTGTTACAACGCTTTCCTCTTCTTCACCCTTGAGTCTGACAATTCCACTTTAGTACTTCCTCCTCTCGTTAACATATCTGAAAAATGTCTTGTCCCCCCTTTATTGCATTAGTTGTTTCTTCTTATTTTTGTATATTTGCTTTCCTGACTACTTTGCTAGCTTCTCTAAGTTTTTCCAAATATTGATTCTTGCCCTTCTTCTTTTTTGTGATCTCTTGTATTTTATGAAGGCCGCCATCTTTTTCTTCTCCTTTTCAAGTGGCCTCCTTTTCCTTTTACATTTATTTACCTTTCTAACAAAAAGGTTTGTTCCCTTAAAATATAGCCTTTCAGTTTTGCCCATTGGTTTTCTACATCCCCCAGCCATTCCCATCTCGCTAATGACTCCTTGAGGTGGTGTTCCATTTTGGCAAAGTTAGTTTTCCTAAAGTCTAAGACCTTTGCTTTTGAATAGACTTTATAAGCTCTAGTCCTATTACTGAACCACACCATCTGATGATCACTGAATGCGAGACGATCTCCCACTATAACATCAGAAGCACTTTCCCCATTGATAAATACCAGGTCCAGTATGGCTCCTTCACATGTGGGTTTTGCTATCAGTTGCTGGAATAGTTCTCCCTGTGGAGATCCAGGGTCTTCTTACTTCTAAATGACATCACAGCAGGATATGCCAATCAACATCCGGCATATTGAAATCACCTATCAGTAGCACTTTTCCTTTCATGGATGGGTAGATGGCAATGTCTGCTCTGTAGCCCTTGGAAAATCATCCTATGGTCCAGAAAGCCATAAAGGTCTGCGAGCTTCTCTGCCTTAACCTTTATCCTTAGCAGGTAGGATTGAAGAGACAACCACCTGCACAATTATCTGCTTTACCCTGTATCCCAGAGCCATGAAGTCACTTTTGATATGCTCGGAAGGATACCTTGGAATATCATTTGTGCCGACATGTGTGAGCAACATCAGATAATAGTCAGTAAGCTTGATGAGTCTCGACAAACTCTCTGTAACATCTCAGATTTTGGCATCTGGCAGTCAGCTTACCTTTCCTGGACATCAAGTTCTTCCCTTTCCTGGGATGCTTTCACCTCCTCCACTTCCAGTGCTGCTTACTAGTTCTTCAATTCGAGGGCTGGATACCCCAGCAGAAAAACAGAGCAAATACAGTTCTCAGGGTGGGCCCCTGATGATCTAGCAGGACTCAAGGAAAGGATTTTCTAAAGAGAGAGGAAAATCCATCCACCATCTGCTGGAGAAAAAGAAATACTGAAGAGACCTGTGGTGGCTGAGGTAGATAGTCATGTGAGTGATGTCATTGAAATCTGAGCTTTTTATTGATTGTATCTACCAGTCTGCTGGTAGGGAACACAACCCACTTGTCTGAACTGGTCTTGCAGGACAATATGGAATGTATAATTAGTGTATCAGTGAAATATTTCCTTACATGACTATGTCTTGTAAAAATTGGAAAAACTGAGGTAATCTGTAGGTTTATGGTTCTCCAAGAACAAGCAGGAAGTCAGTCCTCACATATGGGTGACGTCCACGCCGACGGAGCCCATGTGGAACATTTCCCCAACTTTCAAAGAAAGCCTTTGGGATATGGTATCATCCATGCGTGGTCCCCTTCCCTACCAAGGGTGCCATCTTGCTCAATCTTCTTTTTTCCGTGGAGCCCAATGTACGTCTGTCCTGTTTCCCCGGAAAAATCCTTGCTAATTAGCCTTCAAAGTTAGCTATCCTGTTTTGCATACTGGTTCCTCTTCCCACTTCAAGCCGGCGCTGATCTCTGCTCTGTTCTCGGCCCCTTTTCCTTCTTTTGATTGAGGCTTGCCTTGACTGGTGTTGTGACTTTTTTTGCCTGGGGGTTGTTGACCCCATCCAGGTGCTCCCCACCATGTTCCCCAGTGGGTTTAAAAAATGTGACTGTTGCAGTCAAATCTTGTCAGTGACCGACACCCATAACTGCTGCCTGCACTGCCTGGGACTGGACCATGACAGCACCTCCTGCGACCTGTACCAGGCCATGACACCTAAGACCAACAAAAAGATGTCAGAGTTGCAGGAAAAACTCTACCCCAGGTCTGACTTGGCCCCAGCCTCCCTGATGCCGAGCTTCAAGCCCAGCAGTTCTCATGAGGCCCGAGTGTACTCGGAATCCCGCAGTGGTGACTTCTCTGAGAAGACCTTGGACTCGGAGGGAAAAAAAAAGTCCACAAAGTCCGTCGGAGGGACTCGGATAGCTCCGAGAAGCACCCTACCAAGGTCTTCAACAAGGATTCCTTGGCCAGCAGAGACCATGCGAGGTTCCTTGAGGCCATAGTCCTCATTGAGGACACACTTGCGAGAGAGCTGGCGCTGGGCCCGAGATCCTCGATGCCTGCGTTGAAAGTTATGGAGCCTTCTGGCTTGGAAACCAGAATGGTGGCCCTGGAGCAGAACATCACTGCTATCCTGCCCCTGCAGCAGGCAGTGATGGCTGGTTCATCCTCATCTTCCCTGACGTCTGGGCACCTGACTGCGGATCAGTCCCCAGTCGTTGAGCCGATAGCCGAGCTCCGAGCTGCACCGGCCTCAGATAAGCCCTCAGCACCAGTCGAGGTCCCGGTCCTGTTCCTCGGGCATCTGATCCTCCCCGGCTAGTTTCCGTGAATCGGCACAGGCCTTAAGACAATGAATCACAGGTCATTCAACTTGTCATCATCATTCGACTTTAAGTGGGAGACCAACGACAAGGCATCCCCAGAAAGCAAACCGCACATAGATATTCACTAGGATCCGTCTCCCCCAGCGCCCCCATGCCACTCTCCTACGGAGGGCGTGGCCTTCCATGACTTTGTCAAGGACATGGCAGACTGAGTCAAAGGCAGACTCGCGCACCGAGGAGCTGGATATCCTCCAATACAAATCTCCACCCAAGCAAACCCTCACAGTGCCCGTGTAGCTGATCCTTAAGTAGCTACTGCCTCGACACCATGTACTGCGTCCAGAAAGGGCTATGGTTCTACAAACCCTAACATCCGTATAACTCTATGGTCATCTAGTTGGCCTCCCTTCCGGAGGGAACAGAGGAGTGGGTCTTTTGACTTAAAACCCACTCCTCCGTTCTCCCTGGAAGGGAGGCCAGAGCCCTCAACGCCCTCGGGCGCAAGTGTTATCAGGGCTCAATGCTGGGGTGCCAGATCCAAGCCTATGAATTATACATAGGTATGTTCCTGAAGGCCCTAACCCAGGAGCTGTCGGGGTTTTTAGCTGGTCTTGTCAGGGAACCCCTCCAGCAGTTCCAGTCCTTAACCTCGGGGATCAAGGACTGCTCCATGTTTCTCTCCCGAACAGCCTACAGAGACTTTGAGTCAGCGGCTCGAGTCGCGGCAGCCAGTATCGGCGCCCGATGCCAAGCCTGGTTACAGTCTTCTGAACTCAAGCAATGGGTCCAAGACAAGCTGCTCAATGTCCCCTGCACCGGTGAGAACCTATTCGGCAAACCCATGGCCAATAAGGTGGCAGAGATCGAGACTGACATGGTGACTTGCCAGAGGCTCTCTAAAAAGAGCTTGTCCCTTCCCTGCAGGAATCCACTGGGAAAATACCTCTGTTCCTGAGGAAAAAGGGCCCTTTCCCACAAAGACACCACTACCAACCCTTCTTGGGCCCGCAACAAGGTTCTCAACCTAAGAGATAGGGCCATGGGTCTTTTGACTCCCAGGGCAGAGCCTCCCCTCCCCTAGGAGACCTTCACCAGCCCACAGGGGGGCGCCTTGCACTCTTTGCCCACAAATGGGCAAACATCACCTCGGACCAGTGGGTACTGCAAGTGATAAGGGAAGGATACCTCCTCCACCTACAGCAGATACCACCCAGTTTCTTCCCAGGAGAGCTTGTGCAACCCCTCCTTCACCAGACTCTTCTGCTCACAGAACTCTCAGGTCTGATCAGAGACAACACAGTATAACCTTTACCCAAACCTCAAGTGGCTACTATGAGGAAAGGGCTTCTACTCCAAGTACGTACTTTTCCCAAAAAGAACTGGGGCCTCAGGCCCATACTAGCCCTGCAAAACTTAAACAAGTTTCTGGTGAGGGGAGAATTCAAGATGCTCTCCCTTGGAACACAGCTGCCTTACCTCCACCAGGGAGATTGGCTGTGCTTCTTGGATCCAAAGGATGCGTATACACACATCGTAATCCACCCCTCTTACAGGCAGTACCTAAGGTTCGTGGTAGGAGGAGTGCACTACCAGCACAGGGTACTAACCTTTGGCCTGGCCTCCTTGCCAAGGATCTTTACCAAATGCCTGGATGTGGTGACCGCCCACCTGCATCTGCAAGAGGCCTTCGTCTTCCCCTACCTAGACGACTGGCTAATCAGGCCAGTCAGGCAGCAGAGTGTGCATCCCTCTTCTGCAGCTCCTAGGATTCGTCATTAACTACCCCAAATCCCATCTCTTTCCAGCCCAAAATCTGGAGTTCATAGGTGCTCAGCTCGAAACACTGCATGTCAAGGCGGTCCTCCCCAGAGAAGGGGCAGAATGCCTCATACAACTGGCAGGAAAGGTACAACATCATCGGTCAGTGTCAACTCGTCTCCTCCTCTGCCTACTGGGCCATATGGCCTCTATGGTTCACATAGCACACTCAGCCTGCTTGCACATGTGGAGAACCTAGTTGTGCCTCCACTCACAGTGGATGCAAGCCACGGGCAGGCTGCGGGACAGGGTCAGGGTCACCCGCTGATTGGTGAAATCCCTCAACTGGTGTCAGAACTTCCGCCACCTCCAGGCAGCAATGCCCTTCCAAGCACCCACACCTCAGAGAACCCTGACAATGGACACCTCCCTCCTAGGTTGGGGGTTGCATTGTGGGAACTGCCGCATTCGGGGCAGCTGGTCCCAGGAGTCGTCGCTCCTATAGATCAATCTCTTGGAGCTCAGGACAATATTCCTAGCCCTACGAGCATTCCATCACCGGTCTGTACTGATCCAGAAGGACAATCAAGTCACCATGTTCTATATCAACAAGCATGGAGGCACGAGTTTGTACTCCCTCTGCCAGGAGGCGGTGGCCCTCCTTTTTTTTTTACAGCTCACAACAACATACTCTTGCGAGCAGTTTACTTCCTGGGCCAAGACAACTGCCTAGTGGACAGGCAGAGCAGAGTCTTTCGGTCACATGAGTGGCGCTTAAATCCCAGGTTGGTCAAGAGGCTTTTCCACCTCTGGGGCAGGCCCATGATGGATCTACAAGGTCTACCTAAAAAAACAACCAACATACTCCAAATGGCCCAAAACGTCACAGTTCGAATATTAATGAATGTACGGATATCAGATCACATCACACCCATACCAATGGAACTTCACTGGTTACCTATCCAAGCACGCATAAAATACAAAATAATAACAACATTCAAATTAATACACAATGTCACACCATCCTTCCTCACCACACTTATTAAAATACAACCACCTAACAGAAAAAGACGTACACATAATCTAAACACTCTACAAATCCCCACCCTCTATATGCAAGGTAAAAATGAATACTAGCAATAGAACATTCACTTACCTAGCCCCCACACTATGGAACAAACTTCCTGACACTCTAAGAGCCAACAAAGACCTCCAATCATTTCGAAAAAACCTCAAAACTCATTTATTCCAAGAACATTACAATCTATCAGAAATAGCATAAATCAGATGATATTAACTATAAATCATATCATGATGAATTCCAACCCCATTGTCATATGATATACCAAACTCAACACAGAATATTAAAATGTAACCCATCAGGCAGGTGAATTATCCACTTGTAAGTCATTGTAAATACTACACTGTAAATATTTTGTATATAGTTAGCTAAACATACACTTTCTCTCTATGTGAATAGTTTAGAGTTTTTTTGTTTCTCTTATTGTTATATGTAACTGCAACTGCTGTACTTACAGAATTTAAATGTTAAAATGTAAACCGCTGCTGATCACTGGAAGGAGCGGTATAAAAATAAGTTCAAATAAATAAATAAATCTATTTGTCTCCCTGGACAACACGCAGCTGCCTCGCTTCTGCTCGTGCCAATCGCACCTGGAGAGAGTGGCGGCAGATGCTTTCCTGATCTCATAGTCTGAAGGCCTACTCTGTACAACCCCACTGACCACCCTGGTTTCCAGGACCCTTTTCAAGATCCAGAGCAAGAGGGCTTCAGTAATATTAATTGCCCCCCAGGTGGCCGAGACAGCCCTGGTTCTCACTGCTGCTCTTCCTGTTGGTGGCACTCCCAGTCCTTCTGGGCTGAGCTCCAAACCACCTGCCTCAGGAGGGGGGCTCCCTTCTGCAGCCCAACCTGGGGTCCCTAATGCTAACAGTATGGCTGCTGAAAGGGTAGCATTGGCCCCTTTCAATCTTCCGAGAGAAGTCAAGGAGATCCTACTGACCTACAGAAAGCCCTCTACCAGATGGGCTTATGCCTTTAAGTGGAGAAGGTGCTCTGCCTGGTGTGCGGAAAGAAGGGAGAACCCCTTTTTATCCTGCCATGTGCAATTAGTACTTCAATACCTACTGTACTTGTCACACACCGGACTGAAGTCTGACTCAGTGAGGGTCTAAGTGCGATAGCCACTCACCATCACTCAGTCGAGGGAAAACCTCTCTCGGGCTAGCCCCTGCTCTCCAGGTTCCTCCGGGACCTCCTGTTATCCAAGCCCCCTCTCTTCCCTCTGGTGGCAGAGTGGGACCCAACGTGGTGCTCTCCCAGCTCACCAGACTGCCTTTTGAGCTCCTGGCCATTTGCCACCTGCGGTACCTTTCTTGGAAGTGGCCTTTCTGTTGGCCCTCAGATCTGCTCTAAGAGTGAGCGAACTCCAGGCCCTGGTGGCAGATCCACCATATACAAGGTTCTACAAGAACAGTGTAGTCCTTTGCATGCACCCCATATTCTTCCTGAAAGTGGTATCTCCTTTCCACGTCAACCAAGAACTGGTCATCCCCACCTTCTTCCCACAGCCTCACGCCGGCAGGGAGGAACTCGGACTTCATACACTGGATTGCAAACGGGTCCTGTCCTTCCACTTACAACGGACTCAGGCCCATCACAAAGCTCCTTAGCTTTTCGTGTCTTATGACCCCAGCAGTCTGGGGTACCTGTGACTAAGAGAACTCTGTCCACTTGCCCTCGCTAATGAGCGAACTGGCCTCTCCCTTGAGCTCCGGATCACAGAGCATCGCATGAGGGCGATAGTCATATCTGTGGCCAATCTGTGCTCAGTGCTGGTGACGGAGATATGCAAGGCTGCCACATGATCTTTGCTTCACATGTTCACTGCTCACTACTGCTTGGAGAGCGAGTCCCGCAATGACAGTGCATTTGGTCAGGCTGTGCTCCATAATATTCACGGAGTGTAGGCAACTCCTACCCTCTGACCCTTCTGGACCGGAGTGATAGTGCCGCTGATTGCTAGGGTCTTGCAGAGACTCTCAGTGGTGACTCATCTTCTGTAACTCACGACTTCCCGACTTGATCGCCATTGGTGCTGTCATGGTTCAGTCCTTGGCAGTCTGGAGCTAGGCAGTCCTATATGCAATGACTGACTTTCTGCTTGTTCCTGGTGAAACGTAGTTACTTACCTATAACAGGTGTTCTCCAGGGATAGCAAGAATCACAACCCTCCCTCCTCCCCTTGGAGTTGCCTCCCTACCTTGTTTTATTATTTACTACCGTTCTAGCTATGTCATCTGACTGAGCAAGGTGACACCCTTGGGCGGGAAGGGGACCACGCATGCATCATAGCATATCCTAAAGGCTTTCTTTGCAAGCTAGGAAAATGCTCCACACGGGCTCCGTCGGCGCCAACGTTGCCCAGGACTGATTCCTGCTGTCCTTGGAAACACCTGTTACAGGTGGGTAACTATGCTTTTTATGTAGTCCTAACACACAAATAACGGTGATTTTCAGCCACTAACTAGATATATAATAGGCCAGTTATTGACATATCCTAACTTTATGCTAACTTCAACTTTATGCGATGTTGCTATACGGATAGTGGATGAATATAGTTGCTAACCGGATAGCAATGGATGTTTACCCTGAAACCAGATATTCAGCATCAGAGCATATCAAAATAATAAATCATTAATCTAACCATTTAATTCAAATACCAAAATCCAATTTTTAAAGGTCAGATGAAATTATTTTATTAGTTAAAGCCCTGGATTACCCTTGTGATGGGGGGAGGCAGGGATGAAAGAGAAGGGGGAATTTCATTTAGTTATCTTGTTTTGGTATTTGCTATGTTAAGCAGGCCTGTAAACTTTGGAAAATAATACTAAAACATTTTTGAGGGGCACATTTGTTTTTTTTTCCATTCATTACTGAAGTCACTAGTTATGGTGTGATTTTGGTAAAAAAAATGTTCTGTGTAGCACCGCTTTAGCTGTAATTGTGTTTAACAGTTGTCTTGTGTTACAAATCATATCAGAAAGACATTTTATTCTTTTATTTTATTTTATTTTTCTCTTTCCACAAGCATTTATTATTAGCTCCTATTGTGTCAACTTTATTACTTTTTCCTCATCACATATGCATTGCTGTCAGATTTCTTTGATTTTATCACACTCATTCTTTTATTGTTAAATGCTGTCAAGTTGGTGTCGACTCATGATGACCCTCTGGATAGTTGTCCTAAACCTTGTTCGGTCTTCAGTCAGGCAGCTCATTGTTGATGGAGTGGCATCCACATCTGCTGCTGTTATATCGATCCTTCTTATCGCTGGCTTTCCTTTCTTTGTGTTTACCTTCAACCTTGCCAAGCATGTTGTCTTTCTCTAATGATCTCTATTTTTCCATGATGTGTCCAAAGTTAAAAGTCACAGTTGTGTCATCTTAGCTTCTAAAAAAGTTTAGGGTTGATTTCCTCTAGTACAGACTGGCTTGTTCTTCAGGCAGTACATTGTATACTATTCTTCGCCAGCACCATAATTCAAAGGCATTGATTTTATTCCTGTATATCTTTTTCTCCAGGAACAAGCAGGAAGTCAGCCTTACATATGGGTGACGTCGGCGCCGACGGAGCCCTCATGCAGAGCAATCCCCAGCTTTCAGAGAAAGCCTTTGGGATTGCATCACGCATGCGCGGTCCCCTTCTCGCCCAAGGGTGCCATCTTGCTCAGTCTCCTTTTTTCCGCGGAGCCCAACGGATGTCGTCCAAGTTCCCTCACGAAAAAAGTGTTTAAAAAAGCCAGAAAATTACTTTTTTGCCTAGCCGGTTCGACGCCGGTTCCCCTTCCCGCCTCGGCTCGGTACACCGGTATCGAGTCCATTCCAAATTTTCGTTTTTTGTCCTTAGAGACTAACATTCGCGCTCTTTTTCCTTTTAGCTGGCAGTCCGGTCCTTTGACCTCGCAGGGGCCCTTTTTCCCCTGATGGCAGCCAGCGGGTTTAAAAAGTGTGATCGGTGCACGAGGTTAATGTCTCTCACCGACACACATGACTGCTGCCTCCATTGCCTCGGGCCTGACCACGACCCAAAGTTCTGTGGCCCGTGTAAGAAAATGTCTTCTAAGGCCTTGAGGAGCAGACAGCAGCAACATGATAGGATTTTTCCCGAGTCCGCACCTGCCCAAGTCCGGACCTCATCGGAGGTCTCAACATCTCGGGAGCTCTTTGACCCTGAGCAGCGTTGAGTGCCCTCCAAAAGTGGTTCTCCCTCGCGGGAACACTGGAGGAAGAAAAAATCCGTGAGGGCGGTGTCTTCAGATGGCTCCGAGCGGCCTGGTCCCTCGTGAGATAGGTCGCGCAGCCCGACCCGCCGCCCCGGATCCTTAGAGTCAGAGAGGCCTGCAAAACTCCCTCATAAGGAACCGGAGACACCGAGGCAGGTAAGCACTGTCCTCGTTGTGGACTCTCCTCCAGGAGAGCCAGCATCGGGCCCAATGGTGTTGGGTCCCGACCCGGGGGGCTGCAGAGCCCCCTGAGCTCGGTCTCAGGATGGCGGCCTTGGAGCACAGCATGGCTGCCTTCATGGACCAGCAGTGGGCACTGATAGCCGGTCTCACCGGTCCATCTGCCCCGACCACCGGGACATCAACGTCGAAGTCGACTCCGGAGGCCGAGCTGATCCTCGAGTCACTAAGATCTCGAGTCGATCCTCGGCCAAGGCCCCCCTCGATCTCCCGTTCAGGACCGAGGTCGTCGACGCCGTTTCCACTGGCATCGGGATGGTCGAGACCGAAGCCCTCGAGGCCGGAGCCACTCGATTCCTCCTTGGAGGGGTCCAGTTGGGAAACGGAGGACGAGGAGTCACCAATCACCCACTGGACCAAGTACATTCCCTCGGATTCCCCGGGTTCTGAACCTCGGGGAAGGTCCCCCCCCCCCCGGAAGACACCCGGTTCTTGGACTTCATCCAGGACATGGCAAAGGCTTTGTCATTCCTGGCAGAGGCCGAGGAGGAGCCTCGAGCCGAAGAGCTCGAGATCCTCCAGTATGACTTTCCCCCTCGGGAAGCCCTTACTGTACCGGTGCCACCCTTTCTGGAATGGCTGATGCTCCGCATGTGGGAGATACCGGCCTCGATGTCGGTGCTCAGCAGATGAATCAATTCCATCTATCGAGTTCGCAAGAGCCCTGGGTTCCAAAAAGCACAACTGCTGCACAATTCCATTGTTGTGGAATCGGCCATGTGCCGGCTCAAGAGCCAGAAGACGCACTCCTTGGTGTCTCCCGGCCAGGAGGCCCACAACATGGATGCCCTCAGCAGAAAGTGCTACCAGGGTTCGATGCTGTCATGCCGAATCCAGACGTACTGGCTATACATGGGCATGTACCTATGAGACCTGGCAAAGGAGATTGCCGGCTTCTCAGTTGGTCTCTTCAAGGGACCTTTGCAGCGCTTCAAGGTCTTGTCCACTGGGATCCGGGAGTGCTCAAAGTTTATGACTCGAGCAGCCTATGACGGCTTCGAGGCGTCGGCCCGGGTAGCTGCGGCCGGCATCGGTGCATGCTGCCAGGCATGGCTACAGTCGTCTGACCTGGAGCCATGGGTGCAGGACGAATTGGTCAATGTCCCTTGCCTGTGTGAAAACCTCTTTGGCAAGACCATGACAGAGAAGGTTGCTGAGATCGAGTCCGAGTACCTGACCTGGACAAGACTTGAGAAGAAGACTTCTGCCCCTTCTAAGAAGAAGAGCTCGGGTAAAAAGCCCTTTTTCCCGAGAAAAGGTAATTCTTACCGCAACTACCCCACTTATTAGGCCTCCCCAGCTCCCCAAAAGGGGCAGCAGGCCAAGGGACAGGGGCATGGCCCGCGTAAGCAAAAATCCCCCAAGCTCCAGGCACCGGCTCCGGCCCAGCCTTGAGGGTGTTTTTGACTCCGAGAGCATAGTCTCTCTCTCCAAGGAAGCAAGGCCATGCACAGAAGGAAGGCTGACCCTGTATGCCCACAGGTGGCCAGCCATTACAACAGATACCTGGGTTCTCCAGATAGTCCAGGTGGGCTATCAGCTACATCTCACCAAGGCACCTCCCTCTTACTTTCCAGGGGAGCCTTTCAGACTCCCTCTTCACAGGGACCTCCTCTTGGAGGAGTTAGCAGGCCTTCTCGAGGATCAGGCGGTAGAACCAGTGCCTCACCACCTTCAGTGGAAGGGCTTCTACTCCAGGTATTTCCTAATACCAAAGAGAACTGGAGGCCTAAGACCCATCCTCAACCTGCGCAACTTAAACAAGTTCCTGGTGAGGGAAAAGTTAAAGATGCTTTCCCTTGGAATATTGCTGCCTTACTTCTGCCAGGGAGACTGGCTATGCTCCTTAGACCTAAAGGATGCTTATACACACATCCTCGTTCATCCAGACCACAGACAATAGCTACGATTTGTGGTGGGAGGAAACCACTTCCAGTACAAGGTGCTTCCATTTGGCCTAGCCTCTGCACCCAGGGTGTTCACAAAGTGTCTAGCGGTGGTGGCGGCCTTCCTAAGAAATCAGGGGGTATTTGTCTTTCCCTACTTGGACGACTGACTCATCAAAACCGAGTCAGCCCTGGAGGCCCAACAGGCCACGTCTCGCACTATCCAGTTGATACAGCACCTAGGGTTTGTGGTAAATTACACAAAGTCCACTTTGGTTCCCTCTCAGGGACTGGAGTTCATAGGAGCGAGGTTGGACACCCTTCAAGCAAGGACTCATCTACCGGAAGACAGGGCACAGAGTCTTGTGACCCTAGTGCAGCAAGTGAGTCGCAGATCCCAGATCTCAGCAAGACACTTTCTGTGCCTTCTTGGTCACATGGCCTCCACAGTACATGCGACACCCAATGTCTGCCTCCACATGAGAACAGCTCAGTGGTGCCTCAGGGATCAGCGGCCACAGGCCGACTCAGAGACAGCATAAAGGTGTCCAAACGGCTAGTGCAGTCGTTGACATGGTGGCTTCAACCACGCAACCTACTGGGAGGAGTGCCTTTCCAGCCTCCCCTGCACACGAGAGTGCTGACCATAGATGCATCCTTGCAGGGCTGGGGAGCCCTTTGCCAGGAATTGTGCACTCAGGGTATTTGGTCTCCGCAGGAGAGCACACAACAGATCAATCTCTTAGAGCTTCAAGCTATCCACCTAGCTCTGTGGACCTTCTGTCAAACCCTAACTCATCAGCCTGTCTTAATTCAGACGGACAACCAAGTAGCAATGTTCTTTGTGAACAAGCAGGGGGCACAGGGTCTCACATCCTCTGCCAAGAGACCCTGGACCTATGCTCATTTGCAGTCAGCTGAGGTATGCACCTCAAAGCAGTTTGCTTGCCAAGTCAAGAAAACCTCTTAGCCGACAAGCTCAGCAGAATCTTACAGCCACACGAGTGGCAACTGGATCCCAGTATAGTCCAGGAGCTGTTCCAGTGCTGTGGGCGTCCAACCATAGATCTGTTTGCGAGCCCACAGAATCACCAGTTGCCCTGCTTTTGCTCCAGACAGCCACACCCAAGCAGGGTGGCTGCGGATGCTTTCCAATTATCATGGTCAGTGGGCCTTCTGTATGTGTTTCCTCCCATGCCCCTTGTGGCTTGGACTCTATTCAAGGTCCTTCAGGACAAGGCCTCGGTCACCCTGGTAGCTCCCAGGTGGCCAAGACACCCATGGTTTCCTCTGTTGCTTCAACTGGTGGCAGAGGCCCCGATTCCTCTAGGATTGCACCCCAACCTCCTGTCGCAGGAGGGGGGCATTCTCCTGCATTCCAACCTCAGGTCTCTCAACCTGATGGCATGGCTGCTGAAAGGGTAGTTCTCGCACCACTTCTCCTCCCTAAGAATGTAGAGGATGTACTGCTTGCCTCAAGAAGGCAGTCAACTAGAAAAACCTATGCGTTCAAGTGGCATAGGTTTGAGGCGTGGTGTAATAAACAGCAGAAAACCCTTTCTCCTGCCAAGTGTCGGTGGTATTGTAGTATCTGCTTCACCTCTCAGATTTAGGCCTTAAGTCAAACTCTGTTCGAGTCCACCTTAGTGCCTTATCAGCACACCGCTCTCCAGTGGAAGGACAACCTCTATCTGTGCACCCTTTGGTGTCCAGGTTCCTGAGAGATTTGCTTCTGCTGAAACCTCCGGTTCGCCCTCCGGCGACCGAATGGGATTTGAATATGTCTTAGAGCAGCTTACTCGCCCACCTTTTGAGCCGATGGCTACCTGCCATCTCTGCTTCCTCTCTTGGAAAGCGCTTTTATTGGTGGCTCTCACGTCGGCCAGACGAGTAAGTGAGCTGCAGCATCTGGTTTCCGATAGACCGTACTCGCGGTTCTATAGGGAGAGGGTGGTGCTTCGCACTCACCCCAAGTTCCTTCCGAAAGTAGTCTCCCTCGTTCCACCTCAACCAGGAGGTGGTACTTCCAACCTTCTTTTCCAGGCCGCATGCCAGTTGGGCAGAAGCAGTCCTGCACACCCTGGACTGTAAGAGGGCTTTGGCCTTCTACATGGAGCGTACGCGGGGACATAGAAGGGCTTCTCAGCTCTTCGTCTCTTATGACCCCAGTAAGCTGAGGATGCCTCTCTCCAAGCGTACCTTATCCACTTGGGTGGCGGATTGTATTGCCTGGGCATACAGGGCGGCCGATCTCCCGTTGCAGGGTCGCGTCACGGCCCACCGGGTCAGTGCTAAGGCAGCATCACTTGCTCACTTCAGCTCTGTTCCGGTAGCAGACATCTGCTGGGCCACCACCTGGTCTTCAAGCCAGACTTTTGCGGCCCATTACTGCCTGGTTAGGGAGTCCCAACGGGACAGTGCTTTCGGCCAGGCTGTACTCCGTAACTTGTTTAAGGTTTAGGCAACTCTGACCCTTTGGTGTCAGGCTACCGGAGTGTTACGTTCTCGGTTGAACTCCTATCATGGCTGTTGCGGCTCTTCTAGAGGGAGCCTATTTTTCAGTTATGGGTTCTCGGTAGCTTATAGCTAGGGAGTCCCATATGTGAGGACTGACTTCTTGCTTGTTCCTGGAGAAAGCGTAGTTACTCACCTGTAACAGGTGTTCTCCAGGGACAGCAGAAATCAGTCCTCACAACCCTCCCTCCTCCCCTGGAGTTGCAGTCCTATATTATATTTTGTTCATTTTGCCATCTTTTTAGCTATGTCATTTGAATAAGCAAGATGGCACCCTTGGGCAGGAAGGGGACCGTGCATGTATGATGCAATCCCAAAGGCTTTCTCTGAAAGCTGGGGATTGCTCCGCATGAGGGCTCCGTCGGTGCCGACGTCACCCATATGTGAGGACTGATTCCTGCTTTCCCTGGAGAATGCCTGTTATAGGTGAGTAACTACGCTTTCACTGTCCAACATTTGCATCCATATGACATTATTGAAAATACCATGGCTTGGATAAGTCAAATCTTTGTATGGAGAGAGACATCTCTGCTCTTGAGAATCTTGTCTAGGTCCTTCTACTACTACTACTACTACTACTACTGCTGAGCATTTGTATAGCACTACAAGACGTACATAGTGCTGCACAGCCATGTAAAAGACAGTCCCTGCTCATCAGAGCTTACAATCTAGTCAAGACAGACAACACAGAAGGTGTAGACAGGAATAAAACAAGGGGAAATGGTAAAGAAACAGGGAGATCAGGTGAGTCAAGATCCAACAGCAGCAGCAGTAAAGAGGTGAGTTTTTAGTCTGGATTTGAAAAGGGTCAGAGAAGGTGCCTGGCATACATACACAGGTAGTTTGTTCCAGGTGTAAGATGCAGCAAGATGAAAGGAGTGAAGTCTGGAGTTAGCAATAGAAGAGAAGGGCACAGAGAGAAGCAATTTACAGGAAGAGCAGAGTTCCCGAGAAGAAAGGGGGGGGGGGTGTAAGGAGAGATAAGAGAAGAAAGGTAATGAGGAGCTGCAGAGTGAATGCACTTAGAGGTCAGCAGGAGAAGTTTGAAATGAATGCAGAAACGGATAAGGAGCCAATGAAGTGACTTGAGAAGAGGGGTAATATGGGCATGATGAGGCTGCCAGAAGATTAGCTGCACAGCAGAGTGTTGAACAGATTGAAGGGGAGAGAGATGATTCAAATGGAGACCAGCAAAGGAGTAGGTTACAGTAGTCAAGACGGGAGGTGAATAAGGAGTGAATAAGTGTCTTAATAGTGTGTTCAGAAAGGAATGGACGGATTTTGTTGATGTTACAGAGAAAGAAACGGCAGGTCTTAGCTATTGGATGGATGTGTGTGAAGAAGGAGAGAGAGGAGTCACAGACAGCCCTAAGGTTGTGAGCCGAGAAAACAAGGAGGAGTAGAGAGTTATCCACAGAGACTGAGAAAGGAGGAAGAGGAGAGGAGGTTTTAGGGGGGAAAATAAGAAGCTTAGTCTTGGCCATGTTCAATTTCAAGCGGCAGTGAGACATCCAAGCAGCAATGTCAGAAAGGCAGGCAGAGATCTGGGTCTGAATTGCCAGAGAGATTTCAGATGTAGAAAGGTATATATGGAAGTCATCAGCATAAAAATGGTACTGAAAGCCATGGGAAGAGATAAGCGTACCAAGGGACTTGGGTGTACAAAGAGAAAAGGAGTGGGATCCAAGACAGATCCTTGGGGTACACCAACTGAGAGCAGGATAACAGCAGAGGAGGAGCCACCAGAACTAACACTGAAAGAGCGATGGGAGAGATAAGAGGAGAACCAGGATAGTACAGAGCCCTTTAAAACCAAGGGAGGACAGGGTATCAAGGAGAAGGTTGTGGTCAACAATGTCAAAAGCAGCAGAGGTCAAGAAGGATGAGGACTGAGTAAAGACCCTTGGATTTTGCCAGGAACAAGTCACTGGAGACTTTGGCAAGAGCTGTTTCAGTAGAGTGTGAAGGATGAAAGCCAGATTGTAATGGATCCAGGAGGGTATGAGAGGAGAGGAAGTCGAAGCAGTGGCGGTGAACAGTGCATTCAAGTAGTTTAGAAACGAAGGGGATGAGGGAGATGGGTCGATAATTAGGAGGACAGGTAGGATCAAGTGAGGGTATTTTGAGAGCTATAACTAAAGCATGCTTTAAAGCTGCAGGGGCAGTTGTAGTGGAGAACGATAGGTTGAGAATATGAGAGATGGAAGGGACAACGGTGGAGGAGATGGGGCTTAGGAGATGTGTGGGGATAGGATCAAAGGAACAGGTCAGTGAGCTTGGAGGATGAAAGAAGGTGTGCAGTTTCCTCTTCAGAGATCACAGAAAAGGAAGAGAGAGTAGAAGAGTTAGAGGGGGAAAGTTGGGAGTGAAGAGGGGGAAGTAGCTGACTTTGTGGGGAATTGGAGGGTGATCTTGTGGATTTTGTCATGGAAATAGCCAGGTTTGGGCAGAAAGGAAGGGAGGGGTCGGAGGTAGAGGCACTTTGAGGAGAGAGCTGAGAGTAGTAAAGAGATGGCGAGGATCAGAGGCAAGAGAGTTAGTCAGATGGACATAATAGTCTTGTTTGGCAAGAGCTATGGCTGACTGGAAAGAGACAAGCATGAATTTGAAGTGTGGAAAGTCTGCAAAGGAGCGGGATTTGAGCCAAGCACGCTCAGCTGAACGGGCACAGGAACATAGATAGCGGGTAGTGGATGAAAGCCAAGACTGGGGTGCAGTACGCCTCACAGAACGTGGCATGGGTGGAGTGAGAGCATCCAGAGCAGAGGAGAGTGTAGCATTATAGGAAGCTACTGCCTCATCAACAGACTTAGATGACATAGTGGAGGAAAGATAACCAAAGGATCAATAGCATGAAGATTTCTAAATAGGCTGGAGGAGATAGGATGATGTTGAGACAGTGGGTGATGAAGAGTAAAGCTTAGCAGGTGATGGTCAGAAAAGGGAGGAATTGATGTACAGAAGTTTGAGGGTAAGCAACTAGAGAAAAATACTGGGTTAAGGAATTGGCCATGCTGGTGAGTGGGGGCAGTAGAGCAAAGCTGGAGGTCGGTCGAATGAGGAGGTAAGGGAAAGGAACCTTAAAGCATAAGGATCAGAGGGTTGTCAACATGAATGTTAAAATCCCTGAGAATAAGAATGGGGGAAGAGGAATCCAGAAAGAAGGAGACCCATGAGTCAGTGTCAGTGAGAAAGGTAGAAGTAGACTTGTTAGGAGATCAATAAATAACAGCTACCTGGAGAGATAGTGGCGTGAAAAGGCGGATGGAGTGGATTTCAAAAGAGGGAAAGGAGTGAGACTGAGGCAGCAGGAGGGGTTGGAATTGGCAGGAGGGAGAAAGTAGAAGCCCAATACCACCACCACAGCCAATGGGACAAGGCGTGTGGGAGAACTGATAGCCACCATGACAGAGAGCAGTGACAGATGCCTTGTCTTCTGGGAGGAGCCAGGTCTCAGTTAGAGCAAGAAGATGGAGAGCATTAGAGATTGAGATCATGAGTAAAAGCAAGTTTATTAGAGAGAGTGTGCGTTCCACAAGGCACATGAGAAAGGGAGAGTGGAAGGGGAAAGGAGAAAAATATGAATAAGATTAGAGGTGTTGCATGAGATCTCTTCTCAGAGTTTGACAGACATCTATGGGGGCCAGGGTTGGGTTGATATCTCCAGATGAGAGAAGGAGTAGCAGAGTACAGGGCAGAGAGGAGACAGTACAGTGGAAACAATGGTGAGGTTGTCTTATAGAGAAAGGAGATGGCTGAATGAGAGGGAGAAAGCAGTGAAGCTCAAGAGCTGATGATAGGGTAAAAGACAGAATGAAGGGGGAAGTGAGGAAGGTAAAGGGGAGATAAGGAGGGGAGGTGTGAAGGTGCTGGTAGGAGGGGAGACAATTAGGGAGTATGAAGAAAAGGAAGAGGAAACCATTCTACCAAGAGCAATGCATCATCGGATTTCTTGACTGCTGGTCATTTCTTTATTGATTGATCCAAGCAGGTTAAAGCTGTCCACTATTTCAATTTCTTCTCCATCAGTGATTAACTTATTGATTTTTGCCAGTGTCAGGATCTTTGTCGTCTTTATGTTAAGGTGCAGGTCCATTTTAAGATTTTTCTTGATCTGGAGAAGCAAATATTTCAAATTGTATTCTCTTTCAGCTAGTATTGTAGTATCATCAGCAGAACAAAAGTAGTTGATGCATCTTCCACCAATCTTCACATCTTGGTTGTCTTTATACAGCCCTGCTTCTCTGATGATTTGTTCTGCATATGAATTAAACAAGTAGGGGTAAAGTATGCGCCTTGTCATACGCCTTTACTGATTTTAAACCATTTTGTTTCTCCTTGTTCTATTTGTCATGTTTCTTCTTGAGCAATGTAAAGGTTGTGCAAGAGAACTATTAGCTGTTCTGTTATATCCATGCTTCTTAATGTGACCCAGAGTTTCTTATGGGTTACACAGTCAAAAGCCGTGCTGTAGTCAATAAAACATATATGCATATCCATCTGCGATGATGTCTCTCGTTCCTCACTCTTTCCTGATCCCTGCTTGCACTTCACGCAGTTCTTGATCCCGGTATGGTTGTCTCTATTGAATGATCTTTAGCAGGGGCGGCTCAAGGCAATCTGCTGCCTGAGGCGAAGGATGGTGCCCCCCCCCCCCGAGCGGGGGGAGGGGGTGTCTTTCTCTAAACTCCAGTCAGGGACTGAACCAAACTAAAAAGCCGATTAGATAATGTGGAGGAAATGCAAGATGTTTGCACACCAAGGAACTAAAAGAGAGAGTGAATACTGCAGCACTGTTTATAACACCAAATTGTAACTCATTTTTATTTTGTTGTTATAAACTGCGTTATGGTTCTTGCTCTTTTTCTTTTTGAACATATATTTTGCATCCACAGAACCCCCTCCCTCAACAATGAGTGCAGAGCAGAACCAGGACATTCACCCACGGAACTCAATATCTTTAAAAAAAAAAAATCTGATTCAGACCATCTCACTAACAACAACAAACATTCTCCAGTACCAGGCATATTGTGAACTAATACAAAACCCTACAACAAAGGCACTGAGGATCTGTAGAGCGAATCTAGCATACCATACCATACCATCTCAACTTCCAAAACTAGCATAAGGAGCCTACCCAAAAAAACCCACAACTGTAAATACTGCAGCGGGCCCTGGAACATCCAAACACCTATTTGAAAAGCTGAACAATTCAGATTATTACAGAATAGATCCCTACATACAAACTCCATGTTAACAGAACACCTGGCCTTGGCCACAAACTCAGAACACATACCCTCACCAAAGTACAGAATAAGTGACCGTACCTAATAAGAAACATATAGATAAAAATTAAACTGAAGCTGCAAAAAGTCAGATTTTGCATACAATGCAATGCCAGAGAAATAGAAAGAGATGCATTTCCCTGTACTTTATAAAATATGAAGATAGCACCAAGACTGTTCATTAAACTGAAAATAAAATGTTCTTCTACCTTTATTGTCTGACCATTTTATTCTTGATCATGCTTGTCCCCCAATCTGAGGTTTCTGCTTTTTTCTACCTCCTAGTGCCCCCTCCCTCATCTGCTTCCTTCCAGGGGCAGCATGATGGTGATGCAGAGCCATGTACAAAGATTCATTGCAGCATTATTTGCATAAATTTAGCTTGCTTTATTTTAAAATATATATGCTACCAATCTAAAATCCTTGGTGGCTTCCAAACATATACATGCAATTTAGTAAAACAGATGTTACAGTAAAACACATAATAAAAAACATTACATTTGATTAATGAAAAGCCACTTACACAGACCCCCCCCAATCAGTCCATCGTCAATCTGCAAATAGTATTGAGTGGAGGAGTGGCCTAGTGGTTGGGGCAAGGTACTTCAGGCCGGAAGGTCGGGTTCAAATCCCACTAGAGGACAGCAACCTTGGGCCGGAAGGACTGGGGTTTCTAGTCCCACAGGTGCTCCTTGTGGTCTTGGGCAAGCCACTTAACCCTCCATAGCCCATGTTCCCTGTAAAATAGTTATCTCCAAGTTATAATGCCCTGTTCAATGTAGTTTCAGTTTGTTTAATGTAAACCGCACTGATGCAGAATAGCGCGGTATATAAGAGAATGTAAATAAATAAATAAATAAAACAAAATAATGGAATCATAACTATGTACAGGATAATGTTCAGACAGAACATGGTTTGGATTCTAGCACGGTGAATCTCTATAAATGACGTTGGTGGATCGGGCTGTAGTTGCGGTTTTCCTTTGTGATCTGTCACAAGCCCTCTGACTGGTGGATATTGGACCAATAGGGGAGAGGCTTGCTTTATTTCATCTTCACTCATGCACAGCGTTTTTCTGCACAGCATGTTGTTTGGGACTGATGGTCAGTGTTGGTAAGTGTTTGCCCTTTTATCCCATGCTGTATTTTCTTTTCGTTTTGAGAGAGTATAAATTTTCAGCATTATTGGATAGGGTATTTTGTTAGAACTTATGTATCTCTCTATTGGCTGCTGTGGATGCCTGGTGCTTGTGCTCTTCTAGTTGTGTGGTTGGTGTTTCCTTTTGAAGTATTTGTTTGGAGGTTTCTTACACAGGTTTATTTATTTATATTATTTTTTTCTTGTATTCTCCCCCTTAGCATCTTTACTGAAACCCCTTGAAAAAGCATATTGCAAAACGCTGAGTCAACAAAATGTTTGGCGTCGGGGTATGGATAGAAATCTGTATGATCTGAATCAAGATTTGAATTATGCTATGGAGACCATCCAGTTAAGCTGTATTAATGACAGGCTTTAGAAGGGACGATTGTTCAGAATATTTGTAATATCATTTGAATTATGCTATAGAGTAAATGGAGTAAGTGACGTGCTTTAGAAGGGAGGAGTGTTTATAGAAACATAGAAATATGATGAAAGAAAAAGACCACATGGCTTATCTAGTCTGTCCTTCCATATCAACAACTACAATAGTCCCCCTTTTTCCTTTAGAGATCCTCTGTGTTTGTCCCATGCTTTTTTGAATTCAGTTACTGTCCTCATCTCTACCACCTCCACTGGAAGACTATTCCACGGATCCACCATTCTTTCCCTAAAGAAATATTTCCGCAAATCACTCCTGAATCTATCCCTCTTCACCCTCATCCCATGTCCCCTCATAGCAGAACTTGCTTTCAATTGAAAGAGGCTCTCCCCCTGAACATTTATTTCACAGAGGTATTTAAACATCTCAATCATATCACCTCTATCCCGCCTTTCCTCTAAGGTGTACATATTAAGATCCTTCAGTCTGTCCTCATATGCTTTATAATGAAGACCACTAACCATTTTAGTAGCCACCCTCTGCACTGACTCCATCCTGTTCACATCCTTTTGAATGTGCGGTCTCCAGAATTGCACACAATACTCTAAATGAGGTCGCACCAAAAACTTATACAGAGGCACTATCGCTTCCTTTTTTCTGTTAGCCATTCCTCTCCGTATGCACCCAAGCATCCTTCTAGCTTTTGCCGTCGCCTTTTCTACCTGTTTAGCTACTTTAAGATCATCAGACACAACCACGCCTAGGTCCCGCTCTTCTTTCATGGACAAAAGTACTTCACCCCCTATACTATATTGCTCCCTTGGATTGCTGCAGCCCAAATGCATGACATTACATTTTTTAACATTAAATCCCAGCTGCCAGATTCTAGACCATTCTTCAAGCTTAGCTAGATCCCTCCTTGTGTTATCTACACCTTCCTGGGTATCTACTCTATTGCAGATTTTGGTATCATCCGCAAAAAGGCAAACCTTACCCGACATCCCTTCCGCTATATCACTAACAAAGATGTTAAAAAGAATCGGACCAAGGACAGATCCCTGGGGCACACCACTGGTAACATCCTTCTCCTCTGAGTGAGCCTCATTTACCTGTACTCTTTGTCACCTCCCACCCAACCAATTTCTAACCCAAGCAGTAAATTTAGGGTCCATCCCTAGGGTGCTCAGTTTGTTTATAAGTCGCCTGTGAGGAACCGTGTCAAAGGCTTTACTGAAATCTAAATACACCACATCTAGGGCTCTCCCTCAGTCCAACTCCCTGGTCACCCAGTCAAAGAAATCAATCAGATTTGTCTGACAAGACCTGCCTTCAGCCTCTCTTCAGCAGTTCAGGCTCTGTCATCATCATTACCATCACCTCATACAACAAGCTAAGCAGACTTATTATTCCCATCTTATTTCCTCCTCTGCCAACTCCTCTCGTCAGCTCTTTCTGGTCATGAAATCGCTCTCTACCACCCAGTCCACATCTATTTCTACTAACACCAGCTCGCACCCTTCCCCAACTCCTGCTCAGATGGCTATTTTCTTTGCAGGGAAGGTTCTGTCTCTCCGTTCCTCCTTTCCCGCCTGCCCCCATCCCCCATTTTCCCCTACGTTTCCTTTTTCTCCCCAGTCCCCTCTAAACCCATGTCTAGTCTAAATTCTTACCTATTTCTGAAGATGTCTTATCCAAATCCCTCTCCTCCGCCAGAAAAACCACATGCCATTCTGACCCTATTCCCTCAGCTTGGCTTTTGGAACCCTCACTTGCTTTTCTCCCATTCATTTGGCTTATTCTGAATACCAGCTTCACTTCTTGTTTCTTTCCCACTCCTTGGAAGCATGCTCTGGTTCACCCACTGCTTAAAAAGCCCTCTCTTGATTCTTCTGTTCCATCTCACTATTGGCCTGTTTCTAATCTCCAAACTTCTGGAACAATTTGTTTTCACACAACTTACTCAGCACCTTGATGCAATTCACTACTTGCACCCCCGTCAATCTGACTTTCAGGTCTGGGCACTGCACCAAGTTGATCCTGCTAGCATTTCTCATGAGCTCTATATTTCCCATGACTGGGATGATGTATCTATCGCTGTCTCTCTAGATGTATCCTCTGCCTTGGATCTCGTCAATCACTTTACTCTTCTCTCTTGTCTTCATTCGGCTGGCATATCTGGGACAGTTCTGCATTGGTTTCACTCTTTTCTTTCCTCGTGGTCCTTCTCTGTCTTTTCAGGTTCTGCCTCTTCAACTCCGCTGTCCCTCACCTGTGGTGTCCCTCAGAGATCCGTACTTGCTCCCCTCCTTTTCAATATTTTTCTGGCCCCCTTCACCCTACAGATCCAGCAGTCTGGCCTATCAGCATATTATTATGCTGACGATATTATTATTTTGCATCACACCTCTTCGCTGTCTCCTGATCTCACTCCGCTAAACTACTGTCTTCCTCTGGTCGCCAATTAGCTCTCATCTAACTTTTTGCACCTTAACTCTACAAAGACCTCTGTCATTTGGTTTACTTTTGGTGGTTCTATCCCTACCCTTGCTCTTTCAGTTTCAATGGTCACCTCTCTCTGCTATCTTAGGGTTACTTTGGACTCAGCACTTTCCTTTCATGAAGACGTCTCACTACTGGTGCGTCGCTCCTTCTCTCAGACAGATTAGAGCTCTGCGTCCCCTTCCTTGACCCCCCCCCCCCATCACTCACTCCCCTTCTTCTTTCCTTAGTGATGTCACGCATTGACTATTGTAACTCTGTTCTTGCTGGTCTTCCTTTGTCACAGCTATGCTAACTCCAGATCATTCAGAATACCACTGCCCGGATCCTGTCACAGGCAACTCGTTTTGATCATATCATACCCCTTCTCATCAATCTCCACTGTCTTCCGGTTCAATATCACATCCGCTACAAGATATTCATTTCTGTACACAGGGCTGTTTATTCACAAAACCCCAAGTACCTCTCTGACCTTCTCCACTTCCATAATCCTATCCATAGCCTTCGCTCAGCTCATGTCAACTGCCTTCATTAACCCTCCCCAAACAATGTGCATCTTGAATCCACCCGCCACTCTGCCTTCTTCTTCCTGGGTCCCTCCCTTTGGAACCCTCTCCAATCCACCCTTAGTCTCAAACTTTCCTTCCCCTGGTTCAAAGCTCTACTCAAAACTCACCTGTTGCTCTCAGCCTTTTACCTACCACCCTCTTCTTCTTAACCCCTCCTGCTGCTTCACCCCTCCCCTGTTACTGTCCTTTCCTGTCTATAGATTGTAGTTCCTTTCATCTCTGGTCTGTTTTTTTAATTCTTTTGACATTGCAAACTGCCCTGTTGTCATTATGGGTGATATAAAAAGTGTGTGAATAAACATAACGATAAAGATACCAACTTGTAAAACCTCAAATCTCTAGGCAGTGTTTGGTTGTGAGTTAATGGATATCAAATATATTTACTTGAAGAGGAAAATAGTTAAGAAAAAACTAAGAGGAGTAGCTGCAAATGTTGAAGATTTACATCAAGCATTTATTTATTTATTTGTAGTTCTTCTATACCGCACTCTTTTTCATCAGCGCGGTTTACATTAAACAGGAATACTCATTTCAATCAACAGACTGTGGTGAGTTTACATATAACAGGAAATATACAACTGGGGTTATAACTTGGGGAAACTATGTACATATTTGTAGCATGTAAAGAACCTATATACACGGGATAGAATTTCTTTTCATCATCTTGAGTAAGTAGGGCGGTTACACTTTATCTGTAAATGTTAGAGGGTTGATGATGTGCTTTGGAAATGTAGAATGAAGAGGTGATGCTTTATGGCTTTTCTGAATTGCTTGAGGTCAGTAATAGCATGGGTGCTGTTTAAAGGTACTATCTTGAAAGCCAGACCAGATGTATTTCACACTTTAAGAAAAGTGGAAGGAAGGCCAAACTATTGCCAGCATAGTTAAAGGTTAAGTCAGAGAGGCTGTTGTAGCCAAAAAAGCATATTTCAGGAATGGAAAAAGGAGTCAAATGATGAAAACAGGAAATAAAATAAGCACTGACAAGTTAGATGCAAGGCACTGATAAGGCAGACAAAGAGAATTTAGAAAGAAGCTTGCCATGAAAGCAAAAACGCATAATAAAAAAGTTTTCAAATACATTCGTAGCAAAAAATCTGTGAGAAAGTCAGTTGGACCACTGGATGATAGAGGGGTAAAAGTGGCATTAAGGGAGGGCAAGGCCATAGTGGAGAGACTGAATGAATTATTTGTTTTGGTTTTTACCAAAGATGATGTAGGGAAGTTACCCATGCTTGAAATGGTACTTAAAAGGTAATATATCGGAAGAAGATGTGTTACAAGTATTTGATAAACTGTAAAAAATCACCTGGACCAGATGGTATACATACAAAGGTGTTGTAAGAACTGAAATATGAGATTGCAGACCTACTATTAGTAATCTATGAACTACCATTAAAATCATCTGTAGTACCGGAAGACTGGAGAATGGACAATGTAACCCCAATTATTAAAAAGGGTTCCAGGGATGATCCAGGAAAACTAGACTGATGACTGATATTGGTACCAGGCAAAATGGATTAACCATTATAAAGAATAAAATTACTGAACATGTAGATAGTCAGTTTAATGGGAGAAAGCCAACATGGGTTTAGCCAAGCAAAGTCTTGTTTTACTAATCTGTTTTGTTTTGTTTTCTTGAAGATGTGAATAAAAAGTAGAGCAAGGTAAGCCGGTTGATATAGTGTACCAGAATTTTCAGAAAGCCTTTGACATGGTCCCTCATGAGAGACTCTTGGCCAAATTAAAAAGACATGGGACTGGAAGCAGTGTACTATTGCGGATCAGGAACTGGTTAAAAGATAGAAACAGAGTAGGGCTAAATGGCCAATTTTCTCAATGGAGAAGGGTGACTAGTAGAGTACCCCAGGGATCTTTGCTGGGCCCACTGCTCTTTAAAATATTCATAAATGACCTGAAAATGAGAATAAATGAGTGAGGTGATCAAATTTGCAGATGAGAAAATTATTGAAAGTTGTTAAAATGCAAGAGGAAGACTGGATGTTCAAATGGCAGATTAAATTTAATGTGGACAAGTGTAAAGTTATGCACCTAAGAAAGAACAACCCAAACTACGGTTACATGATGCAAGATTCCACATTCGGAACCACCACCCAGGAAAAAGATTTAGGTGTCATCGTGGATATGTTGAAAACCTCCACCCAGGGAGCAGTGGCGGCCAAGAAAGCAAATAGAATGCTAGGAATCATAAGGAAGGGAACGGAGAATAAAACCAAGGATAATGCCTCTGTATTGGTTCCATGGTGCAACCGCACCTTGAATATTGCGTGCAGTTCTGGTCGCCATATCTTAAAAAGAATATAGCAAAATTAGAAAAGGTACAGAGAAGAGCCATCAAAATGGTAAATGGAGATGAAAGGATACCCCATGGGGAAAGGCTTAAAAGGTTAGGGCTTTTCAACTTGGGAAAGAGACGGCTGAGGGGAGATATGATAGAGGTCTATAAATTAATGAATGGAATGTAACAGGTAAACGTAGATCGGTTGTTTACACCATCAAAAAGTAGAAAGAATAGGGGACACATAATGAAGCTACAAATGCACAGGAGTGTCTCTTTCAATTAAAGGCAAGCTCTGCTATGAGGGGACACAGGATGAGAGTGAAAGGAGATAGACTCAGGAGTAATATGCGGAAATATTTCTTTACGGAAAGAGTGGTGGATGTGTGGAATAATCTCTCAATGGAGGTGGTGGATACGAGGACAGTATCTGAATTCAAAGAAGTAGGGAACAAGTAGGATCTCTAAAGGTAAAAAGGGGACTATTGTAATCGATATATAAAGGCAGACTAGATAGGCCATATGGTCTTTTTCTGCCATCATGTTTTTATACAACACACTTGTCTGGACTGGTCTAGCAGGTCAGAACAGAGGGGAACCATCCCACCTGCAGCAACAATAGGCAAAAGAAAAGCAGGTCACACCACGTCATAGAAGGAACCAGGGAGCTTTTATTAGTATCTGTGAGGTCACCCTACACATGTTTCAGCAGATGCCTTCTTCAGGGAATTTCGGGCCTCTTCCTAGGGCTGTAAATAGGAAAGTGGGATAGCTCTCCAAATAGTAGAAGATTTTCCTTGTAGATTTTAAGGGGTGCTTCGGCCATTGTGTATTGTTGGGGAGTGAGCTGCTTCTTTTTCAAGTCTTGTCAAAATAGAGTGCAGTATGTATGTATTTTTGTACTTACGATGTTGTTCAGTGCCATCGAGTTGATTGTCGACTCATGGCGACCCTCTGGATAGTTGTTCTAAACTTGGTTCGGTCTTCAGTCAGGCAGCTCATTGTTAAGAGTGGCATCCATAGCTGCTGTTATTGTATCAATCCATCTCATGCTGGCCTTCCTTTTTTACATTGACCTTCAACCTTGCCAAGAAAGATGTCTCTCTCTGGTGATATCTTTTTGCCTGATGTGTCCAAAGTATGAAAGTCTAAGTCTTGTCATCTGAGCTTCTAAAGGAAGCTTAGATTTGATCTCCTCTAGTACTGACTGGTTTGTTCTTTGGGTAGTCCATGGTATACACGATATTCTTTGCCAGAACCATAATTTAAAGGCATTGATTTTCTTCCTATCTATCTTTTTCACTGTCCAACTTTAGCATCCATATGATCTTGAAAATAACATGCTTGGAGAAGTCAAATCTTTATTTGGAGAGAGACATCTCTACTCTTGATACTTATAAATACTTCTTTTTTGTTGGATTAGTAAAAGTGATGGAGAAAGAGTTGGGAAGCTATTTTAGTCTAAAGTTTTGTCTCTTGAGGAACATGTGTGGACAACCTGTTTGACTGGAAGGACTCGGGGCCAGAATTTTTCACTTGCTGTTGACAGGCCCAATCGGGGCACCATCTGCCAACATCATCAGTAAGTCCCCATAAAGCCTGTGCTGTTCTAGGCATGTGGCCATTGGGCGTGGACAAAGAGGCATATTCTGTCCCTTTGGAGCACTGGAGGAGCTGTGGAGGTTTCTGTTTGTTCAGATTGCTATGTCAGGTGCAAAGAGAAAGAAGGCGGCAAAATCTCAGCCTGCTGTTGTAGGTCAGATGGATAAACATCTGAAGGAGAATCCAGTGCCACCTACTGCAGGTACTGACTTTCCCTCCCCTTTTGTTGAGGTGGCTAGTTTACGTTCCCTCAAGCGCACATCACCCTTTCTACCTGGTTTGCTGTTAGATGCATCCAATTTCTCTTCACCCTGTGATCAGTGTTCCCAGGTAGAAGTCATTTGTCTCTGGGTTTCGGTTGTTTCCTGGAAGGAACATGTGACTACTCTTCAGGAGACTCCAGTTACAGAAGTCTCATTGACTGATATTTGTCAAGTTTTTACTAGGATGGAATAATTTTTGTCTTCTACTGTATTGCAGGTTTGCCAATTCACTCAAGAGACAGCAGCTAATTTTAAAGCTCTAGATCAGCGGATTGGGAACTTGTGTTATCATATTTCTTCCACGGACTCAAGTGACTGCCCTCCACTTAGTGAATGTTTCTACTATTAAAGACAGTTTGGTTATTCACCACAAAATAGAAGTGCTTTAGAACATGGCCAGAAATAAGAACTTAAGTGTAGCAGCAGATAAGCATGCAATAAATAAATCCAGGAGTCTTTTCAAGGATCCAAGCCAGTTTAATGTGCACATGGCTCAAGCAATAAGCAATTTCAAAATGGCTGAGCAATGGCTTCTAGTAAAACAACAACTTTTATAGCTTTCTTGTCCATTCTAAGCATAGGCAAACTTTTCATTGGTCCCAGTACCCCTCTCACCCATCTATTGGTCCCGGTACTGATATGGCTACCCAATAGGGACTCTGGTCTGGGCCCAGCACCTGGTTGCCCCCCTTCTAGTCCCAATTACAATGGTCAGTGTCTCCAACTTGTTACTTCTCTCCTCCAAGGTCGCTGAGCTTGTTAAAACATATGGGAAGCAGAGGCACTGTGACCTTGCTCTCTGCAGAGTTAATTAATTCCATAGAAGCATAGCACACCTTATCAGTACCAATTAAACTTGTTTTTCTTTATTTTCTCAGTTTCGTTTCTGCTTAGCTATGTTCAGTTAAACTGAGTTAAGTTTCAATTCTATGGTGTCGTCATTCAGGGGGGTTTTCATTCCTCTGGGCCTAACTACAGGCTTCAGTTACAGGTCAAGCTGCTCAGGCCTGTCTGCTTAGTTCAATTAGCATGGATCATAGGCCGTCGCCTACCACATTCCCCCCTTTGATTATTCTCACCCGCATGTTAATAAGGTGTGAGAATCAAATCACATAATACTAGGTAAAGGTATCACTCTGTGGTATAGGGTAGTAAGTTCACATAGCTAATATCTTTGTAGCTGTCTTACGCTCTACAGTGTTATTAATAACTGAAGTTATCATTTGCAAGCAAAATGGCAAGAAACAAGGGAGCAACAGGCAGATAGTCAAAGTCCATAGTTTGGCAAGAGTGGGAAAAAGAACTAAAGGATTAGAAGGTTCAGTTGCATCTTTTGTTGTGCTGTCGTAAAGCTTCTGATTTAGACAGACCAGCTGTCCATCCTTCGTAGTAGATTGTGGTCCAGTCCGAACAAAACACAAACTGTCAACAATGGGGTGGGCCAATACCCACTCACTAGTAGTATTATGTAAATCAGTCTGATTGTATAGGATAGAATAGTTCAGTTCTTGCGTCTCCCAGGGCCACTGATCTCCCATCTTAGTTCCTCCACAATAGAAACAGTCAGAAGTGTGGAGACTAGATGCTATTGCTCCAGCAAGTTCAAGAAACAAGTTCTGGTGGTGGTATGAGGAATTGCAACGGTGGCTTGCATAGCCTTGTAGAAAGTCAAGATCTAGAACAACTTTTGGATTGGAGAGTATACCAATGCAAGTATAGGAAGAATGATAAAACAAGGTCTGAGTGACCTTCGGTCCAGTTCATGTTGTACTTATACAGGCTGCCCAGGGAGATAAGGCAAAAGTCATTTCAAAGCACTCCAAGGCTGCTGCCAAAATAAAGCAATAATAATAATTCATAATGGGCATAGTCTCTGGAAAATTGGTGGAACTGTCGACTTCCACAACAGATAACAGATGTAGGGTTGATTGTAGATCCTCAAGCTTCTGCCGTACGTAGACCTACCAGCGTTTTGGCAGGAGTAGGGCTGTAGATTCCAAAGTATCACTGTCCTCTGGGATGTCTCAATTTCTTAAAATATCATAGCATAGTCTCTTAGGCTATTATTGCTTCCTTAGAGCAGTTCACTCTTTAGGAGATCAAAACAGTCTTTTCAGAGTATTTAAACACAGTCTCTTAGAAGATTCAATTTCTTAACACAACACAGTCTCTTTCTGATGATTGCAGGTTTTTTCAGATGCGAGGCTTACCTTCAGATAAACAAACAGTCTTGAAATAGTGCAGTTTCTGAGGGACCAATAAGTCTTAGGTCCGTGGTTGTTGTCGTAGGGTGAGGTGCAATGGAGTCTCAGGATGCTGTACAGTAGTCCAGTGATCAGGTTCAAGAGCAGCTGCTGGCTTCACTTGATTATGATGGGTCCAAGGTTCAAATTCTGCGACTTTTACTGCAGTTGGAGTTGTTGACAGGATGACGACATAGGGTCCCCTCCAATGCAGGGCTAACAGTATCTTTCTCCACTCTTTGATCCACACCGAGACTCCAGGCTTGAAAGGATGCAGGGGTGCAGGCAAATTGATGAGTAATCGATTTTGTACTCAGGTATGAAGACTTCTGCAAAACAGAACTTAAAACCAATAGTTCATGTCTAATAATTTCAGATCCTATCTGTCTCATATCTCCTTTTATTTCCTATACAATAGGCAGTGGTTGCCCATACAGAATCTCAAAAAGGGAAACTCCTAAAGACTTGGCAGGGGCTAAGTATATCCTAAGAAGGGCTATGGGAAGAACCTGGGGCCACTTCAGGTAAACCTCTTGGCAAAGTTTAGACAACTGAGATTTCAGGGTTCTATTCATATATTCTACTTTTCCTAAATTCTGAGATTTATAGGCAGTATGTATCTATTAATATCAATATCTTGGGGCTATACTTAATGGACTTGCTTCCTAAGGTTATCCACCCTCATTCTTTGTACAGGGCCCCATAGCATGCAAGGTTGTAAGGGTATACTTGAAATCTGGGTACACATTTAGACAGGGCTCTTTTCCTATTGTTAGTGCTCTAGTGAGGACTATCAGTTCAGCTTTCTGTGGTGAAGTTTCTGGGGCCAGGGCTGAGGACTCAACTACCAAATCAGGGGTCACCACTGCATATCTAGCACAACAATGTCCATTGATGATGAAACTGCCTTCAGCCACAAAGAAAGTCTGTTCAGGGTTCTCCAGAGGGACATCAGTCAAATCCAGGTGGCTTGAGAATACAGTGTCCATAATTTCTAAAACAGTCATGATCAGGGGATCAAGACCAACTGATAACAACATAGCAGGATTGAAAGCTTGACTGACCCTTCAGTTGTATCTGGGGTTTTCACACAACATACTCTAATATTTCAACATTCATAGATTTGTTAGCTAGTAATTTCCTTTGTATTTCATATTGGTTAGAACAGAGTGTGGTACAGTAACTTGAAGATTCTGTCTCAAAGTGAGCTTGTCAGCTTTGCTCACTAGGAGGGCTGTAGCTTGCAACAGCTCTCAAATAAGGGGCCAGCCTTTTGCAACTACATCCAATTGTTTGACAAATAGGCTACTGGTTGTTGCCAAGGTCCAAGAGATTGAGTCAACACTCCTAGAACATTTCCTTGCGACTCATGAACATAGAGACTGTAAGGTTTTCTGGACATCTGGTAGACCCAGAATGGTGACAACATCAGAGTGTTTTTTTCAAAGATCAAAAGACTGCATCCTGTTCAAGTCCCCCATTCCTCTGGAGACTTTTCCATTCCTTTGATAGCTGATACAATGGGTTTTTTTTTTTTGGTTTTTTTTCTCTAGCAGCGCAAAATTGGGGATCCATATACAACATACTCTGTGGCACCCAAGAAGGCTCTCACTTGCCTCCTGGTGATTGGAGTAGGAATACTGCATACAGCTGCTTTGCGTTCTGGTAAGGGTTCCAGCGTCGAATTCCCGCTGGACAACTGGAATCCTAGGTATTTAACTTGTTTGACATAATTATGCTTTGGCTCTTGAGACTTTGTATCCAGCCTCATTAAAAAGGTGCAAGAGTTCACTGGTGGCTGGTGGACATTCACTTTCTGAGTTGGTGGTTATGAGCAAGTTGTCCACATATTGAAGTAGAATTTTTTCTGTTTTTTTTTCCTTGAGTTTCTGGATAACTTGTCAAATCTGTTGCTGAGTGAGGCGAGTTTCTTGAATTCTTGAGGTAATCTTGTCCAGATGAGTTGGCCCCGCCTCCTTGTAGTGGGGTCTTGGGCTAAGCGTATACAGAAAAAGGCATCTTTTTAAGTCCAGAATGATGAAATGTATAGCTTCAGCAGAGATCAGTTCCAAGAGAATATAAGGATTTTGGTACCACTGGTTGTATAGTTTCAGCTGCATCATTCATTCTTTCTTAGATCCTGCACTGGGCGGTAATCACCTGTCCCAGGCTTCTTGACTGGCTTGAGGGTGACAATGGCAGGGGCTATGTTCTTCGCTAGGCCAGGTAGATTATCTTCTGCCCATCCTCCAGGTGGGGCTATGAGGTTGGTAAGTGTACAGCTTGTTGCTTTGGATGCAGGTGAATAGAACCGCCATTCTTCTTCTTGGGGACAGTTAACACCATCAGGCCAGCAGATTTTGAGTTTCATTTTTTTCCCCTTCAACAAAGGATATCTGTGCTTGAAGCTTTGCAAGCAGGTCTCGGCCCAAAAATGGAATAGGGCATTCAGGCATATACAGGAACTGGTACATTATTATTATTTTTTTTTTTCTAGTTCACACATGTGGTTCTGCAGAAAAGGCTTTGCGAGAAAAACACAGGGGCTACTGGCTTTAGTATTCTGCTCCTGTATCCCCCATAAAAGTCCATATATTGGTCCCCTATTTTTCAGACTGACTCCTGGGGACCCAGGGAAACTGGAGAGTCCGGTCTGGCCTAGTCTTCATCCATGCTGTAGCCCTCTCAGGCTGCCACTCACGCTATAGCTGCTCCACTCTCGTGCTGAAACACTGTGCTTGGTTTTATTCTGTCTATGATTCTACAATCAAGTACTCCCTCCTGGGGTGGAGTCAAGATACGGGCATTCACTTCTCTAATGTCCTTCTTTTCTATAATGGGCGCACTCACACCCAGTTTTTCACTTCCTCTGTTCCTTCGATTAGGATAACCTCCTCACATCATTCAACTAAAATATCATTCACTTTCTCTGTTACATTTATTTTCACAATTCACACACCCTCTGATTAACTTTCATTTAACCATTATGCCCGCAAATTCATCCAGTTCTCTGCAATTTCCGTTCATTAGTTCAATCAAGTCCTAAAACTTCTCATTTTATAATGCAGTTTTTTTTTTTTTTCAGTTCTAAACAAGTCTGGTCAGCTGACTTTCACTTCTAGTCCGGAGGGGGTGGACATTCCCCTGTTGCAGAGGTGGCTAGCAAACTACTTGGGAATCTGTAGTCCCCCCCCCCCTCTCCTGGATTCTGTTTCTCCTAGCAATGCTCTATCCAGGAGGTTGATTTTTTTTTTTCTCCTGACGGCAATCTGGCCAAGTGGGTTGGTGAGTTTCCATAATACTAGTTACTAATTCTGTCAGCTCCTGGGGCTTGCTAGTATAGGAGGCATAATGCGACCTCCAATTTAATAAAATCAGTTGTAGAGAAAGGAATATACACATAAGTTAGGGGTCCCGCTACCACTTCATCATTATCATTCTTTACGGGCACTCCCGGAACTTGCCTTAAGGGAAACAGTTGGGCTGTCCCCGGCGTCATTTGGGATCTAAGGGTTATTGTCGTTGCCTTTGCAGGAGTCGCTTTCTTTTTCTCAACTGGTTTTGCTTTGGGTTTCTCTTTCACTGGCGTGCTAGTGCTAGTGCTAGCGCTGGCTTTCTCGATTATTTGTACACTGTCCTCCTCCTCTTCTGGGGAATTTCCTCTCTCTCCTCCTTCTTCTATCTCCGCTTCTGATTCACTTTTTACATCCTCCACTTCTTTCCACTAATTCTTCTTTCTCTTCTCTAGGAGGGGGACCGGGGGTTGGGTCCTGCCTTGGCTCTGGCCGTCTCTGGGGTTCTGGGGCAGGACGCCGCCGGGCTATTCTTACTGGACCTGGGGTTCGGGGCTGCCTGAGGACTACTTCTGGGGAATCAGGATCTGCCAGGATGGTCTTCGTGGCTTTCTTATCCTGCTCTTTCATTCTAGGCTGTTCCGTTTTCTGTCTAGAATCTGTTTTAGCTAACATTATTCTGCACTGTTCCTCATAACAGCGCTGCGCCCAGGAGGGCGGATCTTCACAAATACTTAACCAGGAATCTATATAGGGGTACTGATCTGGGTGCGCTACCCGCACTCTACGGTGTATTGACTGGATAATCTCTACAGTGAACGTTCCCTCTCGGGCCAGATGGGGTCTAGATCGGGCCACTCCCTAGTACACAAAATCTGCAAACGGGCTGCTGTCATTTTTAATACCATAATCTCCTGAACAGAACTACTTACAGAGAGAGAGAGAGAGAGACGAGACAGGATATCTAGAAATTCTGGGGCAAAATCCTGATTGGGACAGAGACATTTCATAATCTTCAGTAAATCCTTACTGAAATTCTTGATCATAACTTGAAAAGACACTTATTATTTCTGTAAACATAGGGCAGGCAGGAAACACTTAGATTGAGCACATACATCCATTATGCTTCTTATAGAGAGAACTATAGCTATCTGTCAGCATGTCTCTGCAAAAGAAATTATTTTTTTAGTTCAGGGAAGGCAAATATTTAAAAGGACATTCCGGATATTTTTCATAAAATACAGTACAACTTTCCTTCTTTTTTTTTAAATACAGAAAAGCTAACTGATTTGTTATTAGTAACCAGCACAGAGGGGAAGCATGCATTCAAATGACTTATACTCTTTCATAAAAAGATAAACTTTGTTTTTAAAACTTTTGGTTAAACAGAGCTAGTGAAACAATTGAACTGTGCTCATAAAAAGAGACTTCTCATTCACATGGACAGAGATGCCAGAAAAAAACAATTACATCAATGTTAAGTCGTGATCTAATTACTTTGTAGATCAAAGGAAAAACAAAAACATTTTTATATCATTTCCTATTTAAACTGTTACAGTTCTTATTGAAAATTTGCGCATAGAGCAGACAGAAATTCTTCTGACTTGGTCCGCAACCCGTAAGGCATTAATACAAACTTAACCCATTTCAGGCTGCCTAAACCCAAAAAACTATCGGGACCACCACAATTCTGACTAAACATTCTTATTAAATGATAAATAAATGATATATAATACAAAACCACAGCAGAAGGAACAAAAACATATTAAATAAAACAGGTACAATTAGCCTGAAATAAGCACAAAATACCAGCATTGAGGTTTAAGCCTGCACAAGATTAGAAAGACGACACAAGACATTCTTTCCTTCAGACACGCCCCCTGTCAGTTTTTCACACTGCAGTAGAAAAACTAACTGGGTCAGACCAGCTTTTTGATTTCTAAAAATGACTGTAGGTGTTTTGGGTCTTCATTCTGCTCTATTAATACAATTTCTTAATCAGTGAACTGTCACAAATTACTCAACAGAATAATCTCACATATATAACAAAAGGGAAACTCGCAGTTTCAACAGATAGCAAAAATCAAATACACAGGACGGACAATACACCAAACGCTTCATCCGTTTCGCGACCTAGACGCAGTCACCCGACTAGGAACTGCGCTAGTCCAGAGTCCACTCTGCTTGGTCCGTGCTGCCAGACCTCTCATTCACACTTCATTCACACAATCATGCTAGCAATGTATCTTAGAATGCATTCCTTTCTATCTATTCTGACTAGTCTTTTTCCCAATTACAAAAAGGATGAGGGTTTCACCCGGCGAATTCCCATGCGGGGTTACTCGGCCCTTCCTTGAGAGCTCTCTTACCAATTCCCAATATCTCGAGATTACAAATTCCAAGTTCCACTGGCAGTACTGCTCTTTCTATTTCTGTCTAGACATACCAAAAACCCAGTCCTGTCTGCTCTGACCAGGCTGAATCATGATCCTCTATAACAGCTGGACCTAGCGAATACTCATGCAAGGATTTTCAAACAAAGACTTAAGTCTTACCAAAGTTTGCAAACTGCAGTTCTAACTCATCTGTCTAGACAGGTTTTCAAAACTATACTTACCAGATCTGGTTCCCAAGCTTCTGAGTTGGATCCTGGACTCCCCGGGTCGGAAGTGTTAGCCAGCTGGACTCAGTGCCTGCCCAGGCAAGGCAGAACTACCTCCGATACAAGAGGATCGGTGGGCCCAGGGAGATTCCCCTGCGTCGGATTGGCATGGTTCCAACTGGACCAAACCTCAAGGCAAATTACGTGGATTTATTCACTTGAACACTATCCACCACTCGCACTTCTCGGCCAACGCACCAAGAATGTAGCAGCAGATAAGCATGCAATAAATAAATCCAGGAGTCTTTTCAAGGATCCAAGCCAGTTTAATGTGCACATGGCTCAAGCAATAAGCAATTTCAAAATGGCTGAGCAATGGCTTCTAGTAAAACAACAACTTTTATAGCTTTCTTGTCCATTCTAAGCATAGGCAAACTTTTCATTGGTCCCAGTACCCCTCTCACCCATCTATTGGTCCCGGTACTGATATGGCTACCCAATAGGGACTCTGGTCTGGGCCCAGCACCTGGTTGCCCCCCTTCTAGTCCCAATTACAATGGTCAGTGTCTCCAACTTGTTACTTCTCTCCTCCAAGGTCGCTGAGCTTGTTAAAACATATGGGAAGCAGAGGCACTGTGACCTTGCTCTCTGCTGTGTTAATTAATTAATTCCATATTAGAATAGAACACCTTATCAGTACCAATTAAAACTTGTTTTCTTTATTTTCTCAGTTTTCGTTTCTGCTTAGCTATGTTCAGTTAAACTGAGTTAAGTTTCAATTCTATGGTGTCGTCATTCAGGGGGGTTTTCATTCCTCTGGGCCTAACTACAGGCTTCAGTTACAGGTCAAGCTGCTCAGGCCTGTCTGCTTAGTTCAATTAGCATGGATCATAGGCCGTCGCCTACCACATAAGAAGTCTCATTTTTCTCTGTATTAACCTTTGTCTAGTGAGATTCTCTTCCAGAAGTATCTTAAAGAAGTTTGGGTCTTGTCAAATGTAGACACTATTTCCTTTCCTTTTCTAAATGTTATTATATTTCATGTAAGACTAGATGGGTTAATGTTTCTGAGGAGGGTTTTTGATGCCTTTGTGGATAAAACTCAATTTGATCTTACTGCTTTTTTGGAATATCCACTAGTGCCACCCTCCTTATTTCATTTATTTCTAAAAGTGACAAGATTGATATTTTGAAGGTTTATTTCAAGAAGAAAGATTCCCTTTTTTGTGGAGATAAATTAGCTATGTTCCATGATGTTTCCCGTCCTACTTTCTTGCCCTTAAAGGGTTTTGGCATTAGCGGCATTATTTTTCCTTAGGTATAAATGTTTAATTTCCTTTCAACAAAGTAGATATATTTTCTTAACCTCCTCCGATTTAGAAAAGGTTTTGTTGGATAAAGAAAAGGAAAAAGGAGTTTGGTCACTGAGATGTATTATTTCGCTTTTCCAGATAAAGGGTGATAATTGTTTGGCTATAAGGTATTTGGAGGGGGATTTTCTTTTCTCCCCCCTTTTGGTATTTCTTTTGGTTTTTTGGTTTTTTTTATTTATTGAGCTCCTCATGATTCATGATGTGTACTGTTCTCTTAATTAGCTATATTGTCTTTAGTTATTATATTTCCATGTCTTTTTTTTATTTCCTGCTGCTTATGGTGGTGATTGTAAGTTTAAAATCCTAATTTAAAAAAATGAAAGTTTTGTCTATCAATGTGTAAAAAGGAATGTGCTGATGTGGTATACACACTTAAATGTCTTTTAAACAAAGAAGCTGGGGATGGAGGATTATACGAGGGGGGGGGTGATAAGTCTCTGGCCTTGTAACAAAACAGCTATGGGCACACTTCAATTCCGGTGGTCCGAACGATCTCTCTGCAGTTTCGTTTTAATAATACAAAATTGCAGAGAGATCATTTGGACCACTGGAACTGAAGTGTGCCTGTAGTTTTCTGTTTCGTTACAAGGCCAGAGACTTAATCAGCACCCATTCCTAGTGCGTTAGGCTAGAAAAATGGAGTAATTATACTTGTGCGTAAAGCGCTCCCCACCTCTATTCTTTGCACTGTTGCAGATATGGAAAGGAGATGGGGAAAGATACTTTTGATTGAGGGCATCACATTGGCTTTTTTTCTTTTACTGTCTAGGGCTAGACCCTAATTCTCACAATCCTGTTTTTTTCCATACCATCTCTAGAGAAATCAGTGAATTGGGGAACACCCTGGTAATATTAGGAGGTGATTTCAATCTGGTTTTAGATTGCCTATCCATAAGGTTATCTAAATTAGTTGGTAAATCATCGAAAGCAGCGCAGGTAGTGCACATCATGGTGGAGGATTTTGGGTTGGTGGATTCTTGGAGGCTCCAACATCCTTTCGAGAGAGATTACTGTATACATTTTGCTTGCTGCCACATAGCACTCATTCCAGACTGGATTTTTTGCATATTGAACAGTCTTGTACTATGGTCAAATGCCACTGATAACCATTTTAGATCATGCTGCAGTCTTGCTTAATTTGGAAATTCCACAAATTAGTCAGTCATTCTCACTATCATTGAAGATTCAACAAATCTCTCTTAGAAGATGAACTTTCCTTGCCACTATTCATGATACTTTTCAATTAATCAACTTGATGATACTATAACATGGGCCTGGTGGGAAGCCTTTAAGGTATACTTGAGAGCTAAATATACAAGTTATGCCATAGGGGTTGCAAAGAACAAGAAAGCATAGTAACTCACCTGTAGCAGGTGTTCTTCGGGAAAGGCAGAAATCAGTCCTCACATATGGGTGATGTTGGCACCAATAGAGCATGCACGATAACCTCTCCTCAGCTTTCAAAGAAAGCCTTATGGAGATCCACCACGCATGTGTGGTTACCTTCTCGACTGAGGATGCCATCTTGTTTCAGTGTGATGACATAGTCCAGTGTTCCTCAACCCAGCCCTCTGGTACCCCCAGGGTAGTTAGGTTTTCAGGATATCCACAATGAATATGCATGAGAGAGATCTGCATGCAGTGCTTCCATTGTATGCAGATCTATCTCATGCATATTCATTGTGGATACACTAGGGGTCCCAGAGGAATGGGTTGAGAACCACTGACATAGCCCAAGAAGACAAACAAAAGTAACTCTATGGGGGGAGGAGGGAGAGTTGTGAGGACAGATTCCTGCTATTCCCAGAGAACATCTGCTACAGGTGAATAACTATGCTTTCTCCAGGACCAAGCAGGAAGTCAGTCCTCACATATATGGGTGACATCGACGTCGATGAAGCCTTTGCGGAGCATTTCCCCAGCTTTCCAAGAAAGCCTTTGGGAATGCAGGCACGCATGTGCGGTTCCCTTCCCGCCTAAAGGTGCCATCTTGCTCAGTCTCTCTTTTTCCGTGAAGCCCACCAGACGTGTGTCCTAGTCCTCCCGGAAAATAGTTCGATTTTTTCGCGATTCCTCGCTATTTTTTTCTCCGGTTTGATGCCGGTTCCCCTCCTGCTGGGTTCGGTACACTGGTATCGAGCCCGATCTTCTTTTTTCGGTTTTTGCCCTTCGTGGCTGGCGTTCACGCCCTTTTTTTCTTTTTCCCTGGAATGCCGGTCCTTTGACCTCGCGGGGACTCTTTCTTTTCCCCGATGGCTTCCAGTGGGTTCAAAAAGTGTGATCGGTGCAAGAAGCTAATGTCTCTCACCGACACACACGACTGCTGCCTTCGGTGCCTCGGTCCTGACCACTATCCTAAGACGTGTGGACCATATGGAAAAATGTCTTCCAAGGCGCTTCGAAGTCGTCAGCACCAAAAGGAAAGGCTTTTCTCCGACTCGGCCTCCGGCCGGGCCCGGACCTCGTCTGAGGCCTCGACATCTCGGGAATTGGATCCCGAGCACCGTCGGGGCTCCTCGGACAGGGGGTCCCCCGACCGGGAACGAAAGAGGAAGAAGCGGCTCGCGAGGGCGTCGTCTGAAGAGGTCCCTGGCTCCTTGAGAGCTAGGTCTCAGACCCCCGACCGTTGCCCCGGGCCCGTGGAACAGGAGAAGCCTCCCAAAGTACCTCGCGTGCAGCCGGAGTCTGCTGGAGACGTAAGTCCTGTAGTCCTCGTGGACTCTCCTCCCAGAGAGCCGATGTCGGGCCTGGCACTGCCGGGGCCCGAGTCGGGGGCTGCTGAGTCTCCTGAGCTGGGTCTCAGGCTGACAGCCTTGGAGAGCAGACTGTCTGCCTTCATGGAACAGCAGCGGGCACTGATGTCCAGCCTGTCTGGCGCATCTGCCCCGACTACCGGGACATCGACATCGAAGTCGACCCCAGAGACCGAGCCGATACTCGACACCATAAAGGCTCCCACGACCTCCCGTTCGGGACCGAGGGTGTCGACGCCGGTGCCTTCGGCATCAGGGCGGGTGCTCACAGGCCCCGTGCGGTTGGACCCCGATTCCTCATTGGACGAGTCCGCCTGGGAGATGGAGGACGAGGAGCCCCCCGACACCTTCCGGACTCAGTGTGTCCCGTCGGACTCACCGCAGTCCAAGCCCCGGAGTAGATCCCCCCCCCGGAGGATACTCGGTTCTCGAAGTTCGTCCGGGATATGGCCACCGCGTTGGCTATCCCTGCGGACCCTGAGGAGGAGCCTCGAGCCGAGGAGCTCGAGGCCCTACAGCATGACTCTCCTCCGAAGGAGGCCTTTACTGTTCCGGTTCCTCCGATGCTGGAATGGCTCCTCTTCCGGATGTGGGAGGCACCGGCCTCGGCGCCGGTTCTAAGTAAGCGGGTCGATTCTATCTATTGGCTCCGGAAGAGCCCTGGCTTTCAGAAGGCGCAGCTGCCACACCATTCCATGGTGGTGGAATCGACCATGCATCGCCTGAAAAGTCAGAAGATGCACTCCGTGGTGCCCCCTGGCAGGGAGGCCCGGAACCTCGATGGTTTTGGTAGAAAGTGCTTCCAGGGCTCCATGCTTGCTTGCTGTGTCCAGTCTTACCAGCTGTACATGGGCATGTACTTGTGAGACCTGGCCAAGGAGTTGGCTGGGTTCTCTGCTGGTCTCTCCGGGGAACCCTTGCAGAGGTTCAAGTCCTTGTCCTCGGGGATCTGGGAATGCTCCAAGTTTATGTCCCGCGCTGCCTACGATGGCTTCGAGGCTTCGGCCCGTGTTGCAGCAGCCGGTATTGCGGCTCGATGCCAGGTGTGGCTGCAGTCATCGGACCTCGAGCCATGGGTTCAGGACAAGTTGGTTGATGTCCCTTGCCGAGGTGAGAACCTTTTTGGCAAGCCCATGACCGAGAAGGCCACACAGCTCGAAACCGAGCACCTCACGAGGACAAGGCTGTCTAGAAAGACTTCTGCCCCTTCTCACAAAAAGAAAGGCTCAGGTAAAAAGCCCTTTTACCCGAGGACGGGCACTGCCTACAAACAGTACCCACAGTACCAGGCCGAAGAAGCTGCCCCTCAGGGTCAGCAAACCAAGGGGCAGGGTAATGGGCCCCGTAGGCAGAGGACTCCCAAGCCTCCGGCCCCTGCTCCCACTCAGCAGGGTGGGGTTTTTTGACTCCTTAGGCATAGCCTCTCTGTCCCTGCTCTCCCAGCCCTGCACAGGAGGTCGCCTCGCCCTGTTTGCCCACCAGTGGCCACTCATCACTGGAGACAGTTGGGTGTTAAGCATAGTCCACAAAGGCTATCTGCTACACTTCCAACAACTGCCTCCTCCATACTTTCCAGGGGATCCTCCAAGGCCTCCCCTGCACACAGATCTTCTCCTTCAGGAGCTCCAAGGTCTGTTGGTGGACAGGGCGGTGGAGCCTGTGCCGCCCCACTTACAAGGTCAAGGGTTCTACTCCAGGTATTTCCTGGTACCCAAAAGAACCGGTGGCCTTCGGCCTATTCTAGACCTCAGAAATCTCAACAAATTCCTAGAGAAGGAAAAGCTCAAGATGCTTACTCTTGGAACACTTCTGCCCTACCTCCAGCAGGGAGATTGGCTATGCTCGTTAGATCTAAAGGATGCGTACACTCACATCCTCATTCATCCAGACCACAGAAAGTACCTCAGGTTCATTGTGGGAGGAAACCATTATCAGTACAGGGTACTGCCTTTTGACCTCACCTCCGCTCCCAGGGTCTTTACCAAATGCCTGGCAGTGGTGGCGGCCTACCTGAGAAATCAGGGAATCTTTGTCTTCCCCTATCTGGACGACTGGCTCATCAGGGGTCAGACGTGCCAGGAGGCCCGACAAGCCACCCTCAGAACTATTGCTCTTCTTCAAAGCCTGGGGTTTGTAATAAACTTCGCAAAGTCCACTTTGCTCCCCTCCCAGAACTTGGAGTTCATAGGGGCAAGGTTGGACTCTCGCCTGGCAAAGGCATTCTTGCCAGAAGACAGAGCCCAAAGACTGATAAACTCAGCAAACCAGTTTCTCAGCAGGTCACTGGTCTCCGCCAGACTCTGCCTGAGGCTTCTTGGCCACATGGCTTCGACAGTACATGTGACCCCCAATGCCAGGCTCCATATGAGGCCTGCACAGTGGTGCCTTCGGACTCAGTGGTCGCAGGCCACAGGCAGCCTCAGAGACAGGATAAGGGTGTGCAGACAATTTCTGAACTCCCTCAACTGGTGGCTGCACCCACCCAATCTGCTGCAAGGGGTACCTTTTCAGATTCCTGGGTTCACAGTGGTGTTGACCACGGATGCCTCCCTGCAGGGCTGGGGAGCTCATTGTCTAGGCAAGTGCACCCAGGGCCTGTGGTCTCCCTGGGAAGCCGCACAGCAGATCAAGCTACTGGAGCTCAGGGCTATTCGGTTAGCCCTCAAAACTTTCTCTCCAACCCTGGCTCATCAGTCTGTCCTAGTTCAAACAGACAACCAGGTAGCCATGTTTTATGTGAACAAGCAGGGTGGAAATGGGTCCAGGCTCCTGTGTCAGGAAGCACAGGACCTTTGCTTGTTTGCTCTCAAGCACAACATGCTCCTCAAAGCTGTATACCTCCCTGGCCAGGAAAACTACCTGGCCGACAGGTTGAGCAGGATTCTGCAGCCCCACGAGTGGCAGCTCCACCCACTTCCTGTTTGGCTGTCGTACTGGGAGGATCAGTTGTGCAGAGCTCCTGCTAGGGAGGAGGTCCTGCTCACTGCCTGTGCCTGGATGTCGGGCCCTGGGCCACCTCCAGCAAGGGAGGCCCAGGCCCAGAGGCCCTGCCAAGCCTGGTGGGCCTCCTACTCGGACAGTGGATGGAGAAACTGGCAACCTGGAACAGCCGGCGCCCCAGGTGGGGGACTCCCCAGGTAGGACTGCACCTGGTCAGGAAGGAGGGACCCACAGGTATGGAGGTTTGGGCCCGCTACCCCAGGGAGGAGGCTCCTGTCTCCTCCCCAGGCAGGGTGTGGAGGCTGGGTGGCCGCAGGGAGAGGCCCTGGGGAGACCCTGGAGGACCGTGGAGTATAGAACTGGAGGAGGCAGGTTCCCCCCTCCACTGTGGGTCCTGGAGGAGGCCTCTACCTACTCCAGTGAGGATGAGGACGGGGGGTCGGGCCTGCCGTCCTTCCAGCAGTCAGCTAGGGCCCCAGATGACATCGTGGCGGCAGTGCGACGGCTTCGGGGTCTCCAGGAGGAGGCGGCCCAGCTGCAAGCCCAGCTCTCCCACCTGGAGAGCCTGCAGGCCACCATTCCCGGGGAGGAATGGGTGGCCTATGCTACCTATCGGAAGGGGGTAAAGCGGGCCCTGAAGGCCAAGTACTTGGAGATTGCGTACTATCAGAACCAGGGTTGTGGGTCCCTTGCCGAAGTTTACCAGAATTATAATCGTTGGAAGATACCTGCATTCCAGGGGAGGCCCCCGGGGGTGGGTCAGCAGGGGGGTCCATCCTCCTCTAGAAGTATGCCCTCTCCTATTCTAGTTCCTGGGAAGTCTACCACCCGTTCCCTGCCTTCCTCTTCTAAAGCATTTCCTGGATGTCCTGTGTCTTACCTGCAGCAGGGTGATGGTTGTGGTGATGTGAATGCGCTGGTTCCTCCCTCCGAAATGCTGTCTGCCCAGATTGTTCCTGCACGTCCCCAGGGTGCTCCGTTGATCCTGGTGGCTCACCAACAGTCGTGTAACACTGAAGGGACCATCCAAGATGGCCGCCGGGGTCTTTCTGATGACGTCACTAAATGAAGTGAGGTCGTTGCAGGAGCTGCCTGGAGGACTTCCCCCAGCCAGCTTACAATCGCAAGATGGCCGCCGGGGTCTTTCTGATGACGTCCTTTACGGAAGTGAGGTCGTTGCAGGAGCTGCCTGTAGGACTTCCCCAGCCAGATTACAATCACAAGATGGCCGCCGAGTAATGGGTACTGACGCTTCCGGGAAACCCAGGAAGTCTGCAGAACGACCTTCCCCATCTTCTGATTTGCTTGCGGGATTTTCGACGTGCACTCTTTCAGCACAGAGGGAGCTTCTTTTTTCATGCCCCTCGATTGGAGGGGGTGTTGTAGAGAGGCAGCAGTATTCGGCGGTTTCCTTTTCAGCATACTGCTGATCCACTGTCTTTGGATGTTTCCGGCTCTGAGGGGTTTTCTGCATGGGATCCCCGGCGGCGGAAGACTGGTTGGCCTCAGCCGTTTGATTCTGCTGTGCCACTTGAGGATCCACGGGTGGCGGATTTCTCCACCTGTAATAGGAATCCTGCTCCTTCAAGCTACGATGCCTGTCCAGGTTACTGGGAAGGGGTTTGGTAGGGGGATGGCTGGTGGGCAGGACTCCCCTATTGTGGCTGCCCTCCCGGCCCCTAGAAAGCTACAGGGCAACTCGCCCAGTATGTTCTGAGGTGGCTGACGGGGGCCGGCGGGTTGCTGGACGGAGGAGAAAGGGGCAGGATGGGGGCTGCTCTTTCTTTTCTGCAGTCCCCGGGGGGGAGAGGGGGAAGAAAAGTGCTAGTCAGCTGTCACTGCGGCCGGGGGTAGAGGAGCGGGATGCGCAGCTGCCTTTGTTGTCTGTTATTGCGGCCGATGGAGACCTGGCTCGCAGGGGGTGTCCGCCCTTTCTGTTGGAGCCCTGACTACCGGCCAAACTTTTCTGGATCCTTGTGCCACGTCTGGCACCGACAACCAGTTAGGACCTGGGAGGGACAAGGGGCAGGGGGTGGGGGTGTGGGGGATGTGCTGGGTGTGGGATCTGCCCTGTTGTCTCGGCGGGTCCTGCCTTGTTGTCGATAGCCATACAGGGGGTGGCGGCGGATGGGCTCCAGGCCGGGCTGATGGAGGAAGGGGGGGAGCGGACGACTGGTTATATAGTGGGGAAGGAGGTAGTGGCTGCTTCAGGACGAGGGAAGGACTTGTTCTCCGTAGGGTCAGGGGGGGCGGTGGTCCCCTTGGAACCCGGGAATGAAGGGGAGCGGGGTCCGTCCCCGGTAGTGGTGGCCGAAACCCAGGAGCCTTGCGCTGGGTCGGGAATGCGGGAAGGAGGTTTGGGGGAGCCTTCCGGTTCCCTGGGTGTTACCGAGAACCAGGTCTGTGATGCCCTACGATTGGCTTTGGAGGCCCTGTTGGGCCCTCCCGGGGCTTTTAACTGCCTTTCGGCAGCCGGAGGTAGAGATAAGTGGTGGTCCAGGGGTTCTCGGTGGCACTCGGGGATCCGGAGGAGGTAGCTTCCCGGACTCTGTCTTTGCGGTGTTGACCGTCCCCAGTCCTCCGGTTGATCTAAGTGAGGAGGTTACGGATCCTGCGGTCCAGCAGCAGGATCCCCCGCAGATGGATGCAGGAACAGATCAAGGAGGGCAGGAGATGGGGGCTGGGGGGCCGGCTCCCCCCCTCCGTACCTTTGCGGAGGCTCTGAAGGGGTCGGGCACCACTCCGAGGCCGTCGGGTGAGGGTAGGGGGAGGGGAGGTTTTCAGGGGAATGGTCCCGCAGGAGGGGAAAGGAGGAGGAGGTGGGGGAGTGTTTCAAAGCGGAGGAGGGGGCGAGGTCCGACGGCGCAACGTGGCGCAGATCCGATGGGCTGGGGAGGGGTCCCCTCCAGCCAGGGAACAGGTCTTGAGGATGGTCCTTGGGCTGGGGTTTCTCCCAGGAGATCTCTACGCCTTTATCCACATGAACAACACCATTGAATATGATGTTAGTTTCATGCTGAGACGGGGGCTGGAGATTTTCCTGGGACCGATACCAGCAGCAGAGGGGACAGGGAGGGTGAGCTGACTTTCGTGTTGTGCCTATCTCTCGCCAGGGGACGTTACCCTGTGACCATCCTATCCAGGAATGAGTCGCTCCCAGGGCAGGACATCCAGTTTTGGTTGTCGCGCCATGCGGTGCTTCTCGCACCCCTGGTTAAGGGCGCTGGGCCCCTAGGGGTGTGGGGACGGGTCGTGGAAGGGCAGGATCCGTTTGCGTGAGGTGGGAAATGTGGTGCAGCACGTGCCCTCGGCCGGTTTCCTCGGTCGGGATCGCATCTTGTGCTATTACCCTGGGCAACCCCGCGAGTTGTCACCGCTGTGGCTCATTCCGCCATTTGAGCATGAACTGTCCCGAGCAGGATCTGCACCCGTTGTGGTGGACGTGGTCCAGCTTCGGCCGGGTGTCTGCTAATTCGGTTTAACCTTTGCGGGGACTTGGGCCACCCCTTTGCCCGCTGCCCCTCCGCGTCACACAATGGACCGGGGGGGGTTGCCGTCACTCCACCTCGGGCTCCTGTGCGTGAGGAGGCTATGGAGGCCCCTCTCCCTCAGGAGGAGACCGGGTGGCCCTAGTGCAGAGGAGTCCATCGAGCCGAGGGAGCCACCAGGGGAGGGGATTCGGGTAGGAAGAGGAGAGGGTTGATGTGGTGGAGGTCAATGTAGCACGACAGGATAGTGGGTTGAGGGTGGTGCCACCTGAGGAATGGACTACGGGTCCCTTCCAAGGGTGGCAAGTCCAAAAGGAAGAAACGGGAGACACTCCCCGTTGCTGGATGCAGAGCCCGTGTTGGACATCAACCGTTTCCGTCTTTTTGGCCGCTGATGCGGCTGAGGCGGGATGAGGGCTTGTCTGTGGAAGCAAGGGCTTCCTGTGCGGCGCTCGGAGCGGTTAGCGGCGGGGGCGGCCCCTCTTCCTCAGCGGCGACCTTCAAAGGTGCAGAAGGCGCGCCGCAGTCAGGGTCCTCCAATCAAGGGGGATACTGGCGCCCGACGGGTGAGGGAGGATGGCCTTGTACCCCCGCAGTTGGGTTCGGGGCCTTCGCAGGAGCCCCCTGCTGAGCCCGGCCGCCCTGGCCTCCCCCGCGGGGGTGGGCACTGTCGTATTGTCTCAGTCTTTGTCCGGGGAGGGGGGGCTGTCACAGGTGGTGGACCCCACGGAGGAGGTCATTCCTCCGACCCCTGACCCGTTTTGTGCCTCCTCATCCCGTGGGGGCTGGGTCTGCCCTCGCGACAGCTTTGCCTGGTGGTCCCGGGGGAGCCAGCACCTCCTGGGGTGATAGGGTTGAGCGGGAGGAGGAGGGGAGATCCTCGAGGAGGGTTGACGTGGACCAGGAGGAATCGCTCCAGCTCGCGGGCTTGTCCTGCAAGCGGGATTCTGGGATCCCGGGGTTGGTGAGAAGAGGAGGAAAGGGTCACTGCAACTCGAAATAGGCATGGCGTGCACTCCTGCGTTCTCGTGGCGCCACCATCAACGTGGCCAGCATTTTCTCAGACCAGGCGCGGGCTACGGCCTATGATTTTCTTTCTACGAGTGGGCTGGATGTCATCTTCTTGCAGGAGACCAGGCTCACCTCGCTTCGCTAGCCTTCATCGGGCGAAGCGGGAGTGGAGGTGGGGCCCTTCGTACTGGTCCCTTGCGGCACAGCCCTACGCAGGAGTGGCGGTTTTGTTCACGGTCTAACCGATTTCAGGTGCAGTCACGTGTGGGAACTGGAGCAGGGCCGGTGTCTGCTTTTAGATGGCTACTGCGGGCCCCATCGGTTTTCGTTTCGTGGTGGTCTACGGCCCCCAGTCTAAGTTGGCGCGGAAGACCCTGTTCGGGGTTATCCGCCCCTACTTACACACCTCCCGTTTGGTGGTCCTTGCCGGGGATTTTAACACCACCACCTTTTTTTTGCAGGACCGAGGGGGGAGCGTTGCCCACCCAGTTACGAGGGCCTCTTTTTGGCCGAGATGACCCGGACGGCTGACCTCGTGGATGTTTTCCACCGGGCCTTTCCTAGGTCGCCGGGGTTCACCTACTACCATGGGACCTGCAGGAGTCGTATCGATCGGATATATGTGAGTGCCCGGGTGTGAGTGTTCCCCTCCGCAGTTGCAGAGCGGTTGACTTTTCGGACCACCGCGTCCTCTCTGTGTCCTTCCTGGCCAACCACGAGGAGCTTAGCAGGGGTCCTGGCCTGTGGCGACTGAATGTTGCAGTTGTTGGCAACATCAGAGGTGGTCCAGGAGTTCTTGGCCTTTCTCGCAGACCAGGAGACCCTGCTGAGTGTGTTTTTCCTTCCCGTGGCGCCTGGTTGGGATGAGGTGAAGACGCGTGCCCGACAACTCTTCCGTTCCCGGGGTACCTCCATGGCTCGATCCCGCTACCTCACCTACACTGTCCTCCGGAGGTCGCTGGATCGTTTGGTATCCCGAGGGGCAGCGCGGGAGGAGGTTGAAGAGGTGCGTGTCCAGCTCCGTGGCCTGCTTTACGATCGCCATGCCTCCCTATGCTTCGAGGGGGCGGCCGGTGGGGGCGCCACTCCAGACCCTTTCCGGACTTGCAGGGAGAGGGTTCAGCATCGGGAGGTCATGGCCCTGCGGGGCGAGGACGGTACCATTCATACCTCCCAGGAGGACCTTTTGCGGATAGTGGGGGAATACTTCTCGGACCTGTTTGGGGATCGCCCCGTGGACCTCACCCATATCCGAACGTACCTGGGCCTTCCCCCGGTGTATTCGGCTGTGGTCCAGGCACAGGTTGATGCACTCGCTGCTCCGATTCAGCAGGTGGAGGTGGAGAGAGGGCGATTCGTGCCATGCCGTTGGGGAAGGTGCCTGGGCGCGATGGGCTCCCTGTGGAGTTCTATCGCACTTTCATTGCCCAGCTGGCCCCCTTCCTGACCTCCCTGTTTCAGGAGATCATGGACACGGGGTATCTCCCGCGGTCATTTCGCGAGTCTGTCCTGCTGCTGCTCTCCAAGGGGAAGGACGATAGCTCCTTGGACTTCTGGCGGCCGCTCTCTCTTCTGAACGCGGACCGGAAGATCCTGGCCAAGTGTTTTGGCCAACCGACTGGTGGAGGTGTCGGGCGATTTGCTGTCCCCTTCCCAGTATTGTTCCGTTCGGGGGAGAGGGGTTCTGGACGCTGTCGCCACAGTCCGGGAGATGGTGGAAAGAGGCCGGTCGCTCCAACGGGACCACTGGTTGGTCTCCTTGGATCAGTCCAAAGCCTTTGATCGAGTCAGTCACCGGTACCTGTGGGTGGTGCTCCAGCACTTCGGCCTCCCCGCAGGTTTCCTCTTCGTCGTGCAGGCGCTGTACCGAGGGGGGGTGAGCTTCCCGTTTATTAACGGGTGGCTCGGACGGCCATTTGGTGTCGCCTCGGGGGTGCGGCAGGGGTGCCCTTTGAGCCCCCTGTTGTATGTTTTCTCCCTCGACCCCTTCCTCCGGAGATTGTCCTCAGGTGGGTTGCGGGGCCTGGAGGCGCCCGGTGCGCCCCCGGTGTCCGTTGTTGCTTACGCTGACGACATCTCAGTTTACGTGGACGGCACTGATGGGGTAGAGGCCCTGCGAGAGGCCGTGGAGGAGTACTCGGAGGTAGCCCATTCTGTTGTAAACCACAGCAAGTGCCAGACGCTGTGGTTGGGCTCCTCGGAGGCCTCCCCGCCTTCCTGCACCCCCTTTCCTCCTCCCGTGGGGGAGGTCCGCGTTTTGGGCCTCGTCTTCGGGTCGGAGGACTGTGCGGAGTCCAATTGGGACCGTTGTCTCGAGACTGCACGGTGTCGGGTGCTGCGGTGGAGGGGGTGGAGGTGTACGTACGAGGAGAAGATCAAACTCCTCGGGACGTTTCTGCTTCCTCTCTTTCTGCACGTGGCCACGGTCTTCGTTCTTCCGTTGTCCCATCAGGCGTCTGTTTGTGCCGTCTTTTTCTGTTTTCTGTGGGGTAACCGCTTGAACCCTGTCCAGCGCAACATCGTCTGCCTGGATCGGGCAGAGGGTGGTTTGGGTATGTTGCACCCCCTTGTCTTCCTGTCAGTCTTGTCTATGGCGTTTCACTTAGGTAGGATGAGGGAAGGGGGTGGGGTTTGGTGGGTGGCCTCCTATCGGGAATGGTTCTCCCGCTTCTGGGAGCAGTGGGAGGGGGCGTCCTCGGTCCCACGTGTGCGCCGGAGAGGGGAACAGGCCCCATCGTACGTATTTGTGATGGTGGGGCTCATTCGGCGGTGGGGGTGACCGACCCGCTCGCCCAGTCCTTGGGGCGGAAAGGATTATACCGGATGGTACTCACCTCTCACTATCAACCACGGTGGGCCCTGCGGGACTGTCCGGCGGATGTGATGCAGCGGGGCCTTCGGCTGTTGAACTCCCCTCGGCTACCGAAGGAGGTTCAGGATGTAGCCTGGTTGTCTTTCCACGGGCGTTTGTACGTGAGGGACAACCTCAAGTACAGGTCACAGGCCGAGCGGGTCTGTCCGAGGGCCGGGTGTGAGGGGCAGGCGGAGACCATGGACCATTTCCTCCGGCAGTGCCCCTTCAACGTGGAGGCCTGCCGGTTGGTGTCCGCTGCTCTTCACCTGCGCGACCTTTCCCTCCTCACGTATGCGGAGTGGGTGTACGGGGCCTGGTCCTTTCCTCTAAGGCAGGACTCCGGGACCCTCTACCTAGTCACGGCTGTAGTGCGCTACCACCTGTGGCAAGCGCGCTGTCATGTCTCGACCCGGGGGTTGGTCCTGCCCCTCGACGAGGTGGTGCGGGACATTCTGGAGGAAGTGTCCAGCATGGCGCAACGCGAAAGGCGGGTGGTGGAGGTCCATCGTTGGGAGCGTCTGTGGCGTCACCTCACCCTCCGCCCCCCATGAGGGGGAGGGGTTCCCTGGGGTTTTTCCTCCCTGTTAGAGGTTAGGGGTTTTGTTTTTGTCTCCCGGGTGGAGGAGGGAGGTGAGACAGGAGGGGGGGGGGGGGTTTAGTCCCTGGGGTTTCTTCCTAGGTTTAGGGATCTGGGGTTGCTTTCCTTCCGGTGGGGGGGAGGGGGTTTGCACTAGGGCTGGGGGGGTTGTTGGCCACTTGTCCGCTCTCCCTCTCTCTCCATGAGGGATGTTTGTTTTCGTTTTCTCCCTGGAGTAGGTGTGTGTTTGTTTTGTTTTTGTTTTTGTTTTTGTGTTTCTGCGCATCCCGCTCCGCTGTTTCGGCCGATAGGGTTGGGTTTTTGTGTTCATTTATTGATTTGTATTATGGTTTTGTTTCTGGTGGGTTTTCGTTGGGGACGGCACATGCCTGTATGTTTCTGTTTAGGGGGGTGGGGTTTTCTTTATTTATGGGGAGGGTGGGGGTGGGGTAGGGATTGGGGTGGGGGCGGCGGAGATGTTGCTCCTTTGTGGGGACGGGGGTGGGAAAGGGGGAATGCGTTTTGTTTTTGTGGGTGTGAGTGAGGGCTTGGCAGCCCTGATGGACATTTGGGACATTGGACTGTGCTGGGATTGTTGTGGGTGGTTGGGGGGGGGGGGGGATTGGGATGGACATTGCATTTCTGGTGGACTGCTGCGGGTTGCTGTTGGGGGGTTGGGACAGACATTGGACATGCTGAACTATTGCGGGTTGATGATGTCGGGGGGAAGGGGCACGTGTGCTGGTTGTTGGGTTTGGTGGTGGGGAGGTGGGTCACGGGGGGTGGAGATACTTGTTTTGTGCTATGTCGGGGGTGGGGGTTTTGGGGGGGTGTGGGATTTGGTTGGGGTGCTTGTTATTGTTTTTGTTTTTGCTTTTTGGTATGTCTTTTGTTGCTTGTTTAATAAATTCAAAATTTCCATCCTTTGGTGGTTCAGAAGATTTTCCTGAAATGGGGACTTCCATCCATAGATCTGTTTGCCAGTCCACTGAACAAACAGCTGCCACAGTTCTGCTCCAGGCAACCGCATCCTCTGCGGATAGCAGCAGATGCTTTTCTGATTCCCTGGTCTCAGGGCCTCCTGTATGCGTTTCCTCCCATGCCCTTGGTGGCCCAAACTCTGTTCAAGATTCTTCAGGACAAGGCCTCGGTCCTGCTGGTGGCTCCCAGGTGGCTGAGACAGCCTTGGTTTCTACTTCTGCTTCAGCTGGCAGTGGATCCCCCCCTGCCTCTGGGGTTGCAACCCGACCTTCTCTCTCAGGATCAGGGTTCCCTTCTGCACCCCAATCTCAAAGCTCTCAATTTGATAGCCTGGAGGCTGCAAGGGTAGTTTTAGCTCCCTGGGGCCTACCTCAGGAAGTTGAGGAGGTTGTCCTAGCCTCTAGGAAACAGTCCACTAGGAAAACCTATGCTCTCAAATGGAAAAGGTTTTCTGTGTGGTGTCAGTTACGTACAGAGGATCCTTTCTCCTGTACTGTACCAGTAGTGCTTCAGTACTTACTGCACTTATTAAATCAGGGACTTAAGTCCAATTCTGTTCGGGTCCACCTCTCAGCTCTAGCAGCTCACCACTCACTGGTGGAAGGACATTCTCTGTCGGTTCACCCCTTGGTGTCCCGCTTTCTCAGAGGCTTGCTTTTGCTCAAGCCTCCAATCCGTCCTCCTGCTCCTGAGTGGGAGTTGAATGTGGTCTTGCAGCAACTGACTCGCCCACCTTTTGAGCTGATGGCTACTTGCCCTCTATGCTTCCTGTCCTGGAAGACACTCTTCTTGGTAGCCCTAACCTCGGCCAGGCGAGTGAGTGAGCTTCAGGCCCTGGTCTGTGACACACCTTACACCCGCTTCTATAGGAACAGGGTAGTCCTTAGGATTCATCCAAAGTTCCTCCCAAAAGTTGTCTCCTCTTCCACCTTAACCAAGAGGTGGTTCTTCCAACATTCTTCCCTAGGCCTCATGCAAGCCAGGCTGAGGCAGTTCTGCATACCCTGGACTGTAGGAGGGCCTTATCCTTCTACCTTGACCGTACGCAGGGGCATAGAAGGGCTACTCAGCTCTTCATATCTTTTGACCCTAATAATTGGGGTTAGCTGTGTCCAAGTGTACCTTGTCCACCTGGGTAGCTGACTGTATCACCTGGGCTTACAGGGCGGCTGACCTTCCTTTGCAGGGTCGGGTCACGGCCCATCGTGTCAGGGCAATGGCTGCCTCAGTGGCTCACCTCCGCTCTGTACCGTTGGTGGACATCTGCAGGGCTGCAACTTGGTCCTCAAACCAGACTTTTGCGGCCCATTACTGTCTGGAAAGGGAGTCCCGCAGGGACAGTGCTTTTGGCCAGGCAGCACTCCGGAATCTTTTTGAGGTTTAGGCAACTCCTGCCCTCCAGCCCTCCGTTGGGCTACCGGTGGAGGTTCTGTCAGTGAAAAGCCTTTCTTTGATGCTGGGACTAGAGGGAGTTCTCTTGTTCAGCCTAGGTTCCGTGGTAGCCCAGAGCTAGGGAGTCACCCATATGTGAGGACTGACTTCCTGCTTGGTCCGGGAGAAAGAGTAGTTACTCACCTGTGCGACGCCTCCAGCTGGGCCCAGGGGCTTACAGCATGGAGGACGGACTTGTATGTCCTTTTGGAATAAAGTTCTTTTAAAGACACCAGAGGATTCTGGGTCTTGTAGTACTCTTTACTCCTCGAGGGAAATAATGTAGTTGAGTCGGTGGTAAGGCATGCAAGAAAATTTATTTATGGGGATTTCCAAAATACGCTAGGGCTCATACACAACTAAGGCAGTAGGATACATCTCCAAAGGAAAGGATGAAATCAGGATTTAAACCAGAGGGAGAATAACAAACAAAAACCTTTTCACTTCTCAGCTGTTCTGCTTTCTTACACATTCACACCGGGACTGCCCCGCGTGGTCAATTAGCAGAATTCCAACAAACTTTGTTACAGCTGGGTTTCCTTTTCAAACACACAGTTCCTCACTGCTTCTTTACTTCAGCCAGTGATACAATAAACACAGCATTAGCTTTCTTCAATAAAGGTAAGAACTGCCCCTATTTTCCTATAGGGTTTTCAGACTCTCTGTTCTTGTTCACAACTGTAGAATTCTTTCTTTGTGCCAAAGAACAATCCATGGGCATAGGCAAATATTCAGAGCTAGGCACAGATGCATCTATTTGCATTCCTTCACTATCGTTAGGGTAAATAGAGTCTCTCTCACAATTAGGAGCTTCCTAAAACTTCCTTTCTTTTAGGAACTCCAGAAATTGGCTCCACAGCAACTCAGCCCTTGTTGGCACTTTTAACTTAGGGGAGTGAAACTTCTCTTCAGAGAATAGCTTCCTTAATGCCTCTAGCTTAGAGGTCTCACAGGCTTCATTGTTATCAGAGCTACGGCCTTTAACATCAGATAAGCTTTCTATCCACTTCTTAATCATGGGAGGTGAGGGCTCAACTTCCTGCCCTTTAAAACTAACAAATTGTCTTTCTGCTGTGTTATCAGAAATAAAACTGCTGGCTTTACCTTGAGGCGGTTTCTTCACATAAGCGCTGCTTCCTTTCCTCCTGGGTTTCTCTAGGCTTTGAAACGTAGGCTCCTTCTCTCCTACTCCAGTCCCTCTGAGATAGCTGCTTTCTGGAGAGATTTACTCTGGCCTTCTCTTCCAGCCTAGCACTGCTTCAGCCTTTTTCTTTTCTCTTGCACCGTTCCAGCTCTCACAGCTGTTCCTGTTCCTTGCCTGACGTCCAGCTCTCCCCCATTCACTTGTGCCTCTGCCTTCAGTTGCTGGCTCTGTCTCTTCCTCCTCCCGGTCTGTATCTGGGTCCGGGCTCCAGCCTGAGACTGCCACTGCCTCTGCCTCTCCGTGTGCTTCTCTGCAGCTTCTCTCCACGCTCCCCTGGGTTGTTCTCCTTGTCTGACTCCCGGTGCTTCTTTGGGTGGTTCTCCCCACGCTCCCCTGGGTGGTTCTGTCTTCCTTTGCTTTGCACCTGTTTTTAACCACTGCTGCCTGCTGGGCCTTCCCTGCTCTCTGCCCCCATGTGACCAATCAGCAGGGAATCCTGTCTCCACCCCTGAGCTAGGGCGTGGTCTGACTCTTGCAGGGAGCTGACTTTGCTTCTGACCTGGGCTGTAATTCCCCTGCACCTGTGCACTACCATTCACTTCAATGGGGAATTCAGGATTTTCATCCGGTTCCATGCTTTCCAAAGGGCTTTCATCACCACACCTGTAACAGGTGTTCTCCAGGAGCAGCAGGAATCAGTCCTCACAACCCTCCCTCCTCCCCTGGGAGTTGCAGTTGTACATAGTTATTTTTACATTTTTGTGTGATGTTTTTAGCTATGTCATTTGACTGAGCAAGATGGCACCTTTAGGCGGGAAGGGAACCGCGCATGCGTGCAGTATTCCCAAAGGTTTTCTTGGAAAGCTGGGGAAATGCTCCGCAAGGGCTCCATCGACGTCGATGTCACCCATATGTGAGGACTGATTCCTGCTGCTCCTGGAGAATACCTGTTACAGGTGAGTAACTACTCTTTATCTGAGGGCCTTAGGAAGCACAATGGGTCCAACTGCCAATTCCAATTCATAACAGCACTCGGGATCCGCAACACATACTGTGTTTCAAGCTTTGTTATTTCATAGCTCTTTCTCAAGGTCGTTTCCTGAGCAAAGTTCCAGTTCCGGTTTTACTCTTTCAAATCTGAGCACCCCCAGCTGAGTTGAGTTGATGGACACTTAAGGGATGCCAAATGACCTTATATTCAACTCAGCTGGGGGTGTCAGATTTGAAAGAGTAAAACCGGAACCGGAACTTTGCTCGGGAAACGACCTTGAGAAAGAGCTATGAAATAACAAAGCTTGAAACACCAGTTGGACCCATTGTGCTTCCTAAGGCCCTCAGATAAGTACATTTCTGGGGATAGCAGAAGTTGGAATGAATGATGGGCTTGTCCCTGCCATTCTGTGATTTTCTTCACATATTGCAAATTGGTTCTATGCCAAAGCAGTGAGCAAGGACAATGAGATCGTCATCTCGTCCAAATTTGGATTTTCCTCACCAATGGAAGTTTGACGTGATTGCTTAGGTGTTTTGTGGGAACATTCAGGTGAATGTTATCCCGTGTAGTGAAGCTGGTTTTCAATTTTTATAAACATTTTGATTAAAAGGAGGACTCACTTCAGGAGGGAGAAATCTGTCATGGTGAGTGATCCGACAAAAAAAGTTTTGGGTATTATGTTTATGTTTGTGTTTATTACATTTGATATACCGCTCAAGCCAAAGCATCAGAGCGGTTTACAATATTACATAAAAGTTACAGAAAATATGAAAAGAACGCCATTAATTAGATAGGACAGAATAAGAGATACAGTGATAGTTAAAGGAATAGAGGAGACAAGAAGAAATGCTCCACATAGCATCTGAAGAGGTAGATATCATACCACCAGGTGTTTAAGCTCCCACTCACAACCTCCGCTGTCAACATCACCCCTCCACCGCTCTGATCTCCACAGCAAGCAGAACCAAAGTAGCAGCATTTTAAACGGCCCCGCACAGTCCTACGCCTAAGGGCCACGCCAAAGGGCCCTCTGGCGAAGCCCTCAGGCGCGAGCCCGCAAGGCACAGGCGCGCCAGTGGATGTGACGGTTTTAAAGCCGTTAAAGGCTGCTGGTATGGGCAGGCTGAAAGGAAAGAGGTGGAGCTCCCGCTCACACACCTCCGATGCTGGCTGGCTGCTGCTCTCCCCGTCTCTGCGTGCCAGTGGAATTAATTTGAGATAGGCTTGTAGGTTAGGATCTGGTTCAATTTCACTTATTTTGTAGGTCTTTATCTGTTGGCATTTATGATGCTACTATATTATCCTCCTCCTCCCAAGCCTTTAGGTGAACAACTTCTCTCTAGGTTAAGAGGGTCATTTTAGAAGCTTTATTCATGATTTGCATCTCTGAAACCACCTACTCAGATGTGCCAATTAACTTCACGTCCCCAGAGCCATTTTAGAAAGGCTTGAATTTACATTTGTCCAGCATGATCACATTTATTTCACACTGGGGCATGGTAGAGGTGTGTCCAGGGCGGTCTGTAAAAAATTCACATGTTATGTCCAGTCTTGGAATGGCACCTGTTTATGACTGCTGGTGGTCGCATCTAGGTCTATACTTGTTCCCAGGCACAAATAGGCATTTGAAAAGTGTTCATTATGGCGAGCAAGCAATGGTAGGGAATTGATGATACACATTCCTGTTTCCTTGTATATTGTTGGAGACAGTCGCAGAAATTCAAAGCAAAATATTGAAAAGAGTCCCCAGATCAGGGGAAAGCCAATTCAGAAGAACCAGGAGCAGCTTCCTTTCCTGGGCCCCCTTGCACCGTAGAGACTGCTTGGGTAGAACTTACACCACTGGGTGGAGTTGTTTATCTTTTAGGACAGAGATAGGTCAATTTTTTTTTTAATATTTATACTTTATTAATTTTCAAATACACCAGAGTAAAACTACGTGTAATTAGAATACAGACATCAAAAAGGAAATATCTAATCATCAAAAATAACATAAACTTGGTATAGACCTCAAAATACCCCTCTATAAGGTTCCAAGAAAAAAGAAATTAATCCAAAGATAACAACCAATAGGCCATACAAGTAGAGCTTAAATGGAACTTGTGGCAGCCGGTACAGGGCCCAAACCCTCCCCTTCTCTACCCTCAAGAAACAATTTCAATTGGAGGGGTTCAAAGAAAAGAAACTGCTTGGTATTATTTATTTATTTATTTTATTTATTTATTTTACAGTTTTTATATACCGCGCTCTTTGGTATCAGCGCGGTTTACAGATAACAAATTTCGTATTATGAATTATTATACACTTACATGGGTATTTCAATTTAAACTGTACCCCCAGGTTAAGAGAGCGCTGACGTAAAGCCAAAATCTCTCTCCTCCTTTTCTGGGTATCTCTTGCCAAATCTGGGAAAATCATAATCTTTGACCCCATAAATTGGGAAACATTCATTTTTAGAAAATATAAGCGCAGAACAGAGTTCCGATCTGACTCAAAGGCAAAAGACACCAGTAAGGTAGCTCTACTAGTTACCACTTCAAGTGAACTTTCAAGGAATCCTGTCAAATCCATCTGAGCCGGGCCACTAGGCTCCACCGAGGCTTTCACACCCAGTTCATCTGTTGAAGAAATAGAAACATACTGCACACGTGTAATGGGAGGTAAATTCACAGATGGCATGAGCAAAACCTCAGTAAAGAACCTCCGAACCAGCTCTAGAGGGTCCAGCAAAGGAGACCTAGGAAAGTTCAGCAGGCGCAAGTTATTCCTTCTTGCTTGATTATCCAAATACTCTAGGCGCCTTCCCATAATTAAAGCGCCTTTTGTTTGAGTATCTCCCAAATTCTGTAATACAGCCGTCTGAGTTTCCAGTTGAGACAACCTCTCAGCGTGCCCATCCACTCTTGATCGTTCAGCCTCAGCCTGCACCTTCACATAACTCAAATCTTTAGAAAGAGCAGCCACAACAGGAATGAGAGTCTTTTGAAGGGAAGTTATGGCGTCCCATAAGCTTTCTAAAGTAACCGTTGCCGGTCTACTCAAAGCCTGAAACTCGGGAGAAATCAGTGAAAGAAGCCTGAGATACACTCTCCAAACCTCCGCTTGCCCGAACTATCGCTGGCAACTCTCCTACTCCTAACGTGGCAGCGGGAACCCTCTCAGTCTGAATCGGGGCAGCACCCTCCACTGCAAGCGAACTCCCTCCTTCCGGGGGAACGCCGACAGGCAAACCAGCCCCAAGAACTCTTCCGGGTTGCGGCGGCAACTGCTGTTGGGGGCTCAGAACCACCCCATCACTCAAATCAGACAAAGAAAGCGTCTGATCCGCCGAAGCCACTCGCGATACCATCGGGGAAAAGAAGCCAGGAATCACCGACTGTGATGCCGCCACGGTAGGGGTAGAGGTTTCGGTGGGTTTATGTGGCAATTGCTTCCTCTTTCTCCCCATAGCGGCATCTCAAACCGGAGCCCGCTATCGATGACCCGACGGACCGTAAAGCTCATCCGCCATCTTGGAACCAGATAGGTCAATTTTAAAATGCATTTACATGTGCCCGCCTTCTCTACTGCTCCTCCCACGCAATTTCAGACATCTTGACTTGAACATTTAAGATGGCACCTAAACGGCCGTTCTAAAATGCTGCTTCATACCTACAATATCATGTCTTTTATATGTCCTTGCTCATGCTAGAGGAGGGTATGCATGCTCTGACAATTTTGCATTAGGTTAAAGGGAAGGACAAAATGCTAGTGACAGAACATATAACCAAATATTTCTCTTTAATAACTCATATTTATGTTTCTGATTTCCACAAAAGTCTTATAGCATGCTGCTTTGTCACAAAGTTGTGGCAATTTACCTTCAGTATAATAGGATGGAAATGATTCATTTTTAAACAATATTTCATTAAAAATATGGCTGACACTTAAAAACAACAACAATTTGTATTTCAACTATTTATTTCAACACTACTAGAGATGGTATGACATTAGGGTGCCTATGAAAAAAAGAGAACTCAAGTAATACACAAGTGTAGAAAATGAATTCTATCTAGTTAAAGCTAGAGAACCTTCTTTTCCATTCAGATACCTGGACTGCTTTCTGCTTTCACTCTACTGAGGTTTGAGGCTTCTGTCACCAGATGACCACAATCAGCGGGGAACGAACATACTGTTGTTTCAGACACAAATAATCTGTTTATCTTGGCTAATGTTTCTTTCTCAAGATTGATCAGGATGCTTCTATTTGTATTTCTCCGAAGGAAAGTGGGAAAAAAGAAAATAAGATTGAATTTCATGGGAAAGCGACCCAACTGTGAAGGAAGACAGGTGCAAGTTCCTGGGAATAAATGCAATGGAAGGGTGATTTGGGCTTCCTCTGAATGCACTTAGGATACCAAATGCATACTGGCTGCCCAGTAGATAAAGGGAGTTGATGCAGAGGGTGGCTACCAAAAATGGTCAGTGGTCTTCGTTATAAACCATATGGGGACAGACTTAAAGATCTCAATATGTATACTTTAGAGGAAAGGTGGGATTGAGGAGATATAGAGAAGTTTAAATACTTCTGTGGCATAAATGCACAGGAGGAGGGCCTCTTTTGATTCAAAGTAAGCTCTGCTACGAGGGGACATAGGGTGAGGGTGAAAGGGGATAGACTCAGGAATAATATGCAGAAATATTTCTTTACGGAAAGCATGGTAGATGCGTGCAATAGTCTCCTAGTGGAGGTAGTAGAGTCAAGGACAGTATTTGAATTCAAGAAAGCACAGGACAAACACAGAAAATCTCTAAAGGAAAAAAAGGGACTATGGTAGTTTTTCTGCCGTCATGTTTCTATGTTTTTTATTCCTACCGACTGTGAACAGCTGTCTACGTTGTGATAATCCACTGGGTTTTCTTGGCAAGGTGCAACTGGAAGGAGATTGCCAAGCCTTGAATATCAGAACATATAAGCTAGCCAAACATAAGCCTGTTTTCACATGTGACACATTGCTTGGTTGCCCTGTGATGACATTGATTGGTTCTAAGGAATATCTTTACCACACAGGTTTCGTACTTCTTCTGCAGGACATTGTGTCAGAGGGGACTCAGAAGTGGCAGCCCATGTGTGCTGAAACACATGGCCTGCCGCAGGCACCAAAGCGGTGGCACAAAGTGGATGGTCTGGCCCTGGCTGCAGGGAGGGGAAGAGAGGGAGGGAGAGGGAAAGAAGACAAGCCAATCTCCCCCCTCCATGAGAGCAAAACTTTGCTTGGGGATCTCCCATTAGAATTTACACCCCAGGTGAGATTTTATCAAAAATAAGTTTTGTGTACTTTTTATAGATATTTTATTGACTTCCACTTTACTACAGTATGTTTATAGAGATGCATTAGAGTGAAGTGAAGCGCACATGGCAGTGTTAGTTCAATCTCATAGAAACACAGAAAAACGAAGGCAGATGAACACCATAATCCGCCTATCCAATCTGCACATCTACACCAACTCCTCATCTCTACAATCCCTTCTTTGTCAGAGCTATTCTGTGCTTGAATTCAAATACTGTCCTCATCTCCATCACCTCAACTAGAAGACTGTTCCACACACCCACCAGCTCTCCTATGGAGCAATGACTCCCAATCCAGTCCTCTGGTCACACTGAGCCAGTCAGGTTTTCAGGATGACCACAGTGCAGATGCATGAGAGAGATTTTCATGCACTGCCTCCATCGTATGCAAATCTCTCTCAAGCATATCCAGGCCCTGACATTGACTATCTGGGCTGGCCAGAAGTTGATTCCATATAGAGGGATCAGTACAAGAAAAATCTGTTTTTAGCTGACATCATTTTAATGTTTGCTTGCTGGTTCTTCTAGTAGAGTTTGATTTTGTGAGCGTAAACATCAAGCAGGCTGTCGAAAGAGAACTACTTCCTATGCATTTTTTACCATAGAGGTGTATCTCCCTTCTCCCGTCTTTCTTCTAGAGCAGGGGAGAATGCCAGGTGACCTGCTGAAAATTTACCATTTTTTAAGAGGTTTAATCCTGTCTGCTTTGACCAGAGTTGTAACGCTTTCATTTTCCCAATAGGAGTCGAGTATACAGTTGTGGTCAATATTATTGGCACTGTTACAGTTCAACCCCTTAATGTTCAATATCTCCTAAAAAAAGTGGCCAGTGAAATGGCTTTGGACTATATATGCACACATATGTGATACATAAAAGAATCAAATAAAACAAGACCAATTAAAAAAGGAAATAGTAGGAAATAGTATAAAAACTGGGGCATTGCTAGGACATGATTATTGGCACCCTTACACACAATTCAAATCAATTTGAACAGAAGAACCACATTCTCATTACAGTAAACTTAGACAAACCTGTGATCAATTTTCATGCTCACGTGACCTGAATCAACTAATGAATGATGATTCTAATGTTTATAATGCCCACATTCACTCTCTACTCCATTTGCACAATGGTGAAGACAAGAGAGCTGCCTGAGACTGTCAGAAAGCCATTATTACTTCAAACTTGAAAGGGGTACAAGGCTATCTCCAAAGACCTTGGGATTCCTGTGTCTACAGTTTGCAATGTTATTAAGAAGTTTTCTGCTCATGGAACTGACAAGAACCTCCCAGAACCCCCCCCCCCCCCCCACAACCACTAGGCCACTCCTCCACTCTCCCTGTTGTTGTGGAGGATTGTTGGTTAATTCTTACATACTGGTATCTGTTGGTGATGTATGACTTAAACCATTGAAAACCAGTACCGGCTATTCCTAATTGAGTTAGTCTAGCAAGGAGTAGAATATGGTCCACATTGTCAAAGGCTGAGGCAATGTCTATGAAGACAAGTATGAAAGCCTGATTAGTATTATCCATGCCACAGATGAGGAAGTCAAATAAGACCATTAGTAAGGTTTCAACTCCGTGGTATGGGCGGAAACAATACTGGTGTTCATCGAGGGGGAAGTTTTTGTCAATGTAGTCCTGTAACTGAGTTTGGACTATCTTTTCAATGATTTTTGCTAAGAAGGGGATGCTTGCAATTGGTCTATAGGAGGTGGGATCATCTCTCTTTAGGGATCTTCTCTTGAGTACAGGATGAATGGAGGAGATTTTGAGGTTATGCGTCATTGTCCCCAGGAGGAGGGATTGGTTCACTATACTAAGCAAGAAGGGGGCTAGCTCAGATTTAGTTGCCTTTATCCAAGCTACAGGGCATGGATCCAGGTGGGAGGTGGTAGTGCTGATTTTAATAATGGTATCGAGTAATTGCTTCTTGGTCGAGAATATTGCTTTTGGTGTGGGTGGGATTATGCATTATTTGTTTGAAACCTAGAACTTCCATGAATTCCAAAAACTCTAAGGACTGTTGTAGAGGGAGGGAGGCTAAATTAAAATCTCCAAGTATGATGTAGGGCTTCTTTGTGTGGGATGTGCATGCTGATTCTAGGATAGTTGTAAGATTAGTGTGATTGCTGTTGGGCAGCCTATAGAGGAGAGATATTGCTAGGCCTTTATTCTCTATTTTCAGAAGATCTATCCCATTGCATTTGTTACAAACACTGACAGATGCGCTTATGGTTGTTTTGGTTAATATCAAGACTTCACCACCTCGTTTGGTGTTTCTAAGGCAGCTAAATAAACTGTATCCATTAGTGTTTAGTTGATTTAAGAGGATGGTATCATGTTCAGTGAGCCATGTCTCCATGATACAAAGGATGTCTGGGGATTCATCTATTAGGAGATAATGAATTAATGGTATTTTATTCCTTATAGAACGCGTGTTTGTTAGGATGCATTTTAAGGGATTAATGTGGTCTTCGTGGGTAGGAGTTATGCTACCATTGTTAGAGTTTATATATATTAGTCTTTGGTAGGATTTGTACTTTGGCTGATAATTATCTCTGGTGTTTCTGTGGTTGGGCGTAATGTAAATCTGTTTGTTATTAGGGTGGTGGTGGATAATTGGGATGGGCTGGTATGGTGAGGGGTTTGGGGGGGCCAGGAGTGCATTAGCTAGTGCTGTGAGGAGCAGAAGAATGCATAGTGCATGCGTTATCATGGGTTTAATTTCCATGCTTGAAAGGTTGTCAGGGTTGATTTGATTCGTAGATTAGAATTTGTAGACATGACTGAATTTGAGGGGGAATCAGCTCAGGAATGAAATGGGCACAGTAAGTTGGCCATATAGGGGTATGTTTACTAAACTGCGGTAATGTTACATAACACGCGTTATGTAACATTAACGATCATTAAGTAACAGTAACATGCATTATGAGACGTTAACGATCGTTAACGTCTCATAACGCGCGTGAACGGTAGTTAACGATCGTAGACGTTCCGCGGCGCGGCAAAACACCGCAGAAGGTGGAGAGAGGGCGGAGAGAAGGGGTCATTGGGTGGAGTGTGGGCGTGGAGAGGCTCCATTCACACCAATGAGCTGATCTGAACAGCTGAATCCTAACGCGATTGAAAACCTGCCGTTAGATGCACATTTCAGGGGAGAGAAACCATTTAAGTGTCAGCAATGTACAGCATAGGCAGGGAAACCTGCCAAAAGTGATAAGTGTGATACATGTGCACAGAACAAAAGGGCACATAAACCATGAAAATGACCTCAACAAACTGGACAAAAAACATAACCAAGCTGGCCAATAGAGATATTAATGGGAAACATTCCCCCCCCCCGAGAAAGCCCCCAAAAAAGTATATTAATCGTGGAAGGGTCCATGCTCCGTCCCCATACAAGGTAAATGAGCCCACAGAGAAATAGCGCTGATCAGGGCTTTCCCTTGTTATTGGACAGGTGTCCTATGGCATGCACATGTCCCGCAACAGCAGGGTGGGCATGTCGGAATGGGAAACTGGACAGATGCCGGAAAAGGGGATACAGAGGGCCGCAGGCGGTACATGCTGTGGTGCAGCTGGGCCACAGTGCGGACTAGGGTGATGCCAAGGTGGCCCATACGAATGCTGAAACAGCAGCACAGCCAGACAGCAACTGATGAAGGCCCAACATGGGCACGACTGTGTTTCCCACAGTGTCACAGGGGATAGTACCCAGCAGCTACCCCCAAGGGCACAGAACAGTGGCAGGCAGTGCTGGGGGGAAGCGTGGACATCTATGCAGGCACCCCTACCCCAGAACCCGCACCATAGGCAGCCACCTACCTGCACACTGGATGGCCTGAGACTGCGCACCACCAGCACCACCAGCAGAAGGGCATGGCAGCATGGTGGCGGAAAGGTGCTGGTGGCGGAGGGGGCAGTGGCATATGGCCGCAGCAGACCATGGCCAAGCCCCATTTAGGTGGGTGCCGTGCACTGCAACAGACAGGCTCCATCTGACAACAGTCATGGTATCTCCAGGGAATGAGCTATTCCTGTGGAAACACGGTGGGGCAGTACGCACAGCCAGTGTGCTCAGGAGCAGAGGGTCACAGGTTCAAGTCCCAGCTGTGGCTCCTGCCAACCCTGTCCCTACATTTTACCAGTAGTAAACTGTGCTAATACAGACAGAACCTTTATTGCAGATAACAGAAACATGCCTGGAACACCCACATTTTACCCTACAGAGCACAGACACCATAAACATGCGCATTACCTACAGCAGAGTCTCCCAAATGCAGTCCTGGAGGGTCAAACACCATTCAGGTTCCATGCTGTCGCTAATAAAGATGCCTGTGCTGCATTTCTATGTGCCGCCCCCATGGTATGCAGATATCTTCCATGCATATTCATTAGGGACAGCATGAAAACCCGAACAGTGTGTGGCCCACCAGGACCGGAGTTGGAAACTCCTGCCCTAGAGCAGCGACTAACAGGGGCAGAAACACCCGCACCCACAGGCCCCATTAACCGAAGCCTCCAGGAGAGGCAGGATGTTGGGCCCTGTGTGCATCTCCCAATACTAGCACTTGCATATCTTAGGAATGCCACCCTAAACCTGGGAATACGGTACACAGCTATCAAAAGGTTGCTATGATTACTGGCAGATAGCAATCCCAAAGTTAAGTACAAATGTCTGAGTGAGCTGCATCATAGCAACCTGTCTGATGTCTGTGGAGTGTGCTACAGGTATTGTGTCTGACAGTGTTTACCCACCTGGGGAGTGACCCCAACAGTATTGCGTACCATAGCCATGCCTGCACTGTGCCCAGGACTGGTGTGGTGGCCAGGGCTGCCAAACACCTCTATAGTTGCACAATGCTGGCATAGGTGTAGGGAGTATGTGTCTGTCTATCCAGTGTGCGGTGGCTGCAAACACCCTCCACAGCCCACACTGCTAGCAATGTTGCCAGTATTGGCCTGCCAATGTGCATAATGAGGAGCAAGGTACTGTGGGAATAGCCTGGATAGGGTGGCCTGGCCTGGAATCATCTGTACAGAGCATAGGGCAATGGCTGGGGCATTGTCGTGCCTGGCCACCACCTGCACGGACAGGGTGGCCACAGCATGTTTTGCTGGGAGGTCACTCTCACCCTGACTGTGCAGTGACCACGGCATGTCTGGGTACCCCCCTAATGCTGTACAGGGTTTCTCCTGAGTGATATATATATATATCTATCTAAATATATAACACGCGTTATGTAACGTTAACGATCATTAAGTAACAGTAACGTGCGTTATATATTTAGATAGATAGATATAGGTAGGTTCTGTTTTCTGGGGTCCAATCACTGACTTATCTGCTTGGTGGGTGTGCTCACATCCCAGGTTTGGGTGCACGCATTTCCTCCAGGACTATGGACTAGTTAGCAGATTGTCTGCAGTTAGTATGTGTGTGGCTGGAACACCTTGCAGGGTGCAGTGGCTGGTGACTCACTGTGCTTGCTGCTGGAGAATGTCAGATGGTGGTGGGGGGCAGCTGTGCATTTCCAGGCCTATTGTCTGTCTGCCGTTGCCTTATTTATGGATGCATACAGATCTGCATTGACTGCCCTGTAGTGTGTCTATTCCCCCAGAAGGACTGGGGTTGATGGTCCCCTCTACTGTCACCATTGCAGGGGGGGTAGAATGTGGATCTGTTGGTGGGAGATCCTGTCCCCAATCCTGAGCCACAGAGGGTGGGTTGGGGGGGGGTGTACGTAAGCCGCCTGTGGGTCCAAACACCCCTGTCACCTAAATCATGTGACCATGGCACCCACACAGGATATGCACTAAGCTGGGTACATCATAGTCCACAAGGGCTAGATGTGAAATACAGATGGACGCAGGCACATCCTAGGTGTGTCTGCAAGGACTACCTATCACACACTGGCACTGATGGGGACCTGCAGCATAGCCTATCTCAGTAAAGCCTGGTGCTGTGGAAATGTTGCTGGGCACCCCACCTCACCCTCAGGATGAGCACAGGACCTGCACACTGTGACGGTCTCTAGCTACTCTGTGCCACTAACACACACGGTCGGTACCCCCTACCAGGCCGAGGTGCTGGGGGGGGGGGTGCATTCCGCATCTTGTGATCATCTGTAGACCGCTGATCTGCATGTGCAGTGCATCATGGGTATGGGTGGGTAAACCCTATCCTGGTAACCACAGCAGACGGTTTGTGTGGTGACCTGCAGTCCCTCTGTAGCCAGCCAGGCATGTAGTAGCAGCTATAGCGCTGTAGCCCACTGGTAACTTCACTGCCTGTAGAGCCAGATGTTATGGGTTTGATCCTACTGTGGGGTTATTTGGTAGGGCTGTTTGAACCATTTCCTTTTTTAATTTAAATTAGTGCTGCCAGCAAAAACACCCTCACAGTGCTGTAACTTCAAGGTGCCTCATAAGGCGCCCTATGAAGCGCCCCATAAGGAGCTTTATAAGGTGCCCAATAGGCAACATTATATGTGCCCAGGCGGACAGTGCACTTTATAATGTGCCCTCTGGAGTGCCTTATGGAGTGCCTTATAGGGCACTTATGCGGCACCTTAGGTTATGGCCCTGTGAGGGTGTGTTTGCTGGCAGCACTAATTAAAATTGCAAAACAAACTGCCTCAGACAGCACTGATTTAGAGTAAAGGGTAATGTCTCAGCCAGTTTTACTCATTAGACCCACAGGGGATTGAACTCATTAAACCTGCACCATCAGTCAGTGTATTAACCATTGTGCTACAGCTCTGGATGCCTTACTAGGCACCTTTTCATGTGCTTTATAGGGCACCCTGTTGGGCTACTGTCTGTAGCTACTCTGTGCCAGTAACGCACACGATCAGTTGCCCCTTCCAGGCCGAGGTGCTGTGGGGGTGCATACCCCATCTTGTGGTCATCTATAGACTGCTAATCTGCATGTGCAGTGCACCATGGGTACGGGTGGGTTAACCCTAATCCTGGTGACCACAGCAGACAGTTTGTGTGGTGACCTGAGGTCCTTCAGTAGCCAGCCAGGGGTTTCTTAGTAGCACTAGAGCTGTGGCCCACTAGTTACTTCACTGCCTGTGGAGCCAGAGGTCATGGGTTTGATCCCACAGTGAGATTATTTATTGGGCTGTCAGAGGCTTTTTCTTTTTTTAATTTAAATTGGTTCTGCCAGCAAAAACACCCTCACAGTGCTGTCACCTTACGGTGCCTCATAAGGTACCCTATAAAGCGCCTTCTATGGCGCCCTGTAAAGCGCCCTATAAGGCATTTTATCAGGCGCCCCATGATAAACATTATAGGTTGTCTTGGTGGACAGTGCACTTTATAATGTGCCCTCTGGAGTGCCTTATAGGGCGCCTTATGCGGCACCTTAGGTTATGGCCCTGTGAGGGTGTGTTGCTGGCAGCACTAATTAAAATTACAAAACACAATGCTTCAGACAGCACTGATTTTAAGTAAAGGCAATGTCTCAGCCAGCTTTACTCATTAGACCCACAGGGGGATTGAACTCATAACCTCTGCACCATCAGTCAGTGTATTAACCATTGTGCTACAGCTCTGGACACCTTGCTAGACACCTTATCGAATGCCTTATGGGCGCCGTACAGGGTGCCTTGCGTGGCACTTTACACTGCACTTTGTAACGCTCATTAATTTATGGCGTCTTGTAACGCGCGTTATTGGTAACGATGTACCGCCCATGTCCTTATTTGGGATTTTTGCTTCTATCGCGGATCCTAGCGCGAATCACATTACCGCAGTTTAGTAAACATACCCCATAGTGTGGGCAAAGACACAGGAATTTGTTAAGCCAACAGTAGTATGATATGTTGTGTGGCACAATGTGAAATCTTAGTACAGGAAACTGGCCAGTGGTGAAGCAGCCGAGGATGACTCAAGTATGGTTGCAAGAAACAGTAACAGACAGTAGCAGATGCCACGTGGTGTCTGGTCTGGTTGGCAAAGTGACGGTTAATATTGCTTGACTATGTGGTATAAGTATAGCACAGTATAAAGGATTCAATGTGAAGCAATATATAGAATAGCATAAAACTTATTAAAGAGAACAGCTATAATGGCCCCAGGCGTTATGATTGATTAATTAATAGTTGCTAGTGGAGTGCAGTAGTGCAGTGTTGCTTATTTAATGTGAGAAAAAAGGGGGACTAATCCCTGTAGTTGCAAGGAGAATACAGATAGGTATTAAGTAAATCAACTATGGGAAAGAGGTATCTATAGATCAGACAGCATTTGGGGGATCGAGGGGCAAGAGTTACATTTGTAGATACTGGGAGGAACTGTGTATCTTGCGGAAAGTTACAACATGATAGAAGTTGCTTTAAGCAGGTAGAAAAATTATTCAGTAGGTAATAAATTATTCAGTATTCGGGCATAGAGGATACTTGCATTACAGTTTTACATAAAGATGAGAGGGGTGAAGGAGTTTGTGGTTTGGTCCTGTTTATTGGCGTGGTGCTCTGGAACTTTGAGCGTGTGCAGTCTTGAGACCACAGAGGGTTCAGTGTTTGAAGTCATAGGGTACCACTGGTAGATGAGGCATGTCTTGTTCCATGGAGGATCTTGGTTTTGATTCAAGGTCCTCGCCCAAAGACCCTCTGGCGAAGGCCCTCAGGTGCGGGCATGCCTTGTCGGCGCTGAGTTTTAAAGGCAGGATCTGGCCCCCAATTGGTGCTGGGGCCGGCAAGCACGGACACATGCTTGCCTGCTCTACCCTGATTGAGGGAGCGGAGGAGGAGGCAGCTGGAGTCCTTGATAGTGGATGCGATCCTGGTTAAGCACAGACACAGCACTTGCAGGTACACTATAGTTAAGGCCCATCCCTACAGCATTCCCCTATCCTTACCTCTCAACATGACACTGCTGTACAGCTCCCAAATCACCTGCTGGTTTGACTGGAGTGACCAGGAGGGACACATGTGTGTGTGTTGCACCCCCATCTCTGACTGAGCCTCCAGGCCTCACAACACACCAATTTGCACAAGTGATAGGCCTGATTAATGCCAGCTGCCATAACAGCTGTAGCCAGGGCAACAATGTCAGCCCACCTGCAGCCTATAGGGAACTAGGCTCAGAGGGAGGATTCTGTGATTTACCTGCATGCACATTGGTCTTGTCTTATACTGCAGTTCCAGAATGCAATCCAGGGGACTCTGATCCATGGAGTGTATGCACATACAGGCAGGTCCGTATCATACCAATCTGCACACAATGAACACCATCTCAACACTGCTTACTGATCATTGGCCAAAGCATTCAGCAGTACATTACCTATCACCCCAAATGAGAGTTCAAATGCAGCTGTGTGCCTGATTGTGACTGTGGGACACTGACCTCTGAATATTGCGTGCACAATTCCAGCTGCCAAAATGTGGCACAGGATGCCATGTTGGTCTCTGCATCACCTGCCACCATATGGGAAGGTAGTGCCTGGAAGTAAATGTTGGGGTGGGGATAGGGGTTGGGGGAACAGTGCCATACCTGTTTAGACTGTGCTCGCTGTAGGTGGCACTGCTGGCCAAAGTCTATGTTCACATGGCTAGAAGCTAAACGGGCCTACTCATTGTCTGCATGTGTTATAAATCAGGGGGCCTGCATGACAGCCCCATGGGCTCCCTATGGGCACAGTCTGACAGTCACAAGGATGTTGTTAGAGTACAAAGAGGCAGGAAATGGTGGCGAATGTGTCGCCAGCAAATGTTTCAACATCCAACCCCATATCCAACCTGCCATGCTACCATGCGATCTTGTGGGGGGAGCAATTTGTCTGCAGCAAGGACAAGTGCATGTGATGCACTGGCCAATTCTGCAGTGTCCATGCCTAGGAACATGACATTATATGGGAGGACAAGCATGACACTCTCTTTAATCCTCATTGCCAAAGCTGTGTGGGGACACACCGCATTTGGGTATGTGACAGACGTAGGCCATTGTAGGCCAGCATGCACTCAGCCTGTCTCTGGCCCACTTTCCACTCTGCCTCACATTGTATAAGCTGTCCCCAAGTTCAGAATAAAAGGGTACATAATGAGGAGCAGAGGATTCTGGGTATTGCCTAAAATAGAGCAGTTTGCACAGATGTATATGAGTCAGAGGTAAGGTCAATGACTGAACCATCTTAGCATGCGTCTTCCACAGGCATGGCCTGGGTGCACACATCTGTTCATGCCGAGAGGCTATTCTCACTCTGACCATGCCATGTGTATGTATCCATATGGTGCTATATGAGCACCAAACTGCAATGCTATGTGTGGTGTTTCTTTTATGGCTGGTCTGTCATTAGACAGACTACTGGATGTCTGTGCTGTTTGTACAAAGCCAAGGTGCTCATAGTGGCTATGTGCACATGCAGTGTGTGGTGACTGGCAGAACAGGCACAGATGATATGTGAATGACTGACACAGCCCAGTGTTGCCTGACACATGCTGACTGCTTGTGATTGATATAGTTGATTGGAATTCCTTGAAAGAGAGGATAGCAGCTGTTTTTGGACTCATAACCCCACCCCCTTCCTCCTTGGATGGCACTTGCTGTATTCAGGTTCTTTGGAAACAGCTGCTGTAATCTTAGGGACTAACGTGAGATGTTATAGCAGAGTGCCTGGCTAACCGGAGCAAGACACAAAGCCCAGTTAAGACAAGTCACTCTAGCATGCTGCAATTGTGCAGAAGAACCATGTGATTAGCATCACACACTGCAGGCAATTCTTGTAGCACACTTAACCTGGAGATTCCAACTATTGCAGTGCTTGCTCTGGGGACCAGGTGATGTGTGCCCTTCTTCACATTCAGGGTGGCTACTGAAACAGGTCATTTGCACACATAGCAGCTGTTATGCGCTGGATGCATACAATGTCCCTGCATATTACAGAGCTGCTGTGATGGATCGCTGCATTCTCTATATGGTCAACAGTTGCATATAGTTGTTCAGGATGCGCAGTGCATCATGGAGGGACTAACTGATACTGGCACTCAGAACCCCAATTGCAGCCTGTGATAAGGAAGCTTATCATAGCTCAGGTAGGAGCTATAGAAAAGATGATGTGACTCTGAACAAGCAACCTGTCAGTTCTGGTAGAAGCAAGAAAACAGAGTTTTCACATAAAAGACTACCAGTCCCAGAATGCACCAGGTTTCCAGCAGCCATGAGAGGGGCTGAAGTGAGAGAATGTGTGTGCAATCAAGAGAGCTATGAGGTAATCCCTAAGCACTCATCTCAAAGGGCAGGGCCTGTTTCAACACAGCTGCGCTGTGTTAGGGAGCAGCACACATTAGGACAGAATAAGAATAGAGCTTATTCTTCAGATAACAGTTACTACAAGCTCCAGCCCAGCTTCAGGGAGAACTTCAAGAACAGCTTCAGTAAAAGCCACAGAAAGAGCTTGAGGGAGAGCTTCAGCAACGGCTACAAGCACCAGTATCACCTGGAGAAACAGAAGCCAAGCCAAGCAGATAGAGAGAGAAGGAAACTCTCTGGAAGGAAGAGAAGAAAGGCCATTGGAAGGTCTGGGAGATTCCAAGGCAGTACTCATACTGGGAGGTATTCCAAAAGCCAGCAGAGTCCATTGGACTGGATTCAGCCAGAGGAATGGAGTGGCAGAGATAGGAATCACCAGTGGCTACCTGGAAGAGAGAAGACTGCATGTGGAAGGGACTTTCAGACCAAGGCCAGAAGGTATGTGAGAGGAGATCCAGTGTCCAGGGATCAAGATTGGAAGGCTGGACATCAGAATTGGATTACATATTGGCCAGGCTATACAGAGAGGAATAATGATAGCAGGAGAGGCTCAGGTATGAACACTGATCCAGACCCTATCTATAATAGAGAATGGCAGCAAGGGAATAAGCATTCTCATGATAGTGCCTTAATGAAAGACTCATCTGTGCCAATGTATGATATTGACCCTATGATTGTTGATGCAGGGGGAAATACAGCAGATGAAACTATTTACATGGACTGTTCTTTATCTAAATGCTATTGCTAGTTTTCTATGAGCAAACACATCAGCCATCACAAAGAAACCTAACTTTGTTCTTTATTTCCACTGCAAACAGCTCTTAAAGCAGGATTTTGGGCTCACACAGTAGCAGCCAGCCAGCTAAAGGCTTTCAGCTGGTCCATTGATAGTAATTAGGGCTGCACCTGATTGTGTGTGTGAGCAAGGGAGAATCACTGCTGAGATCGGCGTGGAAAATAAGCAGAAGTTAACCTAACCAGCAAAGTTTATTCTTTACTTTGTGCCTTTGTATTTGGTAATTACTTGCTAAGAAAACATTAGCTAATTGCCTGACAAGCTGAAGGTTGTTTTCTGGTTTACTTTGTGACTTTTTGTTATCCCTTTAAACACTGCAAGCAAGTAACCTCATTTATAGTGCTATCAAGCATACATGTGCTGGGTGAATTAAACCCCATCAATAAAAGAAGTATTTTATTGATCTTACCACTTGGTTTCACAACTCAAATTATTGTCATCAGCTGTGTTTGGGAGTGAATGAACTACAATACCCACAATACCTTGCAAGAATCATATGAATATATGCATCGTCAAGATTGTGTAAGTTCTCACCCTAGGCAGCCGTCTGACAAGCCATAGTTGCGACTGTGATCACTGGGACATTGCCCTATATCTACTTGTTGTCTATGATGTGGGAGACATGTGCTTTTCCCCCTGAGGGCAGGATGGTCTGCGATGGACTGCATGGGTCATGAGTGTAGTTTGAGTTTGGTGTATGTGCAGATGTGCCTATTTCACATTGTACAGCAGGTCACAAGGGACTGCACACCCTGCACATGTGCACCTATGGGGTTAGTGCCACACTGCGGTGCAGTGGACCCCTGCGTGTGACAGTTGTTTGCTAGAGATGGGCATCTTGACTACACATGTGGCTTGGCCTTTGGACAACAGATGCATTCTGCAGCTGTGTGTCTGTTATGCAGCTACAGCACTAAGTGTCCAGTACAGTATGTACTGCATGTGTGCCGCTGTAGGCAGGCCCTAGGTATGGTGTACCACTGTCTCAGAATGTGCCAGCCCCGTTGTGTCATGTCCTGGGTTTCGGCCATTGCAGGCAAGTGCTGAAGTGTAGCCTAATCATTAGAGCACTGTCTCAGTAAATGACACATGAGGGTTTGAATCTCACTTGTTCTCTTTGTGGCTGTAGGAAACTCACTTCACTGTACTGCCAGAAACAGTCTGGGGTCTGCATTGACTAGAGGACATACATTCTTATGCTTTTTTATGTATTACGATAGCACATTTGGTCTGCAATCATGCTCATCTGACAGCATAACTTTATTGGCTCTGCTGTAGCCCATTGCAAAGGGTCAGACATGTTGACCCTGCAGATGCATAACACATGAGTTGTACATGATTGGGATATGACTGTGACTGAACATCTTTGGCTCCATCATATATATGCAGTACATACAGGCACATACCACTCTTGGGATGGCCACCTGATGGGATCATATCATGTCCTTACTTGCTCCATATGGCTAATGTGAGAGACACTTGTCCAGATGTTATATGCACATGTGTCAGGAGGATTGTATAGTGGTAAGAATGCTGAGACAGCTGTCATACTCAAATAGCTGTATTGGCACTTCCCTGTGGCACAGCTACAATTTTTTTTACACACACTACAACTGCATTTGTGCGGTCACAGAAAAGCCATGTTGCACTTTTATCTACTGCCATCCATTCTTCAGACCATCCATCAGCATTTGCCTATTATGTATACTCATGTATTCTCCTGCCAGCTGCTACACCATGGTCCACACAGGAACATTTAGTCATTGGAATGGAGGAGTAACCTAGTTGTTACAGCACTGGTTTGGGAATCAGGAGACCAGGTTTTGAGTCCCAAAAGCACTCCTTGTGGTCTTAGGCAAGTCATTTAACCCTCCATTGGCTCAGAAGAATCCAAGTTGTCGATGTCCCCATTTAATATACATTACCAAATTTAAGTTACATTGTAAACTGCTTTGACTAAAAAATGATAAAGCATTATCAAAACCTGTTAAATAAATAAATTAGTTTGTATCACTCACACCTTTCCTGTGCGTGATCGACACGTCGCCACTCCTGCTCAGTCATCTGTGCGATGCTGACTCCACCAGGAGACACTTCTTTCCAATCCTATGCCACACACTGACATTTCAGCAGATTGCGTGGGCACCGCTCAGTGATACAGTACAGATGCTTCCCACAAGCTCATCCCACTTACAGACTAACATGTAGGATACATATGGATCTGATATGTCCATCAGCTCTTACCTTTCTTCCATCCATCACCTAAAATGTTACTTTCACAAGGGCTCCATCATCCTGCATTAAGGTGATTGCCATTTTCAGGTGTTGAGGTGCACACTTGGCACCTTATTGCCCGATATCCTGTTAGCGCCCAATAAATGGAGCCAAGCACCCTTACTGCCAGAATACCTACTTCCAGCCCCGGTCTTTACCACAAGGTAACACCCTTACTGCTGCCATTTTCACTTCCTAACGAGTGCGCCCTTGACACTCTTTAGTAAACATATCCCTATGTCTATGTTGAATTCCATCACTGTGTTTTCCCCCACCCCCTCCATTGGGAGGGCATTCCAATTGAAAAGCCAGTAAAAAAGTATTTTGTGACATTGCTTTTACCTCCTTGCAGCTTTATTTTATGCCTTCTAATTTTATGGCTTCCCCTTCTTTGAAAAGGTTTGTTTTTTCATTAATGCACTCTACGTATTTAAACATCTGTGTCATATCTCCACTGTCCCTCCTCTCCTCTAAAGTATAAATATTTAGGTCTTCAAGTCTCTACTCATACATCTTCTGGCACAGGCTTCAAATCATTTTGGTTGCCTTCCTCTGAATGGTTTCAATTCTTTTTACATCCTTTCTGGTCCTTTATACAAAAGCGGAAGTAAGGATGTGGTTGAAAACTACAGGCTGGTTAGTTTAACTTTGGTGGTGAGTAAATTATTGGAAACGCTGCTGAAAGAGAAAACAGTAAGGTTTCTGGAGTCCAAAGGATTACAGGATCGGAGGCAGCATGGATTCACCAGAGGCAGGTCTTGTCAGACAAATCTGATTGATTTCTTTGACTGACTATTTGGATTTCAGTAAAGCCTTTGAAATCATTATGCACAGGCGACTTATAAACAAACTGAGCACCCTTGGGATGGATCCTAAAGTTACTGATTGGGTTAGAAATTGGTTGAGTGGGAGGCGACAAAGGGTACAGGTAAATGGAGCTCACTCTGAAGAGAAGAAAGTTACCAGTGGTGTGCCCCAGGGATCTGTCCTTAGTCTGATTCTTTTTAACATCTTTGTTAGTGATATTGTGGAAGGGCTGTCAGGTAAGGTTTGCCTCTTTGTAGATGATACAAAAATCTGCAAGAGTAGACACCCAGGAAAGAGTAGATAACATGAGGAGGGATCTAGTTAAGCTACAAGAATGGTTATGAATTTGGCAGCTAAGATTTAATGTTAAAAATTGCAGGGTCATGCATTTGGGCTGCAGTAATCCAAGAGAGTGGTAAAGTGTAGAGAGTGAAGTACTTCTGTCCACAAAAGAAGTGCAGGACCTGGGCCTGGTTGTGTCTGATGATCTTAAAGTAGCTAAACAGGTAGAAAAGGTGACAGCAAAGCTAGAAGGATTCTTGGGTGCATAGGGAGAGGAATGGCTAGCAGAAAAACGGACAAGTCTTTGGTGTGACCTCATTTGGAGTATTGTGTGCAATTCTGGAGACCGCACCTTCAAAAGGATATAAACAGGTTGGAATCGGTACAGAGGCTGGCTACTAAAATGGTTAGTGGTCTTCGTTATAAAGCATATGAGGATAGGCTTAAGGATCTTAATATGTATATGTTAGAGGAAAGGCGGGACAGAGGTGATATGATAGAGATGTTTAAATATCTCTGTGGCATAAATGCACAGGAAGAGAGCCTCTGCTATGAGGGGACATAGGATGAGGGTGAAAGGGGATAGACTTAGGAGTAATATGCGGAAATATTGCTTTATGAAAAGAATGGTAGATGCATGGAATAGTCTCCCAGTGGAGGTGATAGAGCTGAGAAAACCAGAAAGGGAGTGAATCACACTCGCAAAAAACAGCAGGACACAGCAGGGTGAGTTGTGTTTGGAGGTCACTGGTGCTTTATTAACAGGAAAAGCCCCTATGTATTTTGGCAAATGCCTTCTTCAGGGGGTAAACATCCTCAAAAAGTAAAAACAGCAATATTAAAAACAAAAATATTAAAATCAGTAAAACATATTTAAAACTGTCCTTAAATAAATCAAGATATAAATACATAAAACAAACATAAGAAATAAAATTGTTACAAAAGACAGACGTAAGGCGGGTTACGTGCATAGGAAACCAATGATATCAAAATGCAAAAAACAATAGGAAGTGTATATTGTCCCACCCTTGGGACAGTGGAGAGAGATGAGGAGGAGCTAGATGCCTAAGCCATCCTAAATAAATTGTAATTAATACTTACTATGGCACACTGTGTAAAATCTTAGTGGGATGTAAAGACACTCCAATAATGTGTTGGTTTTAAAAAAAAATGCACATCTGTAAAAGCAAAGAATCGGCATAAATTTGTTTTAACTCAAAATTTAACTTCATTGGTCCCCATCAGATGCTATCTAATAAAAAGGAGTGTCATACCGTTTTGAGTCTTACATTTCCACAAAATATACTGAGTATGGGTGACAAATCCAGAGAATGGGAGGACAGAGAGAGCCAACTATAAAAAGCCGAGTGAATTGCTACAGAGAAGTATGTTTAACTAATAACAATGTAGAGGTAAAACTATAAAGTTTATATCAACTGCATTGTGCTAATCTTTAGAATCATGATTGAGAGAGTCAGAACAGGATCAAGCTGTGTAAGTAGACACTATAAAGGTAGCCATGTTTTAGAAATAAAATAAGTAAAATGCCAAGTTCAAACTCAATTGCAACGTGAAAGGCTAAAATATACCTTAAACCAACAATATGGCAGGGAGAAGCCTGGTGAGAAAATACTATAAAAACTGGGTCCACTTACCCAGCGAAAAGCAGTAGCAATGCAGCAGTATTCCAAAGGACTTTAAAAATGGCCGTGACTGAGGGCACTCTTAGATATACTGTGGTTTCGCGCCCAAAAGGTCAAAAGTGAACAATTTGCATACACTGGGCAAATAGTGCATTTGATAATCATCTATACAATCCAAATATTTAAGTAAAACAAGGGTATACATTAAAAAGAGAATGAGAACATCATGGAAAAACTGTACATGTGGTTGTAGGAACCGGGGCAAGAGCGGCAACGGTCTGAGAGCCAGCTGTGTAGGGCATAGGTTTTCAACCCTGTCCTCGGGGAACCCCAGGCCAGTCGGTTTTTCTGGATTCCCACAATGAATATGCATAAGATAGATTTGCATACCATGTAGGCAGAACATGCAAATCTATCTCATGCATATTCATTGTGGAAATCCTGAAAACCCGACTGGCCTGGGGTTCCCCGAGGACAGGGTTGAAAACCTATGGTGTAGGGAAACAGTGGATCTCATCAAAAATAAAAATGCATTATCGATGACACTTGCCATTCAGCTGTCAAATGATCATACAGAAAATTATTATATAAAATAAAATAAAGGGGCCGGTGTATTTGAGCACCAGCACAGTGAAATCATCATAAATGGGATGGTCGCAAAAAGAATGTGTATCCATCATTATAAGAGCCAAGACAAGCTCCGGCAGTGTTCCATAGCACAACATCAAATGTTCCTGCTGCTGAGCCATGAAATTGTAAAGGAGCTGTGTGAGACAAAATTAGACCCATGAACAGTACCTAAAAATTCAGCATGATGATATCCTAGGTCATCAACAATCACAGGAAGAACAAATAGCAAAAACTTCATATAGTCCTTATGGTAGCAGTGGCACACAACACTTGACTAAGATTGTATAATCCACAGCAAATACTACTATTCATTATGATGTTGAAGAAAAGCTACTGTACATGGAAAATGGGGGGGGGGGGGAGGAGGGAAGGGATAGAAGAGGGGGTGAAGGGAAAGAAGGGAGGGTAGGCGGATGGAGGGGGAAATCCATGATGAATGACAATCCAAAGGGGGAACATAAAAACAAGGGAGCACAAAAAAGAACTCTAAAACTCTATCTTTTACAACAATTTTATTTCTTATGTTTGTTTTATGTATTTATGTCTTGATTTATTTATGGACAGTTTTGAATATTTTTTACTGTTTTTAATATTTTTGTTTTTAATATTGCTGTTATTACTTTTTGAGGATGTATACCGCCTGAAGAAGGCATTTACTGATAAGCATACAGGCTTTTCCTGATAATAAAGCACCTGTGACCTACAAGCACGACTTGCCCTGCTGTGTCCAGTGATAGAGATGAGGACAGTATCTGAATTCAAAAATGTATGGGACCAAACACAGAGGATCTAAAAAGGAAAAAAAGGGACTATTGTAGTGGTTGATATGGAAGTCCATGTGGTCTTTTTCTGCCATTATGTTTCTATGTTTCTATATGGTCTCCAAAAGTGAACACAATTCTCCAAGTGAGGCCTCACCAACTACTTGTACAGGGGCACTAATATCTCCTCCTTTCTGCTGGTTATTTCTCTCTGTATGCATCTAGCATCCTTCTGACTTTGGCTACCGCCATGTCACATTGTTTCACCATCTTGAGATCCTCAGACACCATCACTCTGAGGTCATTCTCCTAGTCCATATACACCAACCTCTCACTCCCTATCACATACAATTCCTTTGGATTTCTGCAACCCAAGTGCATAACACTGCACTTCTTCACATTAAATCTTAACTGCCAAGCACGAGACCATTCTTCCAGCTTTTGTAGATCTTTCCTCATGTTATCCACTCCCTCAGGGTGGTCCACTCTGTTGCAAATGTTTGTGTCATCTGCAAATATGCAGATTTTTTCCTTCAACCCTTCAGCAATATCACTCATAAATATATTGAACAGTACTGGTCCCAGGACCAATCTCTGGGGTACACCAATACTCACCTTCCTTTTTTTTTGATTGAGTTCCATTTACCACAACCTTCTGTCGTCTGTCATTCAATGAATTTCTGATCTAGTTCACCACCTTGGGACCCATTCCCAGGTTGCTCAGTTTATTGATAAGCCTCCCATGAGGAACAGTATCAAAGACTTTGCTGAAATCTAGGTGGATCATATCCATTGCGTGCCCTTGATCTACTTCTCTGAACACCCAATCAAAGAACTCAATCAAATTTGTTTGTCATGATCATCCATTGACAAAACCATGTTTCCTTGGATCATGCAACTCATTTTTTTCTAGAAAGTTCACTATTCTTTCTTTCAGGAGCGCCTCCATTACTTTCCTGCCACCTAGGAAAGGCTTACCGGCCTATAGCTTGTCACTTCTTCCCTATTACCACTTTTATGAAGAGGTACCATGTCAGCCCTTCTCCAGTCCTGCGGAAACTCTCCCATCTTGCAGGATCCCTATCTTTATTCAGACTTTTAATATACCACGCAACACACAGGCATCTGAGCAGTTTACAATAAATCAATAATGCTACTGGGAAATGGAAACAGATGCCAGCACTAGGATAGGAAATGGTATAGGGAAGTAGACATTCTGCAAGAGGAAAAAGGGCAGGGATGGGAGAGAGACAGAGACATCAACGTGAGGGAGAGGGAGGAGGGGGTGTCTGAGAGGCTGGGAGATCAAAGGCAGTATAGAAAAGGTGAGTTTTTAAGAGCAATTTAAAATTGTTGAAGGAGGATTACAGGAAGAGGTTTGGTGGGAGGGAGTTCCATAAACTGGGGCCAAGAAAGAAGAATTACGGGTGGACTCTAAGTATGCTTCTGATGCAGATGGGAGGAACATATGATTGGAGTGGATGAGCCAGAGGGAGCGGTGAGGGGTATGAAGGTGGATGAGATCAGAGAGGTGTTGTTGGGTACTGTAGGGATTATTAGTAGCACAAAAATAAGTTAGACTCTCTGTTGTCCAGGGGGAATGGCTACTATTACCCAGCCCAAAGTTCGGTGAGTTATTCTGGCAATGAGCCACGAAAGAAGTCTGGTCTGCAGATATATATTAGACTTTATTATAGGCAACCAGGTAGAAAAATATACAAACACACATATAGCTAATTAGAAACATGAGGTAGAAATTTGTTATAGTACAGATGTACAATTGGACAACGTAATAAATCACTAATTAGTAACCAGACGTCATTGATTCGCTCTGCACTGAGGAAAAGTAAGAAATATATTGCTAACCCCTTGCCCATCCAGGAGAGGAGAGATAAGCCAGTACCTTAGCTCCATCGGGCACTCAGGAACAGCACAGTCCAAGGAGGCAGCTCCTAGCTAATGCAGGCTCCAGCCCCTTCAGAGGCGAGCCGCAAAGTCCGAACCGGAGGTATCTGTAAAAGTCTTATCTCAGACCTTCGGAGGACGGCCTAGCCCACACGTAGTGGCCGTCTTGCGGAAAGCTCAGGTCGCAGGAATCAGGTACGCAGTGCACAGCAGGAAGGAACCGGTGCAGAAGTCTGTATGAACAGGTGGGAAAAAGCCCCCAACTCTTACTAAAGTTCCAGCGCAGATTGCATTATTCTCTGTAAGAATCCTCCATCATAGGTCCGATGATTGGTTGGCACCAGGCAGTCTGAGGTTTTCTCAGCAAATCAGGAGGTAGATGATGGGCATCTTCTTGCAAACAAAGGATCCATAGTAAGAAGTCATGCAGAAGCAACAGTATGTAACTTCTGGGCATGTACAAGTGTCCAAGGCCAGTAGAACTAGCTACCGATAAGCACCAGAGGAGCAGATGTTTCTTGCATGTGGGCAGTGAATTAGCCACGGACAATAGCTTCTGTATGTATGCACACTTAGAAACGCTGCGCAAGCAGTTGCTTGGAGGTCAGGTTAGCAGCTGAACACAGCAAAAGTGTAGTGAAGAATCCATTTTGTCTGTTCAGTTTGGTTCAGGCCTGAGTTGCTGAGCAGGCCGGAGATTTGCATGTAGAATTGCAGGGGTACCAGCCCTACAGTACTGGTGTGGATTGTTCTATGGATCAAAGTGAGAATTTTGTATCCAGCAGACAACAGGAAGCCAACGAAGGTGGATGAGTAGTGGTGTGATATGGTCTGCGCAGGTGACATGTGAAGCAATATGGGCTTCAGCATTCTGTAGGACCTATAGTCTGTGTAATTGGTATTGGGAATGCTGGTGAGAGCGACATTGCAGTAATCTAACCATGTCATCACAAGGGAGAGAAGTAGTGTAGTCAGAGACAAGGTGGAAAGGAAGGGGCAGATGGTGCAGATCTGTTGCAGGGAGCAAAAAGAAAGGCATATAAAAGATGAGAGGTGCTCACAAAAGGATAGTGTGGGGTCTAAAGTGATGCCAAGATAGCACAAAGTGGGAACCAAGGAAATGAAGGAGGAAGAAGGGCTAAAGATGGGGTGGGACTACTGAATGTGAACCAGATAGCCAGAGTCTTTGTGAGGTTGATGTGAAGGAAATTAGAAGATATCCAAGAATCGATACAAGAGAGATAGGTGTTAAGGGGAGTTATGTTGGAAGCAGTGGAGCTAGTGTGATGTAGGAGAATGATATCATCCATGTAATAATAGGCTGAAACACCGTGGCCCTGCCAGAACCTTTCTGAGCTTTTTCAGAATCCTGGGATGTATTCCTTCCGGTCCCATTGCCTTGTCCACTTTCAGTTTTTCAGCTGTTCAAAAACATTATCTTCTGTGAATGGTGTGGTATCTACTCCATTTCCATTTTTTTACTTGCCAATCATATGTGGTCCTTCTCCAGGATTTTCTTTAGTCAGGGCTGGCCCATCCATTGTGCAATAATGTTGTTCGCACATGGTCCCGCGCAAACTTCATTCTGCTCGGTTTGCAGGGCCAGTTTCAGAGAGATCTGGGGAGGCCTAAAGGCCTGGCTCACCTCTGCACAGTGCTGGAGTGAAGAGCAGTGTGTTCCTTCACTCTTGCTTTGTTCTCAAGAAGGATGCTGAATGCCGGGAAACAGGAAATGCCCTTTAACCTTTCCTGGCACTCAGCATGCTTCCCCAGAACACAGTGGGAGTAAAGGAACATGCTTCTCTTTATTCCATCACTTTGCAAAAATGAGACAGCCTCCCCGGCTCCCTCTGAAGTTGCTCAGACAGGCATGGGGCTCTTCGGGGAGGGGGTCTAGGATAAGACTGGAACTAGGTTTATGGGGAGCTTGGACTGGAAATGGGCTGAATGGGGGCTAGGATAGAACTGGAAATGACTGTTGGGGGGCTAGGACTGGAAATGGGCTGATGGGGGGACTAGAATAGGACTGGAAATAGCTGTTGGAATATGTCAGCTCTGGGAAATGTGCATCTCTAATGTCTTTGCGTTTTTGTTTAGTACAAGAGGAAATTAATTTATAGATTTATTTCTCCAGTGTTGTTGTACATTCAAAGTTTGACCTTTGGGTTTCCCAGTTTAATTATTGTCTTCCTATTTCTAAATTGTGATCCCTTGTTCTTTGTTTGGTGATGGTCTATGTTCTGCATGTGTAACCGAGCTGAGGTATTCTGGTCATGTACTTTCTTTTTGACAGTGACACTTGTTCTCTTTCCCCAGTAGGAGATGTATTGGTTTAATATTTGCAGTGTTGCCTTTTGATAGGTAGGGTTTGGTGCTTTGTGAGTCCTGGTAGTGCTGTTATGATACTGCAGGCTTGCTGTGGGTTCGAAATGGGCAGTGTTTATAGCACTTCCTAATGTGCCTGGAGGTTGGCACTGGAGTATAGTAATGTAGAAACTGGTAGTCTTTCTTTGTCCAGAGACTCATTAAGAGGCATGTTTACTAAAAGTAAGTGCATGTAAACTTTATGCCAATATTTATGCAAATGAGGTCCCTTATGCAAATGAGGCCATGCAATGAGTATCCGAATATGGCCCCATCCCCCTTGGACCGCCCCTGTATTTAGTGAATACAGAAGTATTTGTTTAGAATTTTTGCTTTTTCAGTGTCACTTTCCACGAATCTGTCATCGGCCCTTTTGAATCTTGCAATTCCTCCTCTGATCTTTCTCTTCTCCTGAACATACTAGAAAAAAGCTTTGTCTCCACGCTTCACATCTTTAGCCATCTTTTCCTTTGCCTTTACCTTTTCTGTCCTTATTTATATCTTTCTCTTTTAGTTTTATTCTGTATTCTTTTTGTGTTCCTCTGTGATCTTCTGAATTTTGTGAAAGTTGTGTTTTTTGCTTTTATTTGTGCAACCTCTTCTTTGGAGAACCATATAGGTTTCCTTTTCCTCTTGTTTTTATTTACTTTTCTTACATATATATCTGTTGCCCCTTTTATTGCCTCTTTTAGTTTAGTCCACTGCAATTCCACTTCCCTTATCCTCTCCTACCCTGCCAACTCCTCCTTCAAGTACGTTAGCGTTTTTGAAGTCTAGGACTTTGAGTTTTCTGTGTTTGGACTTTTACCTCAAGCCATACAGTGTGATGATTGCTGCTGCTCACATGGGCACTCACCCAGACATTCAACACGCTATCTCCATTGGTGAGTCCTAGATCCAGCATCTAACTTTCCCTGGTAAGGAGATAAAGGTTCTAGATGAAATAAATGACTGCTTCTTGGAGCAGCTGCTTCATGCATTGTTAAGAGGGGAAACTATTTTGGAATAGTCCTTAGTGGAACATAGGATCTGGTGCAAGAGATAAGGGTTTGGGACCACTTGGCAATCGTGAATCCACAGTACTACCTTTTAACTTTCAAAAGGGAGACCATGATAAAATGAGGAGAACAGTTAAGAGAAAAATAAAAGGAGAAATTGCAAAGGTTAAAGATTTACTTCAAGCACGGGTGTTGTTTAAAAATGCTATCTTGGAAGCCTAGGCTAGATGTATCCCAAGCTTTAAGAAAAGTGTAAGGAAGGCCAGCATGGTGTAAAGGTAAGGCCAGAGAGCCTGTTGTAGCTTAAAAAAAAAAAAGCACCTTTCGGGAAATGGAAGAAGGAGCCAAATCACAAAAACATTAAACAACATATGCAATGGCAAGTTAGATGCAAGGCATTGATGAGGCAAGCAAAGAGAGAATTTGAAAAAAGCTTGCCGTGGAAGCAAAAGCACATAATAAAAACTTTTTCAAGTACATTCATAGCAAAAAACCTGTGAGAGAGTCAATTGGACCATTAGATAACAGAGGGGTAAAAGGGGTACTGAGGGAGGACAAAGCCATAGCAGAGAGACTGAATAAATTTTTTGCTTCGGTCTTTACTGAAGACCATGGGATGCTGTTCCAAGGGTTGCAGAGCAGAGATGGCATCCATCTGTCCAAAAAAGGTCAACACATCTTCGGTAGTAGACTGGCTAATCTACTGAAGAGGGCTTTAAACTAGATTCGTTGGGGATAGGTGAAGAAAGCCCCCAGGTAAGTGAAAGCCCCCAGGTAGAATGATACATTAAATACCTTTATGGAAATGGGTAACAGGGGTAACATATGGAAAGCAGTATGTATAAATGCCCGTAGCATGGGAAATAAGATCCCTGATGTTGAAGCTTTGGTGGGAGTGGCTGACTTGGATTTAGTGGCAGTTACAGAAACATGGTTCACAGAAAACCATGACTGGGATGTAACTATACCTGGCTATACTTTATTCAGAAAGGACAGGGTAGGAAGAAGGGGAGGAGGAGTGGCACTATATGTAAAAACTACTAGTAAAGCTTTGGAATTACAGAGCTTAAAAGGGAGAGAGGAGGCATTGTGGGTTAAACTAGAAAGAGGGAAAGAGAATTCTATTTGCATTGGTGTGATATACAGACCTCCCTCACAAGAGGAAGAGGTGGACAGAGAGTTAATTGAAGACATACGCAGCATTGCTAGGAAAGGGAAGTGCTACTGATAGGAGATTTCAATATGCCAGATGTTGATTGGCACATTCCTGCTGCAGTATCATCTAGAAGTAAGGAGATCCTGGATTCTCTACAGGGAGAACTATTCAGGCAATTTGTAACAGACCCCACACGTGAAGGAACCATACTGGACTTGGTGCTTACCAATGGTGAAAGTATTTCTGATGTTGTAGTGGGAGATCATTTTGCATCCAGTGATCACCAGATGGTGTGGTTCAGTATTAGGACTAGGGCTGTTAGAATACATTCCAAGGTGAGGATCTTAGACTTTAGGAAGACTAACTTTGCGAAGATGGGCCAATACCTCAGGGAGTCGTTAGTGGGATGGGAACAGCTGGGGGATGTAGATAAACAGTGGGCAAAACTGAAAGGGGATATTTTAAGGGCAACCAACCTTTTTGTTAAAATGGTAAATAAAGGCAAAAGGAAAATGAGACCGCTATGGTTTTCGAAGGAAGTAGCTGAAAAGGTGAAGAAAAAGAGGGAGGCCTTCATGAAATACAAGAGATCACAGAGAGAGAAAGACAGGCATTTGTATTTGGAAAAACTTAGAGAAGCTAGCAAAGTAGTCAAGAATGCAAAGATTCAAAAGGAGGAGGAAATAGCCAATGCAATAAAATGGTGGGATAAGACATTTTTCAGATATATTAGTAAGAAGAGGAAGGGCAAGAGTGGTATTGTCAGACTCAAGGGTGCAGGGGGGGAATATGTAGAAGCTGATAAGGATAAAGCGGAATTGCTTAACAAAAATTTTTCTTCTGTGTTCACAGATGAAGAACCAGGAGCAGGACCTCAGAAAACACCCACAAATAGGAACAGAAGCGAGGGATATCTTGAACAATTTTGAGAAGACTGTGTTCGTGAGAAACTAGCTCAACTTAAAGTAGACAAAGCGATGGGACCGGATGGGATACACCCTAGAATACTGAGGGAACTTGGGGACGTTCTAGCAGCTCCACTGACTGACCTTTTCAATGCCTCGTCGGAGTCGGGAGTGGTGCCAAAGGACTGGAGAGAGGCTCATGTGGTGCCTTTACACAAAAGCGGAAGTAAGGATGTGGTTGAAAACTACAGGCCGGTTAGTTTAACTTCGGTGGTGAGTAAATTATTGGAAATACTGCTGAAAGAGAAAATAGTGAGGTTTCTGGAGTCCAGCGGATTACAGGATCCGAGGCAGCATGGATTCACCAGAGGCAGGTCTTGTCAGACAAATCTGATTGATTTCTTTGACTGGGTGACCAGGGAGTTGGAACGAGGGAGAGCTCTAGATGTGGTGTATTTAGATTTCAGTAAAGCCATTTGACACTGTTCCTCACAGGCGACTTATAAACAAACTGAGCACCCTAGGGATGGACCCTAAAGTTACTGCTTGGGTTAGAAATTGGTTGGGTGGGAGGCGACAAAGAGTACAAGTAAATGGAGCTCACTCTGAGGAGAAGGATGTTACCAGTGGTGTGCCCCAGGGATCTGTCCTTGGTCCGATTCTTTTTAACATCTTTGTTAGTGATATAGCGGAAGGGCTGTCGGGTAAGGTTTGCCTCTTTGCGGATGATACCAAAATCTGCAATAGAGTAGACACCCAGGAAGGTGTAGATAACATGAGGAGGGATCTAGCTAAGCTTGAAGAATGGTCTAGAATTTGGCAGCTGGGATTTAATGTTAAAAAATGTAAGGTCATGCATTTGGGCTGCAGCAATCCAAGGGAGCAATACAGTATTGGAGGTGAAGTACTTTTGTCCACTAAAGAAGAGCGGGACCTAGGCGTGGTTGTGTCTGATGATCTTAAAGTAGCTAAACAGGTAGAAAAGGCGACGGCAAAAGCTAGAAGGATGCTTGGGTGCATACGGAGAGGAATGGCTAGCAGAAAAAAAGGAGGTGATAATGCCTCTGTATAAGTCTTTGGTGCGACCTCATTTGGAGTATAGTGTGCAATTCTGGAGACCGCACCTTCAAAAGGATGTGAACAGGATGGAGTCGGTGCAGAGGGTGGCTACTAAAATGATTAGTGGGCTTCATTATAAAGCATATGAGGACAGACTTAAGGATCTTAATATGTACACCTTAGAGGAAAGGCGAGATACAGGTGATATGATTGAGATGTTTAAATACCTCCGTGGCATAAATGTTCAGGGAGAGAGCCTCTTTCAATTGAAAGCAAGTTCTGCTACGAGGGGACATGGGATGAGGGTGAAGGGAGATAGATTCAGGAGTGATATGCGGAAATATTTCTTTATGGAAAGAGTAGTGGATCCATGGAATAGTCTCCCAGTGGAGGTGGTAGAGATGAGGACAGTAACTGAATTCAAAAACGCATGGGACCAACACAGAGGATCTCTAAAGGTAAAAAGTGGACTGTTGTAGTTGTTGATATGGATAGATAGACCATGTGGTCTTTTTCTGTCATCATGTTTCTATGTTTCTAAGATGTAGGGAAGTTACCCATGCCTGAAATGATATTTAAAGGTGATGTATCAGAATAATTGAAACAAATATTGATAAACCAGGAAGATGTATTACAACTATTTGATAAACTGAAGAGTAGCAAATCATCTGGATCAGATGGTATACATCTAAGGGTGTTGAAAGAACTGAAATATGAGATTGCATACCTTCTATTAGTAATCTGTGAACCAGCATTAAAATAATCTTTTAAAAGATTGGAGAATGGCCACTGTAATACCAGTTTTTAAAAAGGGTTCCAGGGGTGATCCAGGAAACTACAGACCAGTGAGCCTGATGTCAGTTCTGGGCAAAAAGGTAGAAACCATTATAAAGAATAAAATTTCTCAACATGTAGATAGTCATAGTTTAATGGGAGAAGGCTAGCATGGATTTAGCCAAGGAAAGTCTTGTCTTACTGTTATATTTTTTTGAAGGTGTGAATAAACAGGTAGACAAAGGTGAGCTGGTCAATATAGTATATCTGGATTTTGACAAGGTCCCACATGAGAGACTCTTGGGAAGTTAAAAAGTCATGGGATAGTAGTAGAGATCTAAGATGGCGGCGGCAGGACTTGTGTGAGCAGAGCGCTTTGTTGAATGGGAAGGAAGCGAAAGATGAAGGGGGTCAATGCTGCCTCCCTTGCCCTTTCGACCTCTTCGCCATTACCTCTGTTAGTTGGTCTGTTGGATTCCTTTGTGGTGCCCCTGGCTCAGCAACTGGTAACCTCGTGGGAGTTAAGTTCGGCTGACGTCAGACTCGGTCGACTTGACGCACACTTTGAGTAGTCTTTCTGTCTCCTCAGATTTGTGACTCTAGACAAAGGCGGCATGTCTCCAGTATTCTCCAGAGGAGCAGCAGCTGGTTGAACACTCTGGTGAGGGGGTTCATGATGGTTGGCAAGGGAAAGTACCGGGGTCTTCTCAGGAGGGTGTGCTTTCCTCCTCGGACCAGCAGGATTCAGCCAGCCATGCTGGTCATTCAGCAGGAGGTTCAGCAGCAGGTTTGACTGCCCAACAGACCCAGGTTCGAGAGCTTGGCATTATGGAGGGTTCTACGGCAGCAGTGGGGGAGTGTCTCTCTGAAGCCTTCATATTACAGTGACCAGAAATTTTTACATTAGAATCTATCTGAACAGCTATAATGAAGTTGGGGGCCACCCTGATTCCTCAGGTTACAGCTTTGAATCAGAAAGTTCAACTTTATTTATTTATTTAGGTGCACTTTTATACCGCCTTTCATAAATCAAGGCGGTTTACAATTAACTCAAAACTTGCATTGTAACATATATGCATTATAACTTAACCCTGTGGCTACTGACGAGACTGCGTCTAACCTTAAAATCTCTTTGTCTGCTGTGCAAATGCAAGTTAATGGCTTTGAGAAATGTTCTGAATCCGTTATGAAAGACTCCTCTATGTGATGTTGGTGCTCCTGGAAAATTCTGCTAGGGCTGCTAATGAGGATTATAAATTTTCCTAGGGATCCTTTAGTATACCCAAGAGATATGTGGTGGAGTTATCTATCTGATGTGTTGGGCACACCACCTGAATCTCACCCGCCGATGGTGAAGGTTTACTATTTTCCGACTTCTAGATGGTCACCAAGGGATTCGGCTGGGGTTGCCCAAGAGTTGGGGCAAGTAGATGCTTTGGATGTCTTCTCTATCCTTCAAGATTAAAGGGAAGATGTTGTCATTCCTGCCACCTTATTAGTTACTTTAGCTTTGATCTCAGATAAAGAGTGGCTGATGAAGCTGTTTTTCAAGAAGAGAAACGTGCATTTTAAGGGCTTATTAGTCCGCATGTTTCCGGATCTTGCTCGAGACACTCAGCGCCCAGTGGTTCAGCAGTTGGGGGCACTTTTCTTTTTTAAATATCCATGTAAATGCTTGGTTAAATGCCAGGCTGTTTCCTATGTCTTTTTTCAGCCCTCCCAACTGCTGGTCTTCCTTAATGACCAGGTGCTTCTTCCTGCTGAACCATTGCGATTATTGTAATGTACCAGATGTTCAGGTTTTCTGTATTTCTTTCACTTCTGTATATGTTTTGATTTTCCCTTTTTTTGGATCTTCTCTTATTGAGGACTAGAGTAAGATTGATGGATTATTGTTGTTACCTAATTTTTTTGTATTACTGGGTTGCTGAATTTATGACCATATCTCAGTTTCTGTATAAGATTTATTCTTGATTTGTTATACTAAATTTGCATAAATATATATATTTTTTAAAAAGTCATGGGATAGGAGGCAGTGTACTATTGTGGATCAGGAACTGGTTAAAAGAATAGAAAGCAGAGGGTAGGACTAAATGGCCAATTTCCCCAATGGAGAAAGGTGAATAGTGGAGTATCCAAGGGATCTGTGCTGGGCCCGCTGCTTTTTAACATATTCTTAAATGATCTGGAAATGGGAATAACGAGTGAGGTGATCAAATTTGCAGATAACACAAAATTATTCAAAGTTGTTACAACGCAAGAGGATTGTGAAAAATTGCAAGAGGACCTTGATAAATTGGAAGACTGGACGTCTAAGATGAAATTTAATGTGGACAGGTACAAAGTAATGCACTAGGAAAGAACAACCCAAACTACAGTTACACGATGCAAGGTTCCACATTAGGAAACACCACCCAGGAAAAGGATTTAGATGTCATCCTTGATAATACGTTGAAACCCTTCACCCAGTGTGCAGCGGTGGCCAAGAAAGTAAATAGAATGCTAGGAATCATAAGGAAAGGAATGGAGAATAAAACCAAAGATATTATAATGCCTCTGTATCGTTCCATGGTATGACCTTGAATACTGTGTGCAGTTCTGGTTGCCATATCTTAAAAAGGATATAGCAGAATTAGAAAAGGTACAGAGAAGAGCCACCAAAATGGTAAAGGGAACGGAAGGATACCCCTATGAGGAAAGGCTTAAAAGATTAAGGCTCTTCAACTTGGAAAAAAGGGCTGAAGGGAAATATGATAGAGGTCTATAAACTAATGAATGGAGTAGAAAGAGTATTTATTTATTGAACAAACGTAGACAGGTTGTTTACTCCATCAAAAAGTAGAAAGACTAGAGGACACGCAATGACGCTACAATGTAACCTATTTAAGAGTAATAAGAGAAAATATTTTTTCACTCAACACCTAATCAAGCTCTGGAATTCATTACTGGAGGATATAGTAAAAGCTGTTAGTCTAGCAGGATTTAAAAAAGGTTTGGACAAGTTCCTGGAGGAAAGGTCCACAAACATTATTAAAGAGAACCTGGGAAATCCACCGCTTATTCTAGGACAAACATTGTGGAAGCTATGTATATTTTTGGGAACCTGCATGGTACTTGTGTCCTGGATTGGCCATTATTGGAAACAGGATACTGGGCTTGATGGACCTTGGTTTGACCCAGTATGGTATTGCTTATGTTCTTATGGTTCCGTCACCATTTTTATAAGGAGACACCTAGTTTAAGCATGAAAGAAGATAAAGAAAAGTGGCTTCTCCTTGTCTTTCTAAAATACTAGCATAAGTGGCAAAAATCACACCTAAAATGGAGGCATGGACATTTACACTGCCTCTAAGCCTGATGCAAAGGTCTGCACCTATATTTTGCAAGTATGCATGAAAATTATAGTATTTTATAAATTATATATTTTAGAATCTACATGCCTACTTGTGTGCTCCGCCCATGCTATTCCTAAATTCCATCCATATGCACACCCACTGGTAAAGTACACACCATCGTATCAATGCGCAGACGTTTATGTTGAGTACTATTTTTTAAGAGGCCATGTAGCCATGAATGCATGAAAATGACTCCTACTTACATGCACTTTCTTATAAAATTACCCTTTTCATGTGTATCTCCAGTTTAAGATGCATATCATGAGGTGCGATCTTGCCTGAAATTGCAGGGGACTCTTTTATTGCAGCCACTGTTTGAGGGCCTCAACATTGCTACACTCTAAACAAGATTTCTTGGATGTCAGTGGCTGCTGCTTCTAGAGACTTGTACAATGTTCAGATAATGGCCATTGAAGAGAAGGTCAGTATTAGCATTTTAACTGGCCACAAGATCCGGAAAATGCTGAAAAATGCCACCTAGGCCCTTGTATCCCCACGTCCATTCTTCCTGAGTAGTTAAACGACTACCTAAATAACTGTTCACCGGTGGAGTGATTTGTAATGAGTGAGGTAGCCGTTGCCAGTGACGACATTTTGCACTATTCATCCCCTACTGCCCCCCGATGCAGGCAGCCAGGACGATACCAAGCTCGAAATGTGCCCTGTGTGATTCATGAACCTGGAACCCTCCTGCCTCCCCAGCCGTATGTAGGAACTCGCTCTTTTATGCCTGGTGATGATATCAGCACTCCTTCTGTGCTTGCGCCCAGTGCGGCCGCACCGCTCACACGGCCCTTGGTACGGCTCTGCAGGCAGCCTTCCAGGTTGTACATCAACCAAGTCACAGAGTAGTTTCAGCGTGATGGGAATTAGAAAAAATATCTAATTACTATATCTACTCTGACTGTTTCTAATCTCTGACAAACTGATCCATGAGCCAGACACCCCTAGGAGAATGAGAATAGAGAATAATTGAGCAGCTTGGCCTGAGGTAGTAAGTGCCTTGAATTTTTATGTTTCTCCAACATTTCCAGTGCTACTTACTTTATGCCATAAAATGGCCCAGACAAAGTGCTTTTAGATTTCTGATTAAAATGAAGAAGTACAAACTCAGGCTCTTGACTTCCATAAATGAGTGTCGAGGTTAGAGATGGATCTGCAGCAAAGTTCAAGGGTTGGAGCAAAGGTGTTGGAATTGTTTTTTTTTTCCTCTATCAGCCCAATGCATTCTGTCCTGTTCCCTCTCCTCCCCCACCCATATGAGTAGCAATTTATCAATGTACATACATGGGCCTCTAAATTGCTGGGCTATAAGGGACAGCTGACCCTTTTGGAAAGTGCAGTTGTATTTTCTGTTAGGCCATGAAATGCTGTTTGCTTTTATAGAGCGCCAAGGAAAACCACCCAATGAGCTAAGAAATTCTTTCAATGGTCTTTTTTTTGTGGGAAGCAGGGGGATAGCAGACTTATACGTGTCAGGAGCTCAAACTCCCAATCACAACAGCAAAGTCTGTAATAAAGAATGACGCAATCAACTTAATTAAATGTACAATTCACTTTAAGAAGCTAAAGATCTCTGCACTGGTTATATTCATATTTTGGAGACAGAAACCTTCATGTGTAAATTCCATTTCCTCAGCTAGCAAAATAAACCATAGATCTTTCAGAGAGCATTGGCAAGTGATCCCTCTCAGATCTGCGTGTTCTTTATTAAAGTAACACTTCCAGCACAGCTGTCTCAGACCACCTTATCAATAATAAAATACTTCCACAAGGCAGCTTAGTATCATACACCCCTCCATAAAGGAAAAGGATCTTTTAATTTGAATGCTGCTTTGTTTTGTAATTTAGGAATCAGTTATCGGTGCCTATCCCTCCCCATGGAGTATAAATTACCTAATGGTTCCAGCATGGGGATCCAAGTCACAGCGGTGCTGTGGGCACGGAGTAGCCCCTGACTCGGGGGAAAATAGCTCCGTTTCAAAATTATTTTGTGCATGGAAGGCATGCTTAACTTCACATTATGGCAGGGCTTCCCAAACTGGTCCTGAGATCCCACAGACAGACAGCTTTTCAGGATAGTCACAGTGTCTATATATGTGCATGCATTAAATCTCCAATGTATGCAGATTTATTGCATGCATATTCATTTTGGGTATCCTGAAAGTCTGACTGGCTGTGGGGTCATCAGGAGAAGTCTGGGACACCCTCCATTGCAGTACTGTACACTGAGCATTTTAACATAGCTGACTACTTAAAATCACCACACAGTGCTTTGATGAACGTGATAATAGACAAGAACCAGTTTTGTTAGGCTGTATTCAAAAAATCAAGAACTTCAAAAAATTCACTGAAACCATTACGCTTGTGTTCTTTGACTCATGTTCTAAAAGACTTCAAATAAAAGATTGATTTGGAGAAAAAAGAAAATAGCACCGTCTTCTGTGTTCACTTCAATCTCTGTTAGGAGACAGACTGGCAGAGTGGAATCTTCAACTCTCATGCACAGCAACGGAGAGAATTTAGCCACGCACATGTGAGCTGCTCGCTAGTGACACAAGCTTTCAAACCTGAACTGAGCCCACTGAAATTACAAAAGAATTCCTGAGTGAAATGAAAGACTAGTGGGTTATACGGTAACTGAGGAAAGCAACAAGAACAATTTGAAATAGTTCAAATAAAAATGCACAGTATTTATGTCACAGGTGGGACCAGAGTGTGGTCAAAGGACTGTCTCCAGAGTTTGCAATGTAGTAGTAACCCCTGCCTGTTGTGAATACTGCTGTGATTCTGAGACTTCGACCAAGCAGTAGGAGATGACAGCTTCTAGGAATAAAAACTTCATTTGAGGCAGAAGAGGAGCGGGACAAGAAGTAGCGATGTGAATATTTGAAAGTAAATTTGCTGAGGGAGGGGGTGAGTGTTGCTGCCTCCGCCCCCTCCTCCCCCAGTGATTCGGGGCTATCAGCAAATTTTGCTTGGGATTCTCTCATTTTAACTTATGCCACTGGATGAGGTTGCATCCTGTTGTAAATCTCCTCTGTGATCTAGTCGTCATGCTTAGCCTCTACTGACCTCGTCATGGGCAGACTAATATGTGGGTACCAGACATTCCGGATCTGCCACACAAGGTGTCTGATATATCTCACTACCCTGCTCCACTCTAGTTGCCTTTACATTCTTTGTTGTGATTCCTCCCGTTTCCCATCAGCCCCGGCGGGCTTAACAGAGCTACAAGGGAGAAACTCTCCCTTCGCGGCTCTGAAGCCGGCACCGAAGGGACTGATGCACGGAGGGAGGACTCTGCCAGGCGGGGGGGGGGGGGGCCGCACACTCGATCTGAAAATGGGCTGAGTGGAAGGGGAAGCTTGAACTGCAAATAGCTGATGGGGAGGGGGGCTTGGAATAGAAATGGTCTGTGAGGGGAGGGAGCTAGGACTGGAAATGGGCTGAGCTGGGGGAGGGGGGGAAGCCAGGACAGGAAATGGGCTGATGGAGGGGCTAGGATAGGACTGGAAATGGGCTGTTGGGGGAGCTAAGATTGGAAATGGGCTGTGGTGGGGGCTTGGATTGAAATGGAATCATGGAGGGGCTAGAACTGGAAGTAGGCTCATGGAAGGCTTGGATTGGAAATAGGCTGAGTGGAGGGGAGCTAGGATTTGACATGGGCTGATGGTGGGTTAGGAAAGTACTAGAAATGGGATGATGGGGGGCTGGGATTGGAAATGAGCTGATGGAGGGACTCGGATAGGACAGGAAATGGATGGGGGAGCTAAGACTGGAAATGGGCTGATGGGGGGCTAGGACTGGAAATGGGCTGATGCGGGGACTAGAAGGGAGTGGATGCTGGGTGGGGCTGGAACTAGAAGGGAGCTGATGTTCGGGGAGGATTAGAATGGGATGGGGCTGGGAGAGTGAAATGGAGAGGGGAAAAATATTTTGTGTGGGAGGGAAGAAAAATCTACAATTGGCCGGGTATTGGGAGAGCAAGTGGGGATTGAGGATGGATGGGTAAAATTTGAGTGGATGAAATAGGAATGAGGAAAGAGCAAAAGGAGAAAGCTTAGCATGTTAAAGCAGAAGTAGAGAGAGAATGGAAAAAACTAGAAGAGAGAAGAAAGGACAAATGGACAGCAGACAATGGAGAGTTAGCAGAAGACACAAAAAAACCAGAAGAATGTGGCTGGAGCAAATGCAACTTAAAAAAAATGCACAAAAGGTAGAAAGTTATCTCTTTATTTTGAATTTATTAATTGGAATATGTCAGCTCTGGGAAATGTGCATCATTAACGTCTGCGCTTTGTTTAGTACAAGAGGAAATTAATTTATAGTTTTATTTCTACAGTGTTGTTGGATATTCCAAGTTTAGCTTTTGGGGTTCCCAGTTTAATTATTGTCTTCCTGTTTCTAAATTGTGATTCCTTGTTTGGTGATGGTCTATGTTCTGCATGTGTAACTGAGCTGAGGTATTCTGTTTATGTAATTCCTATTTGACATTGCTGCTTGTTCTCTTTCCCCAGTAGGTCATGAATTGTTGTTCTCTGAAATGTATTGGTTTAATATTTGCAGTGTTGCCTTTTGATAGGTAGCGTATGGTGCCTTGTGAATCCTGGTAGTGCTGTTACGATATGGCGAGTTTTCTATGGGTTCTAAATGGACAGTGTTTGTAGTAGTTCCTAATGTGCCTGGTGGTTGGCACTGGATTATAGTAATGTAGAAATCTTTTAGTCGTTCTTTATCCATACACTCATTAAGAGGCATGTTTACTAAAAGTTAGTGTATGGTAACATTATGCAAATATGTATGCAAATGAGGTCCCACACCCGCCTTGGGCTGCCCCTGCAACACAGTAGCTGTAGACATGGGCTACATCTAGGGGGAATGGTAAGGAAACACAAAGGACATCAGGTGAGTCAAGATCCGAAAGCGGCAGCAAAGAGGTGAATTTTCACCCTGGATTTGAAAAGGGCCAAAGAAGGCGCCTGATGTACACAGTCAGGTAGTTTGTTCCAGGCATAAGGAGCAGCAAGGTGAAAGGAGCAAAGTCTGGAGTTGGCAGTAGAAGAGAAGAGCACAGATAGGAGTGATTTTCCAAGGAGTGATGTAGGGAGAGATAAGACAGGAGAGATAGTAAGAAGCTGCAGAGTGAATGCACTTATAAGTCAGCAGGAGAAGTTTGAACTGGATGCGGAAATGGATAGGGAGCCAATGAAGAGACTTGAGAAGAGGGGTAATATGAGCATGATGAGGCTGGCAGAAGATTAGCCACACAGCAGAGTGTTGAAGAGATTGAAGGGGAGAGAGATGACTCAGAGGAAGACCAGTGGGGAGCAGGTTGCAATAGTCTAGACAGGAGGTGACTAAGCAGTGGATAAGAGTCTTAGTAGTGTGTTCAGAAAGGAATGGGTGAATTTTGTTGATGTTGTAGAGAAAGAAACAGCAGGTTTTAGCTATCAGTTGGATGTGTGTGGAGAAGGAGAGAGAGGAGTCAAAGATGATCCCAAGCTTGTGAGCAGAGGAGACAGGGAGGAGTAAAGAGTTATCCACAGAGACTGAGAAAGGAGGAAGGGGAGAGGATGGGTTTAGGGGGGAAAATAAAAAGCTCAGTTTGGGCCATGTTCAATTTCCAGTGGCATTGAGACATCCAAGCAGAAATGTCAGAAAGGCAAGCAGAGATTCGGGCCTGGATTGCCGGAGAGATTTCAGGTATAGAGAGGCAGATCTGAGAGTCAACAGCATACAGATGGTACTGAAACCATGGAAGAGATGAGTGCACCAAGAGACTGGATGTAGAGAGAGAAAAGGATTGGACCCAAGATCGATCCTTGGGGTACACCAACTGACAGTGGGATAGCAGTAGAGAAGGATCCACCAGAATAAATACTGAAAGAGCAATGGGAGAGATAAGAAGGGAAACAGTATAGTACAGAGTTCTTAAAACCAAGTGAGGAGAAGGTATCAAGGAGAAGGTTGTGGTCAACAATGTCAAAAGCAGCAGAAAGGTCAAGAAAGATGAGGATCAAGTAAAAACCCTAGGATTTTTTCCAGGAATAGGTCACTGGAGACTTTGGCAAGAGCCATTTCGGTAGAATGTAAAGGACGAAAGCCAGATTGTAGAAGATCCAGAAGAGCTTGAGAGGAGAGAAGGTTAAGGCAACAGTAGTGAAACACATGTTCAAGTAGTTTAGAAATTAAGGTGTGGAGGGAGATGGGCGATAGTGAGAAAGACAGGTAGGGTCTAGTGAGGGTTTCTTGAAGAGAGGAGTGACCACAGCAGACTCCGCTCTTTTCACATTGCTACTCCTTACAGTATGCCTGGAACAAACTGCCTGAGTCTGTTCATCAGGCGCCTTCTCTGACCCTTTTCAAATCCAGGCTGAAAACTCACCTCTTCACTGCCACTTCCGGATCTTGACTCACCTGATGTCCTTTGTGTTTCCTTATCATTCCCCCTAGCAGTATCCCATGTCTACAGCTGCTGTGTTGTCTGTCTCGACTAGATTGTAACACCAAAAATTATAGGTCTACAGCTACTGTGTTGTCTGTCTCGACTAGATTGTAAGCTCCGATGAGCAGGGCCGTGTTTTACATGTTTCTATGCAGCACTGCGTACACCTTGTAGCATTAGACAAATGTTCAGTAGTAGTAGTAGTAATAGTACAACTTACAAAGGAACTTGCCCAGGTCCATAGACTGAAATTTCCCTCCACTTAGTATGTTCACATTTACATTTGTGCCAGTGGGCTTCAAATCAGTCAATATTTGCAAAGGGAAACTCTTTTATACGACACTGTCCGTACCAAGAAATGACCCAGAAATACATACATGCATTGACTCTCTGTAGGATACTGTGAGCTGGTCAGGACACAAACCCCCCAAGGAGCCAGGCAGTAGGTTAAAAGAAAATGTTTTATTTACATGGAGTTCACAGCAGAGACACAGTTCTCTCCTTCCCCAAAGTTCTTTCACTTTGGGCTTCACAGCAGTAACACCACAAGCCTGCTGACCAACGTGGAAACACCCCGGCTACTACTTTCCTGTAGGATCTCCTTAGATATATTCTGCTTTGATTCAAGGATAAAGCAGAATATAAATACTTTGAAATCAATAAATAAATATATGTTGTCACTCTGTACTCTGGAACACCACAGGCTCTTCTCTTCACTTCTTTGTCTCTTCCCTCCCGGTTAAAAGGACCATCCCCGGCCACACCCTTCCCAGGTATATGCAAGCCGGGGTCCTTAAAGGGGCCTGCTTCTGGTGGTTAAAGAGGCATGTCCTTAGTCTGACTAGAGGTATATCAGTACGGGGGATGGGGACCTTCTCACACACCCCACCACACTCTCTGCCCCACACACATGCACACTCTTGCTCTTCCGAGACACAAACACATGCATGCTTCTGATGCTGTACTGCTGCCTGTTGCTCATGCACACCTTAAGTACTGTCCCTACCCTCACACTTGGCCCCACTCCCACCCTTCACTATCCAGACTATAGCAGCCTCATTTTTTAATGTATTTTATTTATTTATTTGCAAATCGTTTATATACCGCCATTTCCTAAGATCAGTGGCGGTTTACATCAAACAACATGAATTACATAGAACAAAGCAGTGATATATAATCAGGTACATTGAACTGTAATCAGAATTATATTCAGGTAGCATAACAAAGTTTAGAACTATTTACAAGTTATTACATAGTTTTTTACATATATACATATTAAGGTTCATCATATGTTCTGTTATGGGAGTAGTAGTGAGATTATTGGAGCAGGTATATACCTTGGTGAGTTACAGAGGATGGGAGGCCTTGTCCAAATCTTTATCTATGTTAGAGTAATATTGTGAGAACAGGTATGTTTTAGGTCTTTTCGGAATTTTTTTAGATCTTTCATTTCCCTTAGTTGGTCAGGGAGGTTATTCCATAATGATGGTGCTACGAATGAGAAGGCACTGGTGCTTGTTATTTGTTTTGTTTTTCTTATTGAGTCAGGTACTAAGATAGTATTAAGGTTCCTTCTTCGTCTTATTCTGTTTTCTGTAGGACTACAAATCAGTGTGGATAGGTATGATGGGGCAATCTGGTTAACTAATTTGAAAGTGGTCAATATGATTTTGTATTGAATCCTACTGGGTATAGGTAGCCAATGCAGAGAAAAAAGTATCGGGGTAATGTGGTCGGTCAACTTGGCTTTGGAAATTATTCTCGCGGTAACATTTTGAGCCATTTGTAGAATTTTTAGGTTCTTTTTAGATACTCCTAATAGTATTCCATTACAATAGTCAAAATGGGGAGTTATTAATGCTTGTGTGATAGTTCTAAAATCATCATTTTCTAAGAGAGGCCTCAGTTGTTGAATGGAATGAAGCTTGTAATAAATTGTTTTGGTTGTTTTCTTAATGTGGTTAGTGAAACTAAGGGTCTTATCAAGGGTGACTCCTAGGTATTTAATCTCTTCCTTTATGGGTAGGGTAAAGTTCAGAATTTTGATATCAGTTGGTGGTGTGTAATTCGTGTTTCTTGATGTGATTAATATCTCGGTTTTCTTGAAATTAATTTTCAGATTATTTGAATGCAGCCATTTTTCAGCTTCCATGAGGCAGGTTGCTATTTTGTCATAGTTTGGATCATGTATATTGAATGCGGAGAACAACATAATGTCATCCGCATATATATGATAATTCATCTTTTACTGTCCCCCATCCCCATCCCCAAAAGGACACTCATTGATTCCACTGGCTCACTCCATGGCAGTGCTTGACCCTCCTTCCCCTCCCCTCCTCCCTTTGCAAAGGTCAGGAATATCCCCTGGTTTACCATCTCCCTTCTGACTACAGCAGCATTCTAGTGCTCCACCCCCAGAGCCTTCTCATTGGCTGGATCCTACCCACAGTCTGTGACTAGAGCAGCATTCCAGTGCTCCGCCCCCACAGCCTTCTCATTGGCTGGATCCTACCCACAGTCTCTGCTGCTAGACCGGGAAGGACCACAGCTCACTCAGGCAGGGGAGAAGAAGGAAGATTGCAGATAAAAGTTTTAAACTCTGAAAATATCCAAACACCGTAGCTATCATTTTGGCATTCGGAGATGAATGCAAAAATTTGTAGAATGGTGAAAAAAGCCAGGCATCTGGTAATCCTGAGTTCTGAGCACATCAGGGGTAAAACCAGGGCTGAATTAGCTTGTCTTTGCAAAGCGAAGTCAGTTGCAGCTAGTCATCCTGAACACTATCAGAGCTTCCAAGTTACCCAATTTCAGGACTTTTGCCTCAATCCTGTAGTTCTAGCAACCGTACGCTGTTATTTGGGATTTCAGAGATGCCAAGTCTTATCAGGAGTGTGTCACTCTCATTTGAAGGTTTTCTCACTTTTATACTCTGAGCCCCTTGTCTCAAGCATTAGAGCTTCACTTCCAATGCACCGATCCTGATCACTGCTTTCATGAAAGACAAGCCTGAGAGAGAAAAAACTCAATGGCCCAGCCAGTAGGAAGAAATCCCTGCTCACCTTCCTATGCACTGCCTCCTCTTACACCATCCCAATCCCTGTACCTACAAGTACGGGTGCTGTGAAACCTCTGCACATACTTTTAGCCACTGAGTGGAAAAGAATTTTTAGCCCAGAGAATTTATCCATATTGCCTCCATTATGTCTGTGCCATTTCAGAAGCTCCAACGAAAAACAAATATAATTTTATGATGCTTTTTTCATCTGTAAAAGCAATATTCTGTTTACATTTTTCTAAATCTCTGTCCTGTATGAACCATTTGAAAAATTCTTGCTCTTTGGACTTCCATCTCACTCTCTGGGACAGTAAGTTTCACTCTTAGGGATGGTTTACCCTTGGAGTCTCTGCGATTTCTTAGGGACAGTTTTTGGACAGATCCCAAATTATCTCCTAGAATTATTTTAACCAATGGATGTGCCAAACTCCAAGGTACCAACAAACCCCAAGCTGTCCCGGATGATTTAAATCACTCTTACATTTAACCTTCATTCACCTTCACAATGACTGATTAAGGGCAGAGGGTGGACAGAACAGCTGAATCAAATGTAAAGGGAAGGAGTCCACATTATAGGGCCCAAGGCCCCATTAATCCATCCCTGTAAGCTCGCAATTTAAGACGAGTAGAATTAAATTTATAGTCCTATTCTTTGCATTGGGATAAGGAAGATTAGGAATCCCAAACTGTTTGGAGCAGGGGTCACCAACCTGCGGCCCGCGAGGTCCCTTCCTGCAGCCCGCGAGGCTCTACCCCGGTTAACATTACGTACGGCCCGCCAAGGATTCCCGCCATTGTATCTGCGGCCCGCGGCATGTTCGGCGGGTTCAACGGCACGTGACCGGTTTCCCAAGAGCAGCGCGCAAATTAGAGGACCAATCAGCAATAAGGCTTAAACTTTGATTCTGTTTTTGCAGCTATCGATAGAATTCCTGTTCTCTTTTTTCCCCATGGCTTCCCCCACGAACAAGAAGCGCAAGCTCAGCGATGAGAACCGCAGCTTCAACCCTGAGTGGAACAAGCTCTTCTTCACGCTGCACAAGGATCGTGCGCTGTGTGTCATCTGTCAGAAGACCGTTGGCGTTCTGAAGGACTACAATGTGAAGCGCCACTTCGAGTCCGTCCACCCAGAGTACGCCAAGATGGATGCAGTCAAGAAGAAGCAAGAGTTTACCCGCGTGTCGTCTGCGCTCCAACGCCAGTCCGCTCTCTTTGTGAAGAGCGTGACAGCCGCCCAGACTGCAGCCACCAGCAACACCACAGCTAGCTACCGCGTTGCCTACCTCGCCGCAACTCGTCTCAAGCCCTTCACCGACGGCGAATTCGTAAAGGACTGTGTACTCGCCATCGCCGACGAAGTGTGCCCTGAGAAGAAGGCGGTCTTCGAGAAGGTCAGCCTGTCTGCCCCGACCCTCACTCGCCGCGTCGAAGATATGAAGGACGACGTCTTGGGCACCTTGAAGCAGCGCTTCCGTGACTGTCGGCACTTCGCAATTGCCTTGGATGAGTCGACAGATGTGAAGGATACCGCTCAGCTGGCGATCTACTTCCGTGGCGTCACAGACTCCTTCGACGTCATCGAGGAGTTTGCTCAGCTTGTGCCGATGAGCGGAACCACCACTGGCGCTGATGTGTTGGCAGCTGTGCTCTCCTGGATCAAGGACTTTGAACTTGACTTGTCGCGTCTGTGTGGTGTCACCACTGACGGCGTCCCTACCATGTTGGGGAAGAAGAACGACATTGCCTCGCTTCTTGTGAAGCACGTGCGCGACCTCGGCCACAAACAGGATATCAAGACATTGCACTGCATCGTCCACCAAGAAGCCCTTTGTGCCAAGTCTGCAACCATCGCTGAGGTCATGTCGGTCATTGTGAAGGCTGTGAACTTGGTGCTGTCGCACGCATTGAATCATCGCCAGTTCAAGGACTTGCTCGCAGAGGCTGACGCACAGTATGGCGATCTGCTGTACTACTGCGAGGTGCGTTGGCTCAGCCGTGGGAAGATGCTTCAGCGTGCCTATGAGCTGAGAGAGGAGCTGGTGTCTTTCCTCGAAGCCAAGGGATTCGACTTCCCGCAGCTGCGCGATCCTCAGTGGTGCCAGGATTTAGCGTTCCTTGTCGACCTGACAGCTCACATGAATCAGCTCAACACCCAACTGCAAGGCAAAGAGCTCCTCGTCTCAGACATGGTCGCCAAGGTCAAGGCCTTTCAAGTGAAGCTAATGCTGTGGGAAAAGCAGCTGCAAGCACGCAACTTCGCACACTTTGCGCAGCTCGCCGCACTGACGCCTTCGGCTGCTGCTCGCCGTTATGCATCCACCATCCGTCATCTCAAGACGGAGTTTGAGGCTCGTTTCCAAGACTTCACCAAGCACTCGCAAGACTTTGCCCTCTTCAGTGCCCCCTTCGAGATGAACCCCACCAACGTGCCCTCTGACCTTCAAATGGACTTGATCGAACTGCAGTGTGACGACGCACAGAAGTCGCGCATCATGGCTATGGGCCCTGTCGCATTTTGGAAGACACAGGCGGCCACCCACCCGTCCATGGCCGCCAACGCACGCAAGGTCGCTGCTCTCTTCGGCTCAACCTACTGCTGCGAACAGCTGTTCAGCCGAATGAAATTGATAAAGTCATCCACGCGCTAGCAGCGTCCCTTCTCCTGTCAGTGTCATCTGTGAAGCCGGACTTTAAGCGTTTGTCTGCTAGCATGAATCATCAGCCATCTCATTAAATTCAATAAAGGTGATCAGCCATTGTTTTCATAATTTTGCGTTTGTTGTTTTTTTTCGCAGGGGCGGGGAGAAGGGGGGTGCGGCCCGCGAGGCTCCCGGTAGTCGGCTGTGCGGCCCGCGGCCCTCTGGAGGTTGGTGACCACTGGTTTAGAGAATGAATTTGGAAAAACCAGGACTGCCGGAAATTGGCCTTGATGGTTGATAGTTTGGCAGGCTTCTGCTCTCTTAGAAAAGGAGTGGGCGGACTCATCAACTGTAAGAGATTCCTTTCTGCACTTGTTACATGTTCATGGTTGTACTGATTAAAAAAGTCTTTAATTTTTAATAGCTTATCACTTTGTATGCTTGTTTTGTGTGTGTATCTGTATACAAACATAAAGATTATTGCAGAAATTATACATTTCCTGTATGCTGACCCCAAACACATAAAAAATGTAAGAGAACTGTTTTGAATAATAGATGAAATATCATTCGTTCTAAAATAACAATACAAAAATGTTTCAACTATAAAATAATTAGAGGCCGATCCTGAACGATGCACGGCCGGGCCTTCGGGATACCCAAAACATGGAGAGGTCCGACTTGTACCCGATTCTGAAACCGCGGGAGCTGTACAGTCACATGGTTGCAGAATTGGGTACTTAGGCGGCCTGTCGTGCACCTGATTCCATCGTGGGAGCATTGTAGCAACCTGCCCGTCCAATGCGCACAATGCACCGGCTGGGGTACAAGTGCAGTGGCATCCCATCCCCATGGCTCCACCACGTCCCGGTATTGCTGAATGGCCTGTTCTGGAGCGGGCCTCGATACACCACTGCCCAATCCTCTGCGGGGGGGCCCCCAAACCCTGGATTGGGTGGCAGGGGCTATCCGGCAGCGGTGGCTTGGGGTATGGGGGGGGGGGGTGCATCCTGCAAATGGCACAGTGCCCGGAGCTTATTCCACCGTTGGGGTGGAATAAGCTGGGCGTGTAACTCACCGGCAGGGGAAGTACAGAGGCCCAATCTGAATGGCCTCTGTACGTCCCGGCGTCGTTCCCCGTCCCAGCTCTGTCCATGCTCTGCCCCCTGCAACCCATGTCCAGTGCTCCCCGCACAAACGCTGTGTACGTGCGGGGAGGACTGGGATCGGAATCACATCCCGGGGCTAAACATGGGTTGGACATCCAAGCCCGCTATTCGCAGGACAGAATGCTGGCCTTAGTGATACTAATTTCTCAGATAGTGAAAAAGAAATATTTTAATTCAGTAAGTGTAGTTTCATTGACATCTCTACTGTTAAGAGTTCGGTAATATGGAATAACTGACTGTGGTGAGCTTCATGGCTAAGTGGTAATGCTGAATCCTTTTGTAGAGAAAGCCAGCATCAAGCACTCAGATCTACCTATGGTTCCCCTGGCTAGTGAGGTGCAATGTTCTTGTGAGGCCGCTATCATCCTCTCAGCAGGACCGTACCTAGCCCTGTGCGAGCGGTGCGGCCGCATAGAGCGCAAAGGCTTAAGGGGCGCACTTTAGCTGTCTGCCGTTGCCTGCCGCCGCCACTTTTCCTTCTCTCAGCGGCGGCAGGCAATGACAGACAGCTAAAATGCGCCCCTTAAGCCTTCTCGCCGGCATGCTAAGGGAGGGACAGATCTGTTTAGCATGCCAGCAACTTGCACATCGGGCGCGCCTCTTTTCTACCACCGCGGGGGGGGGATGGGGCGCAGACCCGATGTGCAAGTCGCACAGGGTGCGATTTACACTCGGTACGGCCCTGCCTCTCAGTATATCTATATGTAGAAATGCACCAGACACAGTACAAATCTTTCATGGACCATTGACTGTTTCACTGATATTGCTAGAAAAATCTCAGCTTATCAGTTTGCTCAACTGCAAAGTTAACACTGTACCCTATCTCCCTGCATGTATTAAGACTGTAAGATAGAAAAAAATCCCTGTCACATGAAAGATGTCATATCTGCAAAGTATCATCGAGTTATAGTAAGGTCTTACTTTTACAAAGCAACGTTATAAAGAGAGAAGTTCGAAATTCAAAGGGACCCCAAGGGTCACTTAGATTTTCTTTTAAATCACTATTTCAGGAACACCGGAATAAGCACAGATCACTGAACCCTTAAAAATCTATGCAAAGAATTGTCCTGCAGCCTGGTTTACTTGGTACTATATTAACACCCTCTAGTCCACAGACATTAATTGGCTTTGTTTTCTTAGTCAAACAACTTTACAGGCTTAATGAGTTAAGACTTGCCCAATGTGCTAATAGATTAGCTCTAGTGCCTTTAATGATTGGCCTAGCTGGCAAAGGGCAGAAAGAATAATACAATGGCTTATGGGGGCTGGGGAGGGGGGGGGGGGAGAACGCACAGAGAGGAGAACAGCAAGAGAGGAAGGGTTGCTTTCACACGGTTAGGTGTTGAAGGAAGACAAACCCTGGGCACAGCTGACTAATTTTGCCTAATTGCAACCTGCATGGGTCAAAGCCTGGAGGCCTGGCTGCTGTTAGGTCAGGGCAGCATCTATCACAAAACTCTTTGCTGTCCACTGCTCAGGACAATGGAGGCACAATACCAAAACTGGAAAGCTAGTCTGGCTTGACAAAGTCCATTCTTCGCAGGAGATTCCATCACTCCATTTGGGTCCAGTGCTCTACGATTGACTGATTTGGAAGTTCTTCAGAAATCTGTTGAATTTATTGAAGTCTAGTAAGTCTCCATCCCCCTTTTAACTGATGAAGGACCAATCAATCACTATTCAGCTCCATTTCCATGGCAGACTAAGATAGATGGGTAGCTTACTCCTGTGCTGACTTCTCTATCCCAGGGTTGCATGAATGATGCTTATCCTGAAAAGCACATTGTGGTTTTTATGACAGGTCGCTGAATATTCACAAACTAATGCAGAAAAACTTCACGCCATCCTCATATTCTCCCATTTTAGACAGGATAGTCCATCGCTAAAAGTCTAACAAAAAATATCTCTGGGCAGCTAAATGACTTTTCTTCATTCTCTCTCCAAAATAATTACTTTTCAGAAATCACTAACGATGCTTCATTTATTCCGTTTTTGGTCAGTGAAGCAAACTTGTTTAGACTTGCTCCAGCACATAGTACAACTGGGCACCTTTCCTGCACAAGCGTAATTCATTGTAGTACTGCTTCCTTTCTTTCTTAGACTGAGAAAACAAGAATTAACATTGAAAAATTGAAATCCATTAACGAAGCAAAATGAGGTCCAACTAAATAGAAGATACAATTATGTTTTAACAAAGGGAACATCTTCTAAGCTGTATGAGCTGTTAACACAGAAGACAGTGAACGCTAATTGCTAACATGGTGCCGTAACAGTTCATAGATGCTAATTTCTATGTTAAGCATCTGACATAAAAGGAGACATGTAATGGACATGTACTGCACCTGTAGATTAATTGTTAAATATGACAGATAATATGGTGCAGTTAACGCCACCTTAATAGACGTACCTAACTGCAGGGTGTTATCTACAGTACAATGACCTTGGGTTAACAAATTATGCTCTAATTGAATAAGAAACTGCTGGTAATTACCGCACAGTAACTGCAAAACCTCATCTCAAGTTGGTAAATAGGCTCCAATATAATTTGAATATATTTATTAGGAACATGTTTACTAAAGGATTTAACATGCGTTAATAAAGTTAATGTGCATTAAGTGCCCAAAACCCTTTTATTTTAATGGATGCCACCACACAACGTGCCTTAACTTCATTAACGTGGGTTAATCTTTAGTAAACATGCTCCATAGTGTTGCACATTTTTACATAATTTGCCTTGTGTTCTATTATGCATGTTTTCTGTGAACTGATTAAGAAATGTCTTAAATAAAAAAAATAAATGCAGAATCCTTTATTCAAGTAGGATCCTAACAGCTTTTTCTATCCCATATGTTCAGAAACATAAATAAAGCCTTGCCTGAGAAAGAATGTCGCAGTAAAACTTCAGAATCTGCAGACAGTATGGTGGTCATTCCCAACAACGAATAGCGGGGTTGGGCTTCCGATTTGGATGTCCAACCTGCGTTTAGCTGCTGAACGCTATTCAGCTCCCTGCACTCTCTGCACATACAGAGGGTTTGTGCGGGGAGTGCTGGACCTGGGGGGGGGGGGGGAGGGATGGTGGAGGGGCGGTGCGGGGGAGGGGCAAGCATCCAGAATGTACAAAGACAATTCCAATCGTGCCTCTGTATGTCCCCCCCCCCCGTGCTAGTCTATACACCCGGCTTATTCTACCCCAAAGGTGGAATAAGTGCTGGGGGAAGCCACACACCCCTGCCAAATGGTCAGCCTGCCACACTATGCCTCTGCATCCACAATCCAGCCCACAGATGCCACTGGTGACGGGCGGACAGAAGGCTGCAGGGGCAGATGCACACTATGGCATTCCAAGCCGTCCTATGAATCTCTCATTGCCATGATGCCAGGATGCCATGGCTGCCATGCCCCAACTGTGCTGTCCTGGCATCCAGACGGGCAGCTCCCTGTAAGCTGCTCTCATTGGCATATGGGGAGTGCCCAGACGTCCAAGTCCACGATTCTGCCATAGTGGGTAGGTCCGGGCCCCACAGCAGCAGAATCACGTCCATTTCCTGCATGGTTGTGGTTTGGACATCTGCAGACATTCATGTGGAGTCAAAATCACAGACAAGTCTCCGTAACCATTCCAGAAACGCTGCCAATCCGCGGATGTTCAAGTAGACCTAGGGGAGTGGCAGATGCAGGTCTGGGGAGAGGCAATGGACTTAAAGGTCCCCATTCAATCCCAGAAGCAGCAGAGCTGTCTGTAGACATGTGCGTGTTTATTCCTGCTCCAGGCACAAAGAGATATCAGGACAGCGTTTGTTTTCACCTTCAAGCATTCAGAGAGTGTAGAGAAGCTGGAGAATTAAGTGACTAGGGTTAGAGTCCCACACAGCGATTTGAACTCTAACAACCCAGCTCTACTCTAACCATTAAGTTATTCGATTTTTTGGTTCAGAAATGCTCTCCTGGGGACTTAGATATACATATCCGGTAAATCCTCATTTCTGGAAGTGTGCCTGAACTTGCCCGTGCCTGCCTTTCAGATGTTCTGGCTTTGACATCCCACATTGCACTTGGATGTCCCATTTGGAATGTGTCTCATAGCTAATAATCTATACGAAGAACAGTTAACCTCAGTATCACTTTATCTGAGGGCTATACGACAGACCTGCTCTTATAACCTCATCACCAGTCAAAACCGTTGCCTCAAATTTTACAAAAATCACAATCAAAACGTTTTTCTCATCAGGCTCATTTAAAAAGACAAGATGACAACTTATCTCATTGAATGCCATTTTAAACATAAGATGTTACATGTGATGCCCTGACTCTGGCAACGTTTCACTGCCCTGCTGCTTCAGGAGGCAAGAAACCAAAAGTGACACTATAAAGGAATAAATCAAAAGTAAAATCAACCAACTGATCATTACTAGGGCTATTCATTTTATATATAACTACAGTAAAAACTAAATTCATATAGTGCAACCTTACCACATCAGGGAGGATTGGAATACTATATAAATACAAAACATAATAATCATATTCACATACAACTACTCTTCTACATATAACTGCAAACCACCATGCTCACTTCAAACATTCAAACAATTCCCTGTTTAGACAGTATATTCAAACCAAGTAAGGTCCAAAAAGGCTGCTTTCCGTCAGGACGATGTAGACACACACGATATCCAAAACAAATGCTGTGTCTTAAATCGGCATCTTACACTACCAAAATTTAAACCTCAAAACACCAATCAGAAAATCACATCTATTACAGAGAAAGCCAACCAAAAGATAACCATGGCAAATGACACCTCCAATCAAAATACTCCACAATTGCATACCACTTTGAACAATCTCCAATCAGTGCACACTATCATTAGCCATCCATTCACAAACTCATTACATCACTATTAACAATCGTTCCTATTGGCTACATAACCTATTCAATCCTTTATTTAACAGAACGTTCCATTTGAAGCAACCACCAATAGATATATACTATGGCTCATACATCCAATCGTAATGTATATATATACACAATACAATCAATCTTGCACACCCAAATCAACTGTTCTCATTTAGAAAAACACAGATATTCATGTCTTTCACAATCATTTTGTACATTGCCCCAATACAAAATCTAAACATCATCATGCCCACAGTCTTCAAACATTTTACAACCTAACTAAATCCTGTATTCAGAACCTAATTCATTCTTAACAACTAAAATAACCCGGGCATTCACCATTTAAAACCCTATTACAAAACTAATGACTCCACCTTCCTCAAACGCAAAAAATATCCACTAAAAAACATATTTAAATCTCCATGCTTCCACAGAAAAAATATATATCAAAGTCTACCAACCTTAGAGATATACAGTACAAATTCTATTTGCCCCTATGGACCTTACTAAAAGGGGCCAACAGTCACCAATAAACCAAAGTAGTTATACCACCATACAAGCAGCTTCAAAATCTCTGTTATCTTTCCAAATATACCCATTTCTATTCTAAGAAGAAGCTAGTTCTCGATATATCAATTGGCATGAAAATCATGCTGACCGTCCCATACATTCATCATCTTAAACATTTTTGATGTCACCATCTCTTTATTGTCAAATCACCATATTTTTAACATTAGGTTGATAATCCTCACCCAATCATATACAATTCACTAGTCCCACCCTCCCCCAAACCAATAAAAAAGCATTCCCTCAATATCCAATGAACATCAAAAAGAAAGATCATTTTAATTCTCTCATTGCTGTGGATCACAAATGGTCAAAATTCTCTTAACATAGATGCCAAACTATAGCATTGTTGAGTCCATTCGGATGGACTGTAACTGGTTGTTTCTCAAACAACTTCATTAATCTTGATGGCTGTGGATATTATTACAAAACTTGGAAGGGGACATGGATGTTGTTTTAAATTTTGGTCTTGTAAGAATTAAAATTAAAGTTAAAGATTATAAGACTTGAAATGGAGGTGAAGGAGACCATCATTACAACAGATTTAGGGCATATTTGGGACAGATATGGATGGAAGTACTAGGAAAAGACATGAGAAAGAAGGGAGTTGGTGTTGGGTTCTATACAGAAATTTGTATATAAATCTATCCAAAGTTGATGAATCCCAACTAGGCAGATTAGATATGGGACAATTTGGTCTTTATCTGTTTCAGTTATTAGGGTGTGATGGGTGAAATGCTTCTGTATCATCCAATGTTTTCTCCTCAAGAAACCAGAATACTTGCGGTGGTAACCTTACAATCAATCCAGTTTTCATGATATTCGCAATAAATGCGTATGCACAAAATAAATGTGGATACAACATACTAGTGCTCTAATGACATTCCTTCATCTACAGTCCTCCTCCGTCCTTTATCCCTGTTTATTATGGTCACACATTTTGTTTTTCTGGATTTCCAGTTCATCTTTCCATAGTGTTCTTTTTATTACTCTTTACTAATTGAAGACATACACAAAAGAACATGCCCAAAGCAATCACAATACACTTTATAGAGCCAGCAAATAAAAACACTCAATCCAAAACAGTCCATGAATTGTAACCAGGCCACATCACCATGGAGGAAAGCAAAACAGCATAAACAAAGGAAATGATATAAGATAAAATAATAAACATTCATTCCATTCTGTTTCTTTTGAGGTATGAGCCGATAGAGCATAAAAATCATGGAACTTAACTTTTAGCTAGAAGAAAAGATGCGAAGTAAATATAGGCAAAAATATGAATGGTTTTCTGCTGATATCTAGTCATACCACTGTAGGGGAATTGTAAGGAAAATGGAGCTCTACTAACCACCACCCATAATCTATATTACTAGAAAAGCTTCCTCAAAGCTTCCACTGGCTACATTGTGGAATATCCACATTTTCTGGCCACAAAAATAAAAATCCTTGATCTTGAAATAAGACTTTAAAACAAATTCTTATCTTTTTCCCGGCAATGTTCCTGTATGGGAACATGACAAACGTTACCTATTTTTTATGTACGTGATTTTCGAATCCAAATATTCTTTGCAGAATGTGAACAAGTGGTGACATCATATTTAAACTGAAATCTATGCCACTGTTTACAGAATGGTCATCTTTTGTAGGACTTCAAAGTAAATCCCATCTGAACTTTAAATGCGCTTGAGCAAATAGGTTTGAAGGCTTGAAGTTCCAATGGAATGTACATTTTGACTCGTTTGTATTGATTTTATTATGTTATACCTCATTTAGAGAGCTTCTGTAATTAGGCAAGAAACAAATACAACAAGCAAGGAAAGTAAATGTGAAATGTCCTAAGGAAAGATCATTACAACTTTTACTGTTTTCAACCCAAGAGCATTCTATGCCAAACTGCAAGTTTGCATTGGAGGGGGGCAGAAGCGGCCGATGATAGCAAGCAGGAACCATGACATAGTAGCAGAACCTCTAGTAGGCGCTGCACCATGATTCCTTTGCAATTGCCACTGCTGCTGGCCCTGGAGAGGGGCAGCAGTATTGGAAGTGGGTGCCCCAAAAGGGCCGGCACTCTAGGTAGCACCTAGTTCACATGATGGTATTGCTGGCCCTTCTAGCATGATTTGGTATAGGAAAGACAAGAGGTTTCTCAGCTTGGGATCTAAGGGATCACCTAGGAGTGTAGGGCACCAATAGATCAGAGAGGTAAAACATCAGAGCAGAACTAGACCAACAATACGATCTAGAATTTAATCCTCTATGCAAGAAGCAATCAGTGTTCTTTAGTAAGAAGTGTGACATGGTCGTAATACCCAGTGTGTGACATAAGGTTCACTTCACTGTTATATATTATGATTTGGAGATGTTTCATATTAGCGTAGGTAAGTCCATTGTATAGTGAATTATAGTAATCATGCTTACTAATAATCATTGATCATCCTCTGATTAAGTAGATGATGTGTTAAGGGCATAATCAGAGTTGTTAATGTGTCTTTATTTAGGAATGGTGTGATAGATCTGATCCACCTAGTGAATAGAAACAGGGCTTTGTAAAGGATGGGATCTGATGGTCAAAGGTTAAGTAGGTATTTAGATTACAGCCTAGTACATGGAGGATAGGCTTAAGAAAAGGTGGATGTCCATATGTGTTGAGGGCATATGTGGGAGACAGTGGATGATCAATGACCCACATGACTTTTGACTTGGATTGATTAAGCTTCAAATGATTACTTTCAAGCCAGGTGACGATACGTCAGGCAGATAGTCAACAGAGTGAGCAGGTTTGAGTGGATTGATGCAGGCTACTAATTGTATGTCATCAGCAAAATAAAAATTGCTGATGCCATACAATTGAACTAGACAATCTAAAGGACTAAAAATATATTGAATATAACGGGTGCTATAATAGACCCCTGTGGGACACCACAGTCTAGAGTATACGAGAGCTAAAGGAGTTAGCTAAAACAGAGAACTAGTTTCATTTAGAGAAATGACTTAAACCAGACAAGGATTGCACCCCTAAGACCCAAGTCAATGAGATGTAGAACTAATAACCTATGGTGACAAAAGCAATGGTCCTCAATAGGTCTAGTCATACTATGATGGCCTTTTATCTAAGTTTTCTCTGATTTCAGTCATCAAAGCCACCAAAAGAGTCTCGGTGCTATGGTATTCTCTGAAGTCAGATTGGTGGGGATGCAGGGCATTAATTTCTAAGAAATTCCTTAATAGCCCCAAAACAGCTCCCTTGATCAATTTTGAAACCAGGACTAAGTTAAAAATGAGTCTGTAACTAGACAGAGCTGTAAGATCTAATGAATTGTTTTCCAATAGTTTTCCAAGAGGTTGCACTCTCTACATAACTTAAGCCGTTATTGATCATACTGATCATTAGAGGAGAGAAGACCAATGTTGTGTCTTTCACTAAATTAGATGGGATAGGGTCTAAGCCCAGTGCTGTGAAGATGGTAAAGATCATAATTTTACTGAGCACAGCCAATCACAAGAATAAAACTCAGTTGTGTGGCTGAAATGGTAGATGAAGATGTGCTGAGGCAATCATCACACCAGGATGGGATTGTTTCTGATGATCTTAAAGTAGCTAAACAGGTAGAAAAGGCAATGGTGAAAGCTAGAAGGATGCTTGGGTGCATAGTGAGAGGAATGGCTAGCAGAAAAAAGGAGGTGATAGTGCCTCTATATAAGTCTTTTGTGCGACCTCATTTGGAATATTGTGGGCAATTCTGGAGATCACACCTTCAAAAGGATATAAACAGGATGGAGTCAATGCAGAGGGTGGCTACTAAAATGGTTTGTGGCCTTCATTATAAAGCATATGAGGACAGACTTAAAGATCTTAATAAGTATGTGTTAGAGGAAAGGCGGGATAGAGGAGATATGATTGAGATGTTTAAATACCTTCATAGCATAAATGCACAGGAGGAGAGCCTCTTTCGACTGAAATCAAGTTCTGCTACGAGTGGACACGGGATGAGTGTGAAAGAGGATAGACTCAGGAGTAATATGCAGAAATATTTCTTTACAGAAAGAGTGGTAGATGCGTGGAATAGTCTCCCAGTGGAGGTAGTAGAGACAAGGACAGTATCTGAATTCAAGAAAGCATGGGAACAACACAGAAGATCTCTAAAGGAAAAAAGGGAACTATTGTAGTTGATATGGAAGGGCAGACTAGAAAGGCCATGTAGTCTTTTTCTGCCATCATGCTTCTATGTTTCTATAGTGGGGACCACAGGAAAGGTATTTTTTAGGTCAAAGATTCTCAGGGAAAAATGGCGAGGCCGCAGGGCAGGGTCCCTAGCGACCGTAGGTAACCAGGCGCGCGGCCCGGTGCGGGACCCTGCCCACGGCTTGAGAGGGGGGGCGGGGGCTGGAGAGCATTTTTCGAATTCATTGGCTCGCCCCGATGATGGATGTGGGCGCGAGCCAATGAGGAAAGATGAAAAGGGGGGGTTTTTAAGCGGAGCGCGCGGCGGCGACGGTCTCTTGGCGAGACCGGCAACCGGGGAAGAGGACGACATCTTCACTGCATCTTCTTACGGTCTCCAGCCTGACCCGATTGAGTCCCGCAGCGTGTCGTGTTGTCGGGGAGTCTGGACCGGTGCAGAGGGTAGGAGTGGCGGCGCGGGTACAGCGGCTTACAAATAAATACATTAATTACTTTCTACATAGTTTAAGTGGCGGGGGAGGGCCCAGTAAGGGGAGGGTTGTTTGGTCTCGGGTGGCCGCTGCAAGCGCTTTCCGCGGGGAGATGCCGCCGCGGAGGGGAAGGCAGGAACGACGGGGGACGTCGGGTAGAGGAGAGCGGTCTGCGGAGGGCAAGAGAGGCGGCAGGGCGTTGCATTCAGGGGGGCGGAATGAGAGGACGTCGAGAGGAACGGCTGCAGGAGAGGTGGGACAGAGAGGGGGGATTGGGGCCAGAGGAAAACGAGCGGGCGGCAGTGGAAGGGCCAGAGGGGGTAGGGGCAATGAGGCCTGCGCTGGGGGAAGAGAAAGAGGGAGGTCTTTGGCCAGGCGGGGCCGGGGGGTTGGCGGCCTGGGCCTGGAGTCTGGTCTGGGGGAAACAGCTCCAGTTGGATTAGGGGGGGCGGGGCAACAGATGGGGCAGGCAGTAGGGAGGTGGGGTATGGGGAGGCCGGGAGGGGGATGGTGCAAAGGGGTGCAGAGGGTGGGGTAGCAGAGGCGAGTGGGTGCAGTTGGGGAGGACAAGGGATGGGGGGGTGGGGGGAAGGGGGGGCCAGGCTGGACAGGTTGGGCTACGCCATGGCTTGGGGCTCACACATATGGGCATGGCCCCTGGGTACAAGGGAGGGCAGTAGGGAGTGTGGGAACTCCAGCGGGATTTTCGCCTTGGGAGCATTGGAGGGGCGGAGGACAGGGCTCTTCCCGGGCAGAGTGGGTGTCTGCTTGGCCACCTGGTGGCCCCCCGTTCGTCCCCTCTCCCCCCGCTGCTTCTGCTTTGTCTTTGCAGGTGGACACCGATGCACGGGAGGCGGCACAGATCCCCGACGGACAGCGTGCGGCGATGGAGGAAGTGGCTGGGGTCGTATCCGGTGGACCTATGCGGAGTGAGGCCAGTGCAGTGAGTGTGGTGGGAGTGCAGTCACCGGGCCTAGGGGTTCGAGAGCCCGCAGTGCGGCCACAGGAGCTGTCGGCGGGCGTCGGAGGTGCCAGGGGTGAGTTGTCCGGGTGCAATGTGGCGGGGGGGGGGGGATGGGGCGGATCAGGTGGGTGGGAAGGACAAGGGAGGGCGTAAGGCGAAGCGCAAATGTCGGCACTGGCGACGGAGTCGGCACAGTTCAGATTCTTCCTCGGCGTCCTCTGCGTCCTCCTCATCATCCTCGATAGCGCCTTCTCGTTCGGGACCAGGGCTGGATACGGGATCGGGTGGGCTGGTCGGCGGGAAGGGCGTTCCTAACGTGGTGGCATTCGCGGAGTTGTGGGAAGGAGTCCCGCGGCACCTACGGCGTAAGATATGGAAGCGGCGCTATGTTGATATATTCCGACTGTTGGAGGGCAGGAGGTGCTCGGGAGAGAGTAAGAAGAAGCGGAAGGAGGATGAGAAGGCGGGTCATGTCCGGAAGGTGTCCCAGAATGTTATTAATTGGGTGAGAGCCTTTTTAAGGTTAGCTAGTGTCTGGGGTCGGCAGGCGCCAGAGGATTATGGCATGCTGTTGGCATATGCTGACTCCATCTTGGAAGCGGCGCAGACGCATGGCGGCTTTGCGTGGCTGAATTATGACGAGAAATTTTGAGATAAAATGGAGGAGAGTAAAGGGTTGTCCTGGGGCACTCAGGACATTAATTTGTGGCTAACCCAGATGTCCGGGGGTTCGGGTGTGAGCGGTGGAACTATGGTGCGTGCAGGGGGGGGAGGCTTGGCAGGAACGGGGCGGTCCTTTTGGGCGAACGGGGGCTCTCTGCCGCAGAGAGCAGGGGCAGGGGCTATGGGGGACATCTGTTGGCGTTTCAATAGATCCTCGTGCCCGTTCCCCGATTGCAAGTTCCGGCACGCGTGCTCTGCCTGCGGGGGGGGGGGGGGCATTCCACACTTAAATGCTTCAAAAAAGGCGGTGGGCCCCCCTCTGCGGCGGTCCCCAAGTAAGGTTGCGTGGATGGAGCTGGCGCCCACCCCAATCTCTCGGGAGGTGATTAAGGAATGGTTGGGGGCTTATCCGCGGAGGAAGGACCGGGAGCTGTTGGAGCAGGGTTTTTTTGAGGGGTTTATTATTCCGGTGCAAGGTACGATAGTAGGTAGGGCGGCGCGTAATTCCCCTTCGGTGCGGCGCTTGGCGTCGGTTGTTCGCGAGAAGTTAGCGGTCGAGTTGGGTTTGGGCAGAATTGCCGGCCCATTTGTGGAACCGCCATTGGCGGATTTGGTACTGTCTCCTTTGGGGGTAATCCCTAAGAAGGAGACAGGGAAGTTTCGGCTGATACATAACCTCTCCTTTCCGTTGGGTGAGTCGGTGAATGCTCATATCCCAAAGAGTTGTGCGCGGTTCGGTATGCGTCTTTTGACGAGGCGGTCGGTCTGGTGAAACGTTGTGGCCCTGGGGCCCAACTAGCGAAGGTTGATATCGAATCGGCGTTTCGTTTGCTACCCGTCCACCCCTCTTCCTTTTATTTGTTGGGATTTGCGTTTGAAGGGGAATTTTATGTGGACAAGTGCATGCCCATGGGTTGTTCCGTGTCGTGTGCCTACTTTGAGACATTTAGTACATTTTTGCACTGGAAGTTAGTGCAACGGGTAGGCAGCAGGAATGTCGTGCATTATCTCGACGATTTTCTCTTTGTGGGGGCGGCGCATTCTGAGGTGTGTCAACAGTTGATGGATGGTTTTCGATGCATGGCTAGTGAGTGTGGGCTTCCGCTGGCGGCTGCCAAGACGGAGGGCCCGGCAACTTGTATTACGTTTTTGGGGGTAGAAATCGATTCGGTCGAGATGGTGGCACGCCTCCCTCTGGAGAAGGTGGTGAAATTGCGCGTTTTGGTCGCAAACGGGCTGGCCTCTGATAGGTTATCCTTGAAGGAAGTGCAAATACTCATTGGCTCCTTGAATTTTGCGTGCAGAGTGATTCCAATGGGCCGAGTTTTCATGCGTAGCTTGTCGGCCGCCACTGTCGGGGTTCGGAAGCCGCATCATCGGATTAGAATGTCCCGGGTCATGAAAGCCGATCTAAGAGTGTGGGAGGTTTTTTTGGAAGACTTTAACGGGGTGTCGGTGCTGATGGAGGCGGAGGTGTCCAGTGTTGATTTACAGCTGTTTATGGATGCAGCAGGCAGTGGGGGTTTGGGGATTTATTTTGGAGGGGATTGGTGTGCGGCCCAATGGCTGCATGCATGGGATGCGGATGGCCTGACAAAGAACATTACGTTCTTGGAATTGTTTCCGCTGTTAGTGGTGTTGCATGTATGGCCCGACCGGTTGCGGAACCGCAGATTAATATGGTGGTGTGACAATGAGGCTGTGGTTGCGGTAGTCAACCGGTATACGCCGCGATGCGCGGTAGTAGCGGGCTTAATGAGAGCTATCGTTTTTGCTTGTTTGCGTTTAAACGTCGCAGTGAAAGCTCGGCACATTCCAGGTTGCACTAATCGAATTGCTGATGCTCTTTCTCGTTTCAAGTGGGACCTGTTCCGGATGCTGGCGCCGGAGGCGAGCGAGGAAGGCAGGGAGGTGCCCGAACATTTATGGACGATTGGCCTGCAGAAATGGTATGCTTGTTGAAGAACTCTCTTGCGCCGGCGTCCTGGTCGGCATACTCGAAAGGATTCGACGCAGTATTGGGGTACCTGGAGGGGAAAGGATGGAAGCCTGGAGCTGCGGTGGACAGCTGGTTAGGACAATATATAGTGGAGTCTAAAGGCGCTGGGATGTCCAGGGCTTCGGTTTGGACGAAGTTGGCGGGATTTGCTTTCTTTGCCAAGGCAGCTGGTTGGGGGTTTGCAAGGCCGGGGTTTTTGGTCCAGAAGTTATTGAAGGGTTGGGATAGAGCTTGTCCTGCACCTCCGGATGCGCGGTTACCAGTGACGCATGACCTTTTGGTGCGGCTCAGTGCAGCACTGCCGTATGTGGCGTCGTCGGCTTATGAGGCGGCGCTTTTTAAGGCATTGTTTTGCTTGGCCTTTTTCGGGGCTTTTCGGGTCGGCGAGCTGGTGGCTAGCTCGGGCAGGCAGGGGCAGGGCTCGGGCTTATTATTGGGTCATGTGCAAATTGGAGGTGGACAGCTGCGGATCAAGCTAGCTAAATCAAAGACTGACCAGTTGGGCAAAGGCCTGTGGGTAGTCCTGCATGAGGTAAACTCCCTTCCGACGTGCCCAGTGGAGGCCGTGCGGGCTTATTTGGCGGTGCGCCCGGCGGCGGATTCCCTGTTTTTCTTGCACGAGAATGCAAGCTGGGTGACACGTTTCCAGGTGGCGGCAGTGCTACGGCTGACCATACGGTATCTGGGCATGGATCCTAAGCGCTTTGCGCCGCACTCTTTCCGCATAGGTGCGGCGACAAGTGCGGCGGCGGCAGGGATGTCAGCGGTGGCTATTCAGAACATTGGCAGGTGGCGTTCACAGGCCTTCAAAGGTTATGTGCGCTTGTGAGACTGCGGGAGAGCGGGAGATTAACATTTGCTTTCTTTTTCAGATGCTGTGCGGTGCCCGCAATGGTGCTGGATGATCGGGCACTCATTTGTACATTGGGCGGGACTGCAAGCAGCTGAACGACCTTTGGGTCCTAATTTGGGACTTGACCCGGCAGTAGTGTCTCTACTATGGCTTGGTGAAAGGGGGTTGCGTTGGCAGCAGCTTTTACCATTGCTTCGGCACCATAGACGGGTGAGAGCGGAGCCTGCTGTGATACTGCTGCATGTGGGAGGGAACGATGTAAATAGTTGGACTTGCAAACAGCTCATTCGGGCAGCAAAAAGGGATTTGGCGGAGGTGCTGAGGATGTTCCCTCAGGTTATCATAATGTGGTCTGACATCATTCCAAGGCCTGTTGGCGGGGGGCAGAGGCGGTGGTCCAGGGGGTTAGCGAAGGTCAATCGACAGATTGGGCGCTGGGCCTGTCAGCACGGGGGGTATCAGATTATGCACTCCTGGGTAGATGTAGATTGTGCTGGACTTTATCGCCAGGACGGTGTGCATTTATCGCAGGTGGGAGTGGACCTGCTGTTAAATGACTGGCAGGAGGCCTTGGAATGTGTGGTGCAGTGGGAACCTCGATGGTCGCAGCTTTAAGGGGGGGGGGGGCGGCGTACGGGCGTAAGTGGCCCTACGCCGGGTGGCGGGATCCCGGAGGTTTCCGGGGTCCGGAGCCTTAAGCTGGAATTGGGGTGGGGGCGGGTGCCCCCAACCCGGGTGACCCCTGGCCGGTCTTTGCTAGTAGTATGGCGAGGCCGGGGAAAAAGGGGGGTTGGATTTGCCGCTGGCTCGGCCGCGGCGGGAGTGGAATGAGCTCACCTTGCTAGTGGTATGGCGGTTGAGGGCTCATTCCGCTCGGGAGTTAGTATGATATATTAAGAAGTTGGATGTTGAAAACAATGTTTGGATTGTATTAAACTTAATAAAGCTGCGACCATTTAAGCCAAAGATCAGTGTATATGTATTTCTTATGGGGACGGGGTATGGTGGAAGGGAAAATGGGGGTGGAGGGGGGGGGGGAAGCGGGGTGCCACCGGGTCCGACCTGCCTTGGTTATGGCGAGGCCGCAGGGCAGGGTCCCTAGCGGCCGTAGGTAACCAGGCGCGCGGCCCGGTGCGGGACCCTGCCCACGGCTTGAGAGGGGGGGCGGGGGCTGGAGAGCATTTTTCGAATTCATTGGCTCGCCCCGATGATGGATGTGGGCGCGAGCCAATGAGGAAAGATGAAAAGGGGGGTTTTTAAGCGGAGCACGCGGCGGCGACGGTCTCTTGGCGAGACCGGCAACCGGGGAAGAGGACGGTATCTTCCCGCCCGCCCGCCCTGCATTCAGGCTATGGGGGATGGGTTGTCGCAGCTGGTGGGGGGGGAGGCGGGATCCCGGAGGTTTCCGGGGTCCGGAGCCTTAAGCTGGAATTGGGGTGGGGGCGGGTGCCCCCAACCCGGGTGACCCCTGGCCGGTCTTTGCTAGTAGTATGGCGAGGCCGGGGAAAAAGGGGGGTTGGATTTGCCGCTGGCTCGGCCGCGGTGGGAGTGGAATGAGCTCACCTTGCTAGTGGTATGGCGGTTGAGGGCTCATTCCGCTCGGGAGTTAGTATGATATATTAAGAAGTTGGATGTTAAAACAATGTTTGGATTGTATTAAACTTAATAAAGCTGCGACCATTTGAGCCAAAGATCAGTGTATATGTATTTCTTATGGGGACGGGGTATGGTGGAAGGGAAAATGGGGGTGGAGGGGGGGGGGGAAGCGGGGTGCCACCGGGTCCGACCTGCCTTGGTTATAATCTGTTAAAGTCAAAGCCAAAGGACTGTTTAAGGCAAATTCCCAATTGGGAGTGGGGTTGCCCATCAGTTTTTCAACAACATGGAAAAGCTGTTTGGCAGGAACTTTTCAGGATGTTATTCGACAAGAACAATAAAATTTCTTAGTGGCTTTTAATGACTGCTGATAATGAGCTAGTCATTCCTTACAGAAGAGGAAAATGTCAGAATCTCTGGTCTTTCTCCAAATAGGTTATGCTCTTCTTGTCTGACTTTTGAAGAGATGCAGCCCTGGATGACACCAAGGAGAATTGTATTTTCCTCTAAAGGCAATGGAATTATAAGGGGTAATCTCATTGAATGCTGTCCATAGGGAAGAGTTCCATGGTGTATCTGGGCATCCAACAGCAGCAATGTAAAGTTGCTTGGGTATTGATGACATAAGAACGTAAAGTATACCATACTGGGTCAGACCAAGGTCCATCAAGCCCAGTATCCTGTTTCCAACAGTCGCCAGTCCATGTCACAAGTACCTAGTAGGCACAAGTTCCACAATGCTTGTACTGGAACAAGCAGTGGATTTCCTGGGTCCTCTTTAATAATGGTTTATGGGCCTTTCCTCTAGGAACTTGTCCAAACCTTTTTTAAACCCAGCTACACTGACAGCTTTTACTACATCCTCTGGTAACCAATTCCAGAGTTTGATTATACGTTGAGTGAAAAAATATTTTCTCTTATTAGTCTTAAATGGGTTACGTAGCTTCATTGCATGTCCCCTAGTCTTTCCACTTTTTGATGGCATAAACAATTGATTTACGTTTACCCATTCTCTCAATTCATTAATTTATAAGTACCTATCATATCTCCCCTCAGCCGTCTCTTTTCCAGGTGGAAGAGCCCTAACCTTTTAAACCTTTCCTCACAGGGGTATCCTTCTATCCTCTTTACCATTTTGGTGGCTCTTCTCTGTACCTTTTCTAATTCTGCTATATCCTTTTTAAAATACAGTGACCAAAATTGCACTCAGTATTCAAGGTGCATTATCATATCCTTTGTTTTATTCTCCATTCCTTTCCTTATGATTCCTAGCATTCTATTTGCTTTCTTGGTTGTTGCTGCACACTGGGTGGAGAGTTTCAATGTGTTATCCACAATGACGCCTAAGTCTTTTTCCTAGGAAGTGGCTCTTAATGTGGAAACTTACATCTTTTTCTGCCATCATGTTTCTATGTTTCTACAGTGGGGACCATGGTTTGTGTTGTTATTTCCTAAGTGCATAACTTTGCACTTGTCCATTTCATTGCCATTTGAATGTCCAGTCTTCCAATTTATCAAGGTCCTCTTGCAATTTTTCACAATTCTCTTGGGTTTTAACAACTTTGAATAATTTTGTGTCATCTGCCAATTTGATTAACTCACTTGTTATTCCCATTTCCAGGTCATTTATAAATACGTTAAAAAGCAGCGGACCCAGCATATATCCCTGGGGTACTCTACTATTCACCTTTCTCCAATGGGAAAATTGGCCATTTAGCCCTACCCTCTGCTTTCTATTCTTTTAACCAGTTCCTGATCCACAATAGGACGCTGCCTCTTATCCCATGACTTTTTAATTTTGCCAAAAGTCTCTCATGAGGGACCTTGTCAAAGACTCTTTGAAAATCCAGATACACTATATCACCTTTGTATACCTGTTTATTCACACCTTCAAAAAAATATAACAGCTTAGTAAGACCTTCCTTGGCTAAAGACATGTTGGATTTCTCCCATTAAGCCATGACTAGCTACATATTCAGTAATTTTGTTCTATATAATGGTTTCTACTATTTTGCACAGTGCAGACGTCAGGCTGGCAGGTCTATAGTTTCATGAAACACCCCTGGAGCTCTTTTTAAAAATTGGCATTATATTGGCCATTCACCAATCTTCAGGTATTAAAGATAATTATAATGATAGTTCATAGATTTCTAATAGTATGTCTGCAATCTCGTATTTCAGTTCTTTCAACACCCTTGGATGTATGCCATCCAGTCTAGGTGATTTACTACTCTACAGTTTATCAAATACTTCTAATACATCTTCCTGGTTTATTGATATTTCTTTAAATTCTTCTGATGCATCACCTTTAAATACCATTTCAATCATAGGTAACTTCCCTACATCTTCTTCAGTAAAGACTGAAGAAAAGAATTCATTCAGTCTTTCTGCTTTGGCCTTGTTCCCTCTTAGTGTCCCTTTTACCCCTCTATCATCTAATGGTCCAACTGACTCACATATTTTTTGCTCTGAATGTACTTGAAAACATTTTTATTATGCGCTTTTGCTTCCATGGAAAGCTTTTTTTCAAATTCTCTCTTTGCCTGCCTTATCAATGCCATTCATCTAACTTGCCAATGCTAATGTTGTTTCCAGTTTTCAACATTGGACTCCTTTTTCCATTTCCTGAAAGATGCTTTTTTGGCTACAGCAGCCTCTCGGACCTCACCTTTAAACCATGCTGGCAGTTTCTTGGGTTTCATTCCACTTTTCTTATAACAATGAATACAGTTGGTCTGGGCTTCCCAAACAGTATTTTTAAACAACATCCATGCTTGATGTAAATCTTTAACCTTTGCAGCTGCTCCTTTTATTTTTTTTCTTAACTATTGTCCTCATTTTGTCATAGTCTCCCTTTTGAAAGTTAAAAGGTATAGTTTTTCTTGCCGTCCTTCCTCCATCTATTAAGTCAAACATGATTAAGGTGGAGCCCATCCCTTCGGAAGAGCCCCTCATTTCCACAGAATGTTCCCCAGTTCCTAACAAATCCAAAACACTCATCCTTGCACCATCATCTCATCCACACAATGAGACTCCGGAGCTCTGCCTGCCTTTTGGGTCCTGCGTGTGGAACGGGAAGCATTTCGGAGAACGCTACCCTGGAATTTCTGGATTTCCACTTCCTACCTAATAGTCTAAATTTGGCCTCCAGAACCTCCCTCCCACAATTTCCTATGTCATTGGTACCAACATGTAATAGGACAGCAGACTCCTCCCCAGCACTATCTGACACCTTGTTTAGGTGGCACGTGAGGTCTGCTACCTTTGCACCAGACAGACATGTTACCAGGTGATCCTCACATCTACCAGGCATCCAGCTATATACATGTTTATTGATCGAATCACCAACTATAATGGCTATCCTAACCCTTCCATCATGGGTATGTGGCCTAGGAGAAATCTTCTTGGTGTGAGAGGGTTTTACAGCACCTGGAGGACAGGTCCTAGCTACAGGATCACTTCCTTCAATTCCAGGATGATGCTTTCCTGTCATGTGACTTCTCTCCTCCATGGCAACAGAGAGGCTATCAGACTGGAAGTGGGACTTTACTACTATGTCCTTGTAGGTCTCGTCTATGCACCTCTCTGTTTTACTTTTGTCTTCCAAGTCTGCTACTCTAGCCTCCAGAGATCGGAGTCTTTCCCTGAGATCAAAGAACTCCTTGCACCTAGTGCACACGTAAGACCCTTCACCAACTGGGAGAAAATCTTCCATGTGACACTTAATGCAAAAGACTGGAAAGCCCCCATCTCACTGCTGGACTACTGTCTGCATCTTAATTTTCAGGTTTTGTTTAGGTATTTAAGTTGTTTACTTACCTAAATGTGCTGAGGATACTTATACTAATACGTACAACTATATCTAATACTTTTAATGAACTTTGTTCACTTTAAAATTAAGTAATCTCAAGTCTTTACTACTGCTACTACTACTACTAAGTATTTATAAAGCGCTATCAGGCGCACGCAGCGCTGTACAATGAAAACACAAAAAGACAGTCCCTGCTCAAAAGAGCTTACAATCTAAAAAGACAAAGCAAGAAAAGGAGTAGAAAAAAATAAGAACAAGGACAAAGAGACAAGAGCAGGAGAGATAGGACAAAGGAAAGAGGTAAGAACAAGTGTAAGAGGAAGAAAGAAAGGTGAAATAAAAGAGGGGAAGGAAGGAGAACCGCAAAATCAAGAGCCAAAGGCAGAAGCGAAAAGATGAGCTTTTAACTTGAGTTTGAAGAGGGGCAAAGAAGATGCATGACGTATAGACAAAGGAAGTTTATTCCAAGCGTAGGGAGCAGCAAGGTGAAAAGAGCGGAATCTGGAGTTGGCAATAGAGGAGAAGGGCATAGCAAGAAGCAACTGGTAAGAAGAACGGAGTACACGAGGGGGGAAATAGGGAGAAATGAGAGAAGAAAGGTTCTGAGGAGCCACAGAGTGAATGCACTTATAGGTCAGAAGGTCTGTAATTAATCTATTTCTGATGAGGATAACTAGAGCAGACCAACCAGAAAGCAGGAAACCACGTCAAACTAGGCACACAATCAGAGAACGTGATGAAATACCAATAACCAAGGCAGGTCGGACCCGGTGGTACCCTGTTCCTCCCCCCTTCCCCCCCCCCCCTCACCCCTTAATTCCTCCTTCTCCCTTTCTCACCCAATAATCAGTCCAGACAATAACTTGGCTCGAAATGGTCGCAGCTTTTATTAACCAAATTATAACATTCCAAACATTGCTTAAACCATACAACCATTACATAACAAACCCCCGAGCGGAATGAGCCCTCACCCGCCATATTACTAGCAAGGTGACCTCATTCCACTCCCGCCGCGGCCGAGCCAGCGGCAAAGCCAACCCCCCCTTTCCCCGGCCTCGCCATATTACTAGCAAAGACCGGCCAGGGGTCATCCGGGTTGGGGGTGCCCGCCCCGCCCCAAATCCAGCTTAAGGCTCCGGACCCCGGAAACCTCCGGGATCCCGCCCCCCACCAGCTGCGACAACCCTACCCAATGCCCACACCACAGCAAGGGCGGGCGGGTGGGACGACGGACCTCTCTCCCCGCTGCTGGTCTCCAGAGAGACCGTCGCCGCCGCGCGCCCCCTTTTAAACCCCCTCTGCCCAGCACTGCTCATTGGCTCGCACCCAACTCCTCTTCGGGGCGAGCCAATGAATTTGAATCATGCCTGCGAGGGCCCTCTCCTCCCTGACCGTAGGCAGGGTCCCGCACCAGGCCGCGCGCCTGGTTACCTTCGGACGGGGGGGACCCTGCCCCGTGGCCTCACCATAACCAAGGCAGGTCGGACCCGGTGGTACCCTGTTCCTCCCCCCTTCCCCCCCCTCACCCCTTAATTCCTCCTTCTCCCTTTCTCACCCAATAATCAGTCCAGACAATAACTTGGCTCGAAATGGTCGCAGCTTTTATTAACCAAATTATAACATTCCAAATATGGCTTAAACCATACAACCATTACATAACAAACCCCCGAGCGGAATGAGCCCTCACCCGCCATATTACTAGCAAGGTGACCTCATTCCACTCCCGCCGCGGCTGAGCCAGCGGCAAAGCCAACCCCCCCTTTCCCCGGCCTCGCCATATTACTAGCAAAGACCGGCCAGGGGTCATCCGGGTTGGGGGCGCCCGCCCCCGCCCCAAATCCAGCTTGAGGCTCCAGACCCCGGAAACCTCCGGGATCCCGCCACCCGGCGTAGAGCCCGTCTGCGCCTCTACGCCGCCCCCCCCTAAGCTGCGATCATCGAGACTCCGACTGGACCATGCATTCCAAGGCCTCCTGCCAGTCATTTAACAGGAGGTCTACTCCCACTGGTGATAAATGCATGCCGTCCGTGCGATAGAACCCAGTGCAGTCCACATCCACCCAGGGGTGCATAATCTGATACCCCCCATGCTGACATACCCACCGCCCGATCTGTCGATTGACCTTTGCCAACCCCCGGGACCAACGCCGTTGCTGCCGGCAAACAGGCCTTGGAATTATGTCTGACCACATTAATGTAACCTGTGGGAAACAGTCGAGACACTATTGCAAAATCCCGTTTTGCTGCTCGAATGATCTGCTTACATGTCCATCCATTCAGATCATTTCCTCCAACATGCATCAGGATCACAGCGGGCTCAGCTCTCACCCGGCTATGGTGTCGAAGCAGAGGTAACAGCTGCGGCCACCGCAGACCACGCTCACCCAGCCATAGAAGCGACACCAAAGCCGGGTCCAGTCCCAAGTTAGGCCCCAGCGGTCGTTCAGCTGCCTGCAGTCCCGCCCAATGCACGAATGAATGCCCGATCATCCAGCATATTTGCGAGCACCGCACAGCATCTGAAAAAGAAAGCACAGGTTATTAACAGGACCCCCCGTTCCCCTTATAAACGGACATAACCTTTAAAGGCCTGCGACCGCCACCTGCCAATGCTCTGAATCGCGACCTCCGACAGTCCGGCCGCAGCTGCACTTGTCGCCGCTCCAATGCGGAAGGAATGCGGAGCGAAGTGTGTCGGATCCATGCCCAATCTCCTAATGGCCAACCGCAGCACTGCCGCAACTTGATATCGGGTCACCCAATCTGCATTCTCATGCAAGAAAAACAAGTGATCTGCGACCGGGCGCCTTGCTAGATATGCCCGCACAGCCTCCACAGGGCAAGTCGGCAGGGATACCACCTCCCTCAGCACCACCCACAATCCCTTGCCCAATTGATCGGTCTTTGACCTCGCCAGCCTAACCCGCAGCTGCCCCTGTCCAAGCTGCACATGCGTAAACAATAGTCCCCCAGCCCGCTCTGCCCTGCCAGAGCTGGCCACCAGCTCCCCAACCCGAAAGGCCCCAAAGAAGGCCAAGCAAAATAATGCCTTAAACAGAACCGCCTCGTAGCGTGAAGCCGCCACACTCGGCAGTACCTCGCAAAATCTCACCAAAAGATCATGTGTCACTGGCAACCGAGCGTCCCAGGGCGGCGGGCTCCCTCTATCCCAGCCTCGCAGTAGCCGCTGTACCAAAAACCCAGGCTTCCCTGACACCCAGCCTGCCGCTCTGGCAAAGAATGTAAAGCCCGCCAACCGCCTTCGCAGGGATGCCCGGGACGTGCCAGTGCACTTCGCTTCCACTACATAGCGTCCCAGTAAACTGTCAACCCCGGCTCCGGGCCGCCAGCCGTGCGACTCTAAGTAGCCAATTACAGTGTCAAATCCTTTCTGGTAAGCCACCCAAGTCGACAGTGCAAGGGAACTCTTCAACAGTCGAACCATCTCTGCTGGCCAATCGTCCATAAATGTTCTGGAACCTCCATGCCTTCCTCGCTCGCCTCCGGCGCCAACGTCCGGAACAGATCCCACTTGAAACGAGAAAGAGCATCGGCAATTCGATTAGTGCAACCCGGAATGTGCCGCGCCTTCACCGCGACATTTAAACGCAAACACGCGAAAACTATGTCCCGCATTAAACCCGCTACCAGCGAGCAGCGCGGCGTGTACCGGTTGACTACCGCCACCACCGCTTCGTTGTCACACCACCATGTCACTCTGCGGTTCCTCAAGCGTTCCAGCCACAAGTGCAAGACAACCAACCATGGGAATAGCTCCAAGAACGTAATGTTGGCAGTCAGGCCCGCCGCGTGCCAGGACTGGGGCCACTGCGCAGCACACCAGTCACCCCCAAAGTAAATCCCCAAACCCCTACTGCCTGCCGCGTCCGTATAGAGCTGCAACTCCACACTGGAGACCTCCTCCTCCATCAGAACAGATACCCCATTAAAGTCCTCAAGAAAAACATCCCAAACCCTCAAATCAGCCTTCATGACCTGCAACATTCGAATACGATGATGCGGCTTGCGCACCCCCGCCGTGGCTGCCGCCAAGCGACGCATAAATACCCGGCCCATCGGAATGACCCTGCACGCGAAATTCAACGAGCCAATCAAGATTTGCAACTCCTTCAGAGATAACTTGGTAGATGCTAACCCATTCGCCACCAGGACCCGTAGCTTGCACACTTTGTCCATCGGGAGGCGCGCCACCATTCCGACCGAGTCAATCTCAACCCCTAAGAAAGTGATACAAGTGGCGGGACCCTCTGTCTTGTCCTCTGCCAGCGGGAGCCCACACGCCCTAGCCATGCTTAGAAAACCGTCCATCAACTGTTGACACTCCCCAGACGCAGCCGCCCCCACAAACAGAAAATCATCCAGATAGTGTACAACATTCCTAACACCCACCCGCCGTACTAAATTCCAGTGCAAAAAGGAGCTAAACATTTCAAAGTATGCACAAGACACCGAACAGCCCATCGGCATGCACTTGTCCACATAAAATTTGTTCTCAAACGAAAAACCCAGCAAATAAAACGAAGACGGATGGACCGGCAGCAAACGAAAAGTCGCTTCGATATCTACTTTTGCCAACAGAGCCCCTGGGCCACAACGTCTCACCAGACCCACCGCCTCGTCGAAGGACGCGTAGCGGACCGCACACAGCTCTCTCGGAATATGATCATTCACCGAGTCCCCCAATGGAAAGGAGAGGTTATGTATCAAACGAAATTTCCCCGTCTCCTTCTTAGGGATTACCCCTAATGGGGAAACCACCAGATTCTCCACTGGCGGCTCCGCAAACGGACCTGCTATTCTGCCCAAACGCAACTCGCCCGCCAATTTCTCCCTAACCACCGCCGCCAAGCGCCGCACTGACGGCGAGTTGCGCGCAGCCCTACCCGCTATAGTCCCTTGCACCGGAATAATGAACCCTTCAAAAAACCCACGCTCCAACACTTCCCTCTCCCGCCTCCGCGGATAAGAACACAACCATTCGTCAATCACCTCCCGGGAAAGTGGAGAGAGAGCCAACTCCGCCAAATCGGAATTACTTGTTGGCTGGGGCAGGAGGGGGGCCCCGCCCTTTTTGAAACATTTGAGTGCGGAATGCCCACCCCCGCAGGCCGAGCATGCGTGCCGGAACTTGCAGTCCGGGAAAGGGCACGAGGACCTGTTGAAACGCCAACAGATGTCCCCTTGCCCCCCCCCTGCTTTCTGCTGCACAGAACCACTGTTTGCACGAAAGGGCTGCCCCGCACCCCCCAAGCCGCTCTCCACCCCACGCCCCCCTGCCCCCCCACCCCCAGCCGTCCCGACGGACATCTGGGTTAACCACAAGTTGATATCCTGTGTTCCCCAGGACAGCCCCTTACTCTCCTCCATCTTGTCCCGGAACTTCTCATCGTAATTCAGCCACGCAAAACCGCCATGGGTCTGCGCAGCTTCTACAATAGAGTCCGCGTACGCCAAAAGCATCCCATAATCCTCTGGAGCCTGCCGCCCCCAAACACTCGCCAACCTTAAAAAGGATCGAACCCAATTAAGAACGTTCCGGGACACTTTCTTGACGCGACCCGCCTTTTCGTCTTCCTTCCGCTTTTTCCTACTCTCCCCTGACCGCCTCCGGCCCTCCAGCAATCGAAATATATTGATATACCTCCTCTTCCATATCTTGCGGCGCAGATGCCGCAGAACCCCTTCCCACAACTCCGTGAATGCCACTGTCGTAGGAACACCCTTTCCGCCCGAGGGTCCCAAAGGCACCGGCTCCCCACCCTGCCCTGAACGGGAAGGCGCAATCGAAGATGACGATGTGGATACCGTGGACGATGAAGAGGACTCCGAACTGTGCTGACGGCGTCTTACGTGCCGGCGCTTACGCTTAGCCTTCCGCCCTCTTTTGTCTTGCCCTTCCAATTGTTCCGTCCCGCCCCCCCCATTGCCCCCAGACAACTCACCACCTGCACCTCCGACGCTTGCCGGCGTATCCTGCAGCAACCCTTCCTGTTCTCGCCTCCCCATACCGGCTGCTTGCGCCCCCATCACGCTCGCCGGGCGGTCCTCACGCCATTGGGTTTCCCTTGAGCCTGCTCCGAAGCCCTCTGCCATTGCCGTTCGCTGCCCACCGGACCTCTGCACTGCCACCGGAACCAATGAGTCGACCTGTGAAGACAAAAGAGAAGAAGAGGGGGGAGAGGGGACGACAGGGGAACCACCCGGCTGCCAAGCAGACAACCACTCTGCCCGGGAAGATCCCTGGCCTCCCCCCTGCCAATGGTCCCACGGCGCATAGCCCCCTGGAGTTCCCATGCTCCCAGCAACACCCCTATGGCCAAAGGGCCCTTGCCCATAATTCTGCGCTCCAAACCAGGGAGAAGCCCACCCAGGGAAGAATGGCCCTCCCCCCCCAGCCCAACCCCCCATCCACTGTCCCTCCCAACTGCTACTCACCACATCAGCCGCCCCCAACCCTGCATCTCCTTGCCCACCCGAGCTTACCTCCCCCCTACCCCCAACCCCCATGCCCCCCCCACCGCCCTATCCCCTCCTTGTCCTTGGGACCCAGTTTCCACCCCTACCGGCACCATGCCCAGCTCTCTCTCCACCCTACCACCCTTCCTCCTTTGCCCTCTTGCTGAGGCTGCAGCCTTGCCCCCCTGAGCCCGAGCCCCTCCAGCACCTTTAGTTCCCCGGACCCTGGCCCCCCCAGCCACTTTCCTCCCCAACCCCCTTCCAGACGCTCCTCTAGCCACCCCCTCCCCCGGCCCTCCCGAAGGAGCAGGCGAAGGCTGCCCGCGTCGCATCCCCTGGCCATGCTCACCCCGACCACGTGTTGCACTGCGGGCCTGCCGGCCTCTCCGCGGCGGCATGCTCCCTACCCCCGCACGCCGATAAACTTTTGCCACCCAAACCGGCCGCCCGAAGGGAGCCAGGCTCAGTCTGCCTACCGACCCCACGGACCCTCAAGCCTTCAATTAAATTTCTTATTCAATTAATTAGTTATTTACCCTTTTTTTTTTTTTTTTACACTTGCGCGCAGTCGACTGCCCTTACCCGGATGTTGCCACGGGCAGCCCGACGCAAGCCCCCTACACCGGCGAAGGTCCTCTCTCGGCAAACGCCACCCAAACGACCGGGAACGAAGGCCGGATCACCCACAGACCGCCGACGACGGACCTCTCTCCCCGCTGCTGGTCTCCAGAGAGACCGTCGCCGCCGCGCGCCCCCTTTTATTTATTTTTTTTAAACTTTTATTTTCATTTTGCAACAAACAAAAGAAACAACACACCAAAAGAGACAAAACGAGTATACAATAAGGAAAAGTAAACCCATTACCCCCCACCCCGATGCTTCTTCTCTACCCGATTATATCAGCGTGTGAGCGCTTCCAATTAACAGTGATTATACATCAAACGATCAAAAGAGTATCTACAATACAGCATGATCATGGGACAGAGATATATACAAAGTTAGACAGTCAGATGAGAGCATTTAGCAAAATGTACATAGTCATTGAGCATCTTCCATTGAGACCAATGAGAAGGAGTCTGAACAGAGGAAGCGAACAGACGAGGTATTTATTCATATTTACTGTAAAGACAGGCATGATTCCACCATTCATTGGGGCTCAGATGGGAGCTAATTTTCCAGTATACTTAATTAGGGAAATAGCAATGCCAAGCATAAAGTTCGAAAGGAGATAAGCCATTTTTGGGAGAGAGGGGATCCCCGCAACAGGGCGAAGTCCCACTATCCTCCAAGAAAGGGACTCCTGAGAGTGCGAGATAGACTAAATACGACCCCAGACCCGACGCCAGTAATACTGTGGTGCGGGATATTCATGCATAACATGAGACAATGAACCAATGGCCGCAGGACGTGTCCAGCAACCATTGCCCTGAGTAGTGTTCCGTTTGTCTAATCTGTAAGAAGTGTAAAAACACCGGTGGGCTAGAAAGAAGAGGGTCGGAGTGAGTGAGGCGGATCGGAAAACCGTGTCCCTCTACTCCAGATAAGGCTCCATTGCTCCGAGGTCAAAGTCACATGCAATTCTCTCTCCCATACTTTCTGCGCAATAGGGGTATTTCTAGTTATAGCATTACATAAGGTTTAGTAAAATTGGATGCTACACCCGGTGAACTACCGAGAGATCGGAGAGTCTCCAATCAACCTTATGTAGAGAATGCCGATGGCAGGAGTACTCTAGTGCTCCGAAGGCGATGCTGAAGTCGCACTGACCAGAATCGGGAGTCTAAAGATTGCATAAGAGTATGAAGGCACCTAAAGTGTCTAAAAGCATTAGTGGATAGTGGGAGTCTGATGGGAGAGTCATACCAGGGAGAAAGGTAAGAGGAATCGGTTTGTAAAGGCCCGCTTCTATCTAGCCACACAGGTCTACTCGGTACTGGATCTTCCAACCAACGAGCACCTTGTTTGAGAAGAAAAGATTGAGGGAACACTTGAGTAAAATCGCCACCAAGTATTAATGGAGCATTGGCAGAGGCCAAGGCCAACTGCGCAATACTTGCATAGTAAGCAGGATTGTCCACATTCGGGGCATAATGCAAATACACGTGAATGCACTATCTCCAACCTCAAGGTGCACACGGGCCCATCTACCCTCCTTGTCAGCGCTAATATCAGGTACAGTAACGTGCAAAGACTTCTTAACCAGAATGGCTATCCCGTACCATTTGGAAACGGTGGGAGAATAGGCAGCTACCATGTAAGGCTTAGCATTGAGTTTCAGTGTTTCAGCAGAGTTTGAATACGTTTCCTGAAGAAACTCTAAATCAACATGCTCATGGCTAAGATAGCTAAGGATTTTCTTGCCTTTGAGTGGACCATTAATGCCTTTGACGGTGAATGATAAGATTTACATAAGGCCATTCAGAAAAGTTAAAAATTCTGAGCATGATAACACACATAATTTCACTATGTCCCTCAAACTGACTGTATCTGGCTGTACACATGACATAGGAAAAATGAGCTAATATAATACAATGAAGCGCCCCACATTAACAAAGAAAACCACAGTACAGTAGAGGAGAAGCAAAACCCCAAAATTACTGGCGACCATGTGTCTGCGGGGAGAATCCCCAGAGAAGGCCGAAATTGAAAAAACACAGATCCTGTAGGACGGTGCGTGCTCCGAATCCGACCGAGGCACACATCATGAAGGGATAGGAGACCAAAAAACAAAAGTCATATAGAGAAAGAAAGAAAGTCCAGGCTATTTCTGGTTTGGCTATGACTGCCGCATCGGGCCCTTCAAAATGGCGGATAGAGCCGGCAGATAAGAGTCCAAGATTTGGGATTAGCGCATCTGCTCTGCTTCTTTGGAGTCCAAAAATGTTGATAGTAGATCAGGATCTTCGAACGTCCTGGTTTGGTTGTGGAGAGTCACTCGAAGCTTCGCTGGATACAACAGGCCAAAGCGAGCCTGTAGCTGTTGAAGTCGAGGGCGAAAAGCAAGGAGTTTCTTCCGACGGTCAACGGTAGGCTTTGCCAAATCAGGAAAGAAGGAGACCTTACGGCCTTCAAATTCCAAATGATGATTCGCTCGGGCAGCATGTAAAATTTGTTCCACTTGTTGATATCGTAACAAGCTAAAGATAATAGGCCGGGGGGGTCGTGCGGTTTGAGCGCCATGTGGGCAGGAACACGGTGTGCTCGATCGATTTCCAGTTCTCTGTGAAAAGTGATCTTCAGCAAGGAGGGAAGAGTTTTGAGCAAGAATTCTCTTATATCTCCTGCTTCCACCCCCTCCGGTATTCCAAGGAGCCTCACATTGTTGCGACGGGCTCGATTATTGCTATCTTCTAACTCCTTTTGAAGATTCTGTATCTGGCGCTCAGCCTTGTCCAGTGCGCCCAAGCGCACCGCGTGCGAGTCGAGGACCCCCGCCATGTTGTCCTGCCGTAATGAAAGACTTTCAAGTCGGTCCTGGAGCACTCCAAAGTCTTCTTGCATGGCTCGAAGCGCTTCTCCATTGGACTGCACCAATTCCTTCACGCCGCGGATTTCCTCCAAAATCTCCAGGTGCATTTCGGGGTTTTCACGAAATGGAACCATCTTCTGTGGGGAGGACACCTCAGTTTTGGAGCGTTTTCCATGAGAAGAAGAAGGAGACCCGAAGTCCAAGCGCGCTGGTTTATGGGCCGCCATCCCCCCCGAGGTGCCCCGGTCAGTTCGGAGCGAAATAGTAAATTTGTATAGGTATTAAGTCAGGATTCTAAGTAGGCCTCTCGGGAGCTTCAACGCAAAGCGTCCTACCCGCTGGACATCAGGCTCCGCCCCCCCCTGCGCGCCCCCTTTTAAACCACCTCTGCCCAGCACTGCTCATTGGCTCGCACCCAACTCCTCATCGGGGCGAGCCAATGAATTTGAATCATGCCTGCGAGGGCCCTCCCCTCCCTGACCGTAGGCAGGGTCCCGCACTGGGCCGCGTGCCTGGTTACCTTCGGCCGGGGGGGAACCTGCCCCGCGGCCTCACCAGGACAGGAACATATGTCAATGAAACTTTATTAACAATATAGGCACACATTTGCCAACCCGACACAGGCCGTGTTTCGTAAATACTTCTTCAGGGGTGAAGGCAAACTAAAAACAATAAATCCATCAAGGAATAAATAAATAAATAAATAAAAAAGTACAATGTCAACATAAATTTCATACACTTATATGAACAATTATATCTAATGTGCATAAAAAACACATATTAAACCAGAAATGTTGAAATGCTATTTAAAAACATATAACCATAGATATAAAAACATCATCAATAATAATATGATAATTATTCAAAATAAGGAACGTAAAAATACACAAGAAAACATATAAATATACATAAAAACCTTTCCAATATACCTCAAATGCTCTTCACTATCTATAAAAACAAGGAATAAAAAAGAGGGGGACATAAGAGAAGGAGTGAGTCCAAAAACAAGGGAGACATCTTATAAGCCCAAGACATCCATAAAACATAGAGCATATGCATTTTAAAACCATAATATAAAAAATGTGAAAAACACCATAGTGTTAAAAAAAAAGGGGGAGGAATATATGGACAAAAGAACCATGTGTGAGATAGAATGCAATTTGAAAAAAGGGAAGAAAACACGTAAATAAGTATTACAGTGAAAATTGTGTCATTTCCAAGCAACCATATTGAATAACTCAAAGAACCGCGGCTATCTCTATATCGATGAAACGGTCAAGTGGAGCAGAAAACATGAGCCCATTTAAGATTCCACGTGTAATATCACCCAAAACTCTCCATAAGTAATTAAAACCGTCGCGAGGAATAAAAACCGCTCAAATTGTATTACTTACAAACGGCAGTCTCATTGGTATACCTCGTGCTAAGCTAAAATAAAGTAAACAAACGTCATTCTAACTTCCAAAAAAAGAAAAGAAGAAGCGGTCCAGGATTGTAAAAGATAATAACCTTACCAATCAAATTATCTAAAAGTACCACTGTTCAGGAAGAACTCCAAAATCAAAGACGGAATCGCTAAGAAATAGCGAGAAGAGCAGGTTACATGAAGGATCAGCTGTTCAGTGAGGGTAGTTCAGTGAAAACGCCGGCGCATGTGCAATGACTAAATAGCATTTGAACTAGTGATGTCACAAGCCGGTGAACTAAGGACTCAACTCAATAGATAGAAAGTAATGTAAAATCTTTGTAAAATACATATATCTACACGTGCATAATTCTTAAAAAACATATTTAGAGAAATAAGCCATATGGAACCTTAAGCTCTAAAACCAAAGGAATAAATACAATTATTATATCTCAAAAAGAAGGGGGAACTCAAAGAAAAACTGAGAGATCTCGATCTAAATTCAGCCCTTTAGGGGTCATAGAATCTAACCTGTAAATATACTTTTGTTCCAACTGCATTAACGTTCTGTCAATATCGCCTCCCCTCCAATTAGGTTGGACCTTCTTAATGATAAAAAATTTTAAGTCTGAGACTTTATGTTCATGTTCCATCCAATGTTCTACAAGGGGCTTTTCTACAATGCCCCTTTTGATGGCACTCCTATGCTCTATAATTCTAACTCGGACACTATGTACAGTTTTACCCACATGCAGTTTCTTGCACGGACACTGGATAACATATATAACATGGGACGTCTCACAATTAGAGAAATCTTTAAGGGCAAGTTTCCTATTGGTGACAGGATGAAGGAAACATTCACGAACCGGCAAAATATGTGTACACACAGAACACCGACCACACTGAAAAGACCCTTTATATTTAGATAGAAAAGGACGCTCTCTCAAAGCAGAGGAAACTAGGAGATCCTTCAAACTGATGTTCCGTTTATGTGCTACAATGAGAGGGATATCTTGAAACCCATCTAGAGATTGAATTAAATGCCATTCTCTCTTCAATATTTTGACAATCTCCCGAGAAAAGGTTGTATACAACAAGGGACACACAATACCTTCCTTATTGTCTTTATGTCTGGGTATAAGAAGGGTCTCTCGATCGGTTGTTTGAGCCCTTATATATGCTTTAGAAATATGTCGAAGGGGGTACTCTCTTGCACAAAACCTAGCCTTCATTTTATCTGCATGAAGAACAAAATCTTGAGCTTTTGTACATAGTCTTCTGGCCCTGAGAAACTGGCCAACCGGAAGGTTCTTTTTCAAAGCCAGATTGTGAAAACTGTTGAAGTGTAATAAATGATTGCGTTGAGTCCTTAGTTCACCGGCTTGTGACATCACTAGTTCAAATGCTATTTAGTCATTGCACATGCGCCAGCGTTTTCACTGAACTGCTTTCACTGAACAGCTGATCCTTCATGTAACCTGCTCTTCTCGCTATTTCTTAGCGATTCCGTCTTTGATTTTGGAGTTCTTCCTGAACAGTGGTACTTTTAGATAATTTGATTGGTAAGGTTATTATCTTTTACAATCCTGGACCGCTTCTTCTTTTTTTTTTCGGAAGTTAGAATGACGTTTGTTTATTTTAGCTTAGCACGAGGTATACCAATGAGACTGCCGTTTGTAAGTAATACAATTTGAGTGGTTTTTATTCCTCACAACGGTTTTAATTACTTATGGAGAGTTTTGGGTGATATTACACGTGGAATCTTAAATGGGCTCATGTTTTCTGCTCCACTTGACCGTTTCATCGATATAGAGATAGCCGCGGTTCTTTGAGTTATTCAATATGGTTGCTTGGAAATGACACAATTTTCACTGTGATACTTATTTACGTGTTTTCTTCCCTTTTTTCAAATTGCATTCTATCTCACACATGGTTCTTTTGTCCATATATTCCTCCTCCTTTTTTTAACACTATGGTGTTTTTCACATTTTTTATATTATGGTTTTAAAATGCATATGCTCTATGTTTTATGGATGTCTTGTGCTTATAAGATGTCTCCCTTGTTTTTGGACTCACTCCTTCTCTTTTGTCCCCCTCTTTTTTATTCCTTGTTTTTATAGATAGTGAAGAGCATTTGAGGTATATTGGTAAGGTTTTTATGTATATTTATATGTTTTCTTGTGTATTTTTACGTTCCTTATTTTGAATAATTATCATATTATTATTGATGATGTTTTTATATCTATGGTTGTATGTTTTTAAATAGCATTTCAACATTTCTGGTTTAATATGTGTTTTTATGCACATTAGATGTAATTGTTCATATAAGTGTATGATATTTATGTTGACATTGTACTTTTTATCTATTGTGATAAGGAAGCTTATCATAGCTCAGGTAGGAGCTATAGAAAAGATGATGTGACTCTGAACAAGCAACCTGTCAGTTTTGGTAGAAGTAAGAAAACAGAGTTTTCACATAAAAGACTACCAGTCCCAGAATGCACCAGGTTTCCAGCAGCCATGAGAGGGGCTGAAGTGAGAAAACGTGTGTGCAATCAAGAGAGCTATGAGGTAATCCCTAAGCACTCATCTCAAAGGGCAGGGCCTGATTCAACACAGCTGCGCTGTGTTAGGGAGGAGCACACATTAGAACAGAATAAGAATAGAGCTTATTCTTCAGAGAACAGCTACAGAGGGAGATACGGCAACAGCTTCAAGCTCAAGCACCAGTATCACCTGGAGAAACAGAAGCCAAGCCAAGCGGATAGAGAAAGAAGGAAACTCTCTGGAAGGAAGAGAAGAAAGCCCATAGGACGGTCTGGGAGAGTCCAAGGCAGTACCTATACTGGGAGGTATTCCAAATGCCAGCAGAGTCCATTGGACTGGAGTCAGCCAGAGGAATGGATTGGCAGAGATAGGAATCACCAGTGGCTACCTGGAAGAGAGAAGACTGCACGTGGAAGGGACTTTCAGACCAAGGCCAGAAGGTATGTGAGAGGAGATCCAGTGTCCAGGGATCAAGATTGGAAGGCTGGACATCAGAATTGGATTACATACTGGCCAGGCTATCCAGAGAGGAATTATGATAGCAGGAGAGGCTCAGGTATGAACACTGATCCAGACCCTATCTATAATAGTGAATGGCAGCAAGGGAATAAGCATTCTCATGATAGTGCCTTATGGAAAGACTCGTCTGTGCCAATGTATGATAGTGACCCTATGCTGATTGATGAAGGGGGAGATGCAGCAGATGAAACTGTTCATTGCATGGACTGTTCTCTATCTAGATGCTATTGCTAGCTTTCTGTGAGCAAACACCTCAGCCATCACAAAGAAACCTAACTTTGTTCTTTATTTCCACTGCAAACAGCTCCTAAAGCAGGATTTGGGTTCACACAGTAGCAGCCAGCCAGCTAAAGGCTTTCAGCTGGTCAATTGATAGTAATTAAAGCTGCACCTGATTGTGTGTGTGAGCAAGGGAGAATCACTGCTGGGATCTGCGTGGAAAATAAGCAGAAGTTAACCTAACAAGCAAAGTTCATTTATTTCTTTGTGCCTTTTTCCTTTGGTAATTATTTGCTAAGAAAACATTAGCTAATTGCCTGACAAGCTGAAGGTTGTTTTCTGGTTTGCTTTGTGACTTTATGTTATCCATTTAAACACTGCAAGCAAGTAACCTCATTTATATTGCTACCAAGCATATTTGTGCTGGGTGAATTAAACCCCATCAATAAAAAAAGTATTTTATTGGCCTTACCACTGGTATCACAGCTCAATTATTGTCTTCAGCTGTGTTTGGGAGTGAAAGAACTACATTACCCACAATGCCTTGCAAGAATCATGTGAATATATGCATCGTCAAGATTGTGTAAGTTCTCACTCTAGGCAGCCGTCTGACAAATGGCGTAGTTTTTCGGATTGCTTTTGCACCAAGAGGATTTATTTGCTGTGGATTACAAATAAAATTCAAGTTTGAAGCTGAAAGAAGATTTTTTTCCCTCATCTGCACTTTGGAGGAGAAGTGGTTGTTCCAGGAAGCTGTCCCAGATGAAAAGACCCTGTGAAAAGCTGGATTCATCACTGAGACAAGGTAATATGTACCTGGGCATGTCTAGTGGTGGATGTGTGTAAGCACAGGGGGTAATTGAAAAAAAAAAAAAAGTTGGAAAAAACACACCTGGTTGGAAGGTGCTGCTCTTTGGTTTTTTTTTTCTTTATTTCTTGCAGGGGTCAAGATGGATCCGAGGGAGATGGCTCAGTGGATGGCAGCCCAATTTAGCAAGCAGCAGGAGCTATCACAGCAGGCCCAGGACACTGCTATGAAGGCCTTAATGGAACAGCAGAAACCAGTGCTTGATCTGGTGCAAGCTCTAGTTCAGCTGCAGAGCCAAAGTGGAACAGATGCAAGACCAGCAGTTAGTACTGGTATACCACATGTGGACAATGTGGGACTCAATCAAGGGATTGGGGCATTTAATTTTGGGAAATTAACTCCAGAAGATAATGTTGATGATTTTCTAGAGTCTTTTGAAAGAGTAGCACAGGCTTTAGCATGGCCAGAGACCCAGTGGGCAGTAAGGCTGGCAGCCTCATTAACTGGAGAGGCACTTGCAGCCTACAGAGCAATGCCAGCAGCCCAGGCTTTGAATTATAAGGATGTAAAGGCAGCTATTAGAGATCGCCTAGGGTTGTCTATTTCAGAGTATAGGCGAATGTTTAGAGCTGTTACATTGAAAGTGGGTGAGACACCCAGGGCTCTGAGTCAGAGAATCAGAAGTTTAGCTGTAAAATGGTTGGAGCCTGAGCAAAAGACAGTAGAAATGTTATTAGATATTATAATGCTGGAACAATTTATGCTTGGGGTACCTAAAGATTTGAATGTTTTTCTTATACAGCAAAATTGCCAAAATCTTGGAGAGGCAACCATGCTAGCAGAGAGATTCTTGGAAGCCACGCAGGCTTGCCATAGAATGGGTGGCCCTCTAAAGATGGATGCTGAGGCTAAATGTGCTGTATCAAAAAAGGGAATAATTAAGAATGTTTCTGAAAATGAATGTACTGTATCAAACCAGATGACACAGTGGAATAGAAAGAAATGTTTCAAGTGTGGGAAATTGGGACATTTAGAGAAGAGATGCCAGACACACACTAGTTTAATGGGTCTGGATTTAAAACAGCCCAAGGAAGGATTTCTTTTGATGGTTGATGTGCAGGGAATTACCACAAATGCATTATTAGACTCTGGGGCAGACCAGAGTATGATGTCAAAAAGGCTTTGGAAGAGGATAGAGGCCCAAGAAAGATTTGTGCCTAGAACCCCTGAAAGCCAAGTTCACATCAGATGCATTCATGGTGCTGCATCATCATATCCCACCTATAGGCTAAAGGTTAAGTGCCTGGGGGAACAAGAGGAAGTCCTATTAGCAGTGGTGCCTAGGCTACCCTTTGATTTGGTTCTAGGGAAGGACTGGCCAAGATTTAAGCAGGAACTAGTGAAAGGGCTAGGAAAGAAGGAGGGAGAAGGTTTAATAATGGAAATAGCTCCCGGGCCTTTCTTTGGAAGTCCTCAGTCCCTAGCTAAAAAGATGGTTAAGCTTCCAGAAGGCCAAACCATAGGTAATAAGAGGGGCCTTGTTTCCACCCGCTCGCAGGCTAAGTTAGAGAGCCAGCAGAAGGAGGAGGGGGAGCAGGCAGAGTTATTAGGAGACTTACCCTCTCATGATGATTTAATAACCCCATCATCTGGTAAAGTAAGAAAGTTGAAAGCACAAAAGAGGCGTGAGAGACTTTGTAGAGCACAGGGTAGGGCTGAGATGTTAGCTGGTCAAAGTTTACCCTGGGTGCCAGCTGAGTTGGTGGCAAAGTTTCCTAACTTTCCACAAGAGCAGCGAGCTGATCAAGCTCTCACCCGAGCTTTTAAATATGCTCAGGAGGTCAGGGAGGAATTGCCCAGATTCAGACTAGATAATGACATATTATATAGAGAGAGTCAGGACCCCAGAAATGGTGCCATACGTAAACAATTGGTGGTACCCACAACTTTCAAAGGGCTAGTACTTAGACTAGCACATGATCATCCAGTGGGAGGTCATAAAGGTATGCAAGGAACGCTGGATCAAATACTTGTGCGTTTTTACTGGCCAGGTATCTTCAAAGAAACTGCCCAGTTTTGTGCTGCATGTCCAGCGTGTCAGCGAGTTACGGCGGCTCACCCACCGGTGGTGCCATTGATCCCCATGCCAATCATCACGGACCCAATTGGTCGCATTGCCATGGATATTGTAGGCCCATTAGTCAAAATGCCCCGAGGTTTCCAATATATCCTAGTTATGGTAGATCAGGCAACAAGGTTTCCCTGGGCCATACCATTGAGGAATGTTTCTGCAAAAACAATAGCTTTAGAGCTAGTAAAATTGTTTTGTGAAGTGGGATTCCCAAGAGAGGTGTTGACTGACCGAGGGTCCAATTTTGTATCCAAATATTTGGCCCAGGTCTGGGATGCCTTTGGCATTCGTCACATGAAAACCTCAGCCTACCATCCACAATCAAATGGTTTGGTGGAGAGATTCAACCAAACTCTCAAACAAATGTTGAGAAGGGGGTTAGCAGGAGAGGTAAAAGAATGGGATATGTTATTACCCTTTGCCTTATATGCCTGCAGGGAAAGAATTCAAGTGTTCCTAGGTGTAACTCCATATGAGTTGATGTATGGTAGGGCTCCACGGGGTTTGTTGGATATTTTGAGGGAACAATGGATTGATCCTGAACCAGTAAGTCAGGAGGTGCCACTGTTTCTACGTGACTTGAGAGCACGTTTGAAAAGGACGTCGCAGGTTGCTGAAAGGAACCTGCAGGACAGTCAAGTTCGCCAGAAAGGGTGGTATGATAGAAAGGCCAAAAGCCGCCAATTAAGCATTGGTGAAAAGGTTTTGGTTCAAGTAGCAGGAACTGCTCCAAAATTTGAGGTACAGTGGAAAGGGCCATGGAAGGTTGTTAAACAAGTGAGCCCAGTGTCTTATATGGTAGAAAATGCAAGAGGGCGTAGGCAGACCTACCATATTAATGTACTTAAGTCTTGGAAGGAGAGGCCTGTAAATAATGACCCTGAACCCAGTCAGGAAGTAAGTGAGCTTCAAGAAGATAACACTCTCGTAGGTATTATGGACTGTAGGAAAGCAGTTTCACCAGTTAAACCAGTCCGTAATAACTTAAGCAGGGGGGTATGTGATAAGGAAGCTTATCATAGCTCAGGTAGGAGCTATAGAAAAGATGATGTGACTCTGAACAAGCAACCTGTCAGTTTTGGTAGAAGTAAGAAAACAGAGTTTTCACATAAAAGACTACCAGTCCCAGAATGCACCAGGTTTCCAGCAGCCATGAGAGGGGCTGAAGTGAGAAAACGTGTGTGCAATCAAGAGAGCTATGAGGTAATCCCTAAGCACTCATCTCAAAGGGCAGGGCCTGATTCAACACAGCTGCGCTGTGTTAGGGAGGAGCACACATTAGAACAGAATAAGAATAGAGCTTATTCTTCAGATAACAGCTACAGAGGGAGATACGGCAACAGCTTCAAGCTCAAGCACCAGTATCACCTGGAGAAACAGAAGCCAAGCCAAGCGGATAGAGAAAGAAGGAAACTCTCTGGAAGGAAGAGAAGAAAGCCCATAGGACGGTCTGGGAGAGTCCAATGCAGTACCTATACTGGGAGGTATTCCAAATGCCAGCAGAGTCCATTGGACTGGAGTCAGCCAGAGGAATGGATTGGCAGAGATAGGGATCACCAGTGGCTACCTGGAAGAGAGAAGACTGCACGTGGAAGGGACTTTCAGACCAAGGCCAGAAGGTATGTGAGAGGAGATCCAGTGTCCAGGGATCAAGATTGGAAGGCTGGACATCAGAATTGGATTACATACTGGCCAGGCTATCCAGAGAGGAATTATGATAGCAGGAGAGGCTCAGGTATGAACACTGATCCAGACCCTATCTATAATAGTGAATGGCAGCAAGGGAATAAGCATTCTCATGATAGTGCCTTATGGAAAGACTCGTCTGTGCCAATGTATGATAGTGACCCTATGCTGATTGATGAAGGGGGAGATGCAGCAGATGAAACTGTTCATTGCATGGACTGTTCTCTATCTAGATGCTATTGCTAGCTTTCTGTGAGCAAACACCTCAGCCATCACAAAGAAACCTAACTTTGTTCTTTATTTCCACTGCAAACAGCTCCTAAAGCAGGATTTGGGTTCACACAGTAGCAGCCAGCCAGCTAAAGGCTTTCAGCTGGTCAATTGATAGTAATTAAAGCTGCACCTGATTGTGTGTGTGAGCAAGGGAGAATCACTGCTGGGATCTGCGTGGAAAATAAGCAGAAGTTAACCTAACAAGCAAAGTTCATTTATTTCTTTGTGCCTTTTTCCTTTGGTAATTATTTGCTAAGAAAACATTAGCTAATTGCCTGACAAGCTGAAGGTTGTATTCTGGTTTGCTTTGTGACTTTATGTTATCCATTTAAACACTGCAAGCAAGTAACCTCATTTATATTGCTACCAAGCATATTTGTGCTGGGTGAATTAAACCCCATCAATAAAAGAAGTATTTTATTGGCCTTACCACTGGTATCACAACTCAATTATTGTCTTCAGCTGTGTTTGGGAGTGAAAGAACTACATTACCCACAATGCCTTGCAAGAATCATATGAATATATGCATCGTCAAGATTGTGTAAGTTCTCACCCTGGGCAGCCGTCTGACACTATTTATTTATTTATTCCTTGATGGTTTTATTGTTTTTAGTTTGCTTTCACCCCTGAAGAAGTATTTATGAAACACGGCCTGTGTCGGGTTGGCAAATTTGTGCCTATATTGTTAATAAAGTTTCATTGACATATGTTCCTGTCCTTGGTATTTCATCACGTTCTCTGACTGTGTGATGAGGATAACTAGCCACACCTGAAAGTAAATATGGGGACTTCCTTCTCTTTAATAGGTTTAAGAGCCAATAAAGCTAAGGTTATCCCTCAGGTGGGAGGGAAAGAAGACTTAATAAAAGCTATCTTGCTACACAGTGCCCCGACCTGTGCTTCTAAGGTAATGTCTTACCAATTTCCTGGATAATTCACGGAACACTTGGTTTGATAGAGGGGGGGCCTTTCAAATCACCCCTTTGATCTGTCACATGACTTTAATACCTATTTAAGACAACTTCGCAAAACTTTGCCTCCTAACTAGAAGGCCTCTTTGTAAAAGTCACTGGAAAGAAATTTATTTAATATTACTCAGAGACTATTTATTCTACATGTATGCTAAGATATTTTCTGATTTGATGTAAATAAAAAGCTCTCTGGTGGTACTAAGTCCTGACTGACTCAGCAAAAACACTGAAGTCTAAAATACACAGATTTATCAACTTTAACCCAAAGAGTTCCATTTTTTCTTCAAAATTTAGAGTAGATTCCTGAAGATAAATACTTAGAAGTGCAAATCTTTTTCCAGCTGTAGCAGTCCCTTTTGGTAGCCCTTCAGGACTTAGAATCACAGAGCTCTGGTTGACCTATTTATATTTGTACTTCTAAGGTAAATTCGTACCAATTTCCTGGGTGATTCACATAGCCTTGGTTTGAAGGACTAGAAAAGGGGACTGCTACTTCTGGAAAGAGATCTGCAATTGTGAGTATATACTTCTGGGAATTTTTCTGAAGGGACTTCTTTGGATTAAAGCTGATTAGTCTGTGAACCCAGTGTATTTGTTAAATCAGTCAGGGTCTAATAGCATCAGTTTAAGTTTAAATTTAAAACACAGAAGAGAGCTTTCTGATTAGATTTCATACCCAGCAGAGAGCTTGTAGTTTAAATGTAATACTCACTCAGGGCCTAGTATCAGCAAAGTACTTTTAGTTTAAATTTAAAACACAGAAGAGAGCTTTCTGGTTAAATTTAAAACCCAGCATAAAAGGCATTCTTTGAGCAACAAATAAACAAAGAGGCCTTCTACCTAGGGGGCAAGAGACCTGCGAAACCTTTTCAATAGGTGTTAATGCCAGCAAAGTACTTTTAGTTTAAATTTAAAACACAGAAGAGAGCTTTCTGGTTAAATTTAGAACCCAGCAGAGAGCTTGTAGTTTAAATTTCATAATAAGTCAGAGCGTAGCAGCAGCAAAGAGCTTTAATTTAAATAAAATCAGAATATAACTTAGCATAAAAGGCAAAACAGGGTCAGTATTCTTTGAGAAACAAATAAACAAAGAGGCCTTCTACATAGGGGGCAAGAGACCTGTGAAACATTTTCAATAGGTGTTAACACCAGGTGGCAGGTCAAAAGGCCATTTTGAAAGACTCCTTCTATCCAAGCAAGGACTGCCAATCACCCAGGAAGTTGGTCACAGCTTACCTCAGCAGCACAGGACAGGGTACTGTGTAGCAGCCCTCTTTTAATAAGTGTTATTTCCCTCCATCCCTCCCCAACACCCACCCACCCCTGGGATAATCATAGCGTTATAGGTACTTACACATCTTAAAGGAAAGGGGTGCTCTCAGGTGAAGCTCGTTATCCAAATCAGTCATACATTAAGGACCTGAGATGAATTAAGCTGCAGGTGAACAAGGTATATTAAACGTATTAGGTACAGTTTTATTAGTATAAATATCCATAGCAAACCTTAGTAAGTAAAGAGCTTAAAGATCTAAACACAAGCTTAAAACTAAGATGCAGACAGCAGTCCAGCAGAAATATGAGGGCTTTCCAGTCTTTTGCAATGAGTGTCACATGTATGATTTTCTCCCAGTTGGTGAGAGGTCTTACGTGTGCAGTAGGTGCAAGGAGCTCTTTGCTCTCAGGGACCGAGTTCATTCTCTAGAGGCTAGAGTAGCAGACTTGGAAGACATAAGAAAGACAGAGAGGTACATAGATGAGACCTACAGGGATATAGTCCTGAAGTCCCACCTCCAGTCTGGCAGCATCCCTGTTGCCATGGAGGAGAGAGGTCATGTGACAGGAGAGCATCACCCTGGTGTGGCAGAAAGTGATCCTGTAACTAGGACCTGTCCTCCAGGTGATGTAAAACACTCTCACACCGAGGAAGTTTCTCCAGGGCCATGTGCCCTTGAGGGAAGGGTTAGGACAGCCGTTATAGCTGGTGTTTCGATCATTAAGCATGTAGATAGCTGGGTGGCTGGTGGATGTGAGGATCACCTGGTAACATACCTGCCTGGTGTGAAGGTAGCGGACCTCACGCGCCACCTAGATAAGGTCTTAGATAGTGCTGGGGAGGAGTCTGCTGTCTTGGTACATGTCGGTACCAGTAACATAGGAAAATGTGGTAGGGAGTTTCTGAAGGCTACATTTGGGCTTTTAGGTAGGAAGTTGAAATCCAGAACTTCCAGGGTAGCGTTCTCCGAAATGCTTCCCATTCCATGCGCAGGACCCAAAAGGCAGGCAGAGCTACGGAGTCTCAATGCGTGGATGAGGCAATGGTGCAAGGATGAGGATTTTGGATTTGTTAGGAACAGGGGAACATTCTGGGGAAAGGAGGTGCTCTTACGAAGGGATGGGCTTCACGTTAACCGGTATGGAACCAGGCTGCTGCCATTAACCTTTAAAAAGGATATAGAACAGCTTTTAAACTAGATAATAGGGGAAAGCCAACAGTCGCACAAGAGTGGATGGTTCAGAAGAATGTATCCTTGAAGGATACTACCAAAAGCAGAGAGGTTCCAAAAAAGAGTAAAGTAGCCCAAATGCCCTTGAGTATGGAGCAGACAGAGCTTAAAGATCCCAAATTACCCATGTCTACCAATAGCCAAATTAATATGAATAAAATACAGTCTCTAAAATGCTTGTATGCAAATGCTAGAAGTCTAAAAAATAAGATGGGAGAGTTAGAATATATAACACTAAATGAGAGGTTAGATATGACTGGAATCTCAGAGACATGGTGGAAGAAGGACAACTAGTGGGGCACTGTGATATCTGGGTACAAACTATATCGTAATGATAGAGCTGATCAAATTGGTGGAGGGGTTACACTCTATTTTAGAGAGGGCATTGATTCAGAAAGGATTAAAGTTTTGCAGGAAACAAAATTTGCTGTAGAATCTCTATGCATTGAAATTCCATGTAAAAAGGGGAAGGCGATGGCAGTGGGGGGTGTACTATCGACCGCCTCGCCAGAATGAACAAATGGATGATGAAATGCTCAAAGAAATCATGGAAGCTAACAAACGTTACTGCACTGTAATAATAATGGGTGAATTCAATTACCCCGGTATCGACTGGGTCAGTGTCACGGCAGGACATGCTAAGGAGATAAAGTTCCTAGATGAAATAAATGACTGCTTCTTGGAGCAGCTGGTTCATGAACCAACCAGAGGGGAAGCCATATTGGACCTAGTCCTTAGTGGAACACCAGATCTAGTGCAAGAGATAAGGGTGTTGGGGCCACTTGGCAATAGTGATCATAGCATGGTCACATTTGATTTAATTAGTGGAGGAGGATAGTAAGAAAATCCACAGTACTACCTTTTAACTTTCAAAAGGGAGACTATGATAAAATGAGGAAAATAGTTAAGAAAAAACTAAAAGGAGCAGTTGCAAAGGTTAAAGACTTACATCAAGCTTGGGTGTTGTTGAAAAGTATTATCTTGGAAGCCCAGACCAGCTGTATTCCACACTTTAAGAAAAGTGGAAGGAAGTCTAAAAAACTGCCAGCATGGTTTAAAGGTGAGGTCAGAGAGGCTGTTGTAGCCAAAAGAGCATCTTTCAGAAAATGGAAAAAAGAGCCAAATGACGAAACCTGGAAACAGCACAAGCACTGGCAAGTTAAATGCAAGGCATTGATAAGGCAGGCAAAGGGAGAATTTGAGAAGAAGCTTGCTGTGGAAGCAAAAACGCATAATAAAGACTTTTTCAAGTACATTCATAGCAAAAAACCTGCAAGAGAGTCAGTTGGTCCATTAGATGATAGAGGAGTTAAAGGGGAACTAAGAGGCGACAAGGTAATAGCGAAGAGACTGAATGAATTCTTTGCTTCAGTCTTTACTGAGGAAGATGTAGGGATGTTACCCATGACTGAAGTGGTATTTAAAGGTGCGGAAGAATTGAAGGAAATATCGATACATTGGGAAGATGTATTACAACTATTAGATAAACTGAAGAGTAGCAAATCACCTGGGCCGGATGATATACATCCAAGGGTGTTGAAAGAATTGAAATGTGAGATTGCAGACTTGCTATTAGAAATCTGTGAACTATCATTAAAATCATCTGTAATACCTGAAGATTGGAAGATGACGAATGTATCACCAATTTTTAAAAAGGATTCCAGGGTTATCCGGGAAACTACAGACAGGTGAGCCTGACGTCAGTACCAGGAAAAATGGTAGAAACCATCATAAAGAACAAAATTGCTGAACATGTAGATAGTCATGTCTTAATGGGAGACAGCCAACATGACTTTAAACAAGGAAGATCTTGTCTTACTAATCTGTTATGTTTTTTTGAAGGTGTGAATAAACAGGTAGACAAAGGTGAGTCGGTTGATATAGTGTATTTGGACTTTCACAAAGCCTTTGACAAGGTCCCTCATCAGAGACCTTTGGCAAAACTAAAGAGTCATGGGAAAGGAGGCAGTGTACTACTATGGATCAGGAACTGGTTAAAAGATAGAAAGCAGAGGGTAAGGCTAAATGGCCAATTTTCCCAATGGAGAAAGGTAAATAATGGTGTTCCCAAGGGATCTGTGCTGGGTCCGCTGCTTTTTGACATATTCAAAAGTGACCTGGAAAAGGGAATAACAAGTGAGGTTATCAAATTTGCAGATGACACAAAACTATTTAAAGTTGTTAAAACCCAAGAGAATTGTGGAAAATTGCGAGAGGATCTTGATAAATTGGAAGACTGGGCATCCAAATGGCAGATGAAATTTAATGTGGACAAGTGTATAGTTATGCACCTAGGGAAGAACAACCCAAACTATGGTAACACAATGCAAGGTTCCACATTAGGAACCACCACCCAGGAAAAAGATCTAGGCGTCATCGTGGATAACATGTTAGAACCCTCGGCCCAGTGTGCAGCGGCGGCCAAGAGAGCAAATAGAATGCTAGGTATCATAAGGAAAGGAATGGAAAATAAAACAAAGGATATTATAATGCCTCTATATCGTTCCATGGTGAGACCACACCTTGAATATTGTGTGCAATTCTGGTCGCCATATCTTGAAAAGGATATAGAGTTATTAGGAAAGGTTCAGAGAAGAGCCACCAAAATGGTAAAGGGGATGGAAGGTACCCCTATGAAGAAAGGCTAAAAAGGTTAGGGCTCTTTAACCTGGAAAAGAGGCGGCTGGGGGGAGATATGATAGAAGTCTATAAATTAATGAATGGAGTGGAACGGGTAAACATAGATCGATTGTTTACGTTATCGGAATATAGAAAGACTAGGGGACATGCAATAAAGCTACAGGGTAAACTATTTAAGACTAATAAAAGAAAATATTTTTTCACTCAACGTGTAATCAAACTCTGGAATTTGTTACCGGAGGATGTAGTGAAGATTGTTAGTGTAGCTGGGTTCAAAAAAGGTTTGGACAAGTTCCTGGAGGAAAGGTCCATAAACCATTATTAAGAAGGGACCCAGGATATCAATGCTTGACCCAGTACAAGCATTGTGGAACCTGTGTCCTTTGGGGAAACTGCTAGGTACATATGACCTAGATTGGCCACTGTTGGAAACAGGATACTGGGCTTTATGGACCTTGATCTGACCCAGTATGGCATATCTTATGACATTTCAAATTGCCCGTTTGATCTGTTACTTGGCTTTAACACCTATTTAAGACAACATCACAGATCTTTTGCATCCTAACTGGAAGGCCTCTTTGTAAAGGTCACTAGAAACAAATTTCTTACTTTCTTCTCAGAGACTATTTATTCTACTTGTATGCTAAGCTATACTCTGATTTGTTTTAAATAACAAGCTTTCTTAAAGGCACTTAAAGGCCAGAGCCTCAGTGCCCACATTTTGTAGACATCTAGATTTATCATTCTCATGAGTCAATATTTTTCTAGTGCAGAAGTAATGGATAAGATTATGGACACAAGAAATCCAAGGCAAAATGAAAGAAAAGAAAGGAAGAGTGGCTTGATTAAGGGAGCAAATTACATTCAAAGTATGGCCTGCAGTATGGGTGGGGAAATGAACATGGTGCATGAATCAAGACTAGTCATAAAACATTATGAGAGAGTCAATTGGACCATTAGATGATAGAGGGGTAAAAGGGGCAGTAAGAGGAGACAAGGCTATAGCAGAGAGACTGAATGAATTCTTTGCTTCGGTCTTTACTGAGGAAGATGTAGGGGTGTTACCCAAGACTGAAGTGGTATTTAAAGGTGATACTGCAGAGGAATTGAGAGAAATATCGCTACACCGGGAAGATATATTACAACTATTTGATAAACTGAATAGTAGCAAATCACCTGGACCGGATGGTATACATCCCAGAGTGTTGAAAGAACTGAAATATGAGATTGCAGACCTGTTATTGGTAATCTGTGAACTTTCATTAAAATCATCTGTAATACCTGAAGATTGGAGGGTCGCCAACGTAACACCAATTTTTAAAAAGGGTTCCAGGGGTGACCCGGGAAATTACAGACCGGTGAGCCTGACGTCAGTACCAGGGAAAATGGTAGAAGCCATCATAAAGAACAAAATTACACAGCATGTAGATAGTCATGGCCTAATGGGAGACAGCCAACATGGCTTTAGACAAGGCAGATCTTGTCTTACTAATCTGATCTGTTTTTTTGAAGGTGTGCATAAACAGGTAGACAAAGGTGAGTCGGTTGATATAGTGTATCTGGACTTTCAGAAAGCTTTTGACAAGGTCCCCCATCAGAGACTTTTGGCGAAGCTAAAAAGTCATGGGATAGGAGGCAGTGTACTATTGTGGATCGGGAACTGGTTAAAAGATAGAAAGCAGAGGGTAGGGCTAAATGGCCAATATTCCCAATGGAAAAAGGTGAATAGTGGAGTACCCCAGGGATCTGTACTGGGTCCGCTACTTTTTGACATATTCATAAATGACCTGGAAAAGGGAATAACTAGTGAGGTAATCAAATTTGCAGATGACACAAAACTGTTTAAAGTTGTTAAAACCCAAGAGGATTGTGGAAAACTGCAGGAGGATCTGGATAAATTGGAAGACTGGGCATCCAAATGGCAGATGAAATTTAATGTGGACAAGTGCAAAGTTATGCACCTAGGAAAGAACAACCCACACTATAGTTACAAGATGCAAGGCTCCACATTAGAAACCACCACCCAGGAAAAAGATTTAGGAGTCATCGTGGATAACATGTTAAAACCCTCCGCCCAGTGTGCAGCGGCGGCCAAGAAAGCAAATAGAATGCTAGGTATCCTAAGGAAAGGGATGGAGAATAAAACAAAGGATATTATAATGCCTCTGTATCGCTCCATGGTACGACCGCACCTTGAATATTGTGTGCAATTCTGGTCACCGTATCTTAAAAAGGACATAGAGTTATTAGAAAAAGTACAGAGAAGAGCCACCAAATTGGTGAAGGGGATGGAAGGCTACTCCTATGAAGAGAGGCTAAAAAGGTTAGGGCTCTTTAACCTAGAAAAGAGGCGGCTGAGGGGAGATATGATAGAGGTGTATAAATTAATGAATGGAGTGGAACGGATAAACGTGGATAAATTGTTTACGCTATCAGAATATAGAAGGACTAGGGGGCATGTAATGAAGCTACAGGGTAAACTATTTAAGACAAATAGGAGAAAATATTTCTTCTCTCAACGTGTAATCAAACTCTGGAATCTGTTACCGGAGGATGTAGTAAGGGCTGTTAGTATAGCTGGGTTTAAAAAAGGTTTGGACAAGTTCCTGGAGGAAAGGTCCATAAACCACTATTAAAAAGGGACCCAGGATATCAATGCTTGGCCTAGTACAAGCACTGCAGAACCTGTGTCTTTTGGGGAAACTGCTAGGTACGTATGACCTAGATTGGCCACTGTTGGAAACAGGATACTGGGCTTGATGGACCTCGGTCTGACCCAGTATGGCATTTCTTATGTTCTTATGTTCTTATGTTCTTATTAGAATTTTCTGACCATGGAGCTCACAAGACTATCAAAGTGTGCATTAAAGTCGCAAAATACATATAGATCAGAGTATTGCATACTGCCTCAGCTATATATAACCCCCCCCCCCAAACCTCTATCTTGTTCCATGGCTAGGAGAGAGGGAGTACAATATAGTAATAGCAATGCTTTGATAAAATTAGCACAGATCAATAGGACTTCAGGAGAGCCAAGTTAAAAATAAAAAAATCCAAACGCTCAAGTTGCTGCCCCTGCTGATTCTGCTTCTCGGCAGCGGCAGACTCACCTCTCCTTCCTATAGCAGCCACGGCTCCTGCTTCTTGGAACCGTGGCTGTGCTAGCGAGATCAGCTTAAACACAAAGCCAACCAGTGCAGAGCCTTCCCGTGCAGCGGTGTCCCGCCCGCAAAGGAAGTTATATGCAAAAGAACCCCATTGTCCCACATTCCTTAATCTGCTACGTACACAAGGTGCCAAGGACAGAAACCACCTCTTTTTTGTGCAGCTCAGGTACTTCTTCATTCTAAGATACTGCACAGACTCGTGAAAATACAAAAGCATGTGTGTTCTTTAGACACTTTGGGAATGATGCTTGTAATGTAGCAGCGTACTAACAGGCATTTTCTTTTTTTTTACTAAGCTGCATGCTGGCAATGGCATGTTTAAAAAACAAAACTGCACGTTAAAGCATAAAGAGGTAATTCCATAAAGAAGGTGCCCAAAGCTATGTCCCAGCCATACATGTCAAGTCACAGTGTTCTAGTGACGTAGGCGCACGGGTGAGCACATGTACGCATACATGCACCGGCTGCTATTCTGTAAGTATGCACATATGTGGGGTGGACACGCTCAGGGAGAACTGGGGGCGTGGGAATATGCATGTAAGTTATAGAGTACTTATGCATGTACCTTCCAAATCTAGGCACCATGGAGGCAGGCATAAGTACTTGCGCCTACTGTGGGTGCATTGCGCCGGCGTGCCTCGGGCATGCCGTTAGAGAATTACTCTCCTAATGCAGATTAATTGCTCCTAATGCATGTTATTTTGCCACAGCATGGTAAAATCTTAACCAGCATGTGTTGAAAATGAGATGCGTCAGGCACTAATGCAAAGCAGCTCATTATTATGCAAAATGGAAGCTGCACTGTTCATGGAAAGTTAACAATCCCTCAGAGCTATTTGATAATTTTCCTCCCCAGGAGCAACTTAAAGGGACTGGTATTTAGTAAAACAAATAGCCCCCACTATGGATCTCTGTCCAAACACCTCCAAACTCTATTCCCTTTTAAAAATCTCCTCACCTCTTCAGACCCCCCTGTTCACATTCCCTTTTCAACCTCCTCCACAGACCCCTTTTCAAACCCTTCTTGGAATTCCCCATCCCCTGTGCCTCCCAGCACCTAGTTGGTGTTAGGGATGTGGAGGATGGATGGGCTCCAGTGGTCATAGAGAGGGAGTTGGGTAGCATTTTGTTTACTAAGTGCTAATCTGGTCATTTGATTTTTTTTTTTAAAGTGCCTTCACTCATGGCAACCCAGCTACCTCTGGGCTTTCTTGGCAATGTATCAGTGGAAGTAGATTGCCAGCCTTTTCTTCTGAGGCAATGGAGGGTAAAGTGACTCGCCCAAGGTCACAAGGAATGCCAGTAGGAATTGAACCCTTGATCTTCCGAGCATAAGGCAGTTGTTCTAACCACTAGGCTACACCTCCACTCCACAGTGGGCTTGATATTCAGTGGTGGTAGCTACTGCTGCTGAAGCAACTAGCCATTGCTGCTGGACAAAAGACCTGGATATTCGGCCACCAGCACTGAATACCCGGGTCATCCAGAGCTAGGGTTGCCAACTGGATCCAGATGCGCCCGACAGGTTCGATCCAGTCCTGGGTTTACCCCATTGCATGCAGGGATATGTAGTTCTGATTTCTCCATTGCACTCCATAAGAAAAGGAAAACTACAGGTAACTGCATGCAATGGGGTAAACCCAGGACTGGAGCAAGCCTGTCGGGCGCATCTGGAGCCAGTTGGCAACCCTATCCAGAGCGCAAAGAAACTAACTGGGCAGACGTGATATTCAGTCGCTGTGATAAAAGGATTGGCCAGTCTTTCGGGTGCCTAACTTTCGCCACTTTGCGATAACCGGGCAGAAGCTGAATATCGTCACTGCCCAGTTATCCCCAGGTGCCGTCTCTGCTCGCTGTTTGACATTGGGCCATGTAGTGGCAGCACTCGGGGATAGCTAGCGACATTAACCATGTTAGTGCCATTAAATATCCCAGTCTGAGCAATTAATGCGGTTAGCAAGTCTGTAACCTCATTAATCGCTTTGAATATATCCCCCCCCCCCCCCAGTAAGCCCAGCTAGGGAACCACTATCTTTCCATTGCTGCAGCTGGGAATGCATTATATTCTGGGCTGAAGCAACAGACAAATAAATTTCCTCTGGGATGCGCTAAACTGCGCTGCTGTGGCACCGAGGTACTGCTGGTTACTGAATCCTACGGTAAATTTTCGGGTGGTCGAAGAGTGCTTCGTGCATTATTTTACCATGGGATAGTAGGGAGGACTCAGGGAAGAAATGGCTTTAAAATTAGGCATCGTTGGGTAAATGTGGGCGCTGCTTCAGCAACATTCCCAAGCTATATCCCAAATCTGAGAGATGAACCGTGCTAATGTGTGGCACACTGAACACCCTCTGCCATCGTACTCGTATATTTACCAGGTTTATTGGTGTGTTTGTTTAGATATACATAGTCGGAGAAAGAGAGTAAGTGTGAGAGAGAGAAATATATAGTACATACAGTACATACATTGCAGTTCTAAATTTGAATAGACTCCACTCTACAGACACATGGCATCAGTTAATAATCTAGCAGTCTAAATGTGGAAAGACACATTTGTCTATTTTTGGCTTAAAAATTCAGTTCATGTATCTTTGTGAGTTAAACAGAAACAGTAATAGTAAGGGAGGCTGAGCATGAAGTGATTAATCAAACCACAAGAATGAGTGCTCCAAAGAGTCTGGGACACACAATTACGAAATGATGCTTCCCTGCTCCATTGAAATGTAAATAGTCAAACACACAGTCCCTTTTGTTAGCAAGGCTGACACGGTTTCTCTTGGGTAATCCGGGCAGTGTCCTCCATGCACTGCTCCTATCAGTTTGCCCCTTGTGCAAGAAGGCCTTTCTACTAATATAAGTTTATAATGAGTATTATAAGAGAAACGGAAAGCTCTGTTTGGTTGCAAGTGATTTGACTGGTCGTGAAACAGGGCCATGGCTTCCTGGAAATGCTCTGATTCACAAATGTAACAGTTTGGTGTGTTCGAGGCTTCCACTTCCATTTTAAAGATGTCATGGGAAAACAAGCAATTTAGCTGGGAGAATTCAAACCCGCATTTAATCTGCTGATGTGGAGCTCAGGGTAGGCGGCAACCGGAGGAAGCCAGTGTCAGACTTCACGAGGAGGAGAGATGAGATGTTCTGCCGCCTTCGTGGAGCGAGGACTCCAGAGAAGAGGCAGAGCCGATAATAGCTTTGGGGTCATTCAGCAAATACATCCAAAGATAAAGTGTTTGCACAGCTAAAAATGAATGGCCTGTTATTTGAAGCCAGTTATACGTTCACAGGGGGGGGGGGGGGGGCAGTGAATGCACAACTAGGATATCTGTGAATATTCAGCCCTTATTTGGATGGCATCTGAACAGCCCAGTGCTATCGGGGAGAGAGGGCGAAGTGAGGGCAGGCTTGTTGCCCCCACTACTGTACCTGGAGATTCAGCACCATTGCTTATATGTATAGCGGCACTGAATATCTGGATGAAGTCAAATGCTAGTGTTTCATGTAAGCCGGTTATCACACTGGCCGAAAATCAGTCCTTAAAATTTTAATGAACCATGGTCAGATTTGCCTGTAATCTGAACTTGCTGCTGATAAGTACTGGGTTGTGTTTTGCACTTTATGATTTTTGTACTATGATCTTAGGTTGTATACGGTTGTGTGAAGAATCATTAGTCCCTCTTATTCGTTGTGAGATGAGTTAATATGTTGAGGTTGGCGTCATCCTCAGGGCTGGCTTAACCATTAGGCAAGACTAGGAAGTCACCTAGGACAGCAGCTTCCGGGGAGCAACATAACACAGCTGCAGTTCAAGCCAGTCATTATGTCCTAATGCCACACAAGCTCGAAGATCCATCAACACACGTTTACCTGCAGGAAGGACGCGCAAGTTCTAAAAAGCCATTTAACCAGACCAATGGCTGTGTATATAAACACATGCACAGCAGCTTAATATTTAAAAATATGATGTCCAATTAAGCGTTTTTTTGTAGGATTATTGTGGGATGATCATGATGAACTTAAGTATCAAAATCTTGAAGGGGCAGGCTGGTGGCCTGAAAGTTAATTGGGGGGGCAAGGGGAACATAACCTTGAAAGTTCACCTAGGCACTCAATACTCTTGCACCAGCCCTGATCATCCTGCTCTGCTACTACTACTACTACTACTGAGCATTTGTAAAGCGCTATCAGTCGTACGCAGCGCTGCACAGACATGTACAGTAAGAGACGGTCCCTGCCCATCAGAGCTTACAATCTAGTCAAGACAAAACACACAGGACAAAACACAGAAGGTGTAGGCAGGGATAGAACTAGGGGAAAGAAAAGAGGAGATCAGGTGAGTCAAGATCCAAAAGCAGCAGCGAAGAAGCTCTGCCCCAAAATCACTGATCTTAGCCAAAAAGGAAGAGCATTAGGAATGGTTCCTGTGTGTTTTCAAAAGTTCCTCCTTATGGTTGTAAAGTAAGAGAGAGTACTGTAGACTGAGATGCACAGGAACATGATGCATCAAGCCTCAAAACTGGTTATATATCCAACCATCAGGCAAACCAGGCAGATGCATAGGGCGGTGACTTCAGAGGAAGGGATGGTGACAAAGGGCAGGGCATACAAAGCTGCACAATCGATTCTGACCTACTCTTGCCGTCTTACTGGGTAGACTAGATGGACCATACTGGTTTTTATCTGCTGCCATTAACTATGTTACTATGACAGTCATGAAGGCACCAACACCTTGCGCCATCTCTAGGGCAGGCCCTGCATCCAGCCTAACAATGTGGCCCCTTAGACTGTGACTTAGAATACCTTGGTGTTGGTACTCGATTTCTCTAAATAGAGAAAATACTAGCACTTTTTTCTATTTGACAGATCAAAGCTGCATTCAGGAAGTCATAAAGAAAATGATTCCTATTAGGCCAGATATTTAAAGTGAGTTATGTGCTTGCCAGCAGGTGGCGAATGCATAACTCACTTATGTGTGGTTTCAGTGCTTATATGGATAAAAATGGGTTGTTCTTGAGATAAAATTTGGTCATCCAGCGAGTTGAAGGGGCCAGCACTGGAGAGGAACAAAGACGGAACCAGTGCTTACACAGTAGTGGCAATATTTAGCCATTAAACAAAGAAATGATGCATTTAAAACTAGGCCTGCTAAACAGCATGTCTGAGTGGAGCAGTAGCCTAGTGTTTAGAGCCACTGCCTGGTACCCAAAGCTTAAGGGTTCAATTCCCACTGGCATTCCTTGTGACCTTGGGCAAATCACTTTAGCCTCCATTGCCTTGAAAGAAAAGGCCTGACAATCTACTTCCGGTGATACATTGTCAAGAAAACCCAGAGGCAGCTGGGTTGCCAGGAATCAGCACTGACTTGACGGCACTAAAAAAAAAAAAAAATGGCAAGTGTAACTTGAAATGGATAGGTGCTGGCATGGTTGTCAGTCAGATGTATAGCCAAGTGGTGCTAGTTAAACAACGCTGCTGAATATATGACTAAAGTTAAATAGTGGTGCCTGTCTGAATGAATATTGTTATTACTGAGGAAAGCCCTCCTCTAATATCTCCAAAGATGAATCTTCTATTTGCATGGGTGGAAAGGAGAGGGGGTAAAATTGTGCATGTTCTTCTGAAAGTGACAAATATACGCATGTTTCTACTCCCCTGATCTAGGCGTACCCGAAGGAACACTCTTTTTAAAGGCAGCTAAAGATACGCAAGCAGAAAATCCCAGATAGACTTTTTACAGTAGTCACACTAGGGACGGCAATTTTCAGATAAGCCAGTTTACCAGGGTAAATCATACTGAAAATAGCTTTCACACGTAGGCCTGATAATGATATTATAGCACATTATCTACTATAAAACCCATTGTGTAAAATGGCCTTTGTGGAGATAATATATGATGCCTTTATTGCACGATAAGCATTAGTAAATAAGGATCATAGTGCTATGCAATACAAGAGAGAGGTATCGTCCTTTCCCCATCAGACCTTTTCTCCTCTCCCGCCTCCCTCAACAGGACTCTTTTCTTGAAACCTTCCTCTGCTGAGATTGCAAGCTGAGTGTCACAGGGTGAGCAGCAGAGTGAGTATGCATATTTCTAAGCTCTGTGCCTCAATCAATACCCTGTAGTACTGGCAATGAATTCAGTTAATTCTGACGAGGTAAAATTGGACTTAGGCCGTTAATGGGTTTTTCCTCTTGTGCATCCCTGGCTCTTTGAAAACGGCACGAAATGTCAGAGTGTCTCATAGGGATACCAATGTGCAGGCCGTCTGGGACTGAGATGGAGGGGCCTTTCCTGACATTTGACATAGAGGTGTAATGAGCGGCTTGTTTCTGCCTGAACTTTCAGAGTGTTCGAAGGACAACATAAGGCCACGACTTTGAGATTTAAGTGCTTATGGGCCAGGTGGACTGTTTATAAAGCCTTCTGAGACATTAGTGTGACTGGTACTGCCAAGTATCTGTAAAAAATAGGAAGGAAAAAAGCAAGCTCTTGAACTTATACATTGATAGTTGTGTTCACCTCCATCACTGAGCAGAACGTAGAGAAAAAAGGCACCTGGAAAACTCACCCTGGATTTCTGATGCTGTTTCCATCAGGTCTAACTCAAAGTTCAGCTAAGGTTGAAAGGCTTCTGTAAGAGTGTACAGAGCTGAAATATTGCACCATCGATTTTTAGCTTTAAACGAGGGTCACCGGTATATTCTGTATTAAATGGATGAGCTGAGCCAACCCCTGGGACAAAGCCTGGAATAACTCAGCCTAGGGTTGTGGATGGGGAACATTTGCTATTTGTTGTTATTTTCCGCAGCAATAGTAGTCCATTCAAGTTCATTTTCAGATACAGAACGATCTGTTTCATTGGTTTCTAGGGGTGTGCAGCCCAAAAATGTTTGTTTTGTTTTTTTTGCATCTTGTATCTTTTTCCCTCAATAGTGCACACTCTTTCGCAAGAGTGCACTAGTAAGCAATAGCACACATTATTCACACACTATTGATGGGAAACAGGAAGTGACAACATCATCATTTCTTGTTTCACTGAGATTGTGGCAATTGTTTAAAACAAAAGCACATCCCTATTGATTTCATTCATTTCCATTGTGCTGTAGGCCAAGAAATTTTCCATCCATTATTAATGAAACTTGCTTAAATCTGGTATGGCAGAATAGCCTAGTCTTTAGAGCAATGGCCTAAACCAAATCTCACTGAAGCTCTATTGACTCAGGTAGAAACTCAGACGTTATTCAAGAACATTTATATCTAGCTAATCACAAGTTCTAAAAAGTATTACAAAAAACTCAAGAAATATTAAAATAACATAAAATAATAATGAACAGTTAAAAACAAAGCTAGAATAAATAAAAACACCACTAATTAAAAAACAAAATTGAATAATACTCTAAAAATCCCAATCACTGATTTCAGCAAGATGTAACTAAGATATCTTTCTTGCAAAAGCCTGAACAAACAAAGGGGGCATGTTTACTAAGCTGGGCTAATGATTAGCATGGGCTATTAGTAACTAGCTCCCATTGAATAACATGGGACCTTCTGTAATTCCAAGCAGTCAATTTATTTAACGGGGTTATTTTTTATACCGGTCCCTATTGTGGGATTAAGAGCAGTTTACATATAACATGAACCAGTCTGTTTACATAGAAGAAGGGTGCTAAACTTGGATGATTATATGGTGTTACAGATAACATTAATGTAGCAAATGGTATATACAGAGCAATTAGTTATTATGAGGGGTGGGCTCCACCTTAACTAGGATGACACAAGGCTGCTGGCATTAACCTTTAAAAAGGAGATAGAGCAGCTTTTAAACTAGATAATAGGGAAAGCTGACAGTTGCCCAAGAGCGCATGCTTCGGAGCAAAGTATCCTTGAAGGACACTAACAAAAGATTGAAGTTAGGGCATATCAGCACAGAGGTTCCAATAAAGACAAAAGTAACCCAAATGCCCTTAAGTACAGAGCAGACAGAACTTAGGGGCATGTTTACTAAACATTCCTAACGTGCGGGGCCGCGCTAGTGTGCCTGTGCCATATAAGGAGTGGGCGGTTCAGGCAGAAAATAGAAAAAAAACGGTAGTAAGCAACCGGACGTGTGCGCGTCGCGCTAATGTGCGGGGGTCGACATTAGCGCGTGGAAAGGCAAAGTGGCGCGCTGCTGAGTATACAAAACAACAGAGCCGTGGTACAACGGTGAAGACACTGACCAATGGTGCAGGGGCCATGGGTTCAATCCCCCAGTGTGCGCAACGACAAAGGTAAGCTGAGGCAGTAACTGTAATGATTAACATTGTTTTAGGAGGCAAATTAATTTGGAACGGCATAAGGCGGCGCACAGTTATTTTTGGGCGGCAGAAGGCGGCGCACAGTGCTTTTTGGGCGGCATAAGGCGGCGCACAGTTATTTTTGGGCAGCAGAAGGCGGCGCACTGGTCCCCTTGGGCGGCAGAAGGCGGCGCGCTGATGCACAAGCACAGGAACAGAGCCACAGCACAATGGTTAAAACACTGACCAATGGTGCAGGGATCAGGGGTTCAACTCCTCACAATGCCCAGTGAAAAATGCCTGCTGAGGCAGTATGTATTATGTTGTGGAGTGCTGTAGGAGGCTGTATAATTTTATTTTGTTATCACTACTAGCAAACGCACTCTCCCAGCATGTTAACATACGGCAGCCCATAAGGCACATGTTACAGTGCACTGTTCGCCAAGGCACCCTTGAATGACCCCTATAGGGCAGCATGTATGTTGCGACACAGGATAATGTATAGTGCACCCTATAGGGATGGCAACCATAAGGTGGCCTACAGGGCGCCCTATGAAGCACCCTCAGAGGCACCTAATGGGTATAGTAAGCTGAGGGTGGTCTTGCCGGCATAGACATATGTACAGTAAATAAAAATAAAGCTGTGGACAGCCCTACCAAAGGGCCCCACTGTGGGTCTGAACCCATGACCTCTGGCTGCACAGGCAGTGATGTAACCATTGCACTACAACTCCATAGCTGTAAGCAGGCCCCTGGCTGGCTGCAGATAGCCGACACGTCACCTCACAGACAGTCTGCTGGTGTCAACAGGATAGGGTTAGGCCACCCGTACCCATGATGCACTGCACATGCAAATTAGCTGTCCGCAGATGGACACAAGATGGGGAATGCACCCCCACAGCACCTCGGCCCTGTTGGGGGAAGTGACCGTGTGCACCCACACAGCACCTTGGCCTAGTAGGGGGCACTGACCGGGTGTTTTACTGGCACAGAGTAGCCACACACCGTTACATCGTGCGGGTACTGTGCTCACCCTGAGTGTGCAATGAGGTGGCCAGGACCAGGTCAACAACACCTGCCAAAGCAGTGTTAATGTGTAAGATAGCTAGTTTCTGCACAAACACCATGGATATCCCTGTCTGCCGCCATCAGGCACCGCACCCCCCCCCCCCCCAGTGGCAAACATGGTCCCCATCAAGGGATCCACACTCTACCTCCCTGCAAAGGTGGCAGTAGAGGGCAACATCAACCCCAGTCCTGCTGAGGAACACCACCACCCCCAGGCAGGCAGCTCCATACACAGCCATAACACAATAGCAGACAGACATAAGCCCAGGGTATGGTAAGCTGCACTCCACCACCAGATATTCCCCTGCAGCAAGCCAACAGCCACTGCACCCTGCAAGCCAATATAGCAAGACATTTACCAGCTACAAACAGTCTGCTGGTTAGTCCATAGTGCATGTTCCCAATGGAGATGCATGCACCCAGAACTGGGCTGTCTGCATACACAGCAAGCAGATAGATCAGTGACTGGGCCCCAAAGAGAAACCCATATCTATCACATGAGAGAACTACTATACAGCACTATGGGGAGGCCTAGCCATGCTGTGGTCACTGCACAGTCAGGGTGAGCGTGATCCCCCAGAAGGACATGCTTTGGCCACCCTGTCTGTGTAGGTGGTGGCCGGACACTACAATATCCCAGCCAATGTCCCTGCCAGGGCCCTATGCCCAGTGCAGATGCATCCTGGCCACGCCACCCTGCCCTGGCTATACCCATGGTACCTTGCACCTCATTATGCACATTGACTGGCCAATACTGGCAACAGTGCTGGCAGTGCGGGCTGTTGAAGGGGCTTGCAGCCAACACCCACTGTATAGACCAGGGGTGGGCAAACTTGGTCCTGGAGGGCCGCAGACCAGTCAGGTTTTCGGGATATCTCTAATGAATATGCATGAGATATATATGCATTAGAGATATCCTGCCAACCTGACTGGTTTGTGGCCCTCCAGGGCTGGATCTGGAGACCCCTGCCTTACACCTCTGTCATTTAAGATAGTGAGTGGACAAGGTGCAGATGTCCAAGACATCAAAAAGGTTAGATAGAATTTGTCACAGTCCTCCTAACTTCTCACCACCACCAAAAAATTGTCTATTAGACAACTTTTTGGTGGTGGTGAGAATCGAGGAGGAATGTGACACATTCTATATACCCTTTCGATGTCTAGGACATCTGTACCTTGCCCACTCATGATCTTAAATGACAGAGGTGTAAGGCAGGGGTCTCCAAATCCAGCCCTGGAGGGCCACAAACCAGTCAGGTTGGCAGGATATCTCTAATGCATATATATCTCATGCATGTTCATTAGGGATATCCCAAAAACCTGACTGGTCTGCGGCCCTCCAGGACCGGAGGTGCCCACCCCTGGTATAGACAGACACACACTTCCACACCTCTGCCATCATGGTGCTACGATTGAGGGGTAAGTAGCCTTGCCCACCAAACCGGTCCTGAGCACGGCAAGGCATGGATATGGTACGCATTACAGCTGGTGGTCACTCCCCAGGGTGGTAAGCACCGTCAGAGGCCAGGCCTGGAGCATGCCCCGCAAACACCTAACAGATTGTTTGGATGGGGTCAACTAGCAGTATGTACGTAACGTATGGATAACTGTCTGCCTGTGCTCCTAGCAAACGTCTCCGAGCTGTGTACCGTATACCTCAGGTGTAGGGTGACATTGGTAAGTTATGCAAGTGCTCGTTTTGGGTGCTGCATGCACGGTCCAATGTTCTGCCTTTCCAGGAGACATTGGCCAATGGGGCCTGTGGGTGTGGGTGTGTCTGCCCTTGATGGCTGCTGCTTTACGGCACAGATTCCCAACTCCAGTCCAGGTTTGCATCACACTGTTCGGGTTTTCCTGCTATCCCTCATGAATATGCATGGCCTACATCTACATGCCATGGGGGTGGTGCATAGATATACAGCACAGGCATTTGTATGAGTGTCAGCATGGAACCTGACTGGTGTGTGGCCCACCAGGACTGCATTTGGGTGATTCTGCTCTAGGTACTGCCCCTGTTCATGGTGTCTGTGCTCAGTGGGGTAAAAGATAGATGTCTTACCATTGCATATGTCCCCGCCATGATAGGTGTGTCCTTACTATCACTGTTTAGTTGTGGGAAAAATATGTGGGCAGGATTGGCAGTAGCCCCAGCTGGGCTTTGAACCTGTGACCTTCTGTTCTTGTATGCACTGTCTGTGTGCACTGCACCACTGTGTAGCCACAGATTGGTTGGATTCCCTGGACTGTCCATGACTGTGGATCCGGCAGGACCTGTCTGTTGCAGTGGACTGTGCCAGCCTGCACATGGCTAGGCCTCTGTCTTCTGTGGTTAGCAGCCACTGCCCCCTGCACCATATGTACTTGTCCGCCAACATGCTGGCATGAACTTCTCTCAGAAAAAGCAGTTGACCTGATTGCAATGTGGCAGTATGGGACTGCATTTGGGGGACTTGGCTGTAGGTAATGCCCATTGTTGTGGTGTGTGTGCGGTGTTGGGTAAAATATGGGTGTTTTCCCCATGCATACAGGGGTGTCTGCGCTATCTTTATTTATCGGTGGGTAAAATATAGGGACTGGGCTGGCAGGTGCCCCAGCTGGGTTTTGAACCTCTGCCCTCTGGTCCTAGAGGTAATGACTCTGTCCGCTGTACCACACTTTGGCCACAGAGACAGTGCAGCCCCTGGAGGCAGTAAGCCTGGCAGGATGGAGTCACAAACCCTGCTCTACGCAATTCTACTGTGGGCATATGCACCCTGTCTGGTGACAAACGTGCACATAAACCCCGGAAATGACCACGGGAAATGTGGGACAAAATATCACCACGCTGGGCAACAGTGATATTAATGGGCAACCATAGCAAACACTCCCAGGAAAGCTCCAAAACGTGGAAATGTTTTTTGGAAGAGTCTCCTCTCAGTAGACCCTTCCAAAAGTCATTTCTTTTTTCTGGAGCTTTGCTGGGTGTGATTTCTGTATTTGCCCATCACTATAACTGTTCCCAAGCTGAATTACTATTTTTAATAGTTCTGTTGTGGTCATTTTCTATTTTTATTTTCACTTTTGTGCTGTGCACATATATCACACTGCTCACGTTTTGCTGGTTTCCCCGGTTTTCCTGTACATTGCTGACGGAAATGGTTTCTCTTCCCTTTAAATGCTTTCTACCGCGAGTGTTTCACTCGCGGTAGTTTTTACATGCAATTTCGGGCCCGATACTGTGCGGGGAGCCTCTCCCCTCCCACTCTCCACCCATTGACCCCGTCCCTCCGCCCCTCCGGAGCCTTCCTCCGCCCTCCTTTCGCCGTTCCACGCCTCTATCGGACATTTGCGGGCCCGCACTTGTACGGGGCCCGTTAGTGAGCCGCGTACCTGTGCGGGGGTGACACGCACGTGTGCAGGGCGTTTAAACGCGTTTCTGCGTGTTTCAGTGCCGTGTTGCCGTGCGCTATTTTGCGGCGCGCTATTTTGCGGATTTTAGTAAACATGCCCCTTAGATTCAGAATTACCCCTGCCTACCAATAACCAGATTAATATGAATAAAATACGGTCTCTAAAATGCTTGTATGCAAATGATAGAAATCTAAAACATAAGATGAGAGGGTTAGAATATATAGCACTAAATGAGAGGTTAGATATGATTGGTATCTCAGAGACATGGTGGAAGGAGGACAACCAGTTGGACACTGTGATATCTGGGTACGAACTGTATTGCAATGATAGAGTAGATCAAATTGGTGGAGGGGTTGTGCTCTATGTTAGAGAGGGTCTTGAGTCACAAAGGATTAAAGTTTTGTAGGAAACAAAATTTGCTGTAGAATCTCTATGGATTGAAATTTCATGTAAAAAGGGGAAGGCGATGGCAGTGGGGGGTGCTATCGACCGCCTGGCCAGAATGAACAAACGGATGATGAAATGCTCAAAAGAATCAGGGAAGATAACAAAGGTTACAGCACAATAATAATAATGGGTGATTTCAATTACCCTAGTATTGACTTGCTCAGTGTCACAGCAGCACATGCTAGAGAGATAAAATTACTACTGAAATAAATAACTGCTTCTTGGAGCAGTTGGTTCATGAACCAACAAGAGGGGAAGCCATTTTGGATCTATTCCTTAGTGGAACATAAGATCTGGTGCAAGAGATAAGGGTGCTGGGGTCACTTGGAAAAAGTGATCATAGCATGATTGCGTTTGATTTAATAAATGCAAGAAGTAAGCAAGGAAAACCACAGTATTACCTTTTTACTTTCAAAAGCGAGACTATGATAAAATGAGGAAAATAGTTAAAAAAAAACTTAAAGGAGCAGTTACAAAGGTTCAAGATTTACATCAAGCATAGGTGTTGTTTGAAAATACTATCTTGGAAGCCCAGACCAGCTGTATTCCATGCTTTAAGAAAAGTGGAAGAAAGTCCAAAAAACTTCCAGCATGGTTTAAAGGTGAGGTCAGAGAGGCTGTTACCAAAAAAGCACCTTTAAGGAAATGGAAAAAGGAGTCAAATGACGAAAACTGGAAACAACATAAACACTGGCAAGTTAGATGCCTGGCATTGACAAGGCAAGCAAAGAGAGAATTTGAAAAAAAGCTTGCTGTGGAAGCAAAAACGCATAATAAAAGCTTTTTCAAGAACATTCATAGCAAAAAACCTGTGAGATAGTCAGTTGGACCATTAGATGATAGAGGGGTAAAAGGGGCACAAAGAGGAGACAAGGCCATAGTGGAGAAACTAAATGAATTCTTTGCTTCAGTTTTTACTAAGGAAGATGTAGGGATCTTACACATGACTGAAATGGTATTTAGAGGAGATGCCGTAGAAGATATATTGCAATTATTTGACAAACAGAAGACTGGATAGTATATATCTGAAGGTGTTGAAAGAACTGAAAAATGAAATTGCAGACCTACTATTAGTAATCTGTAAAGTATCATTAAAATCATCCGTAATACCTGAAGATTGGAGGATGGCCATTGTAACGTCAACCTTTAAAGAGGGTCCTAGGGGTGATCCAGGAAACTACAGAGCGGTGGATTTTCAGAAAGCCTTTGAGAAGGTCCCGCATGAGAGACTCTTGGCAAAATTAAAAAGTCATAGGATAGCAGGCAGTATACTACTGTGGATTAGGAACTGGTTAAAAGATAGAAAGCAGAGGGTAGGGCTAAATGGCCAATTTTCCCAATGGGGAAAGGTGAATAGTGGAGTAAAGCCTTTGGCACTGTTCCTCACAGGCGACTTATAAACAAACTGAGCACCCTAGGGATGGACCCTAAAGTTACTGCTTGGGTTAGAAATTGGTTGGGTTGGAGGCGACAAAGAGTACAAGTAAATGGAGCTCACTCTGAGGAGAAGGATGTTACCAGTGGTGTGCCCCAGGGATCTGTCCTTGGTCCGATTCTTTTTAACATCTTTGTTAGTGATATAGCGGAAGGGCTGTCGGGTAAGGTTTGCCTCTTTGCGGATGATACCAAAATCTGTAATAGAGTAGACACCCAGGAAGGGGTAGATAACATGAGGAGGGATCTAGCTAAGCTTGAAGAATGGTCTAGAATTTTTGCAGCTGGGATTTAATGTTAAAAAATGTAAGGTCATGCATTTGGGCTGCAGCAATCCAAGGGAGCAATACAGTATAGGAGGTGAAGTACGTCTGTCCACTAAAGAAGAGCGGGACCTAGGCATGGTTGTGTCTGATGATCTTAAAGTAGCTAAACAGATAGAAAAGGCGACGGCAAAAGCTAGAAGGATGCTTGGGTGCATACGGAGAGGAATGGCTAGCAGAAAAAAGGAGGTGATAATGCCTCTGTATAAGTCTTTGGTGCGACCTCATTTGGAGTATGGTGTGCAATTCTGGAGACCGCACCTTCAAAAGGATGTGAACAGGATGGAGTCAGTGCAGAGGGTGGCTACTAAAATGATTAATGGGCTTCATTATAAAGCATATGTGGACAGACTTAAGGATCTTAATATGTACACCTTAGAGGAAAGGCGGGATAGAGGTGATATGATTGAGATGTTTAAATACCTCCGTGGCATAAATGTTCAGGGAGAGAGCCTCTTTCAATTGAAAGCAAGTTCTGCTACGAGGGGACATGGGATGAGGGTGAAGGGAGATCGATTCAGGAGTGATATGCGGAAATATTTCTTTACGGAAAGAGTAGTGGATCCGTGGAATAGTCTCCCAGTGGAGGTGGTAGAGATGAGGACAGTAACTGAATTCAAAAAAGCATGGGACCAACACAGAGGATCTCTAAAGGTAAAAAGTGGACTGTTGTAGTTGTTGTTATGGAAGGACAGACTAGATAGGCCATGTGGTCTTTTTCTGTCGTCATGTTTCTATGTTTCTTTTTAACATATTCGTAAATGACCTGGAAATGGGAATAACGAGTGAGGTAATCAAATTTGCAGATGACATAAAATTATTTAAAGTAGTTAAAATCCAAGAGGATTGTGAAAAATTGCAAGAGGACCTTGATAAATTGGAAGACTGGACATTCAAATGGCAGATGAAATTTAATGTGGACAAGTGTAAAGTTATGCACCTAGGAAAGAACAATCCAAACTATGGTTACATAATGCAACCTTCCACATTAGGAACCACCACCCACGAAAAAGATTTAGGTGTCATTGTGGATAACATGTTGAAATCCTCTGCCCAGTGTGCAGTGGCAACCAAGAAAGCAAATAGAATACTAGGAATCATAAGGAAAGGAATGGAGTATAATACAATGGATATTGTATTGTTCCATGGTGCGACCTCACCTTGAATATTGCGTGCAATTCAGGTCGCCGTATCTTAAAAAGGATATAGCAGTATTAGAAAAGGTACAGAAAAGAGTCACCAAAATGGTAAAGGGGTTGGAAGGATACCCCTATGAGGAGAGGCTAAAAAGGTTAGGGCTCTTCAACATGGAAAAGAGAATGCTTAGGGGACATATGAGAGAGGTCTATAAATTAATGGAGTGGAATGGGTAAACATAGATTGATTGTTTACGTCATCAAAATATAGAAAGATGAGAGGGCATGCAATAAAGCTAAAGTGTAACCAGTTGAAGCCTAATAAGAGAAAACATTTTTTCACTCAATGCGTAGTCAAACTCTCAAATTTGTTACTGGAGGATGTAGTAAAAGCTGTTAATGTAGTTGGGTTTAAAAAAGGTTAGGACAAGTTCATGGAGGAAAGGTCCATAAACCATTATTAAAGGGGACCAGGGAAATCCACTGCTTGCCCCAATACAAGCATTGTGGAACCTGTATGTCTTTTGGGGAAACTGCTAGGTACTTGTGACCTAGATTGGCCACGATTGGAAACAGGATACTGGGCTTCATGGACCTTGGTCTGACCCGGTATAGAATATCTTATGTTCTTATGGGGTGGGTTGAAGGATACGTATGCTGAGGAAGGTCAATGTCAGTAGACTGTTTAAGGTGAGGAGCATCTTGGGAGGGGTATGAGCTTGGGATGGGTAATGTGCCTGGGTGGGAGAGATGTTGGGTTGGGGAGGAAATGCCAAGGGAGTCAGATGTTTGGGGAGGACATGGGTCAGCAGTATGTAATATTTAGATATGTACATGGTATTTACAGTATGGGGTGTTCCCATAAGATTCTGTAAAGAGAAACATTTTATTGCTTTTCTGTAGTCTGATAAGTCCCTGATGGCTCTTATTGAGCTGAATAGGTCATTCCATAATGGAGGAGCATATAAGGAGAATGCTCTCTTGCATGTCATTTGCTTGGCTTTCATCTTGCTTGTGGGGATGTCCAGGGTGTTGTAATTTGAAGTTCTTCTTAATCTGTTCTCCGGTGTCTTTTTGATCAGAAGTTGAAGGACAGAGGGTGATAGATTGTGGATTATCTTGAAGATTATTACATTTTGTATTTGAAACGCATGGTTACTGGGAGCCAATATAGTTGCTTTAGTGTGGGGGTTACGTGGCAGTGCCTTGCTGTTCTGGTTATTATTTGAGATGAAGTATTTTGTACCAATTGGAGTAGAACTATTGTTTTCTTTGGGAGGCCTTGGTAGATTATAGTCTAGTATGTATGAAGGATTGAATGAAGACAACAGAGGTGTAAAGATTGGTGGAAGACTCATCAACAACCTTTGCTATGCTGATGATACCACATTACTGGCTGAAAGTGAAGATGATCTGAAACATTTGCTCCTCAAATTCAAGGAACATAGTTTTAAAATGGGCCTGCACCTTATTGTAAAGAAGGCAAAGATCATGACAACTGGCAAAATCAATAAGTTCATTGTTGATGAAGAAGAAATTGAAATCATGGACAATTTTAACCTACTTGGATCAACTATCAATAAAGAAGCAACAAACAGTCAAGAAATCCGATGACGCATTGCTCTTGGCAGAATGACTAGGAAGGACTTAAACAAGATTTTCAAGAGCAGAGATGTCTCTCTCCATACAAAGATTCAACTGGTTCAAGCTATGGCATTTTCAATAACATCATATGGATGTGAAAGTTGGACAGTGAAAAAGATAAACAGAAAGAAAATTGATGCCTTTGAATTATGGTGCTGGCGGCGAATACTGTGTATACCATGGACTGCCTGAGGAACAAACCAGTCAGTACTAGAGGAGATCAAACCTAAGCTTTCCTTAGAAGCTCAGATGACAAGACTTCGACTTTCATACTTTGGACACATCATGCGAAGAGAGAGATCGTTAGAGAAAGACATCATGCTTGGCAAGGTAGAAGAAGGCCAGCAATGAGATGGATTGATACAATAACAGCAGCTACAGGTGCCAGTCTGTCAACAATGAGCCGCCTGACTAAAGACCGAACACAATTCAGGACAACTATCCAGAGGGTCGCCATGAATTGACACAGACTCGACGGCACTTAACAACAACAACAGTCTAGTATGGGAGTTACTATGGCCCGACAGACTGATCTGAAGTCACTGTCACTGAGAAGAGGCTTGAGCTTGTGTATAGTTCTTAGTTTCCGTTAGGCTGTCTTTTTTGTTCTCTTGACGTGGATCTGAAAGTTGAGTTATTGGTCAAACATGATTGAGGTATTTGACCTCATGATTGAGGTATTTGACCTCATCCTATAGTCTAGGATTTTTATGCACTCAGATGAGGAGAATAGTACATTCCTGTGATATGTAGTGCCTTTGATTTTTTTGAAGTTTATATTGAGGTTTTATTCTTTAAGCCATCTTGTCATTGCTTCAAGGCATGAGGTGATCTGTGTGTAGTCAGGTTGTTCAGTGTTTACTGGGGTAAAAAGCATTATGTCATCTGCATATATCCTGTATTGGATTTTGTGTGGTTTTATGATGTTACAGAGTGGCTGTAAATATATGTTGAAGAGCAGTGCTGAAAGGGCGGAGTCCTATGGAACACCCTGTTGCTGTGTAAACGCTCTCGATTGTTGACTACCGGATCTCACTTGTTGCTTTCGGTGTGATAGGTATGATGAGAACCAATTCATCACTGTTCCGTGTATTCCTATTTCCTGAAGCCTTTGGGGCTTGTTTACAAAGCCGCGGTAGCGGCTTCCGCCTGATATCAGAGCTGCGGCCCCATTGAATTCAATGGGGCTACGGCTCTGATATCGGGTGAAAGCCACTACCGTGACTTTATAAACAAGCCCCTTTGTATCAGGGTGGTATGATTGACAGAGTCAAAGGCTGCAGTAATGTTCCCTGTAAAATAGTTATCTCCAAGTTATAATGCCCTGTTCAATGTAATTTCAGTTTGTTCAATGTAAACTGCACTGATGCAGAATAGCGTGCTATATAAGAGAATGTAAATAAATAAATAAATAATGTTAATGAAGAATAGGATAAAACCTTGTCGTATGTATATGCCAGTTATTAGGGTGTCCATGAGTGAAGTAATTAGTGTTTCCATACTGTGATTAGGTTTGAAACCATACTGGTGTAGGTCTAGTGGAGCATGGTCATCTATGTGTTCTGTAGTTGTTGCTGGACTACTTTTTTGATCACTTTGTTTATAAATGGCAGGCTTGATATTGGCCGATAGGAGTTGGGGTCCTTGACATCAAGCTTCTTGCCTTTCAGAGTGTGTCTTATAGATGTTTGTTTGAGGTTTGAGGGTAGATATCCTTGTGTGAGTGATAACTGGGTGATCTTTAGCAGGTATGGTGTTAGACATTCTCTTGTTAGTTTGATCCATGTAGCTGGGCATGGATCGAGAGGAGATACAATAGCATTAATGTTGGTTCTGATGGATTCAAGTTGTTCTTCAGAGGGAATGTGGAAGGACTTCTATAGTTTTATGTTATTGTGTTGTGCCTGCTGTAAATCTGGTTGTGTGGGTTCTGAGGACAATGCGCTCTTGTATTATTTCGTTAGGTAGTCTGCCATGTCTTGAGAATTCGGGGAGTTAATGTTCTTTGGCTGTCTCGGTTCATTAATCAGCATGTTCACTATTTCAAATAGTTCTCTTGGTTTATTGAGTGACTTCATTATTAGGTTTGTATGGTATTCCTTCTTGCACCTGTTCATCATGTTATGATATATGGCTTGCATTTCATTATATTTGATTTGGTGTTCCTGGTCTTTAGTTTAGCGCCATTGTTTCTCTAGTTTTTGTAGTTGTTTCTTTTGGTCATTGATTTCACTTGAGAACCTTGGAGCATTGTGTTTTCTTCTTTCATAGACTACTCTGTTTGGGGATGCTGCTGCATTATTGAGTGTATGGTTCCAATTATTGATGGTTGAGTCGAGATCTGGTGTATTCTGTTCAAACACAGGTAGTGCTTGTTTTAGAAATTTCTCCTTGTTGAAGATTCTGAATCTCCTTCTTTCCTTCGGGATTCCATCTGGTGTTTTTTTTCTCACGGGTACATTAATGATGAAATTGAGCATTTTATGGTCTGACTAAGGGATTGGCATGGTGGTTAGGCTTGTTAATAGCTTTTTGATCAGTGTACAGATTAGGTACAAATATAAGGTCCAGTGTTCTCCCTTTCTTGTGTGTTGGGGTATTCACTGTCTGAGTGTAGTGTAGGTCCTTCATTGCATCTGTGAATGTGGTTGCATTGTTTTGAGATAATGAGAGGAAGCTTGGGTCTCCTAACACAAGGAGAGGTTTGTTCAATGTCAAGTGAGTGCACACTGCCTCTAAGATGGCTGATAATTTCTCCTCATCAGAGCTTGGTGCCCTGTATATGAGGCAAATTGCTAGGTTCCTATTTGAGATTGTTATCATATTGCTTCCTTTTGATTGGTAAGAGGAGGTTGTAGTGAATTTCAGATGTGTTTTTGCAATGATGAGGACTCCACCGCCTCTTTGTGAAAGCCTTCTGCAATTATGTATAGTTTATACTTGGGAGGTCATTTGGTTTATCTGAGTCCAAGAGCCATATTTCAGTGATGCGCATTAAATCTAAGTTTTGGTCCTTTATGTAGTCCAGTATAGAGTGGAATTTGTTCTGAATGGAGCGATCATTAATTAATGCACCTGCAGGGATCATCACACGTTCTTACTTGCTCCATATGGCAAATATGAGAGACACTTGTCCAGTTGTTATATGCACATGTGTCAGGAAGATTGTATGGTGGTTAGAAAAGCTGGGGCAGCTGCCACAGCCAAATAGCTGGTATTGGAATTTCCCTATGGCATAGCTACTGTTTTTCACACACACTACTACTGCATTTGTGTGGTCACATCAGGTACATCAGAGCAGCAAGGCCATACTGCACTCTCATCTATTGCCATCCATCCTTTAGCCCATCCATCAGCATATGCCCGTTATGTACAGTCATGTATTCTCCTACCAGCTGCTGTACCATGGCTCACACAGGAACAGTCTAATCATTTGGATGTATCACTCACACCTCTCCTGTGAATGATCTGAACGTCAGCACTCCTGCTCAGCCATCCTTTTGATGCCAACCACATATACTAAGTATCACTGACTATACAAGTAGCGGTATTAAATATTTGTATTAATTTAAGCACTGAAGTTTAAATTCAATTGCAGACTATCACAGATTAATATTACCCTTAATGGGATTGATTCCATATAGGGCACACAGAGAGTTACATGCTTGAAGTTAGCAATAGTCCCTATTCTGAAGGACCTACATGTATGAATAGGCACTTATGTGAGCACTTTGGCTGGTTGCTATTCTGTCAGTGTGTACATAAGTCCCATCACATGTATGTTCGGTTGGGGTGTGTATGGGGATGGAGCCTGGGTAGAGCATAGGTGGGACCTACATCTACACATATAAGTTATACAATGCTAATGCCCATCATGGCACTGATCTAGGTATCGGCAGTCATGCTTACTGGTATGCAGGTGTAACTGCTACAACTACACTCAGGTGCACCCGTATGCCCCTATTCTATAAAGCAAAGCCTGTGAATGCTTTACATCATGGGAGTATGTTTACTAAGGACCATTAAGGGTGCAAAGGTTCTGTCTGCATGCGTTATCTGTGCCCGGTAGTGGTTACTGTGCGGAAAGTGCTCATAACATGGGCTTAATAGTAGGTAACATGTTACCGGCTGGTAAGTTGCAAAGGGGTGTTCACTGGGTGGAGCATAGGTAGAGACAGCATTTGTGCCCTTAACATGGGTTCTTTTATCGTGCATTACAGGCGCAGCTGCCAGGAACCTTAATGCCAGCTAAAAGCTTGTGTTAAGGGCTCATTTTGTAGACAGAGAACTGTTCTTGGCCATTAAACATCACACAGGGAGCCCATTCAATAATAAGCAGTGTGCAGCAACAAGACTGGAGGCCTTAAATTAGTGATAGTAGTGCTCTACTGGCAGTCACTCTAAATATGATTCACTGTAAGCAAACCCCTCAAGAACTAACAAATCCTCAAAATTGTATATCTTTTTGTCGTAGCGTGCCGAGGCCCACACGTCTACTGGCAGTCACAGCATGGTGTCCTTTTAATAAAGGGCACGCTGTTGTTGGTGCCAAAGTGTCAAAGGTGGTGCCATGTAAGTGACTGAGTGGGACCGGTTAGTCCACTAGGTAGAAAAGGCAGCTCCCTAAATCTATGCAATGTCTGTTGCGACTCTGCTGTGACAACGGTAGCACACATACATACCGCCGTTGTCACAAAGGAGCCGTTCCACCACCACTGCCACCATGCAGCCATGTTAGCAGTGTGTGGGGGTGGTAGCAGTTTCTGCCTATGCAGAAGATATCTTAGTCCCTGCCCTGTGTGTCAGGTGCAATGCTGCTGTGTCTAAGATCAGGGACATAGCAAGCATGTCACTGGCAGGTAAAGTGGAGTTCATGGTGATTCCACCTTTCCATGGTAGTGAGGCTTAAGGCAGCAACCCGCATGCTCATGGCATGCCACTCCTGTCCATCTCCAACACTTCCTTTCAGAGGGGGGGCAGGAGTGGCATGCTGTTACTAGCCTCATGTGCACCACTGCTTGAAGGCCGCCCACAGCACTGAACATAAGAACATAAGATATGCTATACTGGGTCAGACCAAGGTCCATCAAGCCCAGTATCCTGCTTCCAACAGTGGCCAATCTAGGTCATAAGTACCCAGCAGTTTCCCCAAAAGACACAGGTTCCTCAATGCTTGTATTGGCTCAAGCAGTGATATCCCGTGCCACACTTGTAGGGAGGGAGGGATAGGCTGACATGCTATACACCATGATTGGTAGATCTAGGCACCCGCCTATTTCACCTAGTGGATGCACTGGCCCTGGGTACTGTGAGCCATGGGCAGCTGAGTTAGGACTGACCATACATTTCCCTATGAGAGACAACAGGGTGAGAGAATGCACAGGCAAGCACAACTAATGGTACCTATACACAGCACACATGAGGCACCTGTAACACCCAGAGACTGGGAAGTGTTGTCTGCCAACTGCTATCGCCTTCATGCCCTGATCGTGCATATAGTGTCTCCTGGCTATATCATCAGTCCCAAAGTGGTGCATGGGTTACTTCTGTCCACCCATGACCCCTACATCCTGCAGTAATCAGCAGTGTCACAGCACTTTGACAGGGGAGGGTTGGATCAGGTTGCCCCTCACATGCACATATTGAGTGGGTATGTGCATGTGGGGGGGGGGGGGGGAGGGAAAATATGCCAGTGAAGCTAGAAGATTCCTCCGCCTTCTATTTCCTTGGCCCCCGTCTCTGGAACTCGCTCCCCCCAGACCTCCGCCTAGAGCCCTCCTTCAAAACTTTCAAAGCAAACCTAAAAACCCACCTCTTCTGTCTAGCTTTTGACCTTCCCCCACCCCCTCCCCTGTTTCTCCACCCCCCGGTGATGCCCACTAACCTATCTTTCTCCTGCTGTTTCTCCTATCTTTCTCTCTATAGTCTCTATCCTATTCTCTCCTATCCTATAATATAATGGCGTTCCCTTCCTTTTCTAGCAGCCTTTTTGATGTACTTTGTAAACCGCTCAGATGCTGTTGTGATGGGCGGTATATTAAGCAACCCCATAAACAATAAACAATATGATAACACCCCATCTCAGAGGAAAAACAGTCTCACTGCTTTCTCAGTTGCCAAATGATAATTGGGGCCTGTATATGAACCAGTAACCCTTTCATGAATAAGCACTTATTTAGGTACCACATCCATTTGAGCCACCTGGGAGACCAAACTACCCTGTATGGCCTGTCAACCATGAGATTATTCTAGGACTGGCCCACAAGCACACTCCATGAAATGGTTATGTTGGTCACTCTGCTAGGTCACCCAGGGTCTTGCATGTGTGTATTCATGTATCATGCCCTGCACATCTGGCAGGACAGATCCCATATGCAAGACAGGAATGTCAGTTTTATCAGCAGCATATCAATGCAGTTCTATACAGAGACCTAACAAGATGTCCTTCTCGCACAGCAGCCTCACATACCTTGTAAGACAAGTATGGCAAAGAGCCTGCAGTGAGCCACACAGACGTAGACATACCCCAGCTCATGCCCTCATGCATCCTGACAATGACCACTTATGCACACATGAATTGATGCACCCACACTGCTACATGGCTGCTCTGTGGCTACAAACCCATGGCCACTGTGTGCGAAAGAGAAAGGTTATGGGTTTAAAACCAGCCTATAGATAAGGAATGATAAGTCCAGGTATGTTAACTTTATCCTACATTTCCAGATTTGTATCAGCACGTGCAACCCTCCCTATCTGGTTCAGCATGAGTCCTCGCATTCTGCCACCAAACTAAAAAGCTGCAACAACACTGGCTAGATGGCAGAACATGCTATTAATGCCCACACACTGTTTAGGCTTTACAGTGGATGTATGCAGGTGTTACTAGTGTGCACACACACAACACGGATATTCACAATGTCCAAGCATTAAAGGAAGCTTAAGGGCCAAGTAAGAATGCCAACTGACACCTATTTTGGATAGTGGGGTCATATATGTGTGTGTGTGTGTCTAGAGGACTGTGAGCTGTGCCTGGAGGTGAATGTTGGGGTGGAAGTGGGAGGGAACAGTCCCTTACATGTTTTGAATGTGCCCTTGGTAGGTGGCATAGCCGGCCAGAGGCTCTGTTCAGATGCACAGAAGCTCTGAGGGCCTACTCAGTCTATGTATGTTTCACATCAGAGGCTTTGCATGACTGCCTCACCCACTCTCCATGGGCACCAAGTAGCATATAGGTGCTCAAATTGTGAGGTGCATCCTGGGAAATAAAGGGGCTAACCAATACCGGCACACCTAGCCCACTTTGCAGCCATAGTGGTGACCCTGATCACTGGAGCGTTGCACAGTACTTGCATGTCTTGTATAATGAAGGAGCAAGTGTGCATGCCCCCCCCCGGAGAGGGCAGGATGGTCTGAGATGGGCATGGGTCATGAATGAGGTCTGAGTTTGGTGTATGTACAAAAGTACTTATTTTGTAGTGTACAGCAGGTCACAAAGGAATGCAAGCCCTGCACATGTGCTGACTCAGGGATTAGTGCCACAGTGCAGCCCAGCAGACCTCTGTGTGTGAATGTTATTTGGCTTAGAAGCTACAGTGGAGATTACGGCATCTTGCCCTCACATATGGTTTGGCCTTTGGATAGGAGATTGATACAACTGTTTTGTGTCTGTTATGCAATGCATTACTGAGTGTCTAGTGCAGTCCGTACTGCATGTGTACCGCTGCAGGCAGGCCCTAGGTATGGTTTACAGCTGTCTCAGAATGTGCCTGCAATGTTCTTTCAAGTCCTGGGTTTAGGCCATTACAGGCAGGAACCTGTCATCTGGCTTTTTCTAGAGAGCTCTGTAGCAAAAAGCATGGAGGTATAACTGAATGGTTAAAGCACTGGTTCTTTAAGGAACAAACCAGGCTTCAAATCCCACGTGTGCCCTTGGGGAAGTCATTTCACCTTCCATTGTCTCAGAAGAAAGGCCTGGCACTCTACTGCTGGGTAGCCAGGAGTCGGCATTAACTTGAGGGCATACTTTATTATTAGTCTGTTTTTATGTATTAGGATTGCACATTGGGTCTGCAAGCATGCACACTGCAATCATACCCATCTGACAGCAAGACTTTATTGGCTTTTCTGTAGCACACTGCAAAGGGTCATACAACTTCACCCTGAAGATGCATGACACATGAGTTGTACAGGACCGGAAACTTTTGGAATAGCTGTGAATGAACATCTTTTGCTCCATTACATATATGCAGTACATGCAGGCACAGCTCGCTCCTTTGTTGGCCACCTGCACAAATCATTACAGGTCCTTACTTGCTCCATGTGGGCAATGTGGGAGACACATCAGTTCAGAGACATGAATGGATGCCAGGTGTGTGACACCTTGTTCCACCAGACAGTATGAGTGTAGACCTTATCTGTACAACAGCACTTTGCATTTGCTGCAGCTTCTACAGATGTGTGGCTGTTCTGTCCTTGGATCTTATCCTCCTTACTTGGCCAGTCGTTATATGCTGTCATGCTGCCGCCCCAGAGGCCAAGGTTGGTATGGGCAGGTCAGATGGACATGAGAGTTTTTTTATATATTTTGAATTTGGTCCTTCTGTAAGAGGTCTTGGTAATGTTCCCAGGACCTACCGGGGCCAAAGTTCAAGAGAACACACTAGCCAGAATGTAGGGAAAATAAGGCTTTATTTCCCTTTAAGCACAATGGTTCAAGTTATGGGAGACTACTTCAACAAACTGAAAGAAACCTTGCTTCAGGCAACAAAAAGAAAATATATTCACACTTGCTTTGTTTAACTGTTGCTTCACAGTACTTGGCATAAACAAACTTTACAGGCATTCGCTACTGTTCACTGTTTTATGTTTCATGCACAGACCTTAGGCTACCTGCCTGACAGTAGCTACAGTCCATCGGGGTTTCAGGTGGGTCTTCGTTGAATTCCACCTGCATGGGCTGAGTATCAGACAGCTGTGAATCAGTGTCAGTAAACTCTTGAGGAGTGTACTGAGGTTTCTCATATAACACATTTACTAGCTTCCAATGTTCAGCATTCAAGTCAGGGCAGCGCCCATGTGAGTGTTTGTTATGGCAGTTACTTCCCCTTGCAGGCTGCCTTATGTTATACAGTCTTTTTACCAAGGGCTTGTGCTTGGTTTCACAAACAGTTTGATAGGGAGGATATACTCCAGTATCTTGTGTTTCCTGTCTTCTTAACTTATATTGCTTATCAGAATAAAAAGGTATTTTACCTTGTTTAGTTGAGTCCCATGGCCTGGTCCTGCTGTAGTTCAGCGTGTCTTGAGCAGTAGGCTTTTCACACTCCAGCTGGCCTTCATGCAGAGTCACCACTCTCTCACATTCACACCTTTTACCATTTGAATAAGGAATATTACCATTTGCAGCAAAGACTTCATCCTGGCTCAGATAATGCTTACTGTGTCTTGCATTTACTGCTGCCGGTTCTTCACACCAAACTCTGGGGTTTATTTCTCCCCTTGTGCCTTTCTTTCCAGTACCTCTCAACCAAGGACTCCTGGAACTCTGTGGCCTCGGATTCACTATGCCCTCCTGCCAGGAACTCCTTCCTCTCTGGTGCTCTGGACACTCCTTATGGTGCTCTCCTCCTTGGTTCCTTTCCAGAAGCTCTCTGTGGTGTGACTCTCCGTGGTCTGCTTTTCCTTGATAAGCCTCTTCTTGATATGCCTCCTTTTGGTAGGCCTTCCTTGGTATGCCTCTCCTTGGTCTCTCTCTCCCTGGTCTCTTTTTAACTTGTCCTAGTTCCTCATTTTCAAGCTCCCAGCCTTTCTTCAGGGGAACTCCCCCTTTTCTCCATTGGCTGTTAGGTTGCATTACCTCATCAGCTCTGAGGTGCAGTTCTCTGGGCCTTGGAAGGTCACTCCTGCTCCCTCTATTGGGCTCCTCATAATATTGCAGCTGATGATAAAATCTTTTTTCAGGATTTAAAACCCTTTTTCCTCCCTGAATAGGCTCTGCGGTACCACAATGCATATGGGTCAGGGAGATTATACAGTGCTGAGACAGCTGTGACACCCAAATAGATAGTAATAAGACCTTCCCTTTGGCACAGTAACTATTTTTCCCATACACTACAATTGAGCTTAACTGCATTTGTGCGGTCATATCGAGTACATTGGGGCAGCAAGGCCATACAGCACTCTCATCTACCCCATCCATCCTTCAGCCCATCATCAGCATATGTCCATCATGTTCACTCATGTATTCTCCTGCCAGCTGCTACACCATGGCCCATGCGGTAAAATTTTACTCATTAGAATGTATCACTCACACCTCTGCTGCAGCTGATGTGTACGTCACCACTCCTGCCAGTCATTCTTTTGATACCCACATTGTGGCCATGCTGACACCTCCAGGGCATACTTCTACCCAATCCTATGCCACCCACTGATATCACAGCAGGTTACATGAGCACCCGTCACCCTTCACTGATATAGTCAAACTGCCTCCCACATTATCCTCACACTCACTGTCTTAACACGTAAGGGACATATGGATGTGACATGTGACATGCCCATCAGCTATTACCTTTGCTCTCATCCAGCAACTCAAATGTGACTGGCAGATAGTCTCCCTTATCCTGCGTTAAGGCAACTGGCCTTATCGGGTATTAAGGTGCACGCTTGACACCCTTACTGCCCGATGTCCTGTTACCACCCTATAACCAGTCGCTAGCATCCTTACCTCCGGAACGCCTACTCCCTGCCCTGTCCTTTAATGCAAATTGGAGTCCTTAACGCTGCCATTTTGCACTCACAAATGGTGCATCCTTAAGTCTTTAGTAAATATATCCCATAGAAGAGGCCCCAAATACTGTATGTGGATGGAAAAGTACTTTGCCTGTTCATGAGATTATAGAATTACCTTCTATCTATATGAATTTGCAGAAATTGTTATATCCAAACCAATAAGCTTCATAGTCATAGCAATTCAAAAATATATAGGGCCCGATTCTGGGACGTGGGTTGCGAGGCTTCACGTCCCAGTAGGACATGCAGCCCCACAAGACATCCAGGTCTGATTCTCCTTCTGACCCTCCTTGTACATACTGTGCATCAGGATAGGGAGGGCCGGCGGGGGTGGGAGGGAGCGGAGCAGGGGCAGAGCAGAAGCAGGCCAGTCTGTCAGGATGTACAGGGCCGATTCAGATCACGGTCCTGCTGGGTCCTTGGAGACACACTGCTTATGAGATGGAATAAGCAGTGAGAACCCAGCGATCGGGCCTGGGAATCCCCCCCCCCCCCGGGACTGGGACAAGGTGCAGGAGGGTCCCCGCCACCTGATCCAGCCCACAGTAGGCCAGCCTTGGGTCGGGTGGCAGGGAAAAGGGGGGCTGAGGATGCCAGAGTCATGGGCACCTGCGGGAAGGATGTCCCTGCAGGTGGCAGGGGCACGCCAGGTTGTCCTTGGGCCCGATTCTGGCTACCATAGGAACATTTTATTCCCGTGGTCCAGAATCGGGTCTAAATAGGCTCATCTTGCTTGGGGCCATCCAGATGGCCCGGACATGCCCCTACCGGAATTGGGCTCCACGAGGGTTATTTTAGTAGCCTTAGTCACAACTTGCATGCGTAAATACCAGCCCTTATACGTGGAAATGGCATCCATGTGTAAATGGTGATTTTAGAATGGGCTCAGTTTACACATGGATGTCCTTACTACAAGGGGGCGCGTTGGAGGCATGGCAAGGGCAGGTCAAAAACTACACATGTATTCCACATTTCATATGGGGACTAAACATGTATGATCAAAAATGTCCATGTTATGATTTACACCTGCTCCCTGGCACATGTAGGTTTTCAAAAAGTGCTGGTATTGGCCAACCCTATACTAGGGAATTATCCTCCTTAATCCCCTGTTGTTTATTTCCTCCTCTATTTGAAATTAGAAAAAGATAGCGGCATCTGTAGTTAATAGCTGGCATTTACATGTGTAGGCTTGCAAAAAGGCAAACATATACGTGTGCCCCACCTACACATGGAAGTCGCAAAATATTGATCTGCCTATGGAAGTGCATGTAGCCATGTTTCCTCTGTTGTTTTTGCCACATCTAGGCTTGTAAAATTTTTATTTTTTTTTAATTTAACATTTCTTATATACCACCTTTCATGATATCTTTCGCTGTACGTGGACGCATCTTTGCGGCACCCCTGCATGTCCTTTGTGGTATTTTAGAAATGGCTCCATATATAGCAGAGTCTTTTCTAAAATACTCCTGGAACTCTAAATGTGGCATCCTTGATGTCTCCATTGCAATCTTGTCTTTTCAAAGATGCATGGTATGGTAACACACCTTCAATACCGCAGAATATAGCCCGGAAGCCTGTTTGCTCATCTGCCGTTGGTGGGAGATGTACTTTGCAAGTGCATAAAAACAACAGAACTGCTGCCTTCAGCTAACAGCTATCGCTGTTTCCCTTAGGTCAGATTCCTTCCGGTTCTGTTTGTGGCCTGGACTCAATTCTCAAAATGATGGTTCTAAAGGTCAGACGTTATTTGTGTCCTGGTGAAACCTGATACAGAAATACTGATATGTCCGTGCTTCATGTGTCAAAGACCTGCAGCCCTCGCCACGAGAGACCTAGCTGCCTCTGATGGACCTCTTTCTTCTTTCGCTCTGTTTACTGCTTCCAGAAACTTTTTTTTAAAATGTATATTAGGAAATTCCTTGTGACTCCATGAGACTTAACACTGTTTTTCTTTTCAAATCTGTAATTTCCAGAGGTGTGAAGCAGTAGTGCTTGACAATGGAATGGTTCAGAGATCCACTTATTGCTTGACTTATGTCAGGATATTTGTTGCCCCTTATACCAGGGGCTGATTCTTTGGCTCAACTGTATTTTGTCCTTAGTAACATGCTTTTATATCACAACCCAAAAGGGTCAAAAATCACTCCACCAGCATAGACAAAATCACATCGGGTGCACAAACATGGAAAGGAACATATGTGTGTATATATATATAAACTTGGAAGGAGAAAAGAGCCTCAGAATCCAATGAGGTGGGAGAGCTGCATACACTATACATGCTCAAACCCAAACCTCTTAACATCAACGGCTCAGAAAAACTCCTTCCATCTTTTCCAATTCATACATCCACACTTTCAATTGTTTACTTTCTTCTCAATTCTAATATTCTAATATTCAAATATTCTCCTGCAGTCTCTCAAAGCATGTCATAACTCAGATATAAAAGTTCAATAAACAACAAACAACATGTCGTGCACATAACGCCTTTCAATCAAAAAACACACTTATCTTCTCATATGGGCTTGCTGACGCCACCCACCAGCCGTCCAGGCATTTCGCAAAGCCTGAAACATTTGAGACTGCTGGGGTCTGTGTGGTCCTTTCAGCCCCAGATGTTAATCTGAGCCCGGAGCAGCACATCCCACCGATGGAACCTGGTTCGCCAGCTGGTGTTGAATCATCTCAGCACTCTCTTCCTTCGTTTGGAGTCGTGGAAGTGGGATTGCTATCGGTGAAGCAGACGAGTCCAGGAGTGCAGGCGACTTTATCCAGTGGTGCTGGGGAGTCTCCAGCCGCCGTGACCAGTGATAGTTCGGGTGTCATGATGTCAGGAGTGGCTCCAGGGTCTGACAGTTTTGCAGTGTTGTGGCTGGAGGTGAACTCCCATTCTCCGGTGAGTGCTTGCACCCTGGTGAAGCCACCAGTGGTGACTTTGGATGCAATGTGGGCAGCAATTGTTTTGTTGGAGAAATTGTTATCTAATCGTTTGAATGGTGTAGAAGGAGCAACACAGGACCTGCAGTCTAAACGTTTGTTGGATGATCAAGCATGTGTCAATACAAACGCTTTGGTTGACTCTGTTTACTCAGGTGCAGTCATTGAAAATGCAGAATTTGTCTTTTATTCTAGATAGCTCTGCTCTACCTGCTAAAGTTAAGAAGTTGGAAAATTTCTCTAAGAGACTCAATTTATGTTTTGTGAATTTTCCTAAATCTGGTACTGTCTCCCCGGTTGACCTTTTTAAAAAATATCTGTTGGAGGTTTTGGAGATGTCTGAGAATGCTTTGCCTCCTGCTTCTAAAGTATATTACCTTCCATCTAAGAAAAGAGTTACGAGTTCTGTTGCAGGAGAAGAGTTGGAAGCAGCTTCAATGGACACCTTGAACCTGTCTCAGGTTTTGGGGGAGTCATTAAGTGAGACAGTGCAGAGGGCTACTCTTTTGGTCACCTATGTGCTTGAGCCTGACCGTGCTTGGACTTTGCGGCTTTACTATAGGAACGCCCAAAAGCTTTTTTTGGGGCAAAAAGTTTGGATTTTTCCAGATATTTCTTAAACTACAGAATTAGAGAGGCGTCAGTTTCCTTAAGGTTTTCTTTTTAACTTTGTTTTCCTTGTAAATGCTTAATTAAATCCTCTTCTTTGAGGTTTGCTTTTTATGATTCAAAGCAATTACGTTCCTTTTTAGATGCTCAAAAGGTACCAGATTCAGTTGTTGTAACAGTTGCGCTGTCTTAAGATCGGCTCTATCTGAGATACTGTTTTGGGGTTAGGGTCATGTGACATGCCTATGCTTCTGTATTTCATTTCCTGCTTTACGTTTATGATGCTATCAAGCCTTTTTTTCTGGATTCCCCGGTCCTATTGAGGGCTATTAGTGTCTAGCATAATTTGTTTGTTTCCTATTCCCTTTTTGGGTATTTTTTTTTTTTTAGTAATTGCTGTATTGATATTTGTACTAGTCTGTTTCTTTCAATTTATTGTATATTGCTTGATGTAATTGTTTATTGAAAATGAGAAATAAAAATAAAAACCAAAGAAACCTGAAATGGAAGAAATGTCTTTTTTGCCTGCTGTTTCTCACAGTATTCTCAACGCAGTTCAAGCTGTGCATTCCTTGAAGAAGCATATAGCGAAATGGCTGGACAGCAGGTGGGCGGCGTCAGCAAGCCCGTATGAAAAGATAAGTGTGTTTTTCGATTGAAGGGTGTTATGTGCACGACATGTTGTTTGTTGTTTCTTGAACTTTTATATCTGAGTTATGATGTGCTTTGAGAGACTGCAGGAGAACATACAAGAATTGAGAAGAAAGTAAACAACTGAAAGTGTGGATGTATGAATTGGAAAAGAGGGAAGGAGTTTTTCTGAGCTGTTGATGTTAAGATACTGGAAATGGGCTGATATTTATGTTTATTTATTTATGTTTATGTTTATTTAAAATTTGATATACCGCCCATACCAAAGAAGGCGTCTGGGTGGTTTACAATTAAAATTACATGGCTGCGGGAAAAAGAAAAGGAACGCCATCATTAAAAACAGTAAAGAGGGAAAAGGACAGAAACAAATAAACAAAGACATGACTACAAGGGTGGGTCAGGAGGAGAACAAGAGAGACAGACAAACAGAAGGGCAGACTATGGGGGAATGTTGAATGCCATGGTGAATAGGTGGGTTTTTAATTTTGCTTTGAAATGCTGGAAAGATGTTTCAATGCGGAGGGAAAGAGGGAGGGAATTCCAAAGTCGGGGACCCAGGAAGTAGAAAGCAGAGGAACGGGTGGATTCCAAGTGGGCTTGTGCAGGGGGGGGGAAGAAACACACGATTGAGATGAATGGAACGGAGGGAACGGTAAGGAGTGTGAAAGTGAATCTGGTCTGCAAGATAGAGGGGAACACCTGTGAAGAGAGCCCTGTGAACAAAAATTAGGATTTTGTAGTGAATGCAAGAAGGTACCGGTAACCAGTGTTGTTGTAGGAGGAGAGGAGTGACATGATCGAACCGGGAGGCGTGAGTTAAGAGGCGGACTGCGGTATTCTGAACACGTTGGATGCGAACAATTTGAGACTTTGGGAGACCTGCCAGGACGATGTTGCAATAATCAAGCTTGGATATAACTAAGGAAAGTAACAGCGTGGCCAAGGCAGAAGGAGAAAGGAAAGGGCGGACAGCTCGTAGTTGTTTAAGTGAGAAAAAAGACCGCTGAACTACTGAGGAGATGTGCTCTCGAAAGGACAGAGAGGAATCAAGAACCACACCGAGATAACGAAAAGAAGAAACCAGAGGAACAGATTGGGAGGAAAAGATTGGAGCACAGGTGGGTGGGGAGCTTCCTAGTGTAATCCACATGGCGAATGACTTAGAAGGGTTAACGTGAAGATAGTTAGAAGAGAACCAAGAGGCAACAGCAGAGAGACAGTGATTGAGAGGTGAGATGTCTGGATTAAGAGAGTCAGTATGAAGTATGTAGAGAAGATTGTCTGCATAGTAGTATGCGGAAATAGCGAACTGCTGAACAAGAAGTGCAAGGGGGGCCAAAAAGACGTTGAAAAGAAGTGGTGCAAGGACAGAACCCTGGGGCACACCACAAGAGAGAGGGGTTGGGGCAGAAGTAGAGGACCCCGATACAACAGTGAAAGAACGGTTGTAGAGAAAAGAGTGAAACCATTGAAGAACTGCACCAGAAACACCAGCGTCGTGAAGCCGTGCAAGAAGAGTGCGATGATCTACCAAGTCAAAAGCTGCAGAGGGATCAAGGGAAACAAGTCTGTGATTGTGCGCGTGGGGTTAGGGGGACTGGAAATGGGCTGATGCAGGAGTTTATTTTATTTATATTCTCTTATATACCATGCTATTCTGCATCAGTGTGGTTTACATCGAACAAACTGAAATTACATTGAACAGGGCATTATAACTTGGAGAAAACTATTTTACAGGGAACATGGGCTATGGAGGGTTAAGTGGCTTGCCCAAGACCACAAGGAGCACCTGTGGGACTAGAAACCCCAGTCCTTCTGGCCGAAGGTTACTGTCCTCTAGTGGGATTTGAACCCCTGACCTTCTGGCTTGAAGTACCTTGCCCCAACCACTAGGCCACTCCTCCACTCCAAAAGTATTCATTTCTTTTTCAGGTGTGTCAGCAAACGTGGATGATTTCAATATTTCTTTTCACAGATGATGATTTAGTGTTACAATCTTGATACACCTTGATCAATGAAGTATTATGAAATGAAATAATTTAAAGGGAAGTAGATGAGGGTTAAAAATGAGTTATGGAGGGAGATGTTGTCAAGAAAATGTAGGAAGGGTTATTCAGTGGCGGAGGCTAATGCGGTTTCAGTGACTAGCCGTCAATGCTGAAATTTAAACCTGGATATTCAATGCTGAGGTTATATCTGTGTGTTAGTGTGTTAGTGTAGCTGGGTTTAAAAAAGGTTTGGACAAGTTCCTGGAGGAAAGGTCCATAAACCATTATTAAGAAGGGACCCAGGATATCAATGCTTGAACCTGTGTCCCTTGGGGAAACTGCTAGGTACGTATGACCTAGATTGGCCACTGTTGGAAACAGAATACTGGGCTTGATGGACCTTGGTCTGACCCAGTATGGCATATCTTATGTTCTTATGTTCTTATCTGGGCCCTGGCATTGAATATCTCGGTTGCCCAGATCACCAGGAAACTAACCGGGTGGCAGTGATATTAGACCTCTGCCTGGTTAGCTTCCGTGGCAAATGTTAGAGCAGCCTTTGCTACGCCTTACTTTTGCTGCTTAGCCGTAACAGGACAGCAGTTCAGTATTACTGTTGCACGGTTATGGCCGGGTGCGACCCCCAGAACCCCCGAATGTTAAACAGTTAGCATCAGAGCATGCAGCGGCAGGGCTTGGGGAAATTCAGCGGCACTATTGCGGATAAGGGGATTAACATGGTCCCTTGTATATCGGGCCCGTAGCAGTGGGTACACCCTTAAACCAAGGCATGGGGAGGGATGACATGCACAGAGTGGCGGATGCACCTACTTTTGCCTCCTTGCTGGGCAGACTAGATGGACCATGCTGGTTTTTATCTGCCGTCATATACTATGTTACTATGTAAGACAAAACTTAGAGGATGAAGAGAAAAGAGAAAGGGGAAAAAAAGGCAACCTAATAGTTAAACGTTTACACGTACCCTAATATTAAATGTAACCTTCCAATTGTGATGTGACGTGACCACCTTGCTTGAAGGAAAAGGTGGCATACAAATCTGTCAAAATAAATAAATTCTAATGAAGCAGAAAGTGGCAGCATGTAAAGCCATTACTGCGCTTTTAACCGGGCTCCTTATTAAATGCCAGGACAATGTAATATGTTTTGAGGATTTTCTTGAATTATAGAAACATAGAAATATTATGACAGAAAAAGACCCCATGGCCTATCTAGTCTGTCCTTCCATATCAACAACTACAACAGTCCCTTTTTTATCTTTAGAGATCCTCTGTGTTGGTCCCATGCTTTTTTGAATTCAGTTACTGTCCTCATCTCTACCACCTCCACTGGGAGACTATTCCACGGATTCACCACTCTTTCCATAAAGAAATATTTCCGCATATCACTCCTGAATCTATCTCCCTTCACCCTCATCCCCCATGTCCCCTCGTAGCAGAACTTGCTTTCAATTGAAAGAGGCTCTCCCCCTGAACATTTATGCCACGGAGGTATTTAAACATCTCAATCATATCACCTCTATCCCACATTTCCTCTAAGGTGTACATATTAAGATCCTTAAGTCTGTCCTCATATGCTTTATAATGAAGACCACTAACCATTTTAGTAGCCACCCTCTGCACCGACTCCATCCTGTTCACATCCTTTTGAAGGTGCGGTCTCCAGAATTGCACACTATACTCCAAATGAGGTCATACCAAAGACTTATACAGAGGCATTATCACCTCCTTTTTCCTGCTAGCCATTCCTCTCCGTATGCACCCAAGCATCCTTCTAGCTTTTGCCGTTGCCTTTTCTACCTGTTTAGCTACTTTAAGATCATCAGACACAACCACGCCTAGGTCCCGCTCTTCTTTAGTGGACAAAAGTACTTCACCCCCTATACTATATTGCTCCCTTGGATTGCTGCAGCCCAAATGCATGACCTTACATTTTTTAACATTAAATCCCAGCTGCCAAATTCTAGACCATTCTTCAAGCTTAGCTAGATCCCTCCTCATGTTATCTACAACTTCCTGGGTGTCTACTCTATTGCAGAATTTGGTATCATCCGCAAAGAGGCAAACTTTACCTGACAGCCCTTCCGCTATATCACTAACAAAGATGTTAAAAAGAATTGGACCAAGAACAGATCCCTGGGGCACACCACTGGTAACATCCTTCTCCTCAGAGTGAGCTCCATTTACCTGTACTCTTTGTCGCCTCCCACCCAACCAATTTCTAACCCAAGCAGTAACTTTAGGATCCATCCCTAGGGTGCTCAGTTTGTTTATAAATCGCCTGTGAGGAATGGTGTTGAAGGCTTTACTGAAATCTAAATACACCACATCTAGGGCTCTCCCTCGGACCAACTCCCTGGTCACCCGGTCAAAGAAATCAATCAGATTTGTCTGACAAGACCTGCCTCTGGTGAATTCATGCTGCCTCGGATTCTGCTGGACTCCAGAAACCTCACTATTTTCTCTTTCAGCAGCGTTTCCAATAATTTATTTGAAGGAGAGTCCGAAGACTAAGTAATCAGCAAAAGCTTGAGTGGTAATTCTATAAAGGGCTTGTGGAAAGTTATGCACTGGAAACACGCAGAAGTCCCTATTCTCAAGGACTTACATATATGAATGAGCACGTACAGGCACGTTGTAGGCAGATGCTGTTCTGTAGGTTGCGTGTAAACCCCATCACACATACTTTTGGTTAGGATGTGCACAGGGTTAGAGCTTGGGCAGAGTATAGATGGGGCCTAAATTTACACACGTAACTTATAAAATATGATAACTTACATGCATATTCTCTAAATTGTAGTCCTGCTGGAATTCTGCACGCAATAATTCAAGATAATTAATTTAAAATACAATATAGAAAAAAATCACAAAAAAATATAATTCAAAATTTTATATTTTTTTGTGATTTTTTTCTGTATTGTATTTTAAATTAATTATCTTGAATTATTGTGTGCAGAATTCCAGCAGGAGTAAAATCTAGGTGTGGAGATTTATACCTGCTCTAGAGCAGACATAACTGCTGTGACTTGATTAGGACATGTCAGTATGCCCCTATTCATATGCTCATGTGTTATCTGCACGGGAATTTACAGAATTACCCTCTGGATGTTACATATAGAGCACTTTGGCCATATTGCATTTCACAGAGTATGGTGAAGCCCTGCATGTTCCAGTAACTGTGTCTCACAGAGTGTCTCTCTAGAGAGAGTGTGTTATGTGAAGCAGTGTGTGGAAACAGCTGTATAGTGGAGCTGAGAGAGAGAAAGCATTTCTATAGTAAAATGGCAGTGTTGAGAATGCTAAACTCCGGGTGAAGTCCTGAGCTTCTGCGATGATGATGCCGCTCCATTTATGAACTATCCGGACAGAAGGGATTCCTGGGTAATACTATCTGAAGAAAGGAGACTATTCAGTAAAGAATGAGTTGGAAGAGTTTTTCCTTGGTAGGGTAGGGGAAGAACTGAAACACTGGGCATTTGGTCTTTATCTGCCATCATGTTCTGTCTAGTCTACCCATCCTTATCACCTGTTCATCTCTAAATGCACATTTATCTACAGCTATTTCTAAGGCCTACATTACCTTCAAGAGGAGGAGTAACCTAGTGGTTAGAGCAATAGCCTGCCTCCCCCCCCCTCACCCAAAGAGATCAGGGCTCAATTCCCACTGGTGTTCCTTGTGACCATGGGCAAGTCACTTTACCCTCCATTGCCTTGGAAACAAAGGCTTGCCAATCTATTTCTGGTCCTACCTTGCTAAGAAAACCCATTGACTTGACAGCACTTAGCAGTAAGGAAATTGTCTCCATGTGAATTGTATGGGAATATGCTGGGAGCGCCCCCAGCAGTGACTTTATAGTTACTGCATGATAACTGAAACATCTTTACTGTGCTTTAGTAAATAGGCCCCTGACAAGAAGTGTCCACAGAATGTGTCATACGACCAGGGCCGGCCAAGGGTTCTGCCGCTCTAGGTAGAAACCCCCGCCCACCACCAGCTGCTGCTGCCGATTCTGTCTTGGGAAGTGGGGGCAGCGGCAGCAGCAGTATTTCAAAAGATGGCAACTTTTTGCCGGCGTTTCCTTCCCCGCGGAAGCAAAAAGTTGCCACTTTTTGAAATCCTGCTACTGCCCCCCCACAATGGTATCTGCGGGAGCTTGGGGGCAGTGCGGCCAATGATGTGTGCCCCCGTCCACCCAGACCGGCTGCCCTAGTGGCCGATTATCTCACCTAGCGGACAGGCCGGCCCTGCGTACGACACACATGTTTTTACCTTCATTCATGGGGAGCAATTTTCAAACCATGGTTTTACACGAATTAATGTGCATATACCTACATAAAACCTTTGAGAGACTGCCCCTCCTTTTCAATGAGAAAAAATGCCTAGTACATAGACCTTAGGTTTCAAAACTTTGCAGTACTGCACCTTTGACATTTTAATCACTTGAAAATGATATCTAGTAATTCTGCAATGTGTTTCACATGACTTGAAATGGAAAGTTTCAAGTTGAATAATTCAGACTTGCAGCACAACAAAGCCTGCTCTGCTGCTGTTATAGAAATACACTGAAAATCATTAAGTTTTCAGAAAATGAGACTGCAAGAGAAGGATGAGAATCATTGCATGTGAGAAATTTAGTTGGTGCGCCCTCAGGGCTAACATATAAAAAACCTTAACTCTGTTGTGTAACTATAGCATAAGAGACAGAGCTGGCTCAAGGGATTGTAGCACCATGAGCCAATTTTGCCTTTGCGTCTCTTCCCCTCTTCTCTCCCCCCCCCCCTGCCCCCACACCTTTGGGTCCATTCTTGCAGCCCCCTGGATTGTTAAATGCCACTCTCCCATTTAACATAATCTGTGTATTCTGTGTCACTATCCATATAGGTTGTGAGCTGAATATACAGAGAGCGATGGTTTATTATCTGTTTAGGCTAGACCTGATATTCCGCAGAGCTAAACTAAACAAATAATTTACCAGAATAGTGGCTGAATATCGTTACTATCTGGATAATTTCTAACACGCCCCACAAGTAAACAGGTAATATCTGGTCATTCTTCAATTTAAAAGCCCGATATCTGCATATTTTTTTCAAAATACACGGTTAAGCTATTTATGCATTTGCTGGTGAATATTAGTCTGATAGAGCATAATTATTCGTTCATATGGATCACTCCTACTTCCTCTTGTTGGTTTTCTTCTAAGTCCATTTCCAAGATCCCATTTCCATTTTCTCTTTCTTCACACTCCCTGTCTTCTTCGTCCTTTCCTTAGCTCTCTCGGACAGTGATCCTTCTATTTCTCTCATTTGCCTTTTACCTAACTATATATTTATTTATATATTGGTTTTTATATACCGCTTTGTCATAGTTACATTTTAACTGCTGCACAAGTCAGTGAACAGGAAACAATTGTAGAATAGTTTACAAGGAACAATTGTACAAATAACAAACAATCAAAGTTCAAAAAATATTTGACAACGGAGTAGTAATGAACTATTTACATGAGAATTGAACATAAGTGGTTTGGGTGGTGATTTAGAATTGTGTGTGCCAAGAGTATGGGATTGGAGGAGTTGGATATTGTGATTAGGTTTTGATATGGAAGTGGAAGAGGTCTATGGTGGTTGCTCACTTTGGTAGTGTTCCGTAAAGATGAATGATTTGAATTGCTTCCTGAACTGAGTTAAGTCTTTGATTTCTCTTAGTGAACTAGGAAGAATATTCCATAGGGTAGGGGCATAGAGGGAGAATGCTCTATTGGTTTAGTGTTCTTACCCTATCAGGGATAGCATGCTTTTTAGTCTGAATCTTTTTATTCTTGGGTGTTGTTGCATATTTTTTAGTGTGTTGAGGCATGTTGGTGCAATGTTGTTTATATATATATAAGTTATATATCTATATATCTATATCTATATATCTATATATATATATATGCAGGGTGGCCCAAAAAAGTGAGAACATCTCATAAATTAAAAGCTTAAATAGTTTACTTATCTACCTTTTTTATCAATATAACGTCTTTATTTCGACAATTTCCAGTCACCGTCTTTTTTTATAAATTTATCAATTGTTTACATCTGTCTTTTTGAATTTTAAAATAACTTATATGCTACGAGATGTTCTCACTTTTTTTGGGCCACTCTGTATATACATATAAATAGCTTCATTCCATTCCTCTTTCTCCTTCCTGCAGTCTTCAGTCTTCCCCTTTTCACCATTCACCTACTTAACTAGCTTTCCATTTCCCAATCTTATTTCGCTAGTCCTTCCATTGCACATCTGTCTCATTCCTTTGCCAGCATCCAACCCCCCCTCCATCTTTCACCCACTTTCTAGTCCGCCATTTCCTCCCTGTGTATTCATCTCCTCTCCATTCTCATTTACCACCTTCTACTTCTCATCCCTTAATCAGCCCCGGCTCATTCCCTAGCACTCATCCTCTCTCCGCCTCCAGGCCCTCTCTTATGTCTCACCCCCATCCAGGATTCCATTCACTTCTCCCATTTCTACCCTTTTTCACCTGCTTCAAGGAAGACCCATCCCTTCCTGTGGCTCTCATCCATGCCATAGCACTCTGCCCTTACATTTGCCCCCCAATCCCTCCAGGTCCTTCAAACCTTCTCCCCTCCCCATATTTCTGTACTGAGTCTCACAGCCCTACTCATACCCCTCATCCATGCACCTTTTCCCCACTGTCCTCTTAATCTCTGGTCAATTTCTTAGTACCCACTATCCCCCCAAGCAACTCTAAGTTCCCACTCACAATCCCATCCAAGCCTATGTCCCCACTTAAAATACCAATACGCAGCCTATCTTAAAGTCTTTCTTCTGTTTTCTCACACAATCTTAGTCCACCTTCAGAGTCCCTGCTTTCCCACATTCTATGTCCTTAGTACCTGCCCTCCTGTCTCCTAGCACCCTTTTTCAGCACCCACCCAATAACTTCCTTCTCCAATATTCATTAACCTCGTATTTCCTCCTCCTTACCCCAGCATGTGTTCTTATACCCCTCTCTCTCAACCTTCCTTGGTTGACTTTGCTTCTTTCTCACTCCCCACAATATCTGTCCTCCCTCAACCTTCTCACTCCCCCAGCCTCTCCCTCTTTTTCCTACTCCAACCCTAGCATTTGGCAGCATTAGCCCCCTCTCAATCCCAGGACTCCTGCCCTAGACCTAGCTCCCTTCCGGTCCCTTTTCCAGTCCCATCTCCCCAGACCTAGCATCTGCTCATTTACAGTCCCTCCAGTCCCAATATCAGTCCATTTCCAGAACCATCTCCTCTGTCCCAATATCAGTCTGTTTCCCCAGTACCATTCACCCAATTCCAATAGCAGCCCTGTTTCTAGTACCAGTCCCAGCCCCAGCCCCTGTATCAGCCAATTTCCAGTCCAAGCCCTCCATTCCCACTTTCAGCCCATTGCCAGTATCAGTTAGCCTTCAACTCCTGCATCAGCCCATTTCCAGTCCCCGTAACCCCAATATCAGCCCATTTCTAGTATCAGTCCCCAGCCCCAGTATCAGCCAGCCCCCAACCCCAGTATCAGACCATTTCCAGTCCCAGACCCCTATTCCTAGTATCAGCTCATTGCCAGTATCATTCGGTCTCCTAGCCCCTGCATCAGCCCATTTCCAGTCCCCCCAGCCCAATATCAGTCCATTTCCATTAGCAGTCCCCAGCATCAGTAGCTCCAGTGTCAGCCCAGTCCCTGTCCCAGTCCCCCAGCCGCAATATCAGCACATTGATAGTCCCAGCCCCCTGAGTCCCAGTATCAGTCCATTTTCAGCTCCCCAGCCCAGTTCCTGGCTCCCCCAGAGCCCCAATATCGCTCATCCACCCCTCCCCTTTCCTGCAGCAATTTGCTTTTGCTCCCATAGCTATATTAAACATAAATATATTTTGACCAAGATGGCAGACATGTGCTAGCCATGCTGTAGGCCAGTGTTTCCCAACCCAGTCCTACGGGGCACACCGGCCAGTCAGGTTTTTGGGATATCCCTAATGACTATGCATGAGATATATATGCATTAGAGATATCCTGCCAACCTGACTGGTTTGTGGCCCTCCAGGGCTGATTTGGAGACCCCTGCCTTACACCTCTGTCATTTAAGATTGTGAGTGGGCAAGGTGCAGATGTCCTAGACATCGAAAGGGTATATAGAATGTGACACATTCCTCCTCGATTCTCACCACCACCAAAATATTGTCTATTAGACAACTTTTTGGTGGTGGTGAGAATCGAGGAGGAATGTGTCACATTCTATATACCCTTTCGATGTCTAGGACATCTGCACCTTGCCCACTCACAATCTTAAATGACAGAGGTGTAAGGCAGGGTCTCCAAATCCAGCCCTGGAGGGCCACAAACCAGTCAGGTTGGCAGGATATCTCTAATGCATATATATCTCATGCATAGTCATTAGGGATATCCCGAAAACCTGACTGGCCGGTGTGCCCCGTAGGACTGGGTTGGGAAACACTGCTGTAGGCAACTCTTGACCTAACTTTCCTATAATTGTTACCTGATTTTCTTAAATGCCATGGAAATGAAAGGCAAAGGTTCAGCATCTGCTAAAGGGTGCACAGGTGGCCAAGGAACTGCTTGATGTTTTTGTGCAGCCTGCTGGTACAGCTAAGGGACTTCCAGAGCAGAAAGGCTTGCTGGAGATGGTGGGAGTGGAAGGAAGCTCTTTGTGTTTCTCTGAGCCAGAAGTCACCCTGAGCCCAGAGGAATGGTCAGCTCCGGCACAGCCTCTCTCCTGTGACCTGGTTCATCTGCAGCTGAACCCTCCAGAATTCGGTCAGGTTTGACTGCGACACCAACGGTGAGGGAGAGTACCACAGTTGTGTCAGCGTGCATGGCTGCGGTTCCTGCTGGAGCACCAGTGTCTGCAAATGCCATGGCAAAGGGTACCACTTTTCCCTCAGGGTCAGAATAGGTACTATCGTCTTCACAGTAGCTAACTCTTGCTGGAGTTTTGAAACCTAACCCTCACCGGTGAGACCTTGTTGTTGTTGTTAAGTGCCGTCGAGTCGGAGTCGACTCATGGCGACCCTCTGGATAGCTATCCTAAATTGTGTTCGATCTTCAGTCAGGCGGCTCATTGTTGACAGACTGGTACCCGTAGCTGCTGTTATTGTATCGATCCATCTCATTGCTGGCCTTCCTCTTTTGCGTTGACCTTCTATCTTGCCAAGCATGATGTCTTTCTCTAGTGATCTCTCTCTCCGCATGATGTGTCCAAAGTATGAAAGTCAAAGTATTGTCATCTGAGCTTCTAAAGAAAGCTTAGGTTTGATCTCCTCTAGTACAGACTGGTTTGTTCTTTGGGCAGTCCATGGTATACACAGTATTCGCCGCCAGCACCATAATTCAAAGGCATCAATTTTCTTCCTGTCTATCTTTTTCACTGTCCAGCTTTCACATCCATATGATGTTATTGAAAATACCATGGCTTGAACAAGTCGAATCTTTGTATGGAGAGAGACATCTCTGCTCTTGAGAATCTTATCTAGGTCTTTCATAGCCGTTCTGCCAAGAGCAATGCGTCGTCTGATTTCTTGACTGCTTGTTGCTTCTTTATTGATAGTTGATCCAAGTAGGTTAAAGTTATTCACAAATTCAATTTCTTCTCCTTCGATGATGAACCTGTTGATTATGCCAGTTGTCATGATCTTTGTCTTCTTTACATTAAGGTGCAGGCCCATTTTGAGACTATGTTCTTTGATTGTGAGAAGCAAATGTTTCAGATCATCTTCACTTTCAGCCAGTAATGTGGTATCATCAGCATAGCGAAGGTTGTTGATGAGTCTTCCACCAATCTTCACACCTCTGTTGTCTTCATACAATCCTGCTTCTCTGATGATTTGTTCTGCATATAAATTAAACAGGTAGGGGGAAAGTAGGCAGCCTTGTCTTACACCTTTGTTTATTTTAAACCATTCTGTTTCTCCTTCGAACTGTTGCTTCTTGATCAATTTACAGATTGTGCAAGAGAACGATCAGGTGTTCTTAATGTGGCCCAGAGTTTCTCATGGTTTACACAGTCAAAAGCTTTGCTATAGTCGATAAAGCACAAATAGATATCCTTTTGGTATTCTGTAGTCTTTTCAAGGATCCATCTCACATCCGCAATGATGTCTCTCGTTCCTCGCCCTTTTCTGAACCCTGCCTGCACTTAAGGTAGTTCTTGTTCCAGGTATGACTGTAGTCTCTTTTGAATAATCTTCAGTAGAATCTTGCTGGCATGTGGGATCAGAGCAATTGTGTGATAATTTCCACAGTCAGTTGGATCACCTTTCTTTAGTATTGGTATAAACACAGATCTTTTCCAGTCAGTTGGCCATGATGCTGTCTTCCATATTTCTTGGCAGAGCCTTGTAAGTACGGTAACAGCTGCATCAGATTGCTGTAATACTTCTATGGGAATACAATCAATGCCTGGTGCTTTGTTCTTTGATAAGGCTTTCAATGCTGCTTCAACTTCTTCTTTCATCACCAATGGTTCCAGATCATAAGGTACAGGTTGAAACGGCTGTTGGTCCACTTGATCTTTATCATATAAAAACTCTGTATATTCCTTCCATCTTTTCTTGATCTTCTCAGCATCATTTAACATAGAACCTTGAGCATCTTGTAACATTCCAATTCGAGGCTGGAACTTTTTCTTTAACTTTCGTAGCTTTAGGAAAGCTGATCTTGTTCTTCCTCTAATAGTTTCTGCTTCTATTTCCTTGCATGCGTCATTGTAGTACTTTTCCTTGTCCTGTCTTGCTGCACGTTGGAAATCTCTGTTGAGTTCTGTGATTGTCTTTCTTTCTCCTCTGGCTTTAGCTTCTCTGCGTTTCTGGGCAATTTTCAGAGTTTCTTCCATCATCCAATTTGGCCGTTTTTTCTTTTTTACCTTTTGTAGAGACTTCTCGCTTTCTTCCAACACAACCTTCTTGATGTCATTCCATAACTCTTCTGGAACTCTATCATTTGTATCTAAAGCAGCAAATTGATTTTGCAGGCAGTCTTTAAATTCCAGTGGTATATTTTCAAGGTCATATTTTGCTGCATTCATGAGTGGTTTGCTCTTTTTCAGCTTTAGCTTGAGTTTGCATACTAGTAGTTGATGATCTGTACCACAGTCAGCTCCAGGTTTTGTCTTTGTTGATGTTATAGAGCTTTTCCATTGTTGACTTCCACAGATGTAGTCAATTTGATTTTTATACAATCCATTGGGTGAAGTCCATGTGTACAGTCACCGCTTGTGTTGCTGGAAGAAGGTGTTCGAGATGAATAGATCGTTGGTCTTGCAGAATTCTATCAGTCTTTCTCCAGCTTCATTTCTGTTGCCAAGTCCATATTTTCCAACTACTACCGGTGAGACCTATGGAGTTAAATTTTCGAGACATTTTGGGATGACTTGTAGGCATTAGGGTCTTCATTTTTTCCCAGTTTGCCTCTCTTCAAGGGTTCTTTCTGGGGTGGACCAAGCTGTAGACCAGCAAAAGCAAGAAGTGGTGCAACTTGTGTCCAGGGTGACCCAGGTGGAGGTTAAATCAGAGGACTCTACTACTTTTGCAGGTATTGTTATGAATGATTTATCCAGTATTCATATAAAGATAGAATCTTTAGAGAACTCTCTCAGAAAAAAGAACCTGCACTTGCTCAACTTTCTTCAGGTGCCTTCTATCTCACCAAAGGAGTTGTTGGACTCATATGCCACCTTAGTTTTAAAGATTCCTCTAGAATATGTTCCTCCTTTGGCTAGGATTTTCTATCTTCCCACTGCTAAGCGCAAGGATCCTGGATCTTCATCGCCTGCTCAGTCACCTTCTCTGGATTCTTTAGACCTGACTGGGTTCCTGGAAACCTCAGATCCTGAAGTTGTTCCACGTGCTACACTTCTGCTAACGCTGGCCCTCGAGCCTGATCGGGGCTGGTTGTTGAAAATATATTTTAAGGTCAGAAATGAATTATTTATGGGAGCCTCTATTCGGATGTTTCCTGATGCCTCAAAGGTGACTCAAAAGCGCTGATGGAAGTTTCTTTTGCTCTCTCCTAAAGTCTTGCAGTTAGGGGACTTGTTCTTTTTATGCTATCCATGTAAGTGTCTGATTAAGTTTCAGGGGGTTAACTACACAGTTTTTGACCCTACTCATTTAACACAGTTTGTTGTTAATAAAAGTGTGGGTCTTCTTCATGGCCTCTAGAGTCACTGAACCCTGCCTCTTAGGAGGAGGTTTAGTTGACCATGTAATAGGGGAAGCTGCATCACTATGTGTCTTTTTTCCTATGCATTCTCCTTTGATTTTGGTTTTGGTCATCTCTTAGTGGTGTCCTAGTGAATATTCATTGTAAGTACTATTTATTTATTTATTTAGTGTTCTTTTATACCGCACTCTTTTTCATCAGCGCGGTTTACATTAAACAGAAATACTCATTGCAAGCAACAAACTGTGATGAGTTTACATATAACAGGAGGTTGTATATAACTAAAGGTTGTATTTGAGTTGTGAGGTTTTGACCTCACTTCTTCTTTGTCTTTGATTCCTTTCTGTAACAAGTGAATTCTCTTGTGTAAAATTTGAAATTGCATAAATATAAAATTTTTTAAAAAATGCATTAATACAGTAGCAGGAGCAAAAGCCAATATTCCCCCAGCTGCATTGAACATTAATACAGCTCTGACAGCATTTGCTTTGGTTCCCATGGCTGCAATAATGCTCAGTCCATCAGCGGGGGCATTTGCTTTTGCTCCTGTGCTGTGCTATACTCAAGCTATCGGCATCACGGCTTGAGTATAGCATAGCCACTGAAGCAAAAGCAAATGCTCCCATGGCTGTTAATGCTTAACCCAGCCACAGCTGGGGAAGCAGACAGCTGGTTGGAAGCGAGACAGTGAGGCAGATTTCCTGCGTTCCTATTGTGGTGTGCTCTGAGTGAGTGCCTCACTGGCTCACCTCTTCAGCCGGCCCTGATCACAACTCTGCTGTAGTCCTTGAAAACTCGCATGCAGTGCTCAAGTTGTAGATGATGACTATTCAGTTGAATGATGCCCTGAGAACATGCAGGACCTGTTTCAGACTCAATGCCTCATCCTTGTATTGGCAGGAAAGGGCATTTAGGGTGTGTAAAAGCTTTAATAGATTATCCATTACAAGCTTTTCTGGAACCTAATCTAGAACTTTGTTTCAATGCAACTCTACATCTATATGCCTAAATGAACCTAGGTACAGACTTACAGGCTGATGCAGAAAACTAGCGTGGCCTTTAAGCACAGAAAATGGCATGTTTAGGCACACTTTAAGTATGTTTAAGCTAATGTCAAATGCAGAAAAGAGACAGACGCACGCAAAAATAGCAACAGAAAAACTAGTGTACAATTAATGCCAAGAGTATTTAAAGGTAGGCAAATGAGCTGCATATACTACACTGGTATGCTAATAATGGCTTGGCTGTGCCTGGTGCAGAGACAGGCGTAGATGATTTTGTAACCAGCTTTAGCAACGATATCTCAATGCCTGGGTCTGAGGTGCCTTAAACCTCTAGTGTGTGCCCCCGATAGTATTTTGATGGCACTGAGTGCTTTCCCCAATGCCTGGATCAACTTCTCCTCAGATGATCCAGGCATCGGGCAAAGCCCCCAATGCCATCAATATATGGAAAGCAAATCCTTGATGGCCCAGCAGCCCCGTCCCCCCCCCCCTAAAAATATTTTAATGACATCAGGGACAATCGTGGCATTGGGAAAAGCCCCAAGGCCATCAAAATACTGTTGTGGCCAGTGCCTTGACAGAAAGTGACTCTCCGGTGACCTAGCAGCCCATGAACCCCCCCCCATCCCCCACCTGACTTTTAAAAAATTAACCTGGTGGTCTAGCGGCCCCTGAACCTCCACACCCCCACCCGGTACCTGGCCTCACATGGTGCATCCTGGGATGCACCAGATAGGGTCAGACTACCATATAAGGCATATTCTACCTTAATATGGTAGCCTGACCTTACCCGGTACATCCCATGAGGCACCATGTGGGACCAGGCACCGCCATTTTTCAAGATGGTGGACTGAGAGCAGGAGTGCATGGGCAGCACTCCCGCTTTGAAGGTACCTGGTGGGGAATTCAGGGGCCATTAGACCACCAGGGTTACATTTTTTAACGTTGGGTGGAGGATGGAGGTGGGGGATGGGGGGTTTCAGGGACCGTTAGACCACCAGGTTAACTTTTTTAAAGTTGGGTGGGAGGGGAGGGTTCAGGGGCCGCTATATTACAGGTTAACTTTTTTAAAGTCATATGGGGGGTTCAGGGGCTGCTAGGCCACCAAGGAGTCCCTTTCTGTTGGGATACTGGCCCCCAAAAGTATTTTGCCATGATCGCCTCCGATGCCATTAAAATACTGTCAGGTGGGGGGAATCGTGCTGCTAGGCCACCACGGAGTCACATTCTATCGGGACATCGGCCCCCAGTAGTATTTTGATGGCATCAGGGGCTTTTCCTGATGCCATCAAAATACTGTCAGGGCCAATATGCAAATTAGCCACACGGTGCCCATTTCTCTGGGATAGCAAGCCAAACTGACGCTGACTTTTGTGTGAGTGTATTTGGCTTGCTCTCCCAGTTTAATACTGTCATTTTGTGCCCAGTTTAAGGGGTGGCTCATTTGCATGTGCACAGTTTAACACCTGGCTAATTTGCATGGTCGCCCCTTTATACAAGGTTGGGCTGAAGTAGTATATTTTAAACAGACAGGAGAAAGTATTTTTTTCTTCCAACTTATTAGTCTCTGGAACTCATTGCCAGTAGATGAGAGAAAAGCAGGTGATGCAACTGGACTTTGAAAAAGGTTTGGACAAATTTCTGGAGAAGTCCATAAACCGTTATTAGGGTAGACCAGGAGAAAACCACTACTTGTGACCTGGATTGGCCACTGTTGGAAAGAGTACGTTAGGTTTGATGGACCTTGAGTCTGATCCAGTATGGAAGATCTTTTGTTCTTATGGGTGTTCAATGTTCACATTTGCCAATTAATTCAGTCCTTTGAGCTGGTCCTGGTTTGTTCCATTTCCTTTCTGAGCTTGCTGACTCACCATTGGCAGCTCGATGGATTACACCTAACACTCTGAAAATATTGCTTTTTATTTTGTTTTGTTTTAACAGCAGGTTTTCGTTTAAAACATAATTTCTTATCTTGACTTTCTCAGCAACTCCAGGAATATTCTTTGACTATGACAAGCTGACAGATGGCCGTGCATCGCACCAACCATGAAGGAAAAGATGGACTCGAATCCCATAGAAGGGAACACTTAAAAACATACTATTTTTTTAACAAAATGTGTAAACTCTGCTCCATTTCTAGGCTTTAGCAAATCTTTTGGATTCACCCAGGGATCAGCTTTTGGGAGAACAGACCTACCTTGTAAAGGCAGGCTTTAAAAGCACAACTTGATCGATTCAGTTTGGGTTTTTTTTCTTTTCATTATCTTAAATTTTCTGCAAATATTCTGTCCTTCCAGTCAAAAGTTTACAATTTAATTAGAATCTTGACCTTCCGGCAGACTTCCATGGAAGTGATTGTTAGTACAGGCTGTACTGGAGGCTCTGGGTAATACATGGAAGCCGCTGTAAGCACTGGAGGCTCTCAGCTGTCTAATGAGAATGGTGATGAGCAACATCAGAACAACAGAACTAACAAATGTAAGCTGCTTTGTTTTGTAACTTGCAGACTAGGGAGGAACTTGCCTGCAGCTGAACCCTTTGTATCCCTGCTAAAAAGTTATTTTGTTGTAAAAATAATGACCTTGAGTCTTGAAAAATTCCAAAGCGCCATACGTAAGCTGACTCTCAGTAACATTTTCTCTACTGCTGCAAAAAAGATATGCATTCCAGCTCAGTGGATGTTTGGCTCTCAGTTGCACAGATATTCTCTCCTGAATTTTTTGTCCACTTCTGCATATCTCTGATTTCAGACAATATGCTTGTCTCCATGCATATTCTAGCATTATGACTTCTAGGCGTTAGTTAATTAGGTTTCTAATTAGAATCACTCACAATTACTGTTCGGCGAGGCTGAAGTAGGCTGCATGGTTGTGATATCGACTGACTGCAATTATTATCATCTTAGGGTGCAATCCTGCCCTCAACCCTCCCCCCTCCCCACACCAGAAACTCACCTATAGTTTATATTTATGTTTATTTAATATAATGCCCTTCAGACCAATATCAGAGTGGTTTACGAAGTACTAATATAAAAATAGAATATAAAAGGAAACAGTGAGAAGGAGTAGAGAAAAGTAGAATCTCATAACAGAGTCTTATAGCATCCTTCTTCCCCAGGGCCAGCGCACCTAGTGCAGAGAACCGTCTAGAGTACCATTGGACCAGGAGCAGTCCATTGCCGCTCCTGCCATCCCTCTCTGGGGCCTGCAGAGACAGTAATGGCTTCAAACGGCTCTGCAGAGCTTGCCTAAGTTGCCAGTGCTGTGGGGCTCTTTGCACTTCTGCCCCTCCGACGCCTGATGCTGACTTCCTGTGCATGGGGGAGAAAGCAGCTAATCAGCCACTTCCACCCCATGGCAAAGGGTCAGCATCGGGTGTCAGAAGGGGCAGAAGTGCAAAGCTGTTTGAAGCTATTGACACTCCTGCAGATCCCAGAGAGGGATGACAGCAGTAGTAATAGGGACTGGGGAGGGGGCAGGAGTAGGAGGAGCAGGCACAAGGGATGAGGTCCGCCTAGGGTGCCTCATATCCTAGCACTGTCCCTTTTCCTCCCCTAAGCTGCTGCACAATAAAACTCCTCCAGCCCAAAAGCCGCTGAGAGTAGGAAGACATTTTATAAGAGCTCTCAGGACAGAGGAGTAGCCTAGTGGTTTGAGCACTGGCTTGATACTTTATTCTTTATTCGCAAAGCTTGATAAACTGCCCAAGCCAAGGCGTCAGGGCAGTGTACAATACAATAAAATGACTAGGCTACTGAAAATAAAGTTGGAAAAGGAACGCCATCAGTGACAGGACAGGAAAGAACAATTAAAAGACAGAGAACAGAAAAGAAGAGGATGAGTAGATAGCCACAAGAGGATGATAGCCACAAGAACCAGGGTTTGATTCCCACTTTGTGGCCTTGGGGAGTCACTTAACCCTCTGTTGCCTCAGAAGAAAGGCCAGGCAATCTACTTCCAGTCACACTACCCAGGAGCTGCTGGATCACTGTTGACTCAAGGCACACATTGCTTGCTCAAGACAGAGGTGCTTTGGGATATATTTCCAAAGCTGAGGAGCCAGTGTGTTAAATGCTGACTCTCTCCTGGATTCCCACCTTAATCCACTGGTCATCATATACTGTACTATGCTACGAGGAGCCTATCTTCCTGCAGTCGCAATGTCCTGACAGGAGTGTAGGGAATTAGGCAGTAATAACGGATGGCCAGTGGCTAAGATCTTGAAAGTCAGAATAAGGAGTTTATGTTCAACTCTGTTTATTGATTCAGAAAAAAAGGCAACATACAATAGAAACCACCATGCCAGCTAGAACAAATGTCAAGCGTTTTTTATTTTTTATAACTAAACATGCCCCATGATTCCCTCCCCCTCCCCCTTTAGCATTTATTGCCCTAACAGAGGCAAGGAAAGAAGGAGAAAATTCCACCAACCAGCCAAGTCTAAATCTTACAACCCAACAACCTTGAATTGTTAAAGGTAATGTCACTGCCACTCCCATCAATGCTAAAAATAAATCCTTGATCCAAACCCAAAACCTAGAGTTCATTCAGTACTAAACTCCTTGCTGTTAAGGATAAAGGGCCCAATACTCAACTGGGCAGGGCTAAGTGCCGTCGCTGCTTAGCCCTGCTTGTCAACCCCCAAACCCTGGATATTCCCTTCCGCGGCAACGGAAGTGAATATCTGGGTCTGGCCGCACTGCCCGGAAGCTGCCGAGACCAACTGTGCAGCACCGATATTGGATGCTGCACAGCTAGCCTTGGCGCCTATAAGATAAGCAAGGGCTTTCTCATGCTTGGATCAGAAATGGATGAGCGTCGGAAATGGATGAGCATCCAGGCTACAAGTTTTTAGGGAGTTTCCTTGTGAAATGTAAATATGACTACAGGATCAGGTCTGTAGGTGAGTGTGATTATCTAGGGAGGGGAGATGGCTCAAACAAAAGCACTTTTTTAAATGTTGGTTGAGGAATGGTTGGCTTTCAACCAGATTTTTTGGGTTCTAGAACAGCCCTTAAAACACATTTGCTCCCGAGGAAGGATGCTGAATTCTTATTATATATTTTATACTGGGGGTTTTGAAGATATTCTTTGTTTTGCTGCAGATGCTGTCTTTGTTTTATTGTATTTTATGTAATTGTTATGTGTGTTTTATTGTATTTCTTCTTAGTCGCTTATGTAAGGACAGGTGAAATGAAATCGTTTGAGTTCAGTGATATTTTTGGAATTTTTCCCCCAGTTTTGTTGGTAAACTGCATAGATTTAATTACGGATTCAGCGCTGATTCATGTGTGGTTTATCTTCCTGCCGTGAGCCTCATGAATTGGGCAAATCCTGTTTGAATATGAATGCAACAAAGAAGAAGGCAAAATGGTTGGAAAATATGGACTTGGCAACAGAACTGAAGCTGGAGAAAGACTGATAGAATTCTGCAAGGCAACAATCTATTCATCTCAAACACCTTCTTCCAGCAACACAAGCGGCGATTGTACAAATGTACTTCACTCAATGGATTGTTCAAAAATCAAATTGACTACATCTGTGGAAGTCAACGATGGAAAAGCTCTATAACATCAACAAAGACAAAACCTGGAGCTGACTGTGGTACAGATCAACTACTAGTATGCAAACTCAAGCTAAAGTTGAAATAGAGCAAGCCACTCATGAATTGTAGCAAAATATGACCTTGAGAATATGCCACTGGAATTTAAAGACTGCCTGCAAAATTGATTTGTTGCTTTAGATACAAATGACAGAGCTCCATAAGAGTTATGGAATGCCTTCAAGAAAGTTGGGTTGGAAGAAAGTGAGAAGTCTCTACAAAAGGTGAAAAAGCAAAAATGGCCAAAATGGATGACGGAAGAAACTCTGAAAATTGCCCAGAAACGCAGAGTAGCTAAAGCCAAAAGAGAAAGAGAGGCAATCACAGAACTCAACAGAAATTTCCAACATACAGCAAGACAAGGCAAGGAAAAGTACTACAATGAAGCATACAAGGAAATACAAGCAGAAACGTTTAGAGGAAGAACAAGTTCTGTTTTCCTAAAGAGTTAAAGAAAAAATTCAGTCCTTGAACTGGAATGTTACAAGATGCTCAAGGATCTGTGTTGAATGATGCTGAGAAGATCAAGAAAAGGTGGAAAGAATATACAGTTTTTATATGATAAAGATCAAGTGGACCAACAGCTATTTCAACCTGCACCTTATGATCGAGAACCATTGGTGATAAAAGAAGAAGTCAAAGCAGCATTGAAAACCTTATCAAAGAACAAAGCACCACTGATGGCATTACCATAGAAGTATTACAGCAATATGATGCAGCTCTTACCATACTTACAAGGATCTGCCAGGAAATTTGGAAGACAACATCATGGCCAGATGACTAGAAAAGTCTGTGTTTATACCAATACTAAAGAAAGGTGATCCAACTGACTGTGGAAATTATTGCACAATTGCTCTGATCCCACATGCCAGCAAGATTCTACTGAAGATTATTCAACAGAGACTACAACCATACCTGGAACAAGAACCACCTGAAGTGCAAGCAGGGTTCAGGAAAGGGCGGGGAACGAGAGACATCATCGCGGATGTGAGATGGATCCTCGAAAAGACTAAATACCAAAAGGATATCTATTTGTGCTTTATTGACTACAGCAAGGTTTTTGATTCTGTAAACCATGAGAAACTCTGGGCCACATTAAGAAGCATGGGTATACCAGAATACCTGATCGTTCTCTTGCACAAACTTTACATTGATCAAGAAGCAACAGTTCAAACGGAACAAGGAGAAACAGAATGGTTTAAAATCAGCAAAGGTGTACAACAAGGCTGCACATTTCCCCCCTACCTGTTTAATTTATATGCAGAACAAATCATCAGAGAAGCAGGATTGTATGAAGATGACAGAGGTGTGAAGATTGGTGGGAGACTCATCAATAACCTTCGCCATGCTGATGATACCACATTACTGGCTGAGAATGAAGACGATCTGAAACATTTGCTTCTCAAGATCAAGGAACATAGACTTAAAATGTAAAGAAGACAAAGATCATGACAACTGGCAAAATCAATAAGTTCATCGTTGATGGTGAAGAAATTGAAATCGTGGACAATTTTAACCTACTTGGATCAACTATCATTAAAGAAGCAACAAGCAGTCAAGAAATCGGATGACACATTGCTCTTGGCAGAATGGCTATGAAAGACCTGGATAAGATTCTCACGAGCAGAGATGTCTCTCTCCATACAAAGATTCAACTTGTTCAAGCCATGGTATTTTCAATAACATCATATAGATGTGAAAGTTGGACAATGAAAAAGACAGACAGGAAGAAAATTGATGCCTTTGAATTATGGTGCTGGCGGCGAATACTGCATACACCATGGACTGCCCAAAGAACAAGCCAGTCAGTACTAGAGGAGATCAAACCCAGGGGTGGCTCAAGGCAATCTGCTGCCTGAGGCACAGGATGAGATGGCGCTCCCATCCCCCCTCCATAGAGTGACAGGGGGGAGGCGCCTTCTCAAAACTCAGTCAGGGACTGAACCAAACAAAAAAACTAGTTAGATAATATAGAGGAAATGCAAGATGTTTGCACACCAAGGAACTAAAAGAATGAGCGAGAAGCACAGCACACTTTATAATACTAAATTATAATTCATTTTTATTTTGTTATAAACTGAGTTATGGTTCATGCTTTTTTCTTTTTGAACATATATTTTCCATTATACAGAACCCCTTCCCTCAACAATGAGTGCAGAGCAGAACTAGAACATTCACCCCCAGAATTCTCCCCTGCTCCACCCACCCCATAATACCGTTACCTAACTTATTATCCCGATGACCCCTCCCTAATAGCCTGTAAATATGTAAATAGTTTCTTGTTCGAGACAAATATACTCATGTTCAAAAGTTACTTGTTTCAACCATATATGCTCATGTTCAAAAGTTATGTTACATGTAAAACAGCTGAGACACATTATTACGTTATGTTCATTGTAAAGAGTCTTGAATCGAAGAAAGACGGTATGTAAAAACTGTTAAACAAATAAAATAAATAAAACTCAACATCTTAAAAAAAAATCTGATTCTGGTCATCTCACTAACAAATATTCTCCAGTACCAGGAATAGTGGAAACTAATTTAAAACCCTACAAAAGTCACCAAAGATCTACAAGGCCAAATCTACCATACCATTACCAGCATAAACTTCCAAAACTCATACAAAAAAGCAGCACTATAAATACTGCAGCAGGCCCTAGAACATCTAACACTTATTTGAAAAGCTGAACAAGGCAAATTGCTACAGTACAGATCCCTGCGTACAGATAACATGATAACAGAATACACAGCCTTGGTCACACACTAGGAACACAGATTCTTGCCAAGTACAGAATAAGTGATCACAACCTAAAGTACAAATAAAATATTTAGAGAAAAATTAAACTGAAACCCCAAGAAGCCAGACTCTGCATGCAGTGCAACACCAGATAAGAGATGCAGTATCCCATACTGTGTAAGCTATAAAAATAGCACAAAGTCCAATCACTAAATTGAAAATAAAATTATTTTTTTCTACCTTTGTTGTCTGACCATTTTATTCTATGGGCATTGCTGGTCCTGATCTGAGGCTTCTGCTTTCCTGTCTTCTCTTAGCACTCTATCTGCCATTTTTTGTCTTTACTTCTGTTTTCTTCACTTCCTTCCATCAGCCTATTTCTAGTCCCAATGACCCTCCACACGTGTCAGCTCCCTTCCATTCCCAGTGCCCCTTCCCTGCCAGCCTCCTCCCTATTACCCAGCCACCTACCAGTCCCATCCCCAAATGTCAGCTCCCTCCAGGCCCACCCCAGGTGTCAGCTCCCTTTCATCCCCCTCTTCCCCCCCTTACAGACCACTTTTTGCCCCTCTTGATTCCCTTCCAGTCCTCTCTTCTCCCTGTCAGCTTTCTTTCAGCCCCCCCATCCCATGTAGCTCATTCCTCTTCTCTCCCCCTGCCCCCCGCCGTGTAGCTCGGTCTGCTCATTCCACTTCGGCTGCCTGCGATAGCTTTAGAAATGAGAGGAAACCGGTGTGGAGCCTCCTGGTGGTATGGAACCTCTGCTGTTGCTGCGTCCTGCTCTAGCATCACTTCCTTTAGTGGGTGGGACACAGTAACTGCAAAGGTTCCATACCGCCGGGAGGCTCCGCACAGGTTTCCTATCATTTCTAAAGCTATCATGGCCGAAGCAGTTTGTCCACGTTTCTTTTTTTTTTTAACTGAAGGCTGAGTGAGGCGGCTCTTTTGGGGGCATTTCTGCCACCCCCAAAAGTTTGCCGCCTGAGGCCACCACCTCACTCCTCCTAATTATAGAGCCATCTCTGTCCCAAGTTTTAGTAAAAGGTTAATATAATCTGAAAAAGAGAATTCATCATGAGAATGAACAAGAGCAGTATATAAAAGCAGTAAATACCAATAAATCAAAGTAATAAACATATAAAACAATCAAATGAATACAACTGATCAATTAAAAAACAAAAATAGCTATTCAAAGTATACAAAAATACTTTGGAGTGGTCTAGTGGTTAGGACAAGGTACTTCAGGCCGGAGGGTCGGGGGTTCAAGTCCCACCTGGGGACAGCAATTTCAGGCCGGAGGGACTGGGATTTCTAGTCCTATAGGCACTCCATGTGGTCTTGGGCAAGCCACTTAACCCTCCATTGCCCATGTTCCCTGTATGTATTAGTGTGTGTGTCTCATATCCCCTTGTGTTAAATGTATCCCCCAATTGACCACTTTGACCCGGTGAAAAGCGGGATATAAATACAGCTAAATAAAATAAAATAAATACATTAATATAATCATATGTAAAAACACACATAAAACAGCTAATACCATGCAATTCAATCCAAGAGAACCATCACTAAAACATATGAGAGCCAAATAAATAAATAACCATCATACTAAAAATCAGTTCATATTCACCTATGCTGTAAACGCGTACTGACTGAGCATTAAGAACTGGAATCTGTAAAAAAGCAAAATGAAAAGGAGCTCATGCAGCACAAGTAGACCTGCCGCTTGGGATTCCCCTCTGATGCAACTTACTGTTGGCTGGGGATCAGAAGCGGCCGCTCACAGCCTCCCCCCTCATGTTCCACCCGCACGAATCCCATCTCCCATGGGCAGAAGCGAAGGGAATGAGCATGATTGCAACAGCCTTACCCTTCTGCCCGTGAGGATCTAATCCTCTTGGCAAAACAGGAGGTCATGGGGGGGGGGGTGCTAGTGGCGGAGTTAAGGCAGAGCTTGCCGGTGCGGAGCCTTCCTGTCTCTCAAAGGACTCTGTGCAGCTTTGTCCCGCCCCCAACTTCCTTTGGGGGCGGGGCAAAGCTGCACAGAGTCCTTCGAGAGACAGGAAGGCTCTGCACCAGTTTCTTTTTTTTTTTTTTCTGTTGCATTTACCAGCAAAGCCACGGCTCTCTAAGAGGCAGGGAGCCACGGCTGCAGGAGAAGGAAGCTGTGAGTTTGCTGCTGCTGCTGAGATGCGGACTTGTGCGATTTTTGTTTTGTTTTGGTTTTCACTTTTGAAGGCGAAGTGAGGTGGCTGTTTTGGGGGCATCTTTTGCCGCCTTCAAAACTTTGCCGCCTGAGGCAGCCGCCTCACTTCGCCTCATTATAGAGCCGCCCCTGATCAAACCTAAGCTTTCTTTAGAAGCTCAGATGACAAGACTTTGACTTTTAAACTTTGGACACATCATGCGAAAAGAGAGATCGTTAGAGAAAGACATCATGCTTGGCAAGGTAGAAGGTCAACACAAAAGAGGAAGGCCAGCAATGAAATGGATCGATACAGTAACAGCAGCTTCCGGTGCCAGTCTGTCAACAATGAATCGCCTGACTGAAGATTGAACATAATTTCGGACAACTATCCAGAGGCTCACCATCAGTCGACACCGACTTAACGACACTTAACAACAACAACAACACTATGCACGTAGATTGCTTGTGCATGTTTATACCTCTGAATTTATGCACACACTATTCATATGCATGCACACCAGCAATTGCCACACACAATTCATCGCACGCTAAAATTTTAGACACACAAACAAATGGCCAAACATACCCTAAATGCACACCCCAAGTATTCAGAAAGCAGGGCCAGCCCGTCCACTAGACAAGCTAGTCAGCTGCCTAGGGCAGGCGGCCTGGGTGGGCGGTAGCAGAGGCACACATGACCGGCCACGCCATGCCCCCCAGCTGTTGCCAATTCCATTTGGGGGGGAGGTGGACAGTGGCAGCAGCAGTATTTCAAAAAGTGGCAGCAAAAAGCACCCCCATCTAGGGCTGACCCTACCACTAAGCAAACTAGGCAGTCATCTAGGGTAGCAGCCTCTGGGGGCACCAAAGAGCAGCTATAGCCAAAGCAAAGCAATGACTCCTGGCAGCTGCGCAAACTCAGAGTCATCAATGCATCTTCTTACCTGCCAGAAGAATGGGCAATATGCAAATGCCCCATTTATTCATGTAAATGACTTTTTGAAATCTCCTTCATTATGTATATATTTACAAAATAAAGATTAATATTGATAGGTTTGATGCCTAAATATGGATTTTTATAGGATTGTTCTGGGAGGAATGGTATTGACATAATTATAATTAAGTTTAATAATCAAAATCTTGCAGGAGGGGGGCTCTAGAGATCTAAAAGCGAATTGTGAGAGGGCACAAGACTGAAGTTTTGCCTGGGCGCTTAACACCCTTGCACCGGCCTTGCCCCTATTCCTTCTTTCTAACAGGACCCGCAAATTGGCATACCTGAGATGCCTCTTCAGGCACAAGGGAGATAGCTGCAGAGTTCTGGCATGCTGGCCAGAGAGTAGCTTGCTTCTAGAAGCATCCATATGGACCTCTATGGATGGAATGGGTGTCCAGGGACATTCTTTGACTGTGATAAGCTGTTTTAGTCAATCCTAAACAATTTCCCTGTGGCCCAAAAAACTCAATTCAGAGACAAGTGCATGAATTGCGAGAAAGGACACATCTTTTCAGTAAGAACAGAAGCAATCAGGTTAATAGACAAATGCTGCAGTCAGCATTTTTTTAAACCCCCGGCTGTGTCATTTACATTATGCATTTAAATTCAGTGCTGCTATTCAGAGAGTGGGGCATGTTTACTAAGAGGTGTGCCAGTAGTGTGTGTCTCAGTCTCAGAGGTCTGTGCTAACTTTAGAGGGTAAATGCGTCCCTCTCCCTGCCATTAGCACCACACTTAGCCACCATGCCCATCAGCGTGGCATTAAGTGTATACATGCCAATAGAAACACGGTTAGCATGATGCCAAAATGGGCACGCTAGTCCCTAGGTGCCATCAATGCCCATGTTTCATCCCAGCCTGCCCAGTGTCCACCCAATTATGACTTACCCAGTTAGTCTATCAAATTTTTAACATGGGGCCCCTCATTAACTGTTAGTGTATGTTAGTAAATAGTTTTTGGGGATGGGTCAGTTTGTGGGGTGGTGGTGCAGTTGTGAGGAGCAGTTTTGAACAGTTGGGTACAAGGGTATGTTTTGGGAATGAAAGCAGTTTGTGGGATGATGGCAGAAATGTACAGGGTAAGTTTTGGGGGGGGGGGGGTCAGACAGTTTGTGGGTACTGAATGAGAGAGAGAGATTCTGTGTGAAGCCTGGGAAGGGGTATTATGAGAGAGAAGGAGATAGAGAGAGAGATGGGGAAAGGCTGGAGAGGGTCATGAGAGAGAGAAAGAGACTGGGGGAAGGCTGGGGCGATCATGAGAGAGAGAAAGAGAGAGAATGGAGGAAGACTGGAAGGGGTCGTGACAAAGTGAAAGATTGTGTGAAGGCGAGGTACAGAGGCATAAGAGAGACTATTTTTGCTTCACGTATTACCAGGCGGCACTGATATTTTGGCTTCAATAGGTACTGTGGGACTCAGCTGAGTATCACATGCGGTGGCAGGCCCAGATGGTACATGTTGGCAGGGCACCATGGCACCTAAAGAATATGGCACCTTATGCAGTTGCCTATTTCTAAATATCATCTAACACTTCAGAATCTGTAGTTGGAGTTCTTCCATTCACGAATTACAGCTCTGAAGTACTTAGGATACTTAAACATCATTGGTCTATATTGGGATTGTATTCATGTTTCAACAAGCCTCTATTGAGTGCTTTTTCTAGAGGTTCACATTTGAGGGATATACTGGTTAAATCCATGGCTCCTGTGGATAGTCCTGTGTGTCCACTCCTTACTCATGGTGGTCATTCCTCCTGTGATAATTGCAAATTTTGCTCTATGATATTATCTGGATTGGATTGGACGCATCCTAAGACTGGACGCTCATTCACATGGCGGTGGCCAACTAATTGTCAGTCATCACATGTGATGTACATCTTGCAATGTCCATGTTCACTGTTATATGTAGGCAGAACGACACGACCAGTTAAATTGTGATTAAGTGAACACGCTTTTCGATTGCGCCAGCAAGTGCTGACAGCACCGATTGTGGACCATTGTTTAACTCATCACCACAGTTTTGAAGACATGGTTTGGACAGTAATTGACCATATGCCTCCCGATCCACGAGGTGGTGACAGGATTCGCTGGCTCCAATGGGCAGAACAACGATGGATATATGTTTTGAACACAATCCATCCCTTTGGACTAAATAGGGAAATCGATTGGATTAGTCTAATCTGATTCAGCAAATGGGATAAGGGCTTTCCCTTGGTTGTGGATGGGGGTTTTCCCTTCCCATTGGTGGTCCCTTTCTGATTGACAGGATGTTTTCACCACTCACAAACACAGAGAGATGTCTGTTTTCATTTGACCAATGGGTAGCAGGGTTTCCCCGGGTGATGGGGTTTCTCTTTCTCCCATTGGGGGTTCCCTTTTGAATGCATGCTTCAGCCAATCCTATAAGATTCGGTCCCTTGAAGAATGCCATGATTAAAAAGTTCCAAAAAACTGTATTATACCCAATCCCGGTAAATAAATCACAAAATCCTATGCCGAGATACAAACTTAACCATACAGTGAAGCTAATAAACTTATTTTTTTGTCGGAGCAGCTACCACAGTGAGGGGAAAGAGAATACCTCCCAAACAATTCACAGACGATCATGAATTTACTGCAACATGTCATGCTATACTGAACAAATGTAGTATCGATCTTATTGCCTTGCTTTTGGAACGATCATTAAAAGAACAAGAAATTTTGGCTGCACAAGCATCTGTGTTTAAAGATAAGCTTTTAGAATCAATGGAGCTTACTAGTTTTCAATCTCAATGGCAAGAAATAGAAAAACAATTAGCATTTTTTCGGGATCATATTAAAGGCTTGAAGATTAATAAATTCAAGAGAGATAAGAGTGATTACGATAATGATTGTGTTTATAATTGGCCGTCGCGTAATCCTCGCTCTCGTGCTAAACGCGTTACTTTTGATTCAGATGATACCACAGAAACGGACTCTGTTGGTTCTACAGAAGAAGTTAATATGCCCGTCCGGCCTCGAAATTACCTGTTTCTAGGGGTAATACTTCTCGGGGACGTCGCCCTCGGGGATCCACACATCAGGATTTTCTCGAGGGACCGGACACCCGATCCCGGACTCGCAGTCGTCAGTATTGAACCTTTCTGGAGTCCCCCTTTCACAGCAACAACAGGAGATCCTTGAGTTAGGTCTATCGTTCGTTCCCTCTTCACGTTATGATGGTTTTGAGACTCGTCGAGCTCTGTATCGCTTTTTTCAAAAGCTGAAAGTTATACATCATTTTTCACTTCAACCAGCGATTACAGATGTTTCCTTGATTAAAAACCGGTCACAATGGACACCACCTTCTCTACCTGATGCGGCCATTTCTACTTTTCAACAATTGGTCTTACAAGATTTGGATCAATTTGAAGCTGGGGCAATTCCTAAGTTTAGTAACTTGTCAAGGGTGCATACTCAGGCTGTACAACAGCTGTCTTCTTCCCCTCTGGTGATTCGTCGGGCCGATAAAGGGGGAGCGACAGTACTTCTCTCTGAAGATCAATATGCAGGGGAAATTGCTAAACATTTGAGTAATCGTCAACATTATTCTCTGATATCGGACCCTAATCCTGATCTTCAGGAAATTATACACACTTTAGTGACATCAGCTTTTTTGCAGAATTGGATAACTAAGAGGGAATCTGAATTTCTGATCAATGCACATCCTATACTTCCGGTTTTTTATTTGGTACCGAAAGTTCATAAATCTCTTGATAATCCTCCTGGTCGGCCCATTATCTCATGTAGGAATTCAGTTTTGGAACCCTTATCCAAGTTTTGTGACCTATTTTTACAACCTGTAGCAGCTCAGGTCACATCCTATATTAAAGATACGAGTGATTTTTTACAACAATTATCCTCATGTACGGCCTTCCTCTCTTATACCTATATGGTTACGTTAGATGTTCAATCCCTCTATACAAACATCGATCAGGCTGAAGTTTTGGAGGGTCTTCGCACTTATCCCCTGGATTTGCCCAATCGCATTCCACGACAATTTATATTGGATTTGCTCACTCTGGTGCTTCAAAAAAATCATTTTCTCCATCGTCAACAATGTTATCTACAAATTTTTGGGATCGCTATGGGGGCCACTATCTATATGAGTTGGTTTGAGGAGGCTTATGTCTATTCCCACTCTTTATTTGTATATATCCCATTTTGGCGTCGTTTTTTAGATGACGTGTTTTTCCTTTGGACTGGGTCGCTGGCTGACTTACAGATATTTTTGACATCCTTGAATTCTTTTAAACACAATATCCAGTTTACCGCTCAGATGGATGAAGCTAGCATTCAATTTTTGGATGTTCAGATTTTATTGTCTGCTACTGGATTCAGTACTTCTTTATATCGCAAGTCTGTCCAGAGGAATACCCTTTTGCGATATAACAGCTTTCATCCACCAGCACTTCGTAGGGGTTTACCTTTCGGCCAATTCCTCCGGATCCGAAGGATTTGTTCAGATAAGGCTGATTATAAACGGGCGGCAGGGGATTTAACTGCACGTCTACTGGCTAGGGGTTACCCAGTTAATGTGGTCTGCCTTGCCAGAAAACGGGCTGATAATGTTCATCGCGAGTGGCTGCTCACTTCCTCTCCCCCTGGATCGGACGGGTCGACACAAGTTACTGGTATCCTTCCGTATTCCTGTGGTTCAACTAATGTTGTGGGCATTTTACATAAGTATTGGCCGGTGTTGGCTGTTCATCCATGTTTTCGTGAAGGTTTACGTATAGCCTATACCCGCGGCATGAACCTGCGGGATTTAATAGTACATACTGTTCCTTTTGAGGATCGCCCACCTAAATTCCATGACTCAGCTGGACACTTTTCTTGTGGACTTTGTATTTATTGTTACAATACACTGGTTGGGGTTTCCTGGACCGATAAACACACTGGCAGGGATTACACTACTCGGTGGAGAACGGATTGCTTGTCATCTTTTGTGGTCTACCTTATTGTTTGTCCCTGTGACCTCTACTATGTGGGTCGTACCTCACGATCCCTTAAAAAATGCCTGGGAGAACATGCGTCCCGTTTGCGAACAAGTACTATGTCTGCTCCTTTAGTGGACCACTGTATGAAATCTGCCCATGTCTTTACAGATCTGCACTGGCGTGTTTTGGACTTTGTTCCTGAGAACCCGCGAGGGGGTGACCGCCTTCGATATTTACAACTGCTGGAACAACGTTGGATATATCGCTTATGTACTGTCACCCCTTTGGGATTGAGCCAACAAGTGGACTGGCATACTATCCTGTGACTGCTTAAAGTCTTTCTACAATTGACTTTTACTATAAGTTCTGTTTGATGGGCTGATCAGTTTTTTGATCAGCTGAGAGGGGGCGGCGCTGTGTAGTGCTCCTCCCCCCTCCCTTCTGATTGGCCACCTGCTCATGATATAAACCGTCTGGGTGAAGACGTTTTTCAAGGCTGCTCTGGCTAGAAAAAGCTGGGACCTGATGCAGGGGTTTTATCTTTGGACCCCGAAACGTGCCACGTCGTTCCTGAAGCGGCTTCACTAGTCTTCACAGCCTGTCTCTGTGATAAAAATTTTTGGCGTGTGATGGTCACCGCCGACATTTTCAGCTAAGTGGATTCTTTACGCACTTATATAATGCAATTTTATTATAAGTTTAATTAAAAAGGACTGGCTACAGTGGTTTGGGGTATTCTCTTTCCCCTCACTGTGGTAGCTGCTCCGACAAAAAAATAAGTTTATTAGCTTCACTGTATGGTTAAGTTTGTATCTCGGCATAGGATTTTATGATTAAAAAGTTGGCGTTTAATGTCAGTTGGCAGCAAGCTGGATGGTGAAAGCACTTGAAACAGGGACTTATATCCCGAAACGTGCATGTCGTGCCTTTGAGACATCATGCACCATATTTCTTGACCTATCCTCAGCTTTTGATTCCCTTCCACACCACCAACTTCTAGATAGGCTCTATGATATTGGACTGAGGGATACAACACTAAACTAGTTCCACTCTTATCTAGAAAATAGAAAATAGAACTCAACAGATCCGTATAGGCAATGACATATCCCTCCCTTTTAACCTAAAACAGGGAGTTCCCCAAGGCTCCAGCTTATCTGCGCTTCTATTTAACATATTCCTTCAACCAGTCTGTAAGATTTTTCAAAACTATGGAATCTATTACCAATTATATGCTGACGACATTATGTGTTATACCCCTTTCAGTCTAACAAACCCTAACGTTTCAAACCTAACTGAATGCATCACAAACCTCAAGACCTGGCTATCAAACCATAACCTCATAATCAATCAATCAAAAACTGAAGCACTTCAAGTACACACCAACGCTTCTTATACCCCACCATCTACCCTTACACTTGGAGATATCACCCTTACCTTAAAAAGCCAAGTGAAATATCTCGGTCTTATCCTTGATTAGAACCTTACATTCCATGAACATAAAAAAAACTACCAACACAATATACATGAAACTACGTACTCTTCTAAACCTCCAACCACTTCTAAACCCAGACTCCTTCCGCACTGTCTGCCAGGCTCTCACCATCCCAACCCTTGATTACTGCAATCTCATCTATCATGGCCTTCCTAAAAGCACCCTACATCCCATCCAAATGGCACAGAACACAGTAGCTCGGCTCATCACGAATAACCCTAGGCGCTCACACATAACTCCAATCCTCCTTGATTTACACTGGCTCCCCATTCAGTCCAGAACTAAATTCAAAGCAATCACCCTCATTCACAAAATCATTTTAAATGAATCTGCACCCTGCCTCTCCCCACTCATATCCATTTCCAACAACAATAGAACACGCCGCACCTCTATCAAAAACCTTCTATCTATCCCATCATCCAAGAAAAAATGTAGCCAAATCACCTGTAATCGGGCATTCTCCCTTTACGCTTCATCTATCTGGAATGCCTTACCACATGAACTAAGGAACTGTCCCAACCACTCTGAATTCCGGAAGAAACTGAAAACTCATCTCTTCCAGGAACACTTCTCCCTACTAGCATAAGCTCCCTCTAACCTCCTCTTCAACTATCCATGCAAATAGTCCTAAGCAACCATGTAAATAGCTCTTAAGCCTCCGGAAGGAGTAAGGTTCCTGTTAATCACTTACTCTGTGTTCCAATGTTCTAACGTTACAATGTATTCATGTAAATAGTCCCTAAACAACCATGTAAATAGTTTTAAGCCTCCGCAAGGAGTAAGTTTCTTGTTATTCAGTTACACTGTCTTCTAATGTTTTATTGTTACAATGTATTCAGTTGAAAATACTGACTGTTATGTTCCCTGTAAACCGCCTTGATTTGTAGAAAGACGGAATAAAAAAACTGTTAAATAAATAAATAAATAAATGCACCATATAGCAGCAATCTTTTAAGATAAGTTTGGATTTTCTAATGATAATTCTGGTGAACCTATATTTATTTATTTATTTATTTAACATTTCTTCTATACCGCGCTATTACAATCAGCGCGGTGTACATCGAACAAAACATACTGCAATGCATACAAGCAACATTGAGTTTTACATAGAACAGGGAAAAAAAAAAAAACATAGGATAACCGGGGTAACTATTTACAGGGTAACTATTTACAGGTTAAATTAGTATTGTCACCAATACTCTAAGCCAATTTGGTATCATCTTCATTTTGTGTGGGAGGGACAGGCGTAAAAGTGGTGGGTGGGCAGTAGTATAGGCTAACCATTTTCTGGTTGTAATAAGGTGCTATGGTAGCTGAGACATGAGGGAAGTTTACCCGATGTGTGGGTGTCAGGGTTGGTGTCAGGGTAGTATATTGTGAATAGGTGGTGTTTCAGAGCTTTACGGAATAGGATTAAGCTTTTGATGCCACGGATTTCATGTGGAAGGGCATTCCAATTTAGGGGAGCGAATATAGAGAAAGCCCTGTTGGAAGTGGTCTTAGTACATGACGTCATCATCTTGGGGACTATTAAGGTGTTCATTGAAGTGGATCTCCTGTCTCTGTTTTCCAGGGTGCTGTGGATTAGTTTGCTAATCGGTGTAGGTGGGTAGTTATTCAGGGCTTTGAAAGTAAGGACTAGAGACTTATATTGGAGTCTGGCGTGTAACGGCAGCCAATGCAGATTTTTCATGATTGGTGTTATGTGGTCAGTTCTTGATGATCCAGAGAGAACTCTTGCGGCGGCATTCATAGCCAGGCGGAGCGGATTTAAAGTTGATTGAGGCAGGCCGTGCAGGACGATGTTCGCATATTGAATAAAATGAAGTTTACCGTCTGGAGTGGATGATAAAAAGTTCTATCCTTCTTCGGTACACTCCAACAAAAAAATCTTTTAGAATGTTTCAGGGATTTAGATTGGTGATTTTCACAGGGATTACTGATTTGATCACTGTTGGTTGGGATATATAATTTTAGTATTTCTAAATATGAGCATAGTTACATCAGTAACATTATTCATGTCTGAAGGACCTTAATGGCTCACATAAAATATTTTTGGATAATGCTTACATTGATCCTAACTATCACAATCTGCAGAGAATCTAGTTTACTCCAGGAGCAATATAACTACTGGATCATTACCTTATACATTTCTCTCTCTAAACTGAAAATGAAACTCTTTTGTTTACTAATTGCATTTGTCCCTGTCTCTTTTACGTGTTTATCTCCCCTCTTGACATTTCTCAGGCCGATATAGAAACATAGAAACATGTCAGCAGAAAAAGACCATATGGCCTATCTAGTCTGCCCTCCCATATTCCCCAGCAGCCATCAAAATCATATTTTTCCTAATTGTATCTTTTAAGCTATATGCATAGTATCAGACCATTTAAATCGTTAATGGCCTGATGCTTGAAGGCACATTTTATGGAGATTGTAACTAAGACATTGTGGTCGCAATATGCATCACTCTGATAGTATTTTAGCAAACGTTTCTGCTTCATGGAGCCTGTTTGAAATTAGTGCAGGAGGGCAAGAGTATTTGCTGATATGTGGAGCAGGGGAAGTCACGTTGCAAATCTAGATATGGGAGAAACTCAGCAAATTTCCCATGTAGATGACAACAATTACACACAAAAGCTGGTACTTTGCAACTTCCAACGTGTGAATGCGGGCACTTATACGTGCATGTGGGCCATTTGCAGACCTACACGTATAAATGCAACCAATTAGCTACAGATGCTGCTGTCTTAATCTAATTTCAATGTGGAGGGGTGTCAAGTGCATTCGTATGTGTGTGTTAGTGTCATGAGGGATGCATGCATATGATGTATGCATGTTTATGTGTGTCCAATCACCTCGCCGGCTCAGCTGTCCATCTCCTGAGCCTGACTCCACCCGCTCCCTACAACGAAGGCCAATCAGGCCCAACCACCATTTTTAAAGACCGTCGAAAGGCGTGACCGCGCCTGGCGGGCCTGTGCCTGAGGGCCTCACCAGAGGGCCCTTTGGTGTGGCCCTTAGGCATGGACACAGGACGGCACCACAGCAAAGAGCAGCAAAGAGCACAGATCTACAACCCTTTGTTGGACACCACTCAAAGGCAAGGCTAAAGCTGCATACAATCTGCTAAGCTCACCTCCAGCAACCCAGCTGAGCACTATCGGCAGCGGGAAGATAATCGCAAGGCCACAACTCCTCCCGCTCCCCCCCCCCCCCACATGGCCAATCAGGGCCCAACGCACCATTCAACAGGTACCAGCCTTCCTCCAATAGTTTAAACTTCAGCGCTGCTCCCCGTTCAGCCCAAGGCCAATCAGGCCCAACGCATCTCCTTCAAATCTGACCAGCCACGCACAAGCTGATCACCCGGGAACCACCACTACACCGTCGAGGGGTAGAGTGCGAGGAAGCGCTCCTCCCCAACTCGGCTCCTGAGGCCCAACCAGCACCCACACGCAGTAAGCTGTTTCCATTCCTACCTCATTCCCTGTTATTAACTTGCTGCACAACCTGTAGACTCCACTGCATTTACTTGCAAGTACCTGCTGCACAGCTTATAGCCGCCACTGCTACCTCATTGCCTGCGACTTGCCATATACTGCATAGCATGTATTGCTACCTCATTGCCTGCGATTATCCTTGCTACATAGCCTGTTGACTCCTCTGCTACCTCATTGCTTGCAACTTAACATATATTGCATAGTGTATAGAATCCACCTCACGACTTGTAAGATAACATTTATTTATTTATTTTATTACATGCACTTATATACCGTGCTATTTTCCATCAGTGCGGTTTACATAGAACCAATTAAATACACATCTCATATGCTGCATAGCCCAACTACTCCTCTCTATGGCCCCCATCACATTGTCCTTCTTTTCTTCATACTCCCCAACTGCTTCCCCTCCTACCAGCATCCTCATTCCTCCTCCCCTCTTCTCCCTTTACCTTCCTCACTTCTCCTGCCATTCTGTCTTCTAACCTATCATCAGCTCTTGAGCTTCATCACACTCTCCATCTCATTCAACCATTTCCTCTCTCTCTAAGGCAACCCCACCTTCGCTTCTGCCATACTATCTCCTCTTTACCCCGCTCTCTGCTACTCCTTCTTCTTCTCTCATCAGGTAACATCAACCCCAACCCCGGCCCGCCTCGATTTCTATCCCACTTTAAGAAGAGTTCCTCATGTACTTTGTCAAACCTCATCCATATCCCTCTCCTTTCCCCTTCCTCTCTCCCTCCCTCATGTGCCCTATGGAACGCACACTCATCCAGAGATATCAACCCTAACCATGGCCCCTCAAGATCTCTGTCTTATTCTGAAAGGAGATCCTCACGCAATAGCCCCCCTAGCTTGCTGTCTTACTCTGAAAAGAGATCCTCACGTAACTTGTCTAATCTCATCCATATCCCTCTCCTTTCCATTTCCACTCTCCCTTTCTCATGTGCCTTGTGGAACACACAATCGGTCTCCAATAAACTTGCTTTTACTCATGATCTCTTTATCTCTAACACTCTACATCTTCTTGCCCTAACTGAGACCTGGCTCCTCCCAGATGATACTGCATCCATTGCTTCTCTCTGTCACGGGGGCTATCAGTTCTCCCATACGCCTCGTTCCACTGGCCGCGGTGGTGGTGTTGGTCTTCTACTTTCTCCTGCTTACCAATTCCAACCCCTCCTGCTGCTTCAGTCTCACTCCTTTCTCTCTTTTGAAGTCTACTCCATTCGCCTCTTCACACCACTTCCTCTCCAAGTAGCTGTTATTTATCGCCCTCCTGACAAGTCTGCTTCTACCTTCCTTACCGACTTCAACTCCTGGCTTTCCATCTTTCTGGATTCCTCCTCCCCCACTCTTATTCTTGGCGATTTTAACATTCACGTCGATAACTCCTCCGATCTCCATGCTTTAAAGCTGCTCGCCCTTACCTCCTCATTTGACCTCCAACACTGTTCCACTGCCCCCACTCACCAGCACGGCCACTGCCTTGACCTAATACTCTTCTCTAATTCCTCCCCCTCAAACTTCCATAACTCAACCCTTCCCTTATTTGACCACCACCTTTTAAGCTTCAATCTTCAGCTCCCGCTGTCTCAACCTCGTCCTATCTCCTCCATCCTATTTAGAAACCTTCATAATATTGATCCCTTGACTCTCTCCTCCACCATTTCTCCATCCCTCTCCTCCATTATGTCCTCCAAATTCAAATCGACGAGGCAGCAACCTCCTATAATGCTGCACTTTCCTTGGCTCCACCCACCCTTGCCCCACCCACCCCACATCTTGTGAGATGTTCAGCACCCCAGCCCTGGCTTTCCTCCAATACCCGCTATATACGCACCTGTGCCCATACCGCTGAACGTGCCTGGATCAAATCCCGTTCCCCGGAAGACTTTCTACACTTCAAATTCATGCTTGGCTCCTTCCAATCAGCCATAGCACTTGCCAAACAAGAATACTACATCCAACTGACTAACTCTCTTGCCTCTGATCCTCGCCGTCTCTTCAATACCCAGCTATCTCCTCAAGGTGCCCCCGCCCCTGGTCCCACCCTCCCTTTCTGCCCAAACCGTGGCCGACTACTTCCATGACAAAATCCACAAGATTACCTTCCAATTCCCCACTCCCTCTTCCACCTCCCTGCCTCTCCAATTCTCCCCCCACCCATCCCTACTACCTCTGCTACCCTCTCCTCCTTTCCTGCGATCTCTGAAGAGGAAACCACACTCCTTTCTTCCTCCAAACTCACCACCTGTTCCTCTGATCCTATCACTACCCATCTCCTAAGCCCCATCTCCCCCACCGTTGCCCCTTCCATCTCTCTTATCCTCAACCTTTCACTCTCCACTGCAACTGTCCCCGCAGACTTCAAGCATGCTGTGGTCACACCTCTCCTTAAGTAACCCTCACTGAATCCCACCTGACCTTCTAACTATCGACCCATCTCCCTCCTTCCCTTCATATCTAAACTACTTGAACGGGCAGTCCACCGCCACCGCCACTGCTTCGACTTCCTGTCCTCTCATGCCCTCCTGGACCCTCTACAGTCTGGCTTCCATCCCTTACACTCCACTGAAACAGCTCTTACCAAAGTCTCCAGTGATTTGTTCCTGGCTAAATCTAAGGGCCTCTACCTCATCCTTCTCAACCTCTCTGCTGCTTTTGACACTGTCGATCACAAACGTCTCCTCGATACCCTCTCCTCACTTGGTTTTAAGGGCTCCGTACTATCCTGGTTCTCCTCCTACCTCTCCCATCACTCCTTCAGTGTATGCTCTGATGGCTACTCCTCCTCTCCTACCCTGCTCCTAGTTGGTGTAACCCAAGGATCCGTCCTGGGTCCGCCCCTTTTCTCTCTCTATACCCAATCCCTTGGTGCACTTATCTCCTCCCATGGCTTTCAGTACCATCTCTATGCCGACGATTCCCAAATCTACCTCTCTACGCCTATAATCTCTCAAGCAATCCAGATCAAGATCTCTGCCAGCCTATCCGACATCACTGCCTGGATGTCTCACTGCCGCTTTAAATTGAACATGTCCAAGATTGAACTCCTTATATTTCCCCCCAAAAAACTTCCCCTCCTCTCCCTCCTTTCTCAGTCTCTGTGGATGGCTCCATGATCCTTCCTGTTCCCTCGGCCCGCAATCTGGGGATTATCTTTGACTCTTCCCTCTCCTTCTCCACACATATCCAGCTTGTTGCTAAGACCTGCCGCTTTTTTCTCTACAGCATTAGCAAAATCCGCCCCTTCCTTTCTGAACACACTATTAAACGCTTGTCCACTCCTTAATCGCCTCTCGCCTCGACTACTGCAACTTACTCCTCGCTGGTCTCCCTGTGAGCCATCTCTTTCCCCTTCAATCTATCAATCTATTCAAAACTCTGCTGCTCGACTCATCTTCTGCCAGCCTCGCCATGCCCACATTGCTCCCCTCCTCAGGTCACTTCACTGGCTCCCTATCCATTTCCGCATCCAGTTCAAGCTTCTCCTGACCTATAGATGCATTCACTCTATGGCACCTCACTACCTTTCATCTATTATCTCTCCTCACAACCCCTCTCGGAAGCTTCGCTCTTCTAACAAACTACTCTTATCCAGGCCCTTCGCTCGCACCCCTAACTCCAGACTTCGCTCCTTTCACCTTGCTGCACCTTACACCTGGAACAACCTACCCATGTCTATATGCCAGGCACCCTCCCTAGTCCTCTTCAAATCCAGGTTGAAGACCCACCTCTTCACTGTTGCTTTCAGATCCTGACCTCTGTCCTTTGTCTTGTAATGACTTCCATCTTTTGTCTTGACTAAATGGTCAATGCCATATTTTGTTTTGGCCCTAATAGACTATTGCTATATGTTTTGCCTTGAATAGACTATTGCTATATGTTTTGTCTTGACTAGATTTTAAGCTCTGACGAGCAGGGACTGTCTCTTGCATGTATATCTGTACAGTGCTGCGTGCGACTGGTAGCACTATATAAATGCTCAATAGTAGTAGTAGTAGTCATAGGGGATGACAGATGTGTGAAAACTGTGTGTGTTGGGGTGCATGTGTGTGGGTGTGTATCATTGTGGGTGCTGGTATATCCGTGCATGTGTGCATGTATCATTGGGGTTTCCCATCACTACTCTTCAGTGCCCTCTCTTCTGCACTCTCCCTTCTTGCCTTCACTCAGCAATGTATTCTTTCCCTCTCCTCCCTCCCAACCAATTATTCACTGTCTCCTTACTTTGCCTTTCACGCCACTTGCACTCTTTCAAGTCTCAGTCCTTTCTCTAGCCTCACCCCTCCCTAATGCTCCGCCCCTATTCTCCCTCCCTTCTCTCTAGCCCCACCCATTCCCTTATATTTTCCCTGCCTCCCTCCTCTAATCCCTTCTCTCTATGCTCTTCCCCCTTTCCTGACCTTCCCCAGCTCTCAGGCATCCAGGCTACAGTCGTGCTCTTCATGCGAACAGGACCCAGGGACCTACTGGCATCTTCACACCACAACCCTGCTCTTCATGCTAGTGGGACTCAGGTCTCCCATCAACAATTTCTGGCCAGGACCCCCCTTTCATATGTACAAACTGGGTCTCCCACTGGCTCTTCCATCTGCTGCTTTGTGGGGGAGGGGAGCCATACCACTTGGCTGCCCTCCTCCCATATGCACATGCACAAATAGATGGGTACAGACAGAACCAAACTCCAAAACAAAAAATATGAATTAACTCTCCCCAAAAGGCGTTACTGCTTATGCAAAACACATGTAATAAACTTCTTAAAATACTTCTCAAACGCTTTTCTCCTTGACTGTTAGGAATGCATCAGGGTTCAGTCCCCCATCCTCATCCTGGACTTGCCGGGGGTCAAGGTAGGGTATTGGTCCCACTCACCTCCTGCGATATACTGGCTCTTCTTTTGCAGACCCTTCCGTCATCCCGTAGCTGTTCAAGTCCCTTCCTTTGGATAGGTAAAATCAGTTTCTCTGACCATTGCAGGAACTTTGTTGTTATATGTGCCACTGAGTCGATGCCAACTCCTGAAGCTTTGTAGGGCTTATCTAAGCATGAAGAGAGGCAGCTCCTTCTGCTGCCAATGGGCACCCCTGGACTCCCTCAGCACACGCCTTATGCTGGAACAAAACTCCAACTCTTTTACATCTCAAAACTCCTGCCCATTCCAAGATAGAAAGCCTTTAATAACTTCCTCCAAATCCTAAAAAGATATACCCACTTCCCAGTGATGGACATGCAGGTCCATCCTCTGTTAATGTTTTAAACCTTTATTTTACATTTTTTCAAAAGTACAAGAACAATAGTGGAAAAAAACAAAACAGAGAGAGAGAGAAATTCACCCACTCCCCTAACAGCCCATTTACCATTTCCCCTAACAAGTGCGTAGGCTCCCAGACCAGACAGACCAGGCTGCTAGTGTCAGACTGAAGGGACAAAGGACACGGCAGATTATTGTAGTGAGTCACTGAACTTCTGTACCGGGACCCCAAGTTGCTTGCACCTCTCTGCTACATGAGATTGCCTAGCCACGGACATCTTATATTCAGCAAATTGTATTCCACCAAATATGAGAATTTATGAGGTCTCCCTGCTTTCCAGTTTTGTAAAATAGTTTTAATAGCTGAGACAATTAAAATATCCAGCAATTTGCATTCCAGTAAGGACAAATTGGGTTTGACCCAAATCATTGAAAAATAATGACAGCGGCAGGCAGGTCACATTTCAGCTCCAGAAGTGTACAAATTCTCTCTCAAATCTATTGCCAAAGCTAAGTTTGATTGATTACTGAGAATCCTTAGGGGTATTTTGAATTAACTTAATTAAAACTAAGTTTAGGACAACCAAAGGACATATAACCTAAAGTATCAACATTTTCTGGACAAAAAGTACATTTGTTCGACTTGCTATTGTCAATTCTATTGACTTTAACCGGTGTCCATCTGACATTTGCAGAGTGATCTGTCTTCCTGTCCATTTCTGCATCCAGTTCAGACTTCTCCTACTGACCAATAAGTGCGTGCACTCTGCAGCTCCTCACTGTCTTTCCTCTCTTATCCCTCTCTAAACCCCTCCTTGGGAACTCCGCTCCTCTGGCAGATCCCTTTTATCTGTGCCCTTCTCTGCCACTGCCAACTCCAGACTTCGTTCATTCCATCTTGCTGCTCCATATGCCTGGAAGAAACTACCTGAGTCAATGCATCAGGCTCCTTCTCTAGCCCTGTTGAAATCCAGGCTAAATTCTGATGCTCCTCACTCTCTTGTTCATTACCGGTGTATCTTACCATATGCTAGTCCAAAGTTTTGTGATGCTTTTTAGCTTTATTAGATTGAAAGCTCTGATGAGCAGAGGCTGTCTCTTACATCTATATGTGCAGTGCTGCATGCATCTTGTAGCGCTATACAAATGATTAGTAGAAAAAGGAAGATAGAGCAGCTTTTAAACTAGATATTAGGGGAAAGCCGACAATCGCCCAAGAGCGGATGGTTCGGAAGAATGTATCCTTGAAGGATACTAACAAAAGCAGAGAGGTTCCACAAAAGAGTAAAGTAGCCCAAATGCCCTCGAGTATGGAGCAGACAGAGCTTAAAGATCCCAATTTACCCATGTCTAACAATAGCCAAATTAACATAGAAACATAGAAACATGATGACAGAAAAAGACCACAAGGCCCATCTAGTCTGTCCTTCCATAACAACAACTACAACAGTCCACTTTTTACCTTTAGAGATCCTCTGTGTTGGTCCCATGCTTTGTTGAACTCAGTTACTGTCCTCATCTCCACCACCTCCACTGGGAGACTATTCCACGGATCCACTACTCTTTCCGTAAAGAAATATTTCCGCATATCACTCCTGAATCTATCTCCCTTCACCCTCATCCCATGTCCCCTCATAGCAGAACTTGCTTTCAATTGAAAGAGGCTCTCTCCCTGAACATTTATGCCACGGAGGTATTTAAACATCTCAATCATATCACCTCTATCCCGCCTTTCCTCTAAGGTGTACATATTAAGTTCCTTAAGTCTGTCCTCATATGCTTTATAATGAAGCCCATTAATCATTTTAGTAGCAACCCTCTGCACCGACTCCATCCTGTTCACATCCTTTTGAAGGTGCGGTCTCCAGAATTGCACACCATACTCCAAATGAGGTCGCACCAAAGACTTATACAGAGGCATTATCACCTCCTTTTTTCTGCTAGCCATTCCTCTCCGTATGCACCCAAGCATCCTTCTAGCTTTTGCCGTCGCCTTTTCTACCTGTTTAGCTACTTTAAGATCATCAGACACAACCACGCCTAGGTCCCGCTCTTCTTTAGTGGACAAAAGTACTTCACCTCCTATACTGTATTGCTCCCTTGGATTGCTGCAGCCCAAATGCATGACCTTACATTTTTTAACATTAAATCCCAGCTGCCAAATTCTAGACCATTCTTCAAGCTTAGCTAGATCCCTCCTAATGTTATCTACACCTTCCTGGGTGTCTACTCTATTACAGATTTTGGTATCATCCGCAAAGAGGCAAACCTTACCCGACAGCCCTTCTGCTATATCACTAACAAAGATGTTAAAAAGAATCGGACCAAGGACAGATCCCTGGGGCACACCACTGGTAACATCCTTCTCCTCAGAGTGAGCTCCATTTACTTGTACTCTTTGTCGCCTCCCACCCAACCAATTTCTAACCCAAGCAGTAACTTTAGGGTCCATCCCTAGGGTGCTCAGTTGTTTATAAGTCGCCTGTGAGGAACAGTGTCAAAGGCTTTACTGAAATCTAAATACACCACATCTAGAGCTCTCCTTCGGTCCAACTCCCTGGTCACCCAGTCAAAGAAATCGATCAGATTTGTCTGACAAGACCTGCCTCTGGTGAATCCATGCTGCCTCGGATCCTGTAATCCGCCGGACTCCAGAAACCTCACTATTTTCTCTTTCAGCAGTGTTTCCAATAATTTACTCACCACTGAAGTTAAACTAACCGGCCTGTAGTTTTCAAACCACATCCTTACTTCCGCTTTTGTGTAAAGGCACCACATGAGCCTCTCTCCAGTCCTTTGGCACCACTCCTGACTCCAACGAGGCATTGAAAAGGTCAGTCAGTGGAGCTGCTAGAATGTCCCCAAGTTCCCTCAGTATTCTAGGGTGTATCCCATCCGGTCCCATCGCTTGTCTACTTTAAGTTGAGCTAGTTTCTCACGAACACAGTCTTCTGAAAATTGTTCAAGATGTCCCTCGCTTCTGTTCTTATTTGTGGGTGTTTTCTGAGGTCCTGCTCCTGGTTCTTCATCTGTGAACACAGAAGAAAAATTTTTGTTAAGCAATTCCGCTTTATCCTTATCAGCTTCTACATATTCCCCCCCTGCATCCTTGAGTCTGACAATACCACTTTTGCCCTTCCTCTTCTCACTAATATATCTGAAAAATGTCTTATCCCCCCATTTTATTGCATTGGCTATTTCCTCCTCCTTTTGAATCTTTGCCTTCTTGACTACTTTGCTAGCTTCTCTAAGTTTTTCCAAATACAGATGCCTGTCTTCCTCTCTCTGTGATCTCTTGTATTTCAAGAAGGTCTCCCTCTTTTTCTTCACTTTTTCAGCTACTTCCTTCGAAAACCATAGCGGTCTCCTGTTCCTTTTGCCTTTATTTACCATTTTAACAAAAAGGTTGGTTGCCTTTAAAATACCCCCTTTCAGCTTTGCCCACTGTTTTTCTACATCCCCCAGCTGTTCCCATCCCACTAACAACTCCCTGAGGTATTGGCCCATCTTCGCAAAGTTAGTCTTCCTAAAGTCTAAGATCTTCACCATGGAATGGATTCTAACAGCCCTAGTCCTAATAATGAACCACACCATCTGGTGATCACTGGATGCAAAATTATCTCCCACTACAACATCAGAAACACTTTCACCATTGGTAAGCACCAAGTCCAGTATGGCCCCTTCACGTGTGGGGTCTGTTACCAATTGCCTGAATAGTTCTCCCTGTAGAGAATCCAGGATCTCCTTACTTCTAGATGATACTGCAACAGGAATGTGCCAATCAACATCTGGCATATTGAAATCTCCTAGGAGTAGCACTTCCCCTTTCCTAGCAATGCTGCGTATGTCTTCAATTAACTCTCTGTCCACCTCTTCCTCTTGTGAGGGAGGTCTGTATATCACACCAATGCAAATAGATTTCTCTTTCCCTCTTTGTAGTTTAACCCACAATGCCTCCTCTCTCCCTTTTAAGCTCTGTAATTCCAAAGCTTTAATAGTAGTTTTTACATATAGTGCCACTCCTCCTCCCCTTCTTCCTACCCTGTCCTTTCTGAATAAAGTATAGCCAGGTATAGTTACATCCCAGTCATGGTTTTCTGTGAACCATGTTTCTGTAACTGCCACTAAATCCAAGTCAGCAACTCCCACCAAAGCTTCAACTTCAGGGATCTTATTTCCCATGCTACAGGCATTAATACACACTGCTTTCCATGTGTTACCCCTGTTACCCATTTCCATAAATGTATTTAATGTATCACCTACCTGGGGGCTTTCACTTACCTGGGGGCTTTCTTTACCCATCCCCAACGAATCTAGTTAAAATACATTCTCTAAAATGCTTGTATGCAAATGCTACAAGTCTAAAGAATAAGATGGGAGAGTTAGAATATATAGCACTAAGGGGCTTGTTTACAAAGCTGCGGTAGCGGTTCACGATCGTTATCGGAGCCGCGACCCCATTGATTTCAATGGGGCCGCGGCTCCGATAACGACCGCGAATCGCTACCGCGGCTTTGTAAACAAGCCCCTAAATGAAAGGTTAGATATGATTGGAATATCAGAGACATGGTGGAAGGAGGACAAACAGTGGGACACTGTGATACCTGGGTACAAACTATGTCGTAATGATAGAGCTGATCAAATTGGTGGAGGGATTGTGCTCTATGTTAGAGAGCGCATTGACTCAGAAAGGATTAAAGTTTTGCAGGAAACAAAATCTGCTGTAGAATCTATATGGATTGAAATTCCATATAAAAGGGGGAAGGCAATGGCAGTGGGGGTGTATTATCGAGCACCTGGCCAGAATGACCAAATGGATGATGAAATGCTCAAAGAAATCAAGGAAGCTAACAAAAGTTACAGCACAGTAATAATAATGGGTGATTTCAATTACCTCGGTATTGACTGGGTCAGTGTCACGTCAGGACATGCTAGGGAGATAAAGTTCCTAGATGAAATAAATGACTGCTTCTTGGAGCAGCTGGTTCATGAACCGACCAGAGGGGAAGCCATATTAGACCTAGTCCTTAGTGGAACACCAGATCTAGTGCAAGAGATAAGGGTGTTGGGGCCACTTGGCAATAGTGATCATAGCATGATCGCCTTTGATTTAATTAGTGGAGGAGAGATAGTAAGGAAATCCACAGTACTACTTTTAACTTTCGAAAGGGAGACTATGATAAAATGAGGAAAACAGTTAAGAAAAAACTAAAAGGAGCAGTTGCAAAGGTTAAAGACGTACATCAAGCTTGGGTGTTGTTGAAAAATACTATCTTGGAAGCCCAGACTAGCTGTATTCCATGCTTTAAGAAAAGTGGAAGGAAGTCCAAAAAACTGCCAGCATGGTTTAAAGGTGAGGTCAGAGAGGCTGTTGTTGCCAAAAAAGTATCTTTCAGGAAATGGAAAAAAGAGCCAAACGACGAAACCTGGAAACAGCACAAGCACTGGCAAGTTAAATGCAAGGCATTGATAAGGCAGGCAAAGAGAGAATTTGAGAAGAAGCTTGCTGCGGAAGCAAAAACGTGAAATAAAGACCTTTTCAAGTACATTCATAGCAAAAAACCTGTGAGAGAGTCAGTTGGTCCATTAGATGATAAAGGGTTTAAAGGAGCACTAAGAGGCGACAAGGCGATAGCGGAGAGACTGAATGAATTCTTTGCTTCGGTCTTTACTGAGGAAGATGTAGGGATGTTACCCATGACTGAGGTGGTATTTAAAGGTGCGGAAGAATTGAAGGAAATATCGATACATCGGGAAGATGTCTTACAACTATTAGATAAACTGAAGAGTAGCAAATCACCTTGGCTGGATGGTATACATCCAAGGGTGTTGAAAGAACTGAAATATGAGATTGCAGACCTGCTATCAGTAATCTGTGAACTATGATTAAAATCATCTCTAATACCTGAAGATTGGAGGATCGCCAATGTAACACCAATTTTTGAAAAGGGTTCCAGGGGTGATCCGGGAAACTACAGACCGGTGAGCCTGACGTCAGTACCAGGAAAAATGGTAGAAAAGAAACCATCATAAAGAATAAAATTACTCAGCATGTAGATAGTCACAACCTAATGGGAGACAGCCAACATGGCTTTAGACAAGGAAGATCTTGTCTTACTAATCTGTTATGTTTTTTGAAGGAGTGAATAAACAGGTGGACAAAGGTGAGTCGGTTGATATTGTGTATCTGGACTTTCAGAAAGCCTTTGACAAGGTCCCTCATCAGAGACTTTTGGCAAAACTAAAGAGTCATGGGATAGGAGGCAGTGTATTATTGTGGATCAGGAACTGGTTAAAAGATAGAAAGCAGAGGGTAGGGCTAAATGGCCAATTTTCCCAATGGAGAAAGGTGAGTAGTGGTGTACCCCAGGGATCTGTGCTGGGTCCGCTGCTTTTTGACATATTCATAAATGACCTGGAAAGTGGAATAACGAGTGAGGTTATCAAATTTGCAGATGACACAAAACTATTTAAAGTTGTTAAAACCCAAGAGGATTGTGAAAAATTGCAAGAAAATCTTGATAAATTGGAAGACTGGGCATCAAAATGGCAGATGAAATTTAATGTGGACAAGTGTAAGGTTATGCACCTAGGGAAGAACAACCCAAACTATGGTTACACGATGCAAGGTTCCACATTAGGAACCACCACCCAGGAAAAAGATTTAGGCGTTATTGTGGATACCATGTTAAAACCCTCGGCCCAGTGTGCAGCGGCAGCCAAGAGAGCAAATAGAATGCTAGGTATGATAAGGAAAGGAATGGAAAATAAAACAAAAGATATTATAATGCCTCTATATCGTTCCATGGTGAGACCGCACCTTGAATATTGTGTGCAATTCTGGTCGCCGTATCTTAAAAAAGGATATAGCGATTTTAGAAAAGATACAGAGAAGAGCCACCAAAATGGTAAAGGGGATGGAAGGATACTCCTATGAAGAAAGGCTAAAAAGGTTAGGGTTCTTTAACCTGGAAAAGAGACGGCTGAGGGGAGATATGATAGAAGTCTATAAATTAATGAACGGAGTGGAACGGGTAAACGTAGATCGATTGTTTACCTTATCAGAATATAGAAAGACTAGGGGACATGCAATGAAGCTACAGGGTAAAGTATTTAAGACTAATAAAAGAAAATATTTTTTCACTCAACGTGTAATCAAACTCTGGAATTTGTTACCGGAGGATGTAGTAAAGGCTGTTAGTTTAGCTGGGTTTAAAAAAGGTTTGGACAAGTTCCTGGAGGAAAGGTCCATAAACCATTATTAAGAAGTGACCGAAGATATCAATGCTTGACCCAGTACAAGCATTGTGGAAATTGTGTCTCTTGGGGAAACTGCTAGGTACATATGACCTAGATTGGCCACTGTTGGAAACAGAATACTGGGCTTGATGGACCTTGGTCTGACCCAGTATGGCATATCTTATGTTCTTATGTTCTTTATTAGAAGGTGTAGTACATATGCATCACAAAGTAAAGAGACATAAGTAAGGTCTATTCAGTGTGGCCCAATAAGTCTCCAATTGATAATCCATAAGGTCAACCAAATGTCCCAGCAGCCACAGAGCTTGAAATACTGTGCTATGAGTTTTAAAACTGGTTTGCAATAACTTGTAGAAACTGGAAGCCACATGGCCCCTTGCCTGCAGAGCCTGACAGCAAGCGATAACAGATGGCATGTCATGCACGGCTTGGGTCTTCTATACCCAGCTCTGAAGCAGAAACTTTGACGGCATTTGATATTCACATTGCACCAAATCAAAAGATATTTTTTCCACTCTACCCACAGATCTCTCAGCAGGACCATCACAGAGCATGTAGAGACCTATTCCATGACATATCCATCTGAGATTCTAATAATTTCACTCTTTCGCCTCTTTCATAAGGCACAACTCTGGTTTGATTGGAGGTTGGACTATCCCAGGTAGCCAAAAAGCTGTAAACAGGCCAGTAAATTATGTTCCACTCGAAGCCTCATAGGAGAGTCTCACTAATCCTCCAGTACATACCACCAACTGGCATGATGCAAAAGGGAAGTCTCAAAATCAGGGAAGCTTACACCTCCCAATTCTTTAGGTAATTTAAACTTCTTAAGTCCAATGTGATAAGGCTTCCAGACCCACAAATAGTCTACTTTCTTGAAGAAAGCTCTGGGGAATTTAAACTGGAGCATATTTAACACAAATAGTCCCTGTGAAGTGATCATCATGGAGGTCATTGTGAGGCACGAATAGCAGGGATAGACATCCCAACGGGATGTCCATCCCCACTATTCATGCCGGCTCCTGCCCCTGTATAACCTCCCCACCGGTTGTGCGGGGAAGTTAGACAGGGGCGGAAAAGAGGCAGCACAGGGGTGGAGAGTGGGCGGGCAGTGGGTGGTCGCCAGCCCTGAACATCCAGGGCCGATTCTGATGTTGGCCCTGTACATCCAGGGCCGGCAAATTGGTCAGGGAAGTTATTCCACTGCAGAGGTGGAATAACTCCCCTGGGCGTTTTTATTTGGTGGAGTCAGTGCATGGAAGGGGTTGGGGGGGGGGGGTAAAGTTAATGCTCCGCAGCTCGACCCAGGCAGGAGACCGGATCAGGGGTCGGGCTGCGGGGAATTAACTTTGTTGGGCAGTGGCCAGCATCGTGGCTTTTAAATGGAGCCATGGTACCATGGCAACAGGACGCCATGGTGCCACAGCTCCATTTAAAAGCCCTGGCTGAGTTAGCCGGGCTATCGCTGTATGTGCAGGCCGGGACTGAATTGCAGTCCTACCTGCACATACAGGCCTGTTCGCGATTCTGATCCCGTGGGGTTAGACGTGCCCCATGGGATCAGAATCGCGAACTCCTTTGTACGTCTGGGTCTGCCCGGACATACAAAGGAGTTGTACGTTGCAATCAGAATTGGGCCCCATGTTAATAGAATCCAAACAGCCCCATAATGTTCGAAATAGCAGAGATTATTTGTGACCCATCGTCCTTCACTTTAACATGTGGTTTTCAGTAGTTATTCAAGACAAGTTACAGTAGGTATTTCCCTGTCCCCAGAGGGCTTACATAGTAACAACATTTGATATTCACTTGCAATCTAAGTTTGAACATGAGGCAATAGAGAGTTAAGGATTTATTTATTTAACACGTTTTCTATACCGCCTTGTAGATTCAAAGCGGTTTACATTAAACAAACTGGAACTTTACATTGAACAGGGAAGATGAACTTGGAAGCTTAAACAGGGAACATTAGTGGTACTTCAGTATAACAGTGTTAAAAGCAAGAGTTTCAGTTCAAGGCAGAGAGCATAGTGAAGTGTGACTTGCCCAAAGCTGCTTGGAATGCTGGAGGGATTTGAACCCTGCTCTCTTGGTCAGTGCTTTAGCCACTAGCTTACAGGACCCATCCACAGTGCCATGTGAACCTGCACTATTCCAGCCAGAGAAGACTGGAAGTAAATACTGAAATATTTCATACCCTCCATGTACCACTTAGCAGAGGTACCAGACAACTGCTCTCTATTATAGTACAAAGTGCAAGGAATCTCTGTATAGTCCTAAAGAGGGCAGGTACAGATATTCAGGGCTGGGTCAAATGTACAGAAAAATGCCATTAGCATATGTTGATATCATAATCTAGGAGGGGCCGATTTGTACAGCCCGGCCTCCATTATATCATAATTCCCGCAGGTCACATAAGGAATAGGGACTCCAGAACTTTTCCCAATTTAAAGACAGAGGGAACATTTTGGAGTCCTGCTGCATCAGTGTCTGCTGAAAGATGTACTGCGGAGGACTGAGGTGGGCAGCAGCCTGTGATGGTATTATTGACTTCAGGGAGGGGGGGAAGGAGACAGAATTCCCCTTTTTCCCCCATGACCCCATTTATCCCTTCCATCCCCCGCATTCTTTCCTCAGAATTTGCCCTGTCTCATGCACTACCGCAATTCAAACCCCTCATCACCTCCCCAATAATCACCCCCTTTTATACCACCCCCATAAAAATTCGCCCCTCCTCACTTCCTCCAACATCCATCCTCGTTTGCATTGTGGTCCCAAACATTCGCCCCTCTTTCACCTTCTACCGTTTCAGCATTTATCTCACCATCACTGTTCTGTGGCTTGTGCTTCAGGTTGTCTCCTTCCTTCTCCATGACAGCAGCATTGGCTGAGTCCCAGAGACCGCTCCAGCCCCTCTCCTCCTATTGTCCCCCCTCCCCCCTAGTGCTGCCTGCTGACAAAGGGAGGGAGGGAAGGGGTTGAGGCTGGAGTAGGATGCAGATGTGCAAATATCAATTACTTTACTCCCTTCTCCAGTTTCTCCCCTCCTGTTTCCTGCAGACTTCCCAAGGAAAGGGGCTGGAGTAAACAGAACAGATACTTCTGCAATATCTCCGCTGGATAGGAGTTTAACCTGCCCCAGTGGCTGTAGGCGAGACAATATGTCAAAGTTGCAGTTTCCCACTGATTGCTAAGACTTGACAGGTCTTGCTGCTTGAAAGACATGGAGAAATTGTGAGATTTGCAACCAGGAATTTAAGAAAATGAACAGCAAACAGGATAGTGCCAGACTGTAATTTACTGATATTTTTATCCTTTATTATAACCATCTTCTGGTTGTGTGATTTGTAAATCCAAGGAATGATGGCTCTGTCTTATTTACAGCATATTAGGAAAACTGGACTAAACACTTTACATATGTGAGTTATCTCTGAAGATCAAAACATTAACAGATAGCGAGCTAGACAGCTCAGATACATTGTAGAACTGCAATAAAACGAAAGGAAAAGCAGATCCTTACACCAGCCTACTCCGCCCCAGTGGCAGGAGCCATATGATTTCATGGTGATTTTCTGTTAGCGGCTTCACTGTAATTCAAGCCTTAAAGCCAAGGTTCTGTTGAAGCTGAAATGAAATCTCGAGAAAGGAGGTAACCTTCATTTCCCAGCATAACTCAATATGCTCCACTCATTCTATGCATGTGAGAATCAAAAGATGAAATATAAAGCTGATCTTTTCCCTGTGCTTCCAGAAATTGCTTTCCCAATTATTGCAAAATCGCAGAAGAGAGTTCTTTGCAAAAATACAGATGGATCAATAGCAATGGTGCAAAAAAACCCCCTAACAATCTATGACTTGTGAATGCTGAAAATTAGCACTTTTAAACAGCAGAAGGAGTAGAGGAGTAGCCTAGTGTAAGAGCAGTGGCCCACTGACCAAGTGATTGGGGTCCGATTTCCACTGGCACTCCTTATGATGATGAGCAAACCAATTACCCTGTATATCCTTGGAAGAAAGGCCTGGCAATCGGCTTCCCATCATACCTTGCCAAGAAAACCCAGGGACTGCCGGGCTGCCAGGAGTCAAAATTGCAAGAAAAATGCAATGTGTGCCATTGAGTCAAACAGAAGGAAGGGGAATATTGAAAAACAACTTAGCGGGCAGCAGTTAGCAGGATCTGCTTACCCAGTGGTTCTCAACCCAGTCCTCTGGGACCCCCAGGCCAGTCAGGTTTCAGGATATCCACAATGAGTATGCATAAGAGAGATCTGCATACAATGGAAGCAATGCATGCAGATCTCTCTCATGCATATTCATTGTGGGTATCCTGAAAAGCTGACTGGCCTGGGCAGGGGCGGCTCAAGGCAATCTACTGCCTGAGGTGAGGGATGAGATGGTGCCCCCCCCATGCATGGCCCCCTGGCACACCCCGCCCCATACGCACCCTGCCCCCGCATGCCCCCCCCCCGGCACCTCCCCCCACCCCGCGCGCATGCCCTTCCAGGTGGGGATCTTTTTGAAAACTCCAGTCAGGGACTGAACCAAATCAAAAAGTCAATTAGATAATGTGGAGCAAATGCAAGATGTTCACACACCAAGGAACTAAAAGAAAGAGCGAGAACCACAACAGTTTATAACTACAAATTATAATTCATTTGTATTTTGTTATAAACTGCATTATGGTGCTTGCTTTTTCTTTTTGAACATACATTTTGCATTCACAGAACCCCCTCCTCAACAATGGGTGCAGAGCAGAGATAGGACATTCACCCACAGAATTCAATATATATATTTGAAAAAAGCTGATTCTGGTCATCTCACCAACAACAAACATTCTCCAGTACCAGGCATATTGGGAACTAATATAAAACCCTACTAAAGTCACTAAGATCTGCAAGGCCAAATCTACGGCACCATACCAGCATACACTTCCAAAACTCATACAATAAGGGGCCTACAAAGAAAAAAGCAGCACTATAAACACTGCAATGGGCCCCAAAACATCCATACACCTATTTGAAATGCTGAACAAGTCAAATTACTACAGTACAGATCCCTACGTACAAACTCCATGTTAACAGAACACCTGGCCTTGGTCGCACACTCAGAACACAGACCCTCACCAAGTACAGAATAAGTGACCACAACCTAAAGCAAAAATAAAAATATGTAGACAAAAATTAAAATGAAACCCTAAGAAGCCAGACTCCGCATGTGGTGCCACACCAGATAAGAGATGCAGTTCCCCATACTGTGTGAAATATAGATAGCACAAAGTCCAATCACTAAATTGAAAATAAAATTATTTTTTCTACCTTCGTTGTCTGATGATTTTTGATCATGCTGGTCCCGATCTGAGGTTTCCGTTTTCCTCTGTCTTCTCTTAGCTCTTTTTCTACGGTCTATAGTCCATCTGCCATTTCTTATCTCTCCTTTTGCTTTCTTCATTTTCTTCCTTCCCTTTACACGACGCGCGCGTTTCGGGTATCAAACCCTGTATCAAGTGCTCAGATGTAAAAGCAAAAAATGGCAACATTGCTGAAAGACGCCGTCTTCTGCGGCCGCGGTAGAGGTAGTTCAGCAATGTTGCCATTTTTTGCTTTTACATCTGAGCACTTGATACAGGGTTTGATACCCGAAACGCGCGCGTCGTGTAAAGGGAATTCTTCTTGAGCAACTTATCTCTCCGGTGGAGTGTTTTAAATAAGATAAGTGTTAAAAAATTCTATATATTAAAATATCATTTTCATTGGTGAAGAACCTGTTTTGAATAAAAGGCAGCTTACTGCTTGGTGTGAGTGGTTGAATCCATACCACCTCTCCTACAGTCAGCTTCGACAAAAGAATTAAAAAAGTGACTTTCGGGGTATTTAATGGTGAACTTTTTGTGATAGTTCCTCCAAAATGAAAGCAGCTCTATTCCCGTGGCTGCTTTTGTTTTGGAGGAAGCAGCCAGCAGCAGCAGAAGGGCGGCGGAAGCAATGACCTCGGGCCCCCCCACCCCGCCGGCTCCATGAAAATTGACGTGACCCAGCAGTTTGAAAGCAGAGCTGCGGGAACGGAGAAATGTTCCCACGGTTGCTTTCATTTGATTTTAAAAGATGAATCTGGCTTGACGGGTCGGCGGTTCTATCATAGGCAGTTTCTAGGGAGCGGCAAATAGTGCCGCCCCCTAGAAACTGCCGCCTGAGGCCACCGCCTCAGTTCGCCTAATGATAGAACCGCCCCTGGGCCTGCGGGTCCCAGAGGACTGGGTTGAGAACTACTGTGCTAAATTATGGTGATCTTGCTTTTTAGCAGTACTAACCAGATAATGCCACTGAATATCCCCAGACTGGAGGTCTGCTTAGTAGCTCGTTGTCTCCACTAATCGGATAGCTAAATTGCATGAAATTAGGACAGGGCAATGGCTGCCCCAACTTTATGTGGTATTTGCTGTCAGTTTGTGACTGAATATCGCTGCTGACTGGATAGCAATCACTCTGTCCAGCGAAGGTGGATATTCAGTGCTGGAGGCCGGATACTTTCCCACGCTGGTCTCAATTAAAGGGTGGTGATAGGGCACTTTAAAGGCACTGACCACTGCCACTGAACATCACCCTCAATGTGAGCAGCCAGAAAGAAGATTTTAAAGAACTTCTTGTTTTCTGGCAAAAGAATACTAGATGGGGAGGGCCATTTTCAAATGTCCTTAAATGAGTTCTTATATTGGACATGGAAACCCAGATGAGATACAGTCCATGCATTAAAAAGAGGCAAACATAAGGCCAAACGATTGCCAATATAGTTAAAAGGAGAGATGAAAGAGGCTATTAAGGCAAAACAGCTTGCAAAAAAATGGAAACTGGATTCAAATGAAGAAAATAGCAAAAGGCATAAAAAATGGAACGTTATACTGAAAATATTGATCAAGCAAAAAGAGGATTGGAAAAGAAGCTTTTTGTAGAGGCAAAAATTCATAATAAAACACGTTCAGGTACGTTCAAAGCAAGACGTCCTTGAGGGAGTCGAGTGGACTATCAAATGATCAATAGCTAGAAGGGAAGTCAGGGAGGACAAGACTGCAGGGGGGAGACTAAGGTGCATGTTGACTAAGCTGCACACTGCTAGTGTGCAGTTGTTCTGCCAAATTAGTGGAGATGCTCATGATAATTTTGGGGGCATGTGCGTCCATCCCCTTCTATGGCACCTGGAGATTGGAGGGTCGCAACATATCACCAATTTTTCAAAAAGGGTTCAAAGGTGATTCCAGAAGCTACAGAACTGTGAGCCTGACGTCAGCTAAAATGGTAAAAGCTATTATAAACAACAAAATTACTGAACATATAGATAGTTTAATGGAACATAGTCAACATGGGTTTAGTCAAAGGAGTCTGGGAGCATCTCCGAAAATTTAATAGAATGGGATGAAACTTGGCACGTGGGAAAAACTGAAAAAAAGACATATTGAAAATGGACCAAATCAGACTGGGCATTCTAGAGAAATAACCCCTATCCCCCTCCCCCAAAAATAGAACAATGCATTTCTATGGGAAGAGGACTTCTGTAGAAAAGTGGAAGGAAGTCCAAAAAACTGCCAGCATGGTTTAAAGGTGAGGTCAGAGAGGCTGTTGTTGCCAAAAAAGCATCTTTCAGGAAATGGAAAAAAGAGCCAAACGACGTAACCTGGAAACAACACAAGCACTGGCAACTTAGATGCGAGGCATTGATAAGGCAGGCAAAGAGAGAATTTGAGAAGAAGCAAAAATGCATAATAAAGACTTTTTCAAGTACATTCATAGCAAAAAACCTGTGAGAGAGTCAGTTGGTCCATTAGATGATAGAGGGGTTAAAGGGGCACTAAGAGGTGACAAGGCAATAGCGGAGAGACTGAATGAATTCTTTGCTTCGGTCTTTACTGAGGAAGATGTAGGGATGTTACCCATAACTGAAGTGGTATTTAAAGGTGTGGAAGAATTGAAGGAAATATCGATACATCGGGAAGATGTATTACAACTATTAGATAAACTGAAGAGTAGCAGATCACCTGGGCCGGATGATATACATCCAAGGGTGTTGAAAGAACTGAAATATGAGATTGCAGACCTGCTATTAGTAATCTGTGAACTATCATTAAAATCATTTGTAATACCGGAAGAGTGGAGGATGGCGAACGTCACACCAATTTTTAAAAAGGGTTCCAGGGGTGATCTGGGAAACTACAGACCGGTGAGCCTGAAGTCAGTACCAGGAAAAATGGTAGAAACCATCATAAAGAACAAAATTGCTGAACATGTAGTCACGGCTTAATGGGAGACAGCCAACATGGCTTTAGACAAGAAAGATCTTGTCTTATTAATCTGTTATGTATTTTTGAAGGTGTGAATAAACAGGTAGACAAAGGTGAGTCGGTTGATATAGTGCATTTGGACTTTCAGAAAGCCTTTGACAAGGTCCCTCATCAGAGACTTTTGGCAAAATTAAAGAGTCATGGGATAGGAGGCAGTGTACTATTGTGGATCAGGAACTGGTTAAAAGATAGAAAGCAGAGAGTAGGGTAAATGGCCAATTTTCCCAATGGAGAAAGGTGAATAATGGGGTACATAAGAACATAAGATATGCCATACTGGGTCAGACCAAGGTCCATCAAGCCCAGTATTCTGTTTCCAACAGTGGCCAATCTAGGTCATACGTACCTAGCAGTTTCCCCAAGAGAGACAGGTTCCACAATGCTTGTATTGGTTCAAGCATTGATATCCTGGGTCCCTTCTTAATAATGGTTTATGGACCTTTCTTCCAGGAACTTGTCCAAACCTTTTTTAAACCCAGCTACACTAACAGCCTTTACTACATCCTCCGGTAACAAATTCCAGAGTTTGATTACACATTGAGTGAAAAAAATATTTTCTTTTATTAGTCTTAAATAGTTTACCCTGTAGCTTCATTGCATGTCCCCTAGTCTTTCTATATTCTGATAACGTAAACAATTGATCTACGTTTACCCGTTCCACTCCGTTCATTAATTTATAGACTTCTATCATATCTCCCCTCAGCCGTCTCTTTTCCAGGTTAAAGAGCCCTAACCTTTTTAGCCTTTCTTCATAGGAGTATCTTTCCATCCCCTTTACCATTTTGGTGGCTCTTCTCTGAACCTTTTCTAAAATCGCTATATCCTTTTTAAGATACGGCGACCAGAATTGCACAAAATATTCAAGGTGCGGTCTCACCATGGAACGATATAGAGGCATTATAATATCTTTTGTTTTATTTTCCATTCCTTTCCTTATCATACCTAGCATTCTATTTGCTCTCTTGGCCGCCGCTGCACACTGGGCCGAGGGTTTTAACATGGTATCCACAATGACGCCTAAATCTTTTTCCTGGGTGGTGGTACCCCAGGGATCTGTGCTGGGTCCGCTGCTTTTTGACATATTCATAAATGACCTGGAAAAGGGAATAACGAGTGAGGTTATCAAATTTGCAGATGACACAAAACTATTTAAAGTTGTTAAAACCCAAGAGGATTGTCGAAAATTGCAAAAGGATTTTGATAAATTGGAAGACTGGGCATCCAAATGGCAGATGAAATTTAATGTGGAAAAGTGCAAAGTTATGCACCTAGGGAAGAACAACCCAAAGTATAGTTACACAATGCAAGGTTCCACATTAGGAAGCACCTCCCAGGAAAAAGATTTAGGCATCATTGTGGATAACATGTTAAAACCCTCCGCCCAGTGTGCAGCGGCGGCCAAGAGAGCAAATAGAATGCTAGGTATGATAAGGAAAGGAATGGAAAATAAAACAAAGGATATTATAATGCCTCTATATAGTTCCATGGTGAGACCGCACCTTGAATACTGTGTGCAATTGTGGTCACCGTATCTTAAAAAAGATATAGCATTATTAGAAAAGGTTCAGAGAAGAGCCACCAAAATGGTAAAAGGGATGGAAGGATACCCCTATAAAGAAAGGCTAAAAAGGTTAGGACTCTTTAACCTGGAAAAGAGACAGCTGAGGAGAGATATGATAGACGTCTATAAATTAATGAATGGAGTGGAATGGGTAAACGTAGATCGATGGTTTATGTTATCAGAATATAGAAAGACTAGGGGACATGCAATGATGATACAGGGTAAACTATTTAAGACTAATAAAAGAAAATATTTTTTCACTCAACGTGTAATCAAACTCTGGAATTTGTTACCGGAGGATGTAGTAAAGGCTGTTAGTGTAGCTGGGTTTAAAAAAGGTTTGGACAAGTTCCTTGAGGAAAGGTCCATAAACCATTATTAAGAAGGGACCCAGGATATCAATGCTTGAACCAATACAAGCATTGTGGAACCTGTTTCTTTTGGGGAAACTGCTAGGTGCGTATGACCTAGATTGGCCACTGTTGCAAACAGGATACTGGGCTTGATGGATCTTGGTCTGACCCAGTATGGCATATCTTATATTCTTATGTTTATAATAAAACACTTTCAGGTACGTTCAAAGCAAGACATCCATGAGGTAGCTGAGTGGACTATCAAATGATCAAGAGCTAGAAGGGCAGTCAGGAAGGACAAGACTGCAGGGGGGAGACTAAGGTGCATGTTGACTGAGCTGCACACTGCTAGCGTGCAATTGTTCTGCCAAATTAGTGCAGATGCTCATGATAATTTTGGGGGCATGTGCATCCATCCCGCTGCTGATAATGCGAGAGTAGCATGCAGCATGGAGGTTGCATTAAGTGCACCTGTACTAACAGCAACAGGAATGGTTAGCACACAGGCAGAATTCCTCTGCTAATGTAATGTGCCATCAATGCCCACACTATACCCCTAAACCACCCAGTCTCTGCTCAATCCCACACTAACCAGTTAGCATGGGAATGATAGCATAGGACCCTGTGCTAACAGTGCACTTTAGTAAAGAAAATACAAAAATGAATGCATTCTTTGCATCAGGCTTGTAACCCCAGTGTACATGGAAGTAATAGAGTAAATTGGCAAACTAAAGAGTAGAAAATCACATGGATCAGACGGTATATAGGCCAGTGAAATTGCAAACCTACTTTTAGTCATCTGTAACCTATCACTAAAATCAGCTATGACACCTGGAGATTGGAGGGTCGCCAACATATCACCAATTTTTCAAAAAGGGTTCAAAGGTGATCTCAGAAGCTACAGAACTGTGAGCCTGACGTCAGGTGCAATGGTAGAAGCTATTATAAAGAACAAAATTACTGAACATATAGATAATCATAGTTTAATGGAAGAGAGTCAACATGGATTTAATCAAAGGAGTCTTGCCTCACAAGTACGCTCCATTTTTTTGAAGAAGTCAGCCAGGTGATAATGTGTATATGGACATTCAGAAGGTGTTTGACAAATTCCCTCATTAGAGATTCCTGGACAGCATTTAATGTCCTGCTTTGGATTGGGAACTCTTTTGCCTTTTCTGTAAGGATTGATACAAGAGAGTGGCTCTTTTTATTTTTTCCAACCCAAGAAAAAGATTGAGAATATTTGCCTGCCTATCTGTCTACTTGTACGTCTGTCTGGGAGCATCTCCGAAAATTTAATAGAACGGGATCAAACCTGGCACGTCTGAAAATTTGAAAAAAGACATATTGAAAATGGACCAAATCAGACTGGGCATTCTAGAGAAATAGCCCCCATCCCCCTCCTCAGAAAATAGACCAATGCATTTCTATGTGAAGAGGAGTTCCAGCTTCTGTAGCATAGAAACTTACATTCATTGAAACATAGGAGTTAGGGAATTGTTCCTTTCAAACTTCATCTTCCTGCTCTTTATTTTTGAACAGCCCCACCCTGAAAATTGTCCATTACCTGTCACACTGTCCCACCCAAAAAAATACTAACTTGCAACTGCCCTACCAACTCGCCATGAAAATCTGGAAACTGTCTCACCCCCACAACTTGTCCCCCCCCCAAAAAAAAAGCCTTCCGTGACTTCCCAACACACCATAAACTGCTCCCACCAAAGTAAATATCCTTCTACAACTGCCACACCACCCTGATATCTGCCCCATCACCAAAAAATACATCCTCCTACTCTGAATTCACCCAGTCTCTATCTCTCTTTTTCTCTCTCATGACTGCCCCAGCCTTCCCCTAGTCTCTTTCTCTCTCTCTCATGAACCCCATCCCCACAGTTGTTCCCATTCTTTCTCTCTCTCATAACCATCCTACTCCCAGACTGCACCCAGTCTATCTCTCTCATATCCACCTCTCAGGCTTCATTCAATCTCTATCCCTTTCTCTCTCATAACCCTTGTACCCCCAGGCTTCACTCAGTGTGTCTGTCTGTCTCTCTCTCTCTTTCTCATACCACATACCAAGGCTTCACGTAGTTTCTTTCATATTACCCCCTCCTTCATCCAGTCGTTCTCTCACTAACCAATTCTTAGGCCTAGCTGTAGCTTCTGGAAAATGTGGCATTTCAGATTTGAAACCATAAGATCATCCCAAACTTCCTCCAATGTGTAGTTCAACCATTCAGAGAACTGATCACAGTCAGGGAAGTCTGAAATGTCACATTTTTCAGGAGCTGCAGCCAAATTGGGGGCATGAAATTCCAGGTGCCAGGGAACAATTTCTAGGTGCCATGGTGATCTGGCACCTGGGATTGGTCAAGCCCTGTCTTAAACCCACTTTCCATAATCAAGGCCAAGACTGATATCTAGTCAAGTTTCTGTGACCCGCCTTCCACTCCCCCTCTGATAGGAGGACCTCTAACTCCCACTTCCATTGGAACACATGCCTTGCTGGGACTTGGGTCCCTACGCTCAAGCCCATGGAAATCTTCAATATTACATCCCTGCCACCCCAAATGCTCTGACATAATATCTCAGAAAAGCTCCTATCCTCCTCCAAGTCCATTCACCCTCCGTGAATGCTAGTGGAGCCCGATCCCATCTGGACAGCTCTGACAAGGATGGGCCTGTTAGGACTCAATTCTGTACCATGGGAGCAAGACAGACCCGTAGGTGCAGAATTGGGCCTTAGAGACGGCCCAGCGTGCCCCTGAATCACTGCGGGAACATCCTCCTCATGGCACAACCTGCCCACTGCCTTAGTGTGCACCTTTTCCCCACCACCCAACCCTGATGGGGGCAGCTAGGGGGGGGATCGGGTGGCAGTGATTCACTTTTCTTGCTGTCGTCGTTGCTAGGGGGGTTGGCCGGCCAATCTGGAGAAGCAGCCAGTGCTTATTTCACCTCCGAGGTGGAATAAGCTGGCCGTCCCCCCAGCAATCCCCAGACATACAGGGCCATGACCAGAATCGGCCCTGTACATCCAGGGGTCAGCCCCACCCATTATCCGCTCCTGTGCCACCCCATCCCCCGCAGCATGCATAGTGGCTCTGTGTGTGCAGGGGGACCAGGAAGCAGCATATGGTGAAAGCAGATAGAGGGGCTATTTGCCTTCCAGGATCAGACCCATAATGTCTTAATTGAAAATAAGCATATAGGTCCCAATTAGCTATCTCAAGTTGATCATGCAGGGCCTGGAAGATTTGAAGTTGCCCTTGATCACAATGTTGATCCAAGGACATGAGATTATAGTATTCCCATATCTTAAAGGCCTCTCTGTTTATATCTAGCTCAATATTCAGATTATGCCTATTTGGGGCTAGCAACAACCCTTTTTCTCCTCCAGTAGATTTGCAAGACATGCCTACCATTTGCATTCCTAATGAATTGCCTCTTCTACAAGCTCTGGGGTGTCCGAATATATGACAACAGAGAACCCCAGGGACTGCCTCTTGTTCTATCTTTGTCCAATGTTTCAGGTGCAGCTGGGTCCTCTGATAAACCACCCTCAACTGTGCAGCCATATAATCATTTTTAAAATAAGGTATTCTTGAGCCTCCCTCCCCCCCAGTCTTCCTGAATGAAATATTATAACTCCCGCCACTCTCTTGGCTATCGTTTATTTCAAATGTAGTGAAAGACACACCTTTGCACCTGCTTCAGCCCTGAATCTGAAAATGGAATGGGCAAGGTCTGAAGTAATAAAGAAACCACAACAAAAGAACAATACAGCCAAGCCAGGACAGATGCATTCAATACCCTCACCTAATTTATGAATGAGAGGCTCAGAATTGCAAGCAAATAGCTGGGTCCAATCCTGACCAATTTACACTGCCTAGATACTGCAAAGCATATGGCTCTTGGTCCATCAAAAGGGAAACTTAGATTTCAAGCAAAGTGTTCCAGAGGTGATCTGGGCAACTACAGACTGGTGAGCCTGATGTCAGTATCGAGCAAAATGGTAGAAACCATTATAAAGAACAAAATTATTGAACATGTAGATAGTCATCGCTTAATGGGAGACAGCCAACATGGCTTTAGCCAAGGAAGGTCTTGTCTTACTAATCTGTAATGTTTCTTGAAGGTGTGAATAAACAGGTAGACAAAGGTGAGCCGGTTGATATAGTATATCTGGATTTTCAGAAAGCATTTGCCAAGGTCCCTCATGAGAGAATTGGTGAACTTAATAAATCATGGAATAGGAGGCAGTGTACTATTGTGGATCAGGAACTGGTTAAAAGACAGAAAGCAGACAGTAGGGCTAAATAGCCAATTTCCTCAATGAAGAAAGGTGAATAGTGTAATTTTCCTTGGGATCTGTGCTTCTTAACCTTTTCATAAATGACCTGGGAATAACGAGTGAGGTGATCATATTTTCAAATGACAGAAAATTATTTAAAGTTATTAAAACACCAGAGGATTCTGAAACATTGCAAGAGGAACTTGATTAATTGGTAGACTGAACATCCAAATAGTAGATGAAATTTAATGTGGACAAATACAAAATTATTCACTTAGGGAAGAACAATCCAAACTACAGTTACATGATGCAAGGTTCTACAGTAAGAATCACCACTCACAAAAAGGATTTAAACGTCATTGTGGATAATTCGTTGCAACTCTTCACCCAGTATGCAGCTGAGAGCCGAACAAGGACTTTAAAAAGAAAGCGCCAGCAGGCACACAGCTCAGCACAGCACCACTCAATTGGCATCAGGGGGTGGAAGTGGGAGAACTACCCCCCCCCTGCTCCCCCTGCTAATGCCAATTGGGCCCAGGAGTAGCAGCCAAACAAGGATTTTAAAAAGAAGGTGCCAACAGATGCATGGCTCAACACAGCAGCATCTGATTAGCATAGGGGCCAAGGCCAATCAGGCCCAAGAACAGTAGCCGAACAAGGATTTTAAAAAGAAAGTGCCAACAGGCGTGCCTGTGCTTGGTGGGACCACACCTGAGGGCCTCACCAGAAAGCCCTTTGGTGAGGCCCTTAGACGAGGATCAAAGAAGGCAACACAAAGCCAATACAACAACTCCTCACTGGTCACTCCAGCTCTTGAGAATTTCTCCTCTCCAAGGATTTCAATGCCCTCAATCATCCACTAAAATCAAGGCAACAATCCCTCATCCCATCACACAGCAAAATGATACTCTCACTTTACTGCCTGATTATCCTCAGCGTCATCTTCCTCTCCCCTTCTCATGCCAATGCTCTCATGTTCTCTCAATCTCCCATTCGCCTAATTCCCATTCCTATAAACATGCCACAAAACATATGGCGCCCATCCAGCACTCATCACAACAGAAAATATGGTCGACTCATCAAAATTTACATAGCTGTTTCAAGTGAGCCTACCGCCAAGCACAAAAGACCCATACAGCAGCTCAATCCCATATGATATGCCCTCATCAACTCATGCTCCACCCGCAACAAAATTCAAACCCTAGCTGACTACACAGATAACACAATCAACGTGCTATGTATCACTGAAACCTGGTTCAATGAGAACGAAAATGTCTTGATCAATCAGCTTAACACATCCAGCACAATATCCATAACTGTCCTCAGACATCCAGTAGAGGTGGTGGAGTCTGCATACTCACAAGGAAGAGCCTTGAATTCAACACCATATACCGTGCCTCCACCCCCAAGCTTGACATCATCACAATCTCCAAATGCTTCTTCTCCATCTGCCTTTCGTACAGACTCCCTCACACCAACGCTGAAGGCCTCGCCACCTTACTGGAAGAAATCTGCTCACACTCATCCATCTACAAAGACTTCGTCCTACTCAGAGATCTGAACCTACCATCTGCATCATCCAGCACTCATCGGCCTTCACACAGATCATATCCAACCCTGCCCATGCTAAGGGTGGAATCCTGGATATGATTTTCTTCTCAAAATGACTCTGTAATGCCCACAGATTTACCCCACCATCAATGCTCCCAGTCCCTTGGTCTGATCACAACCTAATATTATTCATTATACCCAACTCCTGCCCACAAACCTCACCTTAGAGCTCCCCTCCAACAACTCACAAATTTCTCTCTTTCAACAAACAAGCCTTCATCTAAAATACTGACCCAGCTTTAAGCTCCTTACCAGCTCAGAAAGACCTTGAAACTGAAGTATGCTCATGGAACTCAACCATCTCAGCCACTGCTATAGCCCCACCAAAAGTCTCTACTAGAACCAAACAATCACACGCCCCCTGGAACTTATCAGACTTAAAAACAAAGAAACGCAGCTTGCGCCGTCTTGAATGTCTCTGAAGAAAGACCCAAAGCTCACAACTCAAATCCCAATATCTACAGGATCTCAAGCTATACCATGAATCCACCATCCAGGCCAAACAAGAATACTACAACAACCTCCTCATAAGCTCCATCAACAAACCTAGAGAATTCTTTGAAATTGTCAAATATCTCACAAAAGATCCATCTTAATCAAACCAAGACCACATTCTCAATCCACAAGACATGGAGTGGAGGAGTGGCCTAGTGGTTGGGACAAGGTACTTCAGGCTGGAAGGTTGGGGGTTCAAATCCCACTAGAGGACAGCAACCTTGGGCCGGAAGGACTGAGGTTTCTAGTCCTACAGGTGCTCCTTACGGTCTTGGGCAAGCCACTTAACCCTCCATAGCCCATGTTCCCTGTAAAATAGTTATCTCCAAGTTATAATGCCCTGTTCAATGTAATTTCTGTTTGTTCAATATAAACCACACTGATGCAGAATAGCACGGTATATAAGAGAATGTAAATAAATAAATGGTTTCATACCTACTAGCTAAGAGCAAGCCTATTTCATCCATCAGCCTCCACATTCCAAACCTAAACAAGGAAACTACTCAGATCACCACTGGAGTACCTTCAACACTCTCTCACATGAGGAGCTCAACAAAATCATCAGTAACCTCAACACTACAACTTCCTTGCTTGACCCGTGTCCAGTCTCCTGGCTGAAAGTCACAAAGGACCAATTCCTACCTTTTATATCTGACATTGGCCACTCCTCCCTCACCCAAGGATTCCTTCCTCAAAGAAGCATCAATCAGACTGCTCCTGAAGAAACCAAACCTGGATCCACACTCTCTCTCCTCCTACAGACCCATAACCAGCATACCCTTCATCTTCAAAATCATTGAAAAAGCTGTAGAAACACAACTCCAAGATCACATAGACCACCATGCACCATTAAATGCACAGAAACATGGATTTCAACTCAATCATGGCATGGAAACCCTCATAACCTCCTTCTTAAAGTCACTTATCACAGGCATCAAATCACTCACCCAAGGCTTCCTCCTGCTCTTTCTGGACATCTCTGCTGCCTTTGACACTGTATCCCACCAGCTACTCCTTAAGAAGCTCCACCACATTGGAGTCCACAAGACTCCCCTCAAATGGTTCTATTCCTATCTCACCCACCAAAATCAGCATATAAGGATTCAAACACACACCTCAACTCCTTTCACGCATAACCAGGGTATACCGCAGGGATCATCCCTCTCCTCTCTACTATTCAACATATACATTCAACCTCTTTGTGATATCCTCCAACAATTCCCAGTCCAGTTTCTGATTTACACGGACGATATAATGATTTTCACACCATTCTCCACCTCCACACTCTCAAGTTGCCTCACCGAAACAATCAACTGGCTCCATCATCATAATCTATCCATCAATCTCAGTAAAACAGAGCTGCTACACATAACACAAGACCTCAAATTCATCCCCCCTGCCTCTGTCAAACTTGGCAACACTGAGATCCAAGTCAGCTCCCACATAAAGTACCTCAGAGTCATACTCGATCAACAACTGACCTTCAAGGAACAAATTCACAGCATCACCAAAGTGATATACTACAAGCTAAAAACCATCCAAAACCTATGCTCCCTCCTATCCACCGATACTTTATGTACAGTCTGCCAGGCCACCATCACTCCTCTATTCGATTACTGTAACTCCATTTTTCAAGAGCTACCCAAATATGCAATCCATCCATTGCAGATTACCCAAAACAACATTGCTAGAACCATCTTCCAAGCTTCATTGAAAACCCACGTCACTCCTATCCTCAAACACCTCCATTGGCTCCCCATCAAGTCAAAAATACAGTACAAGGTTCTAATCCTCATCCAAAAAACTCTGAATGGGAAATAAGCAGAGCAACTACATGCCTTAATTCATAACTCAAACTCTAATAGGCCAAGGAGAAAGAACACACAGAACCTCCTCAGTATCCCATCATATACTCACAATTGCAAGCAGACTACAAGGGCAAGAACATTCTCACTATATGCCCCTACCCTCTGGAATGCATTACTCCCATCAATTCAAACCATCAAGTCTTTCACAGACGCACCCATTCAAGAAGCATTTTGGCAATGACTAACCAACAACATAGAACAAGCAGAAACTCATGCCCGCAAGCACATCCTCCCCTGTCATGAAACCCCTATGACCTCACTCCCCCCATCCCCATGAAACCCCTATGACTCATGCCCCCTACACCCACCAACCCTTCATCCCTTTGTATATAGTTTTGTTTGTTTTCAATTTCACAAAATGTTCATTGTTATGAGTTCACTGAATTACTCTCCATATTCACTGTAAAAGTTCTAATGCTGTTCATAACTTGTAAAAACTTTATTTATTTATTTATTTTACCGCCCAAAACCGAGGTATCAGGGCGGTGTATAATAAAGAAAAAGCGGCTGCAGGTGGGTTGAAAGAGAGAAAGGAACGCCATTCAAAGACAGGAATGAACTAGGGAGATACAGATAGAAGGACAGAGAGAGGAAGGACAGGGATAATACGACTAGACACTTAAACACGAGGGGAAGGGGGGTGAGGGGGTGGAATGTGGCAGTGGGGCTAATATATCTGTCATGGAGGTGCTGTAAGATTAAAAGCCTGAAAAAAAAGGGACTAACATATCTGTCATGGAGAAGCTGGGGGGGCCAAAAGCCTGAGAGAAAAGATGGGTCTTAAGGAGTACTTTGAAACGGGGAAAAGAGGGCTCAGCACGGAGCACGTGGGGGAGTTCCACAGAGCAGGGGCTAGGAAGAAAAACGCATAATGACGGGTAAGTTCAAGGTGGGCCTGAGATGGAGAGGGAAGGAAAAGACGGTTGGTATGGGACGAGCGGAGGAGACGAGGAGCAGGCTGATGATAGATAAGATCAGAAAGATATTGGGGAGTGCTGATGTGGAGAACTCTATGAGTGGTGATGAGTTACTTGTAAATGAACCTAAATTTAATGGGAAGCCAGTGAAGGGAGAAAAGACAGGGAGTAATGTGGTCAGAAGGGGAGGAGAAGGTGAGTAAGTGGGCAGCGGTGTTGTGAAGGAGCTGAAGACGATGGAGTTGTTATGAGGGAAGATCAGCAAAGATGGAATTACAGTAATCCAAGCGAGAGGTTACCAGGGAGAGAACTAGAGTGGTGAGGGATTTAGTGGAAAGAAAGGGCCGGAGGGAGCGAATGCGGCGAAGATGGAAGAGACAACTACGGATGAGGGAAGAGATATGAGGGTGAAAGGAGAGGGAGGAATCCAGGGTAACACCCAGGTAAGGGAGGGAAGAAACGACAGGGATGGGGAAAGAGGACATCATAGGGGCCAGGATGGGAGGAGGCGTGGTGAAAGAGAACCAGATGGCAGAGGATTTAGAGGGATTAACACAGAGAAAATTATCAGAAAACCAGGATGCTATAAGATTGAGGCAGAAGAAGAATGTATCTTTGAAGGATACTACCAAAAGCAGAGAGGTTCCACAAAAGAGTAAAGTAGCCCAAATGCCCTCAAGTATGGAGCAGACAGAGCTTAAAGATCCCAAATTACCCATGTCTAACAATAGCCAAATTAATATGAATAAAATACATTCTCTAAAATGCTTGTATGCAAATGCTAGAAGTCTAAAAAATAAGATGGGAGAGTTAGAATATATAGCACTAAATGAAAGGTTAGATATGATTGGAATATCAGAGACATGATGGAAGGAGGACAACCAGTGGGACACTGTGATACCTGGGTACAAACTATATCGTAATGATAGAGCTGATCAAATTGGTGGAGGGGTTGCTCTCTATGTTAGAGAGGGCATTGAGTCAGAAAGGATTAAAGTTTTGCAGGAAACAAAATCTGCTGTAGAATCTATATGGATTGAAATTCCATGTAAAAGGGGGAAGGCAATGGCAGTGGTGGTGTACTATCGAGCGCCTGGCCAGAATGACAAAATGGATGATGAAATGCTCAAAGAAATCAAGGAAGCTAACAAACATTACAGCACAGTAATAATATTGGATGATTTCAACTACCCCGGTATCGACTGGGTCAGTGTCACGTCAGGACATGCTAGGGAGATAAAGTTCCTAGATGAAATAAATGACTGCTTCTTGGAGCAGCTGGTTCATGAACCGACCAGAGGGGAAGCCATATTAGACCTAATCCTTAGTTGAACACCAGATCTAGTGCAAGAGATAAGGTTGTTGGGGCCACTTGGCAATAGTGGTCACAGCATGATTGCCTTTGATTTAATTAGTGGAGGAGGGATAGTAAGGAAATCCACAGAACTACCTTTTAACTTTCGAAAGGGAGACTATGATAAAATGAGGAAAACAGTTAAGAAAAAACTAAAATGAGCAGTTGCAAAGGCTAATGACGTACATCAGGCTTGGCTGTTGTTGAAAAATACTATGTTGGAAGCCCAGACCAGCTGTATTCCACGCTTTAAGAAAAGTGGAAGGAAGTCCAAAAAACTGCCAGCATGGTTTAAAGGGGAGGTCAGAGAGGCTGTTGTTGCCAAAAAAGCATCTTTCAGGAAATGGAAAAAAGAGCCAAACGACGAAACCTGGAAACAGCACAAGCACTGGCAAGTCAAATGCAAGGCATTGATAAGGCAGGCAAAGGGAGAATTTGAGAAGAAGCTTGCTGCGGAAGCACAAACGTGAAGTAAAGACCTTTTCAAGTACATTTGTAGGAAAAAACCTGTGAGAGAGTCAGTTGGTCCATTAGATGATAAAGGGGTTAAAGGAGCACTAAGAGGCGACAAGGCGATAGCGGAGAGACTGAATGAATTCTTTGCTTCAGTCTTTACTGAGGAAGATGTAGGGATGTTACCCATGACTGAAGTGGTATTTAAAGGTGCGGAAGACTTGAAGGAAATAATGATACATCGGGAAGATGTATTACAACTATTAGATAAACTGAAGAGTAGCAAATCACCTGGGCCGGATGGTATACATTCAAGGGTGTTGAAAGAACTTAAATACGAGATTGCAGACTTGCTATTAGTAATCTGTGAACTATCATTAAAATCATCTCTAATACCTGAAGATTGGAGGATCGCCAATGTAACACCAATTTTTAAAAAGGGTTCCAGGGGTGATCCGGGAAATTACAGACCGGTGAGCCTGACATCAGTACCGGGAAAAATGGTAGAAACCATCATAAAGAATAAAATTACTCAGCATGTAGATAGTCATGACCTAATGGGAGACAGCAAACATGGCTTTAGACAAGGAAGATCTTGTCTTACTAATCTGTTATGTTTTTTTGAAGGAGTGAATAATCAGGTGGACAAAGGTGAGTCGGTTGATATTGTGTATCTGGACTTTCAGAAAGCCTTTGACAAGGTCCCTCATGAGAGACTTTTGGCAAAACTAAGGAGTCATGGGATAGGAGGCAGTGTACTATTGTGGATCAGGGTCTGGTTAAAAGATAGAAAGCAGAGGGTAGGGCTAAATGGCCAATTTTCCCAATGGAGAAAGGTGAATAGTGGTGTACCCCAGGGATCTGTGCTGGGTCCGCTGCTTTTTGACATATTCATAAATGACCTGGAAAGTGGAATAACGAGTGAAGTTATCAAATTTGCAGATGACACAAAACTATTCAAAGTTGTTAAGACCCAAAAGGATTGTGGAAAATTGCAAGAGGATCTTGATAAACTGAAGACTGGGCATCAAAATGTCAGATGAAATTTAATGTGGACAAGTGCAAGGTTATACACCTAGGGAAGAACAACCCAAACTATGGTTACACGATGCAAGGTTCCACATTAGGATCCATCACCCAGGAAAAAGATTTAGTCGTCATTGTGGATACCATGTTAAAACCCTCAGCCCAGTGTGCAGCAGCGGCCAAGAGAGCAAATAGAATGCTAGGTATGATAAGGAAAGCAATGGAAAATAAAACAAAAGATATTATAATGCCTCTATATCGTTCCATGGTGAGACCGCACCTTGAATATTGTGTGCAATTCTGGTCGCCGTATCTTAAAAAGGATATAGTAATTTTAGAAAAGGTTCAGAGAAGAGCCACCAAAATGGTAAAGGGGATGGAAGGATACTCCTATGAAGAAAGGCTAAAAAGGTTAGGGCTCTTTAACCTGGAAAAGAGACGGCTGAGGGGAGATATGATAGAAGTCTATAAATTAATGAACGGAGTGGAACGGGTAAACGTAGATCGATTGTTTACCTTATCAGAATATAGAAAGACTAGGGGACATGCAATGAAGCTACAGGGTAAACTATTTAAGACTAATAAAAGAAAATATTTTTTTACTCAACGTTTAATCAAACTCTGGAATTTGTTACCGGAGGATATAGTAAAGGCTGTTAGTGTAGCTGGGTTTAAAAAAGGTTTGGACAAGTTCCTGGAGGAAAGGTCCATAAACCATTATTAAGAAGGGACCCAGGATATCAATGCTTGAACCAATACAAGCATTGTGAAACCTGTGTCCCTTGGGGAAACTGCTAGGTACATATGACCTAGATTGGCCACTGTTGGAAACAGAATACTGGGCTTGATGGACCTTGGTCGGACCCAGTATGGCATATCTTATGTTCTTATGTTCTTATGTTCAGGTGTTGAGAGCAGAGAGGTCTGGGGAGGCAGAGCTAGTGTGGTGGACAAGGAGAATGTCGTCTGCGTAGAAGTAAAAGGAGATACCGGACTGTTGAATGAGAAGTGCCAGGGGGGCGAGGAAAACATTAAAGAGTAGAGGGGCGAGGATAGAACCTTGTGGAACGCCACAGTGCAGGGGGGAGGGGGCGGAAGCAGAGCAGCCAAAGTGAACAGCGAAGGAACGAAGGGAAAGAAAAGACCGGAACCAGTGCAGCACAGTGCCTCGAATACCAGAATCAGACAAACGGTTAAGTAGAGTGCGGTGGTCGATAACATCAAAGGCAGCGGAGAGATCTAGAGAGACAGCAATGGATAGGTCACCCCGGTCGTGAGAGCGGTGAAGTTCGCTGAGAAGAGCCAGAAGTATAGTTTCAGTGCTGTGCCCAGGCCTAAAACCAGATTGACAGGGGTGAAGAAAGAGGGTAGAATCAAGGTGCGTGGAAAGCTGGGTGAAAACGAATTTCTCGAGAACCTTGGAAAGGAAAGGAAGGTTTAAGACAGGTCGCCAGTTTGCGGGAAGACTAGGATCAAGGGAAGGTTTCTTGAGAAGAGGACGGACCAAGGCGTGTTTCCAGGAGGTGGGAAAGCTGCCGGAGGAAAGACTGGTTTTGACTATGGCAAGGATATATAGCAAACAAAAGCTTAAGAGAGGGATCGAGGAGCCAGGAAGAAGGGAGAGGATCGAGTGGACAGGTTGTTTTGTGAGAAGAGGAAATTGCCTTGAGAAGCTCTGCAGAGGTGACAGGGCTGAAGGAACACCATGTGTGAGGGAAGGTACTGGAGGGGGGAGGGGAGAGGATGGCGGAGGAGTCGGAGAGGGAGGGGGAGGGGAGAGAGGAGGGGGACAGAGGGGAAAGGAAGAGCGAAGGGACTGTATCTTATTAACAAAAAAAGAAGCTAGGGTCGTCGGACTGGGGGCAGTGGGAGGAGGCGCTGATGGAGGGGGGCAGGATGAGGGAAAAGACAGAGAGTGGAGAATCCGATACAAGCAGCGGGAGGAGTTAGAAGAGGCAGCAATGAGGTCTGAGAAGTAGGTCCTTTTGGCCTCAGTGATCATAGTGCGGTAATAGCAATGTGTGCATCGAAAAGAGGTCAGGGAGGCAGGGGAGGGGTGTCTATGCCAGTAGTGTTCAGCACGTTGAAGGTGGGAGCACAGAAGGTAAAGACCCGAATGATACCAAGGATGACGGGACATGGGACGGCAGGAGGTAGGGCGAAGGGGGGCTAAAGTGTCAAGGGTGCTAGTGAGAGTGGAGGACCAGGAATCAACCTGCTGGTCAACAGAAAGAGAGAAAAAAACAGGGGAGAAGAGGGAGTCAGCCGGGGGAAAGGCTTGCAAAGTGAGGGGCGTAAGACGCCGTTTGAGAACCTTAAGCGAGGTGGCAGGCATGGAGGAGGGGAGCGTTTGCAGGGGAGGGAGAGAGAAAGGGAATAATAAACAAAGGTGGTCGGACCAGGGAAGAGGAGTGGATGAGATAGTAGAGGGAACATAGGGAGATGAGGAAAAGGTAAGAATGAGATCAAGGGTGTGGCCAGAGGAATGAGTCGGACAATTTACATGTTGAATTAGAACAAGATCAGTGAAAAGTGAGCTGAGAGTCCGATCACGAGGGTGGGTTTGAGAGGAGAGGTGAACATTGAAGTCACCAAGAATGACCAAATGAGAAGAGAGTAGGGACGTCTCAGAGAGGGTGAGCAGAAGAGACTCCCAGAGATCGGCGCGCATAGAAGGAGGGGCATAGAGAAGAAGGAAAAGTATGGGGGTGGAAGTCCCTAAGCGCAGCAGTAAAGCTTCGGGATAGTGGGGCTGGGGGGACACAAGGGAAAGAGAGACAGAAGAGCGATGAATAACTGCCACGCCACCACCGGACCGGTGAAGCCAGGGAACATGCAGGGCAAAGTAACCAGGAGGAAGACATCGATGGAGGATACCGTCCTCGCACTCACGGAGCCAGGTCTCAGTGAGGAACAAAGCATCGAGAGAGTGTTGTGATAAAAAGTCATGCCCCAGAGGGGTTTTAGCACGAAGAGACCTGCAATTAAGAAGAGCGAAAGAGAGGGTCAGAAGGGAGCAGACGGATTGAAGTGGACACATGGAAGAAGGCTGGGTAGCACGACAGAGAACGAGATTATTCATATTCTGGGCGTAAACCCCCGGTAGGATAGAGGAGGTCCTCAGAGGGCAGTTTCCCCAGAGGACGGGGATGGAGGCCATAGAATAGGCCTGAACAGAGGGTAAAGGTAAAGTTAGAAGAACAGGAGTGATGTTAGAAGTGTGAGGTGCACAGGAGGTTGAATGGAAGAGTAGGGGAAGAAGCAGCAGAGAGAGAAGGTACAAATAGTACTTCCTACAGGGAGGAGACCGACAAGGCAAGAGGGAGAAAGCGCCCCAGTCGTCGCCCCAAGGAGCTCGCCCAAGGAGCGGGACCTGCTCCTTGTGTGCATGCCTTTGGCGCGTGCTGCAGCAGCGCGGAACGGCACCCCGATGTTCTTTAAATACAGCAGGGTATCAGAGGTTTGGCGTGGACGCGTTGCACGTGCCCGTGTCACTTCCAGGGGGCGGGTCTGGTGATTATGGACCAATGCAGGGTAAACAGCACAGACGTACCTGGGGGAGAAGGACTAACAATTAATGGACAGCACAACTTAGTTCTTTCTAAACCGCTTTGACTTACAGAAAAATTGTCTATCAAATTTGTTAAATCAAATAAATAAATAAATAAAATGCTAGGACTTATAAGGAAAGGAATGGAGAAAAAACCCAAGGATATTATAATGCCTCTGTTTTGTTCCATGGTGCAATCGTACCATGAATATTGTGTGTAATTCTGGTCGCCATCTCTTAAAAGGATACTGCAGAATCAGAAAAAGTTCAGAGAATAGCCACCAGAATGATAAAGGGGATGGAAGGATACCTCTATGAGGAGAGGCTTAAAAGGTTAGGACTCTTCAACTTGAGAGATGACTGAGGGGAGATATGATAGAGGTCTATAAATCAATGAATGGAGTGGAACGGGTAAACGTAGATCGATTGTTATTCCTTTAAAAGGTAGAAAGACTAGGGGACTCTCGATGAAGCTACAATGTAACCCATTTAAGACTAATAAGAGAAAGTATTTTTTTATTCAACGAGTGGTCAAAGAAGGTTTGGACAAGTTCCTGGAGGAAAGGTCCATAAACCATAAAAAGGACCAGGGAAATCCACTGCTTATCCCTGGATAAGCATTGTGGAATCTCTGTACCTTTTTGGGGACCTGATAGTTACTTGTGACCTGGATTGGCCACTGGTGGAAACAGGATTCTGGGCTTGATGAACCTTGGTCTGACCCAGTATGGCATTTCTTATATTCACTTGAAACCATGAGATTAGCCTGAATTTCCTCCACCAAAAGGGAAACATAGATTTGAAGCAAAGCACTTGAAACTAAGAGATTACCATACATTTCCTTTACCACACAGTTCAAGCTGCTTTCAGAGAGCCGATCAGAGTGGGGAGGTCAGTAGTGCGGCATTTTCACTGCAGCTCTGCATATACGAAAACCTTTGAGGACATAAAATTCTAGGCGCCAGGGTGCAATTTCTTAGTGCCTTAGCAACCTGGTGCTTGAGGTTTGTCAAACCATGAGCTAGGGTAGGCCATGATTTATTTGCTCCTGGCCCATGCCAATTGAGTTTGTCCCCTGCATGTGGGCGAACTTTGTCCTGCTGCTCAAGGACACACACTGAAGCCCACAGGTCATTTACCTTCCTAATCGTTACCTTAAACTCATCCCAAAGAACTCCCACACCAACCTCGTCTCTGTCATTTAGGGAAGAATACTGTTCTATGCTTTGATGAATGTGATCCCTATCCCCATCCCCATCTAGGAGGCTATCATTCATCTTCCGAAACTTTATTTCACTGTCCTTAGCTGCAGCCTAGAGATCAAGCCAGACCATGGTATAGGTCAACCAGGAGATATATACAATATCTGCCATCCTCACTCTTTGGATAATTTCACAATCTATATACTATAAATCAATGTGCCAATCTGAGCCTTTGCCACTCTAACCACGCACCCCAAGGTTTCAAGCAAGGGAACTGGGGCCAACTTGAAATATCCCTCCAATCACCCACCTTCCCTCCTCTCATATAGGCAACCACCCACAAAAATCTTCTAGGAACTGCTCCTGATGTTCATTAGACCCATAAGCACACAAAATATTATATGGACCAGCACCTATAAGGATCTGCAGTGCTAAATATCTCCCTCCCCTGTCCTTTTTTACACAAAGCACCTCCATTTGGAGAGCTCTAGAGAATAAGATGGCTCTTACCCAGAGGAAGCAGGAGCAGGATCCTTAGTGGGGTATTTAAAACACCTGGATTTAAAGTAACATATGGTGGAGAAAGCAGAGGCTGAAAGCATAACAGACTTCAATGTAAGCAGAAAGGGTCCCTGGTAGTGAAGAAGTGAGGGTAAAACCAGAGATCATCTGTGTCAATGCAACAGAACACGGCTGACACAAGGGGATTATGCACCATAAGCGAAGCATCATCCTTGTACTCCTCACAATTACTTCCGGGCCTCTAGGTCTTGGAGACAGCACTAGTTACAGAGAGTGTAGGTAGGACACAGCCAATGGCAAGACACTGGGGGTGGAGCACTGGAAATGTTGGGGGAAAGCCATGAATAAATCCACCCCTTCCCTCTTTCCATCTTCCCCAATTGCTGGCTGCTGAAACAGTGCACATATTTTTACCTGCTGAAAAGTGGGCTATTGGAAATAAATATTTTGGAGGTAAAACAGTGTCCTACACAAGGAAATAGCTTTGATTATTATGCTTTCATTACATAGACTACTATACTACTCTGTGCAAAATCATAATAATATTGAGCATGAAACATTTAGCTCCTCAGGCCATTGTTTGTTCAAGTTGGAATGCAGCAATGAAACTAGTATGCTGAAATCTAATACATTGTAAATCAAATTTTACAATAAAAGTGAGACAATGCTCCATATTTCTATAGCAGTGGGTTTGGCCTCTGTAGCAGCTGTGCAAATAGGACTGGCGTACAGATGTAGTATGTATATATCAAAGGAAACCACAAATTGTTTTCTTTTTTACAATAATGACTTCTGTAGCATCTGCACATAAGAGGAAGAGATGCTCTGCGATCTCTGTTTAATTATCTGCACAAGGAAAGCACACTCTGATGCAACATTGCTCCTCTTCTGAAGTCATAAAACATCAAAGTCAACCAGTCAATCAGCTTGCTTGCTTGGCTAACGCCCAAATCCCTGCATTTGCTGAATCACTGAGAGTGAAGCAACAATTTCTCCAAGTGACCTTGGGAATTACCTGGACAAACTGGGAGTTTTACATTTTCAGGGAAACAGACCAGTTATATTATGAATGGACGACAAGTTGTCTGAAAAAACGTTAAGCAGCAAACGTGAAGCGAGTCTGTGCAGGGGCACAGTTAAAATATAATGGATAATGCTGATATTCGGCTTAATCCAGTTAACTGGTTAGGTTGAGAACAGTCTAAAATGAACAGCATAAGTTACCTGTTAATGTTAGCCAGTTAAATTCAGTGACACCAACTTTCTTGGCTAAGCGTGTAAATAAATGTTTAAAGTTATCCTTTTCATTTCAACCAGATAAGCCACTGCTGATTATTTGTCCCCTTATTGCTAGGTACAGTACAGCAACCATTGGGCTCATCCATTATGCACAGAGAATGTACCTTTTTCCCTTAGGTTAAGAAATTTAGACATTCCAAAACTCACAAGGATTACAAGAGTACTTATATTATCCATCTGAAATTCAGAGGCGCTTTAGAATAAGTAACTAACGGTACCTCTCGCCTTGTAAGTATATTACTGTTTGTGTGTTCTGCATTTTTTTTAAATTTGGGGGGTCTTTTACTAAATGGCATTAGCTGACAATGCCTGGTTCTAGCGCGTGCTGAATGTGCATTGGGACATACGTTGCAAACACAGAGCGAAGACAGTGCAGGATGATTCCTGCACTGTCTAACTCACGTTAAGGCTGTGAGTGGGCGGGGCAGAGGCGGAGAGTGAGTGTGGTGTGCTCTGTGCTGTTAGCACAACAAAAATCAAATACCAAACCCCAAGTAGACCAAAACCATCAACCATCGAAAACCTGGGTGACTAAAAAAGCCCGTATTTCAAAAAGAATAAACAGCAAAAGATTTAAATTTTAAATTTTTTGTTGGAGAGGCCAACCAAGCAGAAGGAAGCACACCTTGTGCTGTTGTGGCCTGTCCATTTTATTAAATAAGAAATAAATCTTATATTGTCATAAAAAGCAATAAAATGCGTTACTTAGCTGAGTCAGTGAAAAAGGCTGCAAATTGAAGTAGCGGGAGGACGATGTGACACGTTTCGGGGAAACAAAAACTTTCAATCCCCTGCTTCAGGTCAAAACCGCCATGTGATATGTCATCAGCCCTGTGAAACCCGGAAGGGCAAAAAACCGGCTTTTAATTGAAGAGAGCCGGCCTCGAAGACTTCCGCTAAAATGCCAAATTGCAATCATGTCAGCTGTTGCAAAAGTCCAATCACAAGTTAATAGGGAGGGGTCATTACTCCAAGCCCCACCCCCTAAAACCAAAGATTGACAAAAATGTGGATTAATTAATAAACTGTATGCCAATCAACCTGCATATTCAACCCCTTTGGGCTGACAGAGTCCAAACGGAAAATCCATCTCTGCTCAAGATTCTGAAGCATCTGAAGACGATCTCCGCCACGTGGATGAACAGGTATAAAATCCAAAATTCGCCAAGTCAAGTCATGGAAACTATGAGCCAGCTGTAAACAATGCTCTATCATTGGGGCTGTAAGGGTCTTAGTTCGCAAGCGAGATGCATGTTCGGCCAAACGTACTTTGAAGGGGTGCGAGGTGCGGCCAATATAGTAAAGAGAGCATTTTTGTCAATCTTTGGTTTTAGGGGTTGGGGCTTGGAGTAATGACCCCTCCCTATTAACCTGTGATTGGACTCTTTTGCAACAGCTGACATGATTGCAATTTGGCATTTTAGCGGAAGTCTTCGAGGCCGGCTCTCTTCAATTAAAAGCCGGTTTTTTGCCCTTCCGGGTTTCACAGGGCTGATGACATATCACATGGCGGTTTTGACCTGAAGCAGGGGATTGAAAGTTTTTGTTTCCCTGAAACATGTCACGTCGTCCTCCCGCTACTTTAATTTGCAGCCTTTTTCACTGTGCTGTTAGCGCGGCATCACCTAATACCACATCAATGGGAGGAGTTAAGTGCATCTGCACCAATGTGGGGTACACTACGGGACAGGGATCTCTGTTAACTTCCGGGGAAATGCTTTCCATGTCCCCAACAGTTAACGCAGTAGTGTTGCACTTAACTTGCCATAGATTCAATGCTTTTGGCGAAAGGGATTTAGTACAGTAATGAAAATATAGTATGCAGGCCAAAAGTGTTTCATTTCCCAAGTCATTTGAGGGATTTTTCGTATTATTTTGCTTTTTATTCTTTCCAACCTAATGGAAGTTGGAAAGAATTATACAAAAGGGGTTGAGAATATCTGTCTGACCATCTATCTGTCTGGGGGCAAAATAACTCTGAAAATTTAAAGGAATAGGATGAAACTTGGCATATAGGAAAAATTGTTTAAAAGGCACAAAAAAGTTTGAAAATGGGTCAAATTGGAGTGAGCATTCCAGAGAAATAAGACACCACAAAACTAACGCAATATATTTCTGTGGGAAAAGGAGTAAAACAAAAACACACCATGGAATTGAGGACACTTTACTGAGAAACTGCAAGGTCAGCCTGACACATGTTTCAGCCAAACGGCCTTCTTCAGGGAACAAATGACCTCCAAGAATAATAACAACAAATAGAAACAAATCAATAACATTGGTAGCAATACATGTAGCCCAAAAGATAAAAAGTGATAAAAACAGGAACCAAGCACACCTTAAATAAAGAACATATGGTGGTACCATGAACACCATACTGATAAGATATGATAAGATATGATGCAAATAAATACTCATAGTACATATACATGAGGATTGTGCATATGATAATGATAAAAAATGACAAAAAATATATATTAAAAACATGTACAAATTAATAGTATAATAAATAGCAATAAGACCATTAATACAATAGAGCCAAGACTTAATGATCATGCAGTGATAATCCAAAAGACCATTCTGAAAATGGGCAAGGGCCGAAAGGCCTCAAATTACTCACCACTTGGAGACTCTGAAGAATAAGATGGCATCTGGGTAACTCCATGGCACTTACCGCTCCTGGGGTCTCGGAGTCTTCTGGTGTTCCTGAAATGGGCAGGAAGTGTAAGCCCAAGTCCTTGCCCTCTGGTAGTGATCTTGCAGGACCAGGATTGCAGTGGACTCTTTAGGAGTGCAGTATGACTCTAGTAGCTCTGCGGGAGACCACTTCAGCTGCCCCAGCATTGCTATCTGCGTCGGTGGTTAGTGCGGTGTCATTAAGCCGCATGGAGAGGACTGCTCCGCTACAGCCTGGAAGCTCTGCCTTATGGGAGGGGGCTGTTGGAGAGCATGGAGGGTGCTCCAGCAGCAGTATCATCCCCGCTTGTTGAAGGGGGCGTGTCAGCTTGTTCTGTGGTGAGGGAGCTTGGCCCTGCTGAGAGAGGTGAACTGGCACTTCCAGAGTCAGTGGTATTGAGAAGACCTGCACTTGTGACTATGGACTCGCTTTGGGAGGCTGTGGCCACAGTGAACTCGTTGCTTCAAGCAATAGTAGCAAGAATTAAATAAAGTTAAAGATTTTAAGCAGGTTCTACCTCATGAGCAGGGGAAGAGTGCTGCCAGACTGGATCTCCTGGAGGCTCGTCATTGGGAGCTCCAAGAAGTTGTGGAGGTGCAGATGAAAGATTTGACCATAAACTCCTGTAAACTGGACTACCTGGAAAGTATGGCCAGATGGAATAACCTACATTTTATTAACTTTCCTAAGTCTCCTTTAATCGTACCAGTGGAGATGGTAAAAAAATATCTTCAGGAGGTTCTTGGGATGTCTGGGGAAAATCTTCTACCACTACTAGAGCCCAGTACTTGTCTGTGAGTTCAGAGTTGGGAGCTGATGAAGAAGATCAAGTGCATGGAAAAGCACAATCACAGCAAGGGCTGTCGGATTTGACTGGGTTTCTTGAGAGCTCCTTAGATGTGGTGACAGGTCATTCTACGATGGTGGTTACCTTCACCCTAGAGATGGACCAAAACGCAGTGTTGTGTTTATTTTTCCGTCATATGCATGTATTGTTTTTTGGGTCTAGAATTCAAACTTGTCCTGATTTCTCAAAAGAGATGCAGGGACTTCTTGGATTTGAAACCAAGGATTCTTGCTCTGGGTGGGTCTTTTTTGTTAAAATTGCCTAATGATTTTCCAGAATGGAAGACGATTTCTATTCTTTGACCCAAAACAATTGTTAACCTTCTTGCTGGGGCAGGAGGGTTTGGTTGTGGCCTGATGTTTCCCTTTTTAATGTTGGCTGTGGGTCTGGGGGGGCCTAATATTTCTTTAACCTCAGAGTAAGATACATTATTACCTATTCCTTGTTCTCTCTGTAACGGTGTGGTCTAATTTTGATACAGTCAGATGTATATTTCCTTTTTTGTTTAGGACTTGTTTTGATACTTGCATATTTTGTTGATTCTTGGTTTTCTTTGTTGGAAATTATGCTTGTTTAAATGAAAAAGAAAAAAAAATACTCACCACTTGATGCAAAGTAAGAGGAATAATTGGGATTGTATATACCTAAAACAGCAGGTAAAAAACGAGGAGGAGAGAGTTAGGAAGACCAATTGTGCTAAACAAAGTGAGGCTGCCATAAATCCAAAATAGTGCATAATTCTAACCGGAATACAATGCCGTATATCAGAGGCAGCAGGGGACTATAGGGTGAGTGCAGAGAACACACATTACAAAGAAAGATCAATTGTCACCAATCCGGGACTGAGCAGACAAAACCAAAACTGAAGGATGGTATGTCAAGTAAGGAACATGTGATCCTTTGGAAACATTACTGCTTGGATAGTATGACAGGGAAGAGATATCATCCTATCATACTTAAGCTGAGGTGCATTAACCTCATGGCCGGTGTCATCATAAAGTGCAGCAATCTAACAGAACAAAGCTAAAGTGGGTTGGACACAAAAAACAAAAAAACAATGACAAAAAGCAAATTAAGGATACACTATTTGTGAACTGATAAAGATTGCCGAAGGGTCAGCCCACCAATTTAGATAGAGACTCCAAAGGGGATTTAAAAACTAATAAAATAATGGTGTAATAGAGGGGCATGTACCTGTAGCAAACATTCAGCACTAAGTCAATGAAGAGGGAAAAGACCGCGCAGTGCACAATTTAAATCGAGGCCCGATGATATCATATCTGACGTCACCCGGTGTGTTTGGTTCCTGTTTTTACCACTTTTTATCTTTTGGGATACATGTATTGCTACCAATGTTATTCATTTGTTTCTATCTGTTTTTATTATTCTTTGGAGGTCATATGTCCTCTGAAGAAGGCCATTTGGCCAAAACACATATCGGACTGATCTTGCAGTTTCTCAATAAAGTGTCCTCAGTTCCATGGTGTGTTTTGGTCCTGTTCCTTTTGTGCCCAGTGATGCTGCAGGTGGGGTGTTTCCCTTGTTTCTGTGGGAAAAGGAATTCTAGCTTCTGCAGCATAAAAACTTACATACAGTGAAACACAGCAGTTATGGAATTTATCATTTCAAACTCTCTCTCCCTGTTTTAATTTTTCCAATCCCCAAACCAGCCGCCACCCACAAAAACTCCCCCCATAGTTGCCCCACCATCTCACACACTGTCCACACCCACAAGAAATTCTACCTTGCAACTTCCTTACCAACCCACCAAATGGTGCAACAAGAAAACAATATGACTGCATTACCAACATGCAAACTGCCCTGCCTACCACTCTCTAACTTTGCAACCACACCAAACACTGGCCCTACCCCTATAAATACTCCCTTGCAATTGCTCTACAGTTCCACAAACTGCCCTATTTATTTATTTATTTATCTGCATTTATATCCCGCTTTTCACCGGGTCAAAGCGGTTGGGGGATACATTTAACACGAGGGGATATGAGACACATACACTAATACTTACAGGGAACATGGGCAATGGAGGGTTAAGTGGCTTGCCCAAGACCACAAGGAGCACCTGTGAGACTAGGAACCCCAGTCCTTCCGGCCCAAGGTTGCTGTCCTCTAGTGGGATTTGAACCACCCACCTTCCGGCCTGTAGTACCTTGCCCCAACCACTAGGCCACTCCTCCTTCATGCCCTACACAACTTTTCCAAAGCCCTACAAGATGCATCACCCCAAAACATGGCCCAGCACCTCACTGAATACCCCCTGCCTCTGCTCCACCACCCTGTAAACAAATGCACCACAATTGCCCCATTCTCAAAAACTACCACCTCGCAACTACCTCACCAACATCCACACTGTCCCTCGACTAAAAACACTCCCTTGTAACTGCCCTGTTGTTGTTGTTAAGTGTCGTCGAGTCGCTGTCAACTCATGGTGACCCTCTGGATAGTTGTCCTAAACTGTATTCGGTCTTCAGTCAGGCGGCTCATTGTTGACAGGCTGGCACCCATAGCTGCTGTAATTGTATCAATCCATCTCATTGCTGGTCGTCCTCTTTTGCATTGATCTTCTACCTTGCCAAGCATGATGTCTTTCTCTAATTATCTCTCTCTTCGCATGATGTGTCCAAAGTATGAAAGTCAAAGTCTTGTCATCTGAGCTTCTAAAGAAAGCTTAGGTTTGATCTCTAGTACTGACTGGTTTGTTCTTCTGGCAGTCCATGGTATACACAGTATTCGTCGCCAGCACCATAATTCAAAGGCATCAATTTTCTTCCTGTTTGTCTTTTTTACTGTCCAACTTTTGCATCCATATGACATTATTGAAAATACCATGGCTTGAACAAATCAAATCTTTGTATGGAGAGAGACATCTCTGCTCTTGAGAATCTTATCTAGGTCTTTCATAGCCATTCTGCCAAGAACAATGCTGATTTCTTAACTACTTGTTGCTTCTTTATTGATAGTTGATCCAAGTAGGTTAAAGTTGTCCACTATGTCAATTTCTTCTCCATCAACGATGAACCTATTGATTTTGCCATTTGTCTTTTTTACATTAAAGTGCAGGCCCATTTTAAGATTATGTTCCTTTATCTTGAGAGGCAAATGTTTCAGATCTTCTTCACTTTCAGCCAGTAATGTGGTATCATCAGCATAGCAAAGTTGTTGATGAGTCTCCCACCAATCTTCACACCTCTATTGTCTTCATAAAGTCCTGCTTCTCTGATGATTTGCTCGGCATATAAATTAAACAGGTATGGGGAAAGTATGCAGCCTTGTCATACACCTTTGCTGATTTTAAACCATTTTGTTCTCCTTGTTCAGTTCAAACAGTTGCTTCTTGATCAATGAAAAAGTTGTGCAAGAGAATGATCGGGTGTTCTGGTATACCCATGCTTCTTAATGTGGCCCAGAGTTTCTCATGGTTTACACAGTCAAAAACCTTGCTGTAGTCAATAAAACACATATAGATAGCCTTTTGGTATTCTTTAGTCTTTTGAAGGATCAATCTCATATCTGCGATAATGTCTCTTGTTCCTTGCCCTTTCCTGAATCCTGCTTGCACTTCAGGTAATTCTCGTTCCAGGTATGGTTGTAGTCTCTGCTGAATAATCTTCAGTAGACTCTTGCTGGCATGTGGAAGCAGAGCAATTGTGTGATAATTTCCACAGTCAGGTAGATCACCTTTCTTTAGTATTGGTATAAACACAGATCTTTTCCAGTTAGTTGACCATGATTCTGTCTTCCAAATTTCCTGGCAGAGCCTTGTAAGTACGGTAACAGCTGCATCAGATTGCTGTAATATTTCTATGGAAATGCCATCAATGCCTGGTGCTTTGTTCTTTGATAAGGCTTTCAATGCTGCTTTGACTTCTTCTTTCATCACCATTGATTGTGGATCATAAGGTACAGGCTGAAAAGGCTGTTGGTCCACTTGATTTTTATCATATAATAACTCAGTATATTCTTTCTACCTTTTCTTGATCTTCTCGGCATCATTCAACATGAATCCTTGAGCATCTTGTAACATTCCAATTCGAGGCTGTAATTTTTTCTTTAACTCTCGTAGCTTTAGGAAAGCCGATCTTGTTCTTCCTCTAATAGTTTCTGATTCTATTTCCCTGCGTGAATCATTGTAGTACTTCTTGTCTTGGTATCATGGGAGGGAAGAAGGCACATTAGAATGGTAGTGTGGGAGGGAAGAAGGCTCATTAGTATGGCAGCGTGGGAGGGAAGAAAGCCCATTAGTATGGTAGCATGGGATGGAAGAAAGCCAATTAGTATGGTAGCGTGGGAAGGAAGAAGGCCCATTAGTACAGTAGCATGGGAAGGAAGAAGGCCCATTAGTATGGTAGTGTGGGATGGAAGAAAGTCCATTAGTATGGTAGCATGGGCGGGAAGAAGGCTCATTAGTATGGTAGCATGGGAAGGAAGAAGGCCCATTAGGATGGTAGTGTGGGATGGAAGAAAGCCCATTAGTATGGTAGCATGGGAGGGAATTAGGCCCATTATTATGGTAGCATGGGAAGGAAGAAGGCCCATTGGTATGGTAGCATGGGACACAAGAAAGCCCATTAGTATGGTAGCATGGGAGAGAAGAAAGCCATTAGTATGGTAGCATGAGAGGGAATTAGGCCATTAGTATGGTAGCGTGGAATGGAAGAAGGCCCATTAGTATGGTAGCATGGGAAGGAAGAAGGCCCATTAGTATGGTAGCATGGGCGGGAAGAAGGCTCATTAGTATGGTAGCATGGGAAGGAAGAAGGCCCATTAGGATGGTAGTGTGGGATGGAAGAAAGCCCATTAGTATGGTAGCATGGGAGGGAATTAGGCCCATTATTATGGTAGCATGGGAAGGAAGAAGGCCCATTGGTATGGTAGCATGGGACACAAGAAAGCCCATTAGTATGGTAGCATGGGAGAGAAGAAAGCCATTAGTATGGTAGTATGAGAGGGAATTAGGCCATTAGTATGGTAGCGTGGAATGGAAGAAGGCCCATTAGTATGGTAGCGTGGGAGGGAAGAAGGGAAGACTCCAAGGATATGATTTTGAATTAACTGCATAGTAGCCATTTAGAGGCTGATGTTATAACAAGTTGCCTAAATTAGAAGTCCAAGTAGGCACCTATTTAGGGACAATTTTATGAAAACAACAAAAGTGTCTATGTGTCTTTCTTAAACCTGCAACCCTTGTGCCTAAACTGAATCCATGAACATTTGCTCAGGAGTTGGTTGAAGTGTACATGCGGACAATGTACATGTATTGTCGCAACCCGTGCCCAGGCAACCGCCTAAAGGCACGGACCTGCCTTTATATTGTCCTTTTAAATAAAGAATGGTTGGAGTCTTCCCAGGGCTAAGGCTTCTGGGAGTTGTAGTTGTGTGGTTTCAAGACAATAATGTTGAGACCCGAGGGTTTTCAAGGCAAACACAGGAATTTATTAGTTCCTTTTCCAAAAAGCATTTAAAAGCTCAACGCATAACAAAAATAGGATTTTTTCCTCCAAACAAGATTCCAAAGACCTTTTATCCAAAACAAGGCACTGTAAATGCTTCAATTAGCGTTCAAACACATATAGCTGTTTTTCCAAAACTTTCAGCATTCAAAATAAAGCTTTTCATTCTTTTAACAAAACCCCAAAGAAATGTTCTTTTCTTCAGATAGAACAGGACTCTTAGCAAACTCTAGCTAAGCAACATTATCCCTGTTTCCTCTCTCTGCTTTGTAGAACATTTTTAGGCTTTAAGACGTTCTCCTTTCAAACCAGGAACTCCTTATTTTGTCTTCTTACATAGAGAACAGTCCATTAATGAATCATCTGACTCCTTGTCAGATTCATAAGCATCTATTTGCATCTCCTCATAACTTGAGTCTGGTAACTCTGATTTCAAGTCACCCTGCAAAAGCTCAGGCTTAATGTCTTCTAAAAGCTTTAACACTTTCCTCCAGTGAGACTTTTCCTTATGCACAGGTTTTTCCCCAAGCACGTGGAGATTCTTTCCCTTCAGTAACTGACACATTGCCTCTAACTGGCTCAAGTTACTTTTTGTTACAGGTTTATTCATGCACCTTTTTGGAGCTGGCAGTTTCCAAGCAGGTTCATAAACTGCTGCTACTGTATCTTGCTCCTCGTCAGCACTCCTCCCAGGTACAGCTTCCCTGTCTCCAGAACCAGATGCAGTTCCCCTGTAGTACTGGCTTCCTTCTGGGTCGTGGCTTTCACCTCTGAGAACCCCACTGCATTCTCCAGCGTTCTCCCTGGTTAAGCCTCTCATGTGACTCTCTCTCACAGCCTCCTTCCCAGTATGCTGCCTTCCTGTGTGCTGCTTTCCTCTGGAATCCTCTGGTGATTCTCTTTCCTTCCATCTCCCTGGTGGTTCTCTTTCCTTCTGTTTTCCTGGTGCTCTCCTTTCCTTCTATTCCCTGTGGTTTATAAGAGTGTGCCTGAACTCCCGTGCACTGCCCTTCCCCAAGGTGTTTCTTATTAACTTCCAAGCTTGCCTCTGGATTAGCAGAGCTTGGGCGTGGTCTGCACTCAGCAACTATGTGTGTTTTTTTCTCTCTGGCTGAAGTTTGAGGGCTACTGCTTTCTTGCCTGTCTCTCTCCTTAAAGGTAAATGATTGTTTTTCTTCCCAATCCATAGACTCAGCTACACTCTCGCCATCACAGTATATGGCACATTTTATAAACCAATGGCTCTAATTCTCAATTCTGCCCATGCTCTGCTGAAACTATGAAACTAACATATTCCGCAGGAGTTATGCAATAAGTGATCACCTTCTGCCACTGTATTTATGTTCATGGAAGTATATGGTCAGATAATTTCATAAATGCCCTTTTCTGTGGGAAAGACAGAACTTACCCAAGTAAAATAAACCTTAGAAAATTACCCCCTAAATTATCAAAAGCTCCCACTGTGTTCCTCCATATAAAAGGTTAAGGCATGCCAAGTTCTAAAAGACCTGTTAGGGATAATATCATTACTGATGGCGCTACCATCATGCAAGAAAACAACTGTAACCAGTGTTTGTGTTTCTCCTCTGGCTCATTTAACCATTTGGTCTAGGGGCTTAACTGATAATGAAGCACTTGGACAGTAATAAATCCAGGTCTTTTCTGTCAACTGGTGAATATCTGTCAGTCACATAGTTTAGGTATGTTAGTGAAAGGAGAAATTGCAGGAGATGGACTGTGAGAAAAGAGAAAAGGCAGGCGACAATGGGTGCAGAGGGAGAGGCGTAAAAGACAGAAATATTAGACAGGTTCTTCTGTACAGCATCTACAGAAGGGGATTATGGCAGACTGCAATGAGCATGTGGTCCAGGAGTGCATAGGGACAAAACCTTTTATGGAATAAGCAGGAATGGACAAAGCACTGGGCATGAAAAGATTTATAGGAGTGTGTAGGCCAAAAAGTTTCATTTTGGTTAATTTCCCGAGGTTTTTGTGCGATTTGTCATTTTTTTTTAAATTTTCATTTTAAAGGGATATATCATTAACAGTGCAACCTATCATTTAATAATGCTCACTACTGGTGAATAGTGCATGCTGTCACTCAATAGTTTACACTAGTCACCCATAATGCCTCTATAGTGCATACTATTGAGTGATAGCATGCACTATTTTTTCAACAGTGCACATTAATTATGACGTGTCTGAAATTTTGGGGGTTTTCTTACATTTCAGATCTAAAATAATGTGAAACAATATAAGAAATGTTGACATTTCCTATGTTGTTTCAACTGAATGCACATCCCTAATATTTTTACTGGGAAAAGTCAATTAAGCAAATGGTGCAGTAGTTGCCTCTTATTTTTATTTCCTCTTCTGTTTGGCAGGGACTACTTGGTGGTTCATCTTTGTCTGAAAGCCTAATCATTGTTTTTTCTCTACAAAGATGGAAGTAGGAAGGAGGCTTAAATTTAAAATTTAAAATTTAAAACACAGCAGAGCGCTTTCTGGTTAAATTTAAAACCCAGCAAAGAGCTTCTAGTTTAAATTTAATACTCAGTCAGGGCCTAGTATCAGCAAAGAGCTTTAATATAAATCAACTCAGAGTATAACTTAGCATAAAAGGAAACACAAGGTCTGTATTCTTTGAGCAATAAATTGTTTCTAGAGACCTTTAAAAAGAGGCCTTCTAGATAGGGGGCAAGAGACCTGTGAAATTGTTTTAAATAGGTGTTAAAGCTATGGGACAGATTAAAGACTCCCTCTATCCAAGCAAGGTCTGTGTGAATCACCCAGAAAATTGGTCACAGATTATCTCAGAAGCACAGGACAGAGTACTGTGTAGCAGCCAGCTTTTAATAAGTCTTATTTCCTTCCCTCCCTGACTCCCACCTACCTCTGGGATAATAGTAGCTTTATAGGTGCTTAAACCTCTTAAAGGAAAGGAGGTGCCATATTCCTTCTCAGGTCAGCTGTTTATTCTCGTCAGGCATACATTAAGGACCTGAGGTGAACAAAGCCCATTAAACATATTAGGCATAGTTTTATTGGTATAAGTATCTCCAGCAAACCATAGTAAGAAAAGAACTCAAATACCTAAACACAACCCTAAAAATAAGATGCAGACAGCAGTCCAGCAATGAGATGGAGGCTTTCCAGTCTTTTGCATTGAGTGTAATATGTATGATTTTTGCCCAGTTGGCGAGGGGTCGTACGTGTGCACTAGATGCAAGGAGCTCTTTACTCTTAGGGAACGAGTCTGATCTCTGGAGTCTAGAGTAACAGACTTGGAGGACATACGGAAGACAGAGAGGTACATAGACGAGATCTATAAAGATGTAGCACTCCAGTCTGGAAGCATCCCTGTTGCCATGCAGGAGAGAGGTCACGTGACAGGAGAGTATCACTCTGGTGTGCAGGAAGTGATCCTGTAGTTAGCCCCTGTCCTCCAGGTAATGCAAAACCCTTTCACACTGAGGTTTCTCCAGGGCCATGTGCCCACAAGGGAAGGGTTAGGACAGCTGCTATAGTTGGTGATTCGATCATTAGGCATGTAGATAGCTGGGTGGCTGGTGGACGTGAGGATCACCTGGTAAAATGCCTGCCTGGTGGGAAGGTAGCGGACCTCATGCCACCTAGACAAGGTCTTAGATAGTGCTGGGAAGGAGTGCTGTCTTGGTACATGTCAGTACCAATGACATAGGAAAGAGTGGTAGGGAGGTTCTGGAGGCTACATTTAGGCTTTTAGGTAGGAAGTTGAAATCCAGAACCTCCAGGGTAGCATTCTCTGAAATGCTTCCCGTTCCACGTGCAGGACCCAAAAGGCAGGCAGAGTCTCAATGCATGCATGAGACACGATGGTGCAAGGAAGAGAGTTTTGGATTTGATAGGAACTGGGGAACATTCTGGGTTAAAGGAGGGGCTTTTCCAAAGGGGTGGGCGTCACCTTAACCGGGATGGAACCAGGCTACTGGCATTAACCTTTAAAAATGAGATAGGGCAGCTTTTAAACTAGATAATAGGGGAAAGCCGACAGTCACCCAGGAGCGCATGGTTCCGAACAATGTATCTTTGAAGGATACTAGCAAAAGATTGAAATTAGGGCACATCAGCAGAGAAGGTCCAATAAAGATAAAAGTAGCCCAAATGCCCTTGATTAGAGAGCAGACAGCTTAAAGATTCCAAATTACCCCTGCCTACCAATAGCTAGATTAATATGAATGAAATATGGCCTCTAAAATGCTTGTATGCAAATGCCTGAAGTCTGAAAAATAAGATGGAAGAGTTAGAATATATAGCACTAAATGAGAGGTTAGATATGATTGGTATCCCAGAGACATGGCGGAAGGAGGACAACCAGTGGGACACTGTGATACCTGGGTACAAACTATATTGTAATGATAGAGCTGATCAAATTGGTGGAGGGATTGCACTCTATGTTAGAGAGGGCATTGAGTCACAAAGGATTAAAGTTTTGCAGGAAACAAAATTCACCGTAGAATCTCTATGGATTGAAATTCCATGTAAAGAGGGGAAGGGGAAGGCAATGGCAGAGGGGTGTATTATTGACCGCCTCGCCAGAGTGAACAAATGGATGATGAAATGCTCAAAGAAACCAGGGAAGCTAACAAAAGTTACAGTACAGTAATAATAATGGGTGATTTCAATTACCCCGGTATTGACTGGGTCAGGGTCACAGCAGGACATGCTAGGGAGATTAAGTTTCTAGATAAGAACATAAGAACATAAGATATGCCATACTGGGTCAGACCAAGGTCAATCAAGCCCAGTATCCTGTTTCCAACATTATAATCCATCATTAAAATCATCTGTAATATCTGAAGATTAGAGGATGGCCAATATAACTCCAATTTTTAAAAAGGGTTCCAGGGGTGATCCAAGAAACTATAGATCCGTGAGCCTGACATCAGTATTGAGAAAAATGGTAGAAACCATTATAAAGAACAAAATTACTGAACATGTAGATAGTCACGGCTTAATGGGAGACAGCCAACATGGCTTTAACCAAGGAAGGTCTTGTCTTACTAATCTGTTATGTTTTTTGAAGGTGTGAATAAACAGGTAGACAACGGTGAGTTGGTTGATATAGTGTATCTGGATTTTCAGAAAGCATTTGACAAGGTCCCTCATCAGAGACTTTTGGCAAAACTAAAGAGTCATGGGATAGGAGGCAGTGTACTATTGTGGATCAGGAACTGGTTAAAAGATAGAAAGCAGAGGGTAGGGCTAAATGGTCAATTTTCCCAGTGGAGAAAGGTGAATTGTGGAGTACCCCTGGGATCTGTGCTGGATCTGCTGCTTTTAACATATTCTTAAATGATCTGGAAAAGGGATAACGAGTGAAGTTATCAAATTTGCAGATGACACAAAACTTTTTAAAACTGTTAAAACCCATGAGGATTGTGAAAAATTGCAAGAGGGCCTTGATAAATTGGAAGACTCGGCATCCAAATGGTAGATGAAAATTAATGTGGAAGAGTGCACCTAGGAAAGAACAACCTTTACATAATGCAAGGTTCCACATAATGAACCACGACCCAGGAAAAAGATTTAGACGTCATTGTGGATAACATGTTGAAAACCTCTACCCAGTGTGCAGCGGCAGCCAAGAGAACAAATAGGTATCATAAGGAAAGGAATGGAGAATAAAACAAAGGATATTATAATGCTTCTGTATCGTTCCATGGTGAGACCACACCTTGAATATTGTGTGCAATTCTGGTCGCCGTATCTTAAAAAGGATATAGAGTTATTAGAAAAGGTACAGAGGAGAGCCGCCAAAATGGTAAAGGGGATGGAAGGATACCCCTATGAAGAGAGGCCAAAAAGGTTAGGGCTCTTCAACCAGGAAAAGAGATGGCTGAGGGGAGATATGATAAAGGTCTATAAATTAATGAATGGAGTGTAATTGGTAAACGTAGATCGATTGTCTATGCCATCAAAATAGAGAAAGACTAGGGGACATACTATGAAGCTACAGGGTAACCTTTTTAAGACTAATAAGAGAAAATATTTTTTCACTCAATGCGTAATCAAGCATGAATTCATTACCTGAGGCTGTAGTAAAAGCTGTTAGTGTAGCCGGGTTTAAAAAAGCTTTGGACAGGTTCCTGGAGAAAAGATCCATAAACCATTATAAAAGGGGACCCGTGATATCCACTGCGTGCCCAAATAGAAGCATTGTGGAACCTGCGTCTTTTAGGGAAACTGCTAGTGTGACGTAGATTGACCATCTTTGGAAACAGGGTACTGGGCTTGGTTTGACCCAGTATGGCATATCTTATGTTCTTATGAGGCTGACAACTATGATGAAATGCGCTTGACCTTAGAGATCAGGAAATTAATTCAGTTATTTCTGATGGCGTTGGAATCTATTTTTCCTTAGAGATAAGGGGATGGTCATTCTGAGCAGCGTTTAGTGGGGATGTACTGTATGTCCTGGCTCTGATGCCGGATCCAGAGCCCGCCGCATGTACAGAGGACATGTGCTTGGAGCTCTCGATGGGGCGCGAGGGGAGGACTGGAGGAAGAACATGTGTGGGTTGGATGTGGGACCCCGACCCTGGATTCTGATCGCTGCCCTGTATGTCTGGGATTGTTGAATTAGACAGGAACATTACACCTCGGAGGTGGAAAGTGTCCCCTGATGCTGGAGGACAGCATGGTGGGACCACCACCGGCGAGGTAGGTGGGCCCAATCGGGGGTTGGGTGGCGGGGAAAAGGAAAAGTGAAAAGCTTGCGGGCAATCAGAGCTCCTGCATAGCATCCCGGGGTCATGGCGGCACCACTGGGTTTCATACAGGAGCATTGTGGGGGGTTAGACGGGGAGGGGGCAGTGCATGCAGTGGGGCAGAATTGTGGCATGTCCTGCCCATTCAGGCCCCTCTGCACCCTTCTGATCCCGCGGGAATGTCTAGCTCCCGTAGGTGCAGAATCAGATGCAGATCTGGACCATACAGATTTTGGACGTCCGGATGTGCCCCAATCAGAATGGGGCCCAAGGAATCATTTTATAAGAAGTTGCCTAGTTGGGAGACCAAATAGACCCTATGTGTCTCTATAGAATACCAAGGGAAAACCTGCGGAAATTGCATCTATATCACAGTTGCAGAAATTTACATCTGCTTAGGAGCAGATGTAGATGTTAGCACTTGTTTTAAAAACATAGAAACATGATGGCAGAAAAAAAGATCACATGGCCTATCTAGTCTGCCCTTCCATATCAACCACTACAACAGTCCCCTTTTTTCCTTAAGAGATACTCTGTGTTTGTTCCATGCTTTTTTGAATTCAGTTACTGTCCTCATCTCTACCACCTCCACTGGGAGACTATTCCACGCATCTACCACTCTTTCCGTAAAGAAATATTTCTGCATATTACTCTGAGTCTATTCCCTTTGACTCTCATCCTATGTCCTCTCATCGCAGAGCTTGCTTTCAATCGAAAGAGGCTCTCTTCCTGTGCATTTATGCCAAGGAGGTATTTAAATGTCTCAATCATATCACCTCTGTCCCGCCTTTCCTCTAAGGTGTACATATTAAGGTCTTTAAGTCTGTCCTCATATGCTTTATAATGAAGACCACTAATCATCTTAGTAGCCACCCTCTGCACCGACTCCATCCTGTTTATATCCTTTTCAAGGTGCGGTCTCCAGAATTGCACACCATACTCCAAATGAGGCCGCACCAAAGACTTATACAGAGGCACTATCACCTCCTTTTTTCTGCTAGCCATTCCTCTCTGTATGCACCCAAGCATCCTTCTAGCTTTTGCGGTTGCCTTTTCTACCTGTTTAGCTACTTTAAGATCATCAGACACAACCACGCCTAGGTCCCGCTCTTCTTTAGTGGACAAAAGTACTTCACCCCTATATTATATTGCTCCCTTGGATTGCTGCAGCCCAAATGCATGACCTTACATTTTTTAACATTAAATCCCAGCTGCCAAATTCTAGACCATTCTTCAAGCTTGGCTAGATCCCTCCTCATGTCATCTACACCTTCCTGGGTGTCTACTCTATTGCAGATTTTGGTATCATTTGCAAAGCAGCAAACCTTACCCAAGAGCCCTTCCGCAGTATCACTAAGAAAAATCTTAAAAAGAATCAGCCCAAGAAAAGATCCCATGAGTACATCTTGATTCTGCCTGCATTCCTCCCAAGCTCCATTCTAGAACATACCTACAGACACATTTATTTATTTATTTATTTAACTAGGCTTATATATTGCTTTTCTATATGTACATGTCTTCTGATCACCACGTGTTCTTGTAGGCGGGTAGCCCGGGGCTGATTTTATAAAAGTCCTTTACACCTGTAAACCAAGGGAGAAATTTATAAAGTTACCTGCACGGAGGGACCTTTATAAGAGGGCAGCCAGCGAGGAGAGGCACATAGGTACATTTTCTGCCCTTGTAAGACAGAGGCAATGGGGGGCATTTTGAAAGTCTCCGTCGTGATTTGGACTTCTGAATCACAGAGACATCCTCGGAGTCATTTTACAAATGGTTTTAAAAGATGTCTCCCAGGCGTTGTGCAGGTGTATCTGGGAAGATGCAATGGACTTAGACATTCCCAACATTTCTGAAATTGAGTGGGGACGTCGCAATCCCATCCACATTTAGACCTGCTCCAAGCACTAATAAGCATCAGGAAAGTGTTTGTTTTGGCCATAAAACATTCAGAGAGTGTAGAGAAGGTGGAGGGTTAAGTGAGTAGCTTAAGATCACAAGGAGCAACATTGGGATTTGGACCCTGACCCTAACCCACTACTCTATCGATTAGGCTATTAGATGTCCCTGTTCTGAAATACTATTCTGGGGACATCTATGTAGATAGTCCCATAGATGTCTTCATAGATGTCCATGTCGGACTTGCCCACATTTACGAAATCATGCCTGAATTTGCACGTGCCTCCTTTTTTTTCAGATATTCTGGCTTGGACATCCCAGATTGCACTTGGACATCATTTGTAAAATGGCCTTCACATATGTGCCTAGATGCCTTTCTAAGATTACATCAGCAACAGTAGGCATGTACATTTAAACCCATTCCACGATTAATCATGTGTGTGTATTATCTAGAAAACACACATAAGTTTCTTTCCTAGCCCCAAGAGGGCCTATATATATTCAGCAGCTGCAGTCAACGTTGTTTAAACACCAGCCCTGAAGGTAAGAAAAAATCCAGATATTCACCACCGATATCCAGATAGCAGCTGTTGCTGAATCTCCAGATAGGGCATTGAGCAGTGCCATCTTCTGGATAGGAGACCATTCAATGGATGAGTTACTAAGGCATGCAATCGCATTAACACCATGAATGCACATGATTAGTGACTAGGTCTTATTGAATAACATGGGACCTGTACTAAAATAACACACACGGTGATGAATTAACGTGTATTAAGGTTAGTGCACCTCTGGAACTACTCCCTCGGTCTGCTATCCGAATAAAATCTAGGACAGCCTTTTCACTCTCTTAACTTTATCTGCATAGTTACCTGGATAATTTGCTACTCTGCCCACAGGTTGCCCTGGTACTCTTTGGGCAGTGGCGAGGTGGGCTATAAGATCACACTGTAGAATCCCAGCCAAGGGTGCTTCTCAGAACAGTGGTTTCTACTTTCTGGGTAAGCACTTCTGAATATTGGCCCCTATGTTTCTGCGCAGTGATTTTACGCCTGCGTACTGCCAGACTATTACATAAGAGCCTTACTGAATGTATAAAATACAGTCTTATATGCTCAAGTCCCTTAATTATTTAGTTCCATTTATATGTCACCCATTCAATACAAATTCAGTCAAGGCAGCTTACAACATTTAAAAATTACCTCCACAGGATGTTTCCCCCTCCCTTTTTTAATGTAAGAACAGTAAATACCTTTAAATATCCCCCACCCCCACCCCCAATGTTTATAGCTGGTAAAGAAGTTTGTTTTGTACTGTGTACTAAGTAATGTCTAAATTAAATGCAGTGGGGGGGGGGGAGGGGGGCATTTTCAACGGCAGCGGCCAGCCCAGTGAAAGCTGCTGGTTGTCACCATTTTAAATCTGAACTGGGTATTGAATGTCAGGGTCATATCTGGTCAAATTTGCAGGGTGGCCAGATTGTGATCATGCAATCTGTTCAGTGGCGATCTTCAACCGCTGGTCAGATTGTAAAACCAGCTGCAGTTAGGACAGTCATTTGGATGGTTAAGGTTAAGCTCAATATCGCTGCTGGTCAGTTAACTCTTGCGGCTCCACCTGTGGAACATCCTGACTCTAAGCATTTAGCTTTGGGCCGTCCAAACCCGGTACGAGGGGAAATTCAGTAGCAGTAAATAATTTAGTGCCACTGAATATCTTGCTGACCATGGAAGACCATCTTGAAAGTGCCCCCCCCCCCCAGTGTTTTTTTATTTTTAATCATCATTTGGATTAGTGGAAATCATTTTGAGGGCATAAGACAATTGAGATGAATGGACCTTGGGTCCTCTTTCACTCTAACTATGCTCCCATTGTGAGCCTGTAGTTTATGACCTATCGTACAGTTCTTTGCCCCCAGAGTGCCCTTTAAACAGGAAAGAATGAACGAGGACAATTACTCAGGGGAGAAAATATTTGAATCTGTGTCTGAGATGTGGTTCCTCACGAAAGTAAACCTCTGAAAAGCCAAGCCAGCCTTCCACTTACAATCCAGTGAGAAAGTAGCTTCACCAACAACACAACATTCCTGTGGATGGCTCTTACTGCTTCGTATCCAAAACAAAAATAGTCAACCTAAAGAGCCAACTTTATTTAAAACAATGCAAAAACACTGGTTTAGGTCTTGCACAAGTCAAATATAGTAAATGAACCAGTAGTGCTTTTATGAAACTACAATAGTAATTACTGAGGTTGTCTGCCTCCATCTCGTTTGTGTGGTGCGTACTCCCATAACCCCAGCCTCCATACACACATGGAAGGACAGCAAGGAAACATAACAAGAGACTTTCATGTTTGGGTAAACACAGAAACAACAATTTATGTTGTCAGTAATTGTCACGGTAGTGGAAGGATTTCTGCATGTGCTGTTCCCTTCCCTCTGCTGAGTCAGAAGCCCCGGCACAGTCGTGATCTTGCGAGTAAACCACGGTATGTTGTCAAACAAATGGCTGTTTCATGTGTGCTGTTCTGGTTTTACTTGGGAAGAAAAGAAAGAAATTACAGAAATGACTAAGAATGAGAAATATAAATAGACATGGCATAGTTCTCCTCTCCTTGCTAATGAACCACAGTATTTACAGCTCATGCCTTTCCATAAGTAGTTCAAAGGGAGCTCCCTTCAGGTCCCTGTCCCCAGAGGGCTTACAATCTGAAGGGCTGATATTTGGATAACCTTAGAGGTTAATTGGATAAGAACGCTGAGAGGCAGTGTCCAGAGAGTGCCGCTATCTCCACAGACTGCTTAGACTATCTGGTTAATGCAGGGGCAGTGTGTGGAAGGAGTTAGGATGGTGTGGCCGCTACGCAGATAATAGCGATTTTCAGCCGCTATCCAGTAGAAAAGGTCAGTGGAAACACTCTCCTAAATTGCTATGCGGATAAATGATCTGGATAGCAGCCGGAAATAGCCGCTATCCAGATAATCACTGCCACTCTCCGGATGGTGGCCACACAATCCAGACATTCAGGGGCTGATTCTCTAAGAGGCGTGTGGCGTGCTACATGGTGTTTATGTGCATAAGTCTCTATTTTGAAGGACTTCTGCGCGTGAATGAGCACTTCCACATGCATGTCAGCTGATCGCATACACGGAAGTGCCACTCACGCGTAACGTCTGATGGGTTGTGCATGTGGGTGATGCTTAGGCAGAGTATAGGTGCGGCCTCGTATGATAAGTTATAGTACACTATGACTTAAGCACATCGGTTCACTGACCTAGGCGCCCCAGGTTACGCCTGTCCTAGAGCCTAGGTTCCAGTGTGTCCTTCTGCCAGTATCTTACAAAGTAAAGTGTGTGCTGTACTTTATAAAATAGGACCTGCATCTATGGGCAGACAGATGTGCCTCCTTATGAAATTATCCTGTACATTTTGTGGATATTTAAATATCTGCTGCTTTAAATATTGGGCAGTAAGTTTCTGCCTGAAGCAATGGAGAGTTAAATAACTTGCCCAAGGCCATAAGGAGGAACAAGGGATTTGAACCCTGGTCTTTCCGGCTCCTAAGCTGCTCTTCCCTTCTGTGTCTAGTGTTTCACATTCAGGCACTCATTCTTGTAGCTATTGTATTATGATAAAGGTAATTTTATAACAGGACACACTGGAACCTAGGCTCTAGGACAGGCGTAACCTGGGGTGCCTAGGTCAGTGAACTGACGTGCTTAAGTCATAGTATACGCAGCGTAGGCCCCTACTTACCTTTCCAAAATAGGCTTCTACAATAGGGTTGCCAACTTTTTCACCGAGAAAAACCCGACACCTGTGGCTCGCCATGCTCCACCCATTCTCCGCCCCTAGTCCCACCCCTGCCCCGCCCCCAGCCCCACCCACAAAAATTACCGAGGATACGTGTAGGCTAACTTCCTTGGTCAGATAATAATTAAACTGGGAACCCCAAAATCCAAACATGAAATGTACAACACTGGAGAAATAAAACTATAAAGTAATTTCCTCTTGCACTAAACAAAAACGCAAAGATGTTAGCAATACACACTTCCCAGACCAGACATATTCCAGTTAATAAATTCAAAATAAAAAGTATTTTTCTACCTTCTGTTTGGGCGTTTTTATTTTCAGTTGCAATTGCTCCAGTCACTTTCTTCTGGTTTCTTCGTGTCTTCTGTGAGCTATCCATTTGTCCTTTCTTCTCTTTCAGATGTTTTCCATTCTCTCTCTATTTCTGCTTTAACATACTGATTGTTTCCCTTTTGCTCTTTCCCCCAATTCTTTCCTTATTCCTTTATCATCCGTTTAAATTTCACCCTTCCATTCTCAAGCCCCTCTTACTCTCCCAATACCGGCCCATCATAGACTTTTCTTCCACACAAAATATTTTTTCCCCTCTCTATTCTCATTCCCCATCCATTCTAGTCCTCCCCCCAAATCAGTTCCCTTATAGTTCTAGACCCACCCAGCATCCACTCCCTTCTAGTCCCATTCTCCCATGCCCCACATCAGCCCATTTCCAGTCCTATTCCAGCTCTTCATCAGCCCATTTCCACTGCTAGCCCTCACATCACAGGCCATTTCCAGTCCTAGCTCCCCCCCCAATCACAGCCCATTTCCAGTCCAAGTCCCCCATCACAGCCTATTTCCAGTCCTAGGCCCCCCACCATCACATCCCATTTGCAGTCCGAGTCCCCCCGCACCATCACAGCCCATTTGCAGTCCGAGTCCCCCCGCACCATCACAGCCCATTTGCAGTCCTAGCCCCCCTAATCACAGCCTATTTCCAGTCCAAGATCCCCCTTCCTCCACCATAGCCCATTTCCAGTCCAAGTTCCCCCCCCCCCATAGCCCTTTTCCCGTCCAGGTCCCATCCACCCCCATCACAACCCTTTTCCAGTCCTTTTCCCCCCCGCCATTACCCTTTTACTGTCCTGGTCCCCCCCCCCCATCACAGCCTATTTCCAGTCCAAGTTTCCCCCCCCCACATAGCCCTTTTCTGGTCCAGGTCCCCTCCACCCCCATCACAACCCATTTCCAGTCCATGTCCCCCCCCTTAGCCCTTTTACAGTCCAGTCCAGGTCCCCCCCTTTAGCCCTTTTCCAGTCCAAGTCCCCCCCTTAGCCCTTTTCCAGTCCACGTCCCCCCCTTTAGCCCTTTTCCAGTCCAAGTCCCCCCCCCTTAGCCCTTTTCCAGTCCAAGTCCAAGTCCCCCCCCCTTAGCCTTTTTCCAGTCCAAGTCCCCCCCCTGTGCCCCCTTCCAGTCCAACTCCCCCCCCCCCCCCTTAGCCCTTTTCCAGTCCCGGTCCCCCCATCACAGCCCATGCAGTCCTTGCCCCCCCCCCCCCGGACCAGCATCGCGGCTGTCTGAGGCTTCAGAGGGAGCCGGGGAAGCCCGCGCGAGGCCCCGGCTCCCTCTGAACAGCCACCAGCGTGAAGAGCCTTTACCTTCACGCTGGCGTCTGTTCCTGTGAAGCCGCGAATGCTGGGAAAGGTTAAAGGGCAACCTTTAACCTTTCCCAGCATTCGCGGCTTCACAGGAACAGACGCCAGCGTGAAGGTAAAGGCTCTTCACGCTGGTGGCTGTTCAGAGGGAGCCGGGGCCTCGTGCGGGCTTCCCCGGCTCCCTCTGAAGCGGAGAAAAGCCGGTTTTTTTGCACAGGCCGCTCCCGATCTTGCGGCCAGAGCAAAAAAAAACGGCTTTTAAAGGGCCGGTTTTGCCTCTGCGCCGGCAGCCGGCCTGGCCGTGGAAAAACCGGCCAGGCCGGCTGAAAACCGGCCAGTTGGCAACCCTATTCTACAACAATCCCTAAGAGCGTACAAACTCTCACACACAAGCTTACACCTGCTTGAGGCCGCCATATGTATGTGTGTAGTCGATGAGGGTAATTGAATAACAGATCACCTAAGTTAAGAAGACAAGCAGGCGTCTATCTGTAGTCTATTTTATAACTCCACTGTTCTTTTTAAAATACCAGCACAAATCCAGGAAGCATTGCAGCAAGAATGCACCCACGCACATTTATTGTTGCTCGGGAGGCTAAAAAGGCTAAAAATTGGTGCTCCTGTGTGGCCTTCACACAAAGGCGGCCTGTTCTAAAATTGCCCTTCACCTGTATAAAATGATATGGCCACCCTCTCACTAAATACTGAGACCATTGTATATAAATTCCCTGTTACAAACTGACCCATTCCAAATGGGAAAGGAGGCAGTGTATATTACAGACTACAATAGAAAATATTCAAGAAAAAGTTCAGGGAGATAACATAGAAAATTAACATACCCCACCACAGTTATCCACCTCTTCCACTAGCATAACCCAAAACTTGCCAGTTTGATGCAGTTTGGTTGGCAACATGTCAAGAATTGCTTATCTTTACAATTTTCCCTTGTTGCGAAATGTTAATTTTGTGAGGAAATGCTCAGAGAATTTGCTTCCCATGCACCTGTTGATGTTGTTTGTTAATTTGGCTTGTAGTTTATGATCCCCTTTCCCTACTGGCCCAGAGCACTGCAATAGCACGTCACACAGATGCTGAAAGAGTAAAGAGCTTGCTAGATGAGAAGGAAGAGGAGCTTCTGGGGAAATATGGAATGCCCTGTGTTCCCTTCCAGTAGACCACTGTGCTACTACCCTGGAACTCCAAGCTGGGAAATGAGACGGGAATCTGGAAGTAGCAGCCAGTGCCAGAGTTGAGTCGGTAATAATAGCTTCCTCGGCTTGAGCCATCATCTCTAGAAGCACCATTCACAGCTCTAGGGATCCACCCCAGCCCACGTACAAGTGTTCAGTCAGACTGACACATTTTGTGGATTCTAGTCTCAGAGAAAGCTTTACTTTGTGGTTCCTTGATGAAGAACTGCCACCTCAGTGGTTGAGCTGGATAGCAGGCAGGGGAGAGGGGGTGCAAAATAAAAAAGAGGTAACTCATTCTCTTAGGTCGCTATGATTGAGACTCATGGCAGAGCAGCCTTGACACAGACGGATTCCAAGTGCTTTCACACAACCTAACATATCTCTGTTGCCCCTTCTTTCTTCCATGCCCATGTTGACAACTCGTGATGACATCAGAATGCTCTTACTGTATGCTGATGCTTATTCATAATGAAAAGTGAAAGGGACATAAAGAATCAGCTGGGTAGACATCAGTGTGAAACAAGGGAGAAGCTGTTGCAGGCAGCGGCAGGTCACCGGAACGGCCGACTGTGGGCAGGACAGCCCCGACACCCTCAGAGGCCTTGTTGCATTGTATTTAACATCTCTGTCTGCTCTGTGCAGGTGAGCACACGCGGGTTGCTCGCATCCAAGGGGCACGATACAAGGGGCACCTTAGACCTCTTGGGAGCCCCTTAGAGCACCGCAGGAGCACCTTTGAAGCAGTGCATGTGATTTCTACACATGGGGAAACGGAAGAAGAAAGTGGCATCACTGATACCTGTGATGAGTGGCCCTATGGATAGACATGTCCTGCCTGTTTCTGGGGCTGGTTCACATTCAGCTGTGGTTTTCCCTTCAGAGGGTAGGAAGAAGGGGAGGAGGAGTGGCACTATATGTAAAAACTACTATTAAAGCTTTGGAATTACAGAGCTTAAAAGGGAGAATGGAGGCATTGTCGGTTAAACTAGAAAGAGGGAAAGAGAAATCTATTTGCATTGGTGTGATATACAGACCTCCCTCACAAGAGGAAGAGGTGGACAGAGAGTTAATTGAAGACATACACAACACTGCTAGGAAAGGGGAAGTGCTACTGATAGGAAATTTCAATATGCCAGATATTGATTGGCACATTCCTGCTGCAGTATCATCTAGAAGTAAGGAGATCCTGGATTCTCTACAGGGAGAACTATTCAGGCAATTGGGTACAGACCCCACACATGAAAGGACCATACTGGACTTGGTGCTTACCAATGGTGAAAGTGTTTCTGATGTTGTAGTGGGAGATCATTTTGCATCCAGTGATCACCAGATGGTGTGGTTCAGTATTAGGACTAGGGCTGTTAGAATCCATTCCAAGGTGAGGATCTTAGACTTTAGGAAGACTAACTTTGCGAAGATGGGCCAATACCTCAGGGAGTCGTTAGTGGGATGGGAACAGCTGGGGGATGTAGAAAAACAGTTGGCAAAACTGAAAGGGGATATTTTAAGGGCAACCAACCTTTTTGTTAAAATGGTAAATAAAGGCAAAAGGAAAAGGAGACCGCTATGGTTTTCTAAGGAAGTAGCTGAAAAAGTGAAGAAAAAGAGGGCGGCCTTCATGAAATACATGAGATCACAGAGAGAGGAAGACAGGCATCTGTATTTGGAAAAACTTAGAGAAGCTAGCAAAGTAGTCAAGAAGGCAAAGATTCAAAAGGAGGAGGAAATAATGCAATAAAATGGGGATAAGACATTTTTCAGATATATTAGTGAGAAGAGGAAGGGCAAAAGTGGTATTGTCAGACTCAAGGGTGTAGGGGGGGAATATGTAGAAGCTGATAAGGATAAAGCGGAATTGCTTAACAAATATTTTTGTTCTGTGTTCACAGATGAAGAACCAGGAGCAGGACCTCAGAAAACACCCACAAATAGGAACAGAAGCGAGGGACATCTTGAACAATTTTCAGAAGATTGTGTTCGTGAGAAACTAGCTCAACTTAAAGTAGACAAAGCGATGGGACCGGATGGGATACACCCTAGAATATCCTAGAATACTGAGGGAACTTGGGGACATTCTAGCAACTCCACTGACTGACCTTTTCAATGCCTCGTTGGAGTTGGGAGTGGTGCCAAAGGACTGGAGAGAGGCTCATGTGGTGCCTTTACACAAAAGCGGAAATAAGGATGTGGTTGAAAACTACAGGCCAGTTAGTTTAACTTCGGTGGTGAGTAAATTATTGGAAACGCTGCTGAAAGAGAAAATAGTGAGGTTTCTGGAGTCCAGTGGATTACAGGATCCAAGGCAGCATGGATTCACCAGAGGCAGGTCTTGTCAGACAAATCTGATTGATTTCTTTGACTGGGTGACCAGGGAGTTGGACCGAGGGAGAGCTCTAGATGTGGTGTATTTAGATTTCAGTAAAGCCTTTGACACTGTTCCTCACAGGCAACTTATGAACAAACTGAGCACCCTATGGATGGACCCTAAAGTTACTGCTTGGGTTAGAAATTGGTTGGGTGGGAGGCGACAAAGAGTACAAGTAAATGGAGCTCACTCTGAGGAGAAGGATGTTACCAGTGGTGTGCCCCAGGGATCTGTCCTTGGTCCGATTCTTTTTAACTAACGTTTGTTTATATAAGAAACTAAACTAAAAAACTAAACATCTTTGTTAGTGATATAGCGGAAGGGCTGTCGGGTAAGGTTTGCCTCTTTGCAGATGATACCAAAATCTGCAATAGAGTAGACACCCAGGAAGGTGTAGATAACATGAGGAGGGATCTAGCTAAGCTTGAAGAATGGTCTAGAATTTGGCAGTTGGGATTTAATGTTAAAAAATGTAAAGTCATGCATTTGGGCTTCAGCAATCCAAGGGAGCAATACAGTATAGGAGGTGAAGTACTTTTGTCCACTAAAGAAGAAGGGGACCTAGGCGTGGTTGTGTCTGATGATCTTAAAGTAGCTAAACAGGTAGAAAAGGCGACGGCAAAAGCGAGAAGGATGCTTGGGTGCATACGGAGAGGAATGGCTAGCAGAAAAAAGGAGGTGATAATGCCTCTGTAGAAGTCTTTGGTGCGACCTCATTTGGAGTATAGTGTGCAATTCTGGAGACTGCACCTTCAAAAGGATGTGAACAGGATGGAGTCGGTGCAGAGGGTGGCTACTAAAATGATTAGTGGACTTCATTTTAAAGCATATGAGGACAGACTTAAGGATCTTAATATGTACACCTTAGAGGAAAGGCGGGATAGAGGTGATATGATTGAGATGTTTAAATACCTCCGTGGCATAAATGTTCAGGGAGAGAGCCTCTTTCAATTGAAAGCAAGTTCTGCTATGAGGGAACATGGGATGAGGGTGAAGGGAGATAGATTCAGGAGTGATATGCGGAAATATTTCTTTATGGAAAGAGTAGTGGATCCGTGGAATAGTCTCCCAGTGGAGGTGGTAGAGATGAGGACAGTAACTGAATTCAAAAAAGCATGGGACCAACACAGAGGATCTCTAAAGGTAAAAAGTGGACTGTTGTAGTTGTTGTTATGGAAGGACAGACTAGATAGGGCATGTGGTCTTTTTCTGTCATCATGTTTCTATGTTTCTATGTTTCTCTAGGGACTTCCTTAAGCTCTGTTGACCGTACTCCGCCCCCCTCCTCCTCTGGGATCTACTTCTGCGGACTCAACCCGAGGTTCTCCATTGGAACACAGTGCCCCAGTTGCTGTGGTGAGATCTCTTATACCAGTAATATGGACTCCCCCTCCAGCTGAGGCCACTGAAATCTTGGATTCACAGGTCTCCATGGCTGATATCTGGAGGGTGGTGACACAGACTGAGCATACTTTAGCTTCTATGGTAACTCAACTCTGCACTTTCACGCAAGACATGGTGGCAGGGTGGCTCAGGTAGAGAAGCAGATGGATTTGATTAGTATTCAATTACCTAAATGTGAATCTCTGTGTCAGTCCTTACAGGCAAGTCATACAGCTGTAGTGAAGGATAGTTTGTTGCTTAATCGTAAATTGCAGATGTATGAGAATGTTGCCAAATCTAAAAATATTAGGATTTTGAATTTTCCAATGTGTCATTTGTTATCTTCAGAGATTCTATTACAGAAATATTTTTGTGAGATATTAAAATTGCCCAGTGCAGATATGTATTACCTTTCTGGTTGGGGTATTTCCGGTGGGTGGTCTGCTGCTGGTAGTCAGCAGCAATTATCTCCAGGGCTTGATTTAACTGAGTTCCTGGAGGATACCCAGGATAATATCCCTACAAGAGTTACATTACTTGTGTCTTTTGTTTCAGATCGTGATAAAGTCTCTGTATTTAAAGAGTACTTTAAGAATAGAAATATTTCCTTTTGTGGGGCCCCTATCCAGTTGTTTCCAGATGTGTCAAGAGCTACGCAGTCTTGGTGGAAAGCTTTTTTGGCCCTGAGACCTTGTGTATTGGCTCTTGGCGCTTCTTTTTTTGTGTGATATCCATGTAAATGTTTGTTATCCCTACGGGGGGTTAGATATGGTTTTCTTTGATCCACCTCAGTTAGAGAATTTTCTGTCTAGTAAGGAAGACATGGATCTATGAGGATGGGTGAGCAGATGTATAGGGCTCTGTTTTGGCTGCAGATATGGAGCTTAGGGGTATGTTTACTAAACTGCGTTAGTGCAATTTGCGTTAGGAGCCGCGTTAGTGGAAGGAAAGCCAAAAAAGGATATGGGCGGTACATCGTAACCGATAACGCGCAGTTGCGCGCGGTATTGCGCGCCGTGCAGCAACAATCGCTACAGTGCGCGCTACTGCGCACAAGCTTAAGACAGCGCGCAGACACCCAAATACAGAAACAGAGCTGTAGCACAATGGTTACTACACAGACTGATGGTACAAGGGTCATGGGTTTGATTCCCCAGTGTGCCTAATAAATAAGGCTGACTGAGGCGTCATGTGTAACCCTTTGAAGGCCTACTATAATATTTTAATCCACATTCTGCAGCCAGGTTAATGTTTGCACATGTCAGGAAAATTGTACCCATCATACCCAATATGTTCCAATAGTGACGTTCCCTCTGGCATGGTCATGTATTATATACCATTTGATAGGAATATATAGGCAGAAGATGAGATCCCGAAAGTACTGGGCTTGGCCTGGAAAGGGTTAAGTAGTGGGCTGTGAGGAAGTTTAGTTGTACCTGAATAGTGCTGCCAGCAAACAGGGGAGGGGGGGAGGGGAGGGGGGGGAGGGGGAGGTGGTGTAGGTGTATGGACCCATAGGCAGATTATGTACCACCACACAACCCACCCTCTGGGGCTCAGGGGGAAACAGGATCACCCACACCAATAGATCCCCAGTCTACCTCCCTGCAATGGCAGCGGTAGAGGGGACCAGCAACAGCAGTCCTGCTGGGGAACAGACAGAGCGGCACACAGCCATAACACAACAGTGGACAGAAGGTAGGCCTAGAACTGCTCAGCTGCCCCCCACCATTATCTGACATTCTCCAGCAGCAAGCCTCCAGCCGCTGCACCCTGCAAGGTGTTCCAGCAAGACAGCATACTAGCTGTAGACAGTCCGCCAGCTAGTCCATAGTGCATGGTCCTGGAAGAGATGCATGTACCCGGAATGGGGATGTCAGCATACACACCAAGCAGATAAGTCAGTGATTGGTCCACAAAAGGAAACCCATATATATCACATGAGAAAAATGCTATATAGCACTATGGGGGAACCTAGCCATGCCGTGGTCACTGCTCAGTCAGGGTGAGAGTGACCTCCCAGCAGGACATGCTGTGGCCACTCTGTCCATGCAGGTGGTACCGGGCACTACAATGTCCGAGCTATTGCCCTATGCCCTGCGCAGATGCGGCAAGGCCAGGCCACCCTATCCAGGCTATTCCCACAGTACCTTGCTCCTCATTATGCACATTGGCAGGCCAATACTGGGAATAGTGCTAGCAGTGTGGGCTGTGGAGGGTGTTGGAAGCCACCACACACTGGATAGACAGACACACACTCCCCACACCTATGCCAGCATTGTGCAACTATAGAGGAGTTGGGCAGCCCAGGCCACCACACCAGTCCTGGGCACAGTGCAGGCATGGCTACGGTCCGCAATATTGTAGGAGTCACTCCCCAGGTTGGTAAACACTGTCAGACACAGGACCTGTAGCACACTCCACAGACATCAGAAAGGTTGCTATGATGCAGCTCACTCAGGAAATTGTACTTAACCTAGGAATTGCTATCTGCCAGTAATCATAGCAACTATTTGATAGATGTGTACCATATTCCCAGGTTTAGGGTGGCATTACTACGGTATGCATGTGCTAGTATTGGGAGATGCACGCAGAGCACAAAGTCCTGCCTCTCCAGGAGGCTGTGGATAATGGGGCCTGTGGGTGCGGGTGTGTCTGCCCCTGTTGGCTGCTGCTTTACGGCAGAGGTTCCCAACTCCATTCCTGCGGTGCAAAACACTGTCCGGGTTTTCATGCTGTCCCTCATGAATATGCATGAGATACATCTGCATACCATGGGGGTGGCGCATAGAAATGCAACACAGGCATCTTCATCAGAGGCAGCATGGAACCGGAAGGGTGTTTGGCCCTCCAGGACTGCATTTGGGAGGCTCTGCTCTAGGTAATGTGCATGTTTATGGTGTCTGTGCTCTGTAGGGTAAAATGTGGGTGTTTTGGGCATGTTTACATCATCTGCAAGAACGGTTCTGTCTGTATTAGCACGTTATAGTAGTGGGTAAAATATGAGGACTGGGTTGGTGGAAACCACAGCTGGGACTTGAACCTGTGACCTTCTGCTTCTGGATACACTGGTTTTGTGCACTGCACCACCATGTTCTCACAGAGAGGGTGCATTCCCTGGTGCTACCATGACTGTTGGTCAGACAGGGCCTGTCTGCTGCATTGCACGGCACTCACCTACACAGGGCTAGGCCACGGTCTGCTGTGGGCAGCTGCCACTGCCCCCTCCACCACCAGTATCCCTCAGCCACCATGCTGATATGCCCTTCTGCTGGTGGAGGTGGTGGTGCGCAGTCCCAGGCCATCCAGTGTGCAGGTAGGCGGCTACCTATGGTGCGGGTTCTGGGGTAGGGGTACCTGCATAGCTGTCCACCCTTTCCCCCAGCACCACTTGCCAATGTTCCGTGCCATTGGAGGTACCTGCTGGGTACTATTCCCTGTGACACTGTGGGAAGCACACTCTTGCCCATGTTGGGCCCTCAGCAGTTGCTGTCTGGCTGCTCTACTGTTTCAGCATTCCTATGAGCCAGCTAGGCATCATCCTAGTCCACACTGTGGCCCAGCTGCACCACAGCATGTGCCGCCTGCAGCCCTCTGTATCCCCTTTTCCAGCATCTGCCCAGTTGCCCATTCCGACATGCCCGCCCTGATGTTGCGGGACATGTGCACGCCATAGGAACCCTGTCCGATGGTTGGGAAATCCCTGAGCAGCGCTATTTCACTGTGGGCCCATGCACCTTGTATGGGGACGGAGTATGGACCCTTCCACGAATTATATCTGTTCTATGGAGCTTAATCGGGGGGGTGGGGTTGATGTTTCTCATTGCTACCACTATTGGCCAACTTGGTTGTTGTTTTTTTCCAGTTTGTTGGGGTCATTTTCAGTGTTTCTGTGCCCTTTTGTTCTGTGGACATTTATCACACGTATCACCTTTTTTTGGTTTCCCTGCCTAGGCTGTACATTGCTGACATGTAAATGGTTTCTCTCCCCTTTAAAGTGCTTTTACCGGTAGGTTTTCATTCGCGTTGGAATTCAGCTCTGAAATTCAGCGCGTTGGTGTGAAGGGAGCTTCTCCCCGCCCACTCTCCGCCCACTGACCCCTTCTCTCCGCCCTCTCTCCACCTTCTGCGGTGTTTTACCACGCTGCGGAGCATTACGCTCGTTAGCGCGTGATAGCGTGCGCTATAGCGCGTTTACGATCGTTAATGTGCTATAGCGCGCTAACGATCGTTAACGTCGTACAACGCGTGTTATTCACGTTTACCGCAGTTTAGTAAACATACCCCTTAGTCTCCTTGTGATTTCCTTAGGTTCTGTATATTTTTTTGGGGGTTGCTTCGCTTCATTTTGTGGACTATAGTGATTTGTTTCTTTTTCCTTATAATATGTTAGACCTTTGTGGATAGTTTTTGCTATATTTGCTTGTAACCTAATGCATTAACCCGTTTTGGACAGCTCACATATTCTTTCTCTGTTCTGGAAGATTTATTAGATTTGTTACACTCAAACAACTATGAAATACCGGCAATAATAAAAAATATTAAAACTTTGCAGAAAATAGAAGTTTCACATAGTGTATGTTTTTCATACACTGGTCCAATATAGTATATTGTCCGTCTTCAGAAAAGATAGAATTCAGTTCCAATATTCATTGACACAAACATACTGTATGATACTATTGAGACTGCCGTTTTCATTTAAAACACTTTATTATGATATAATATAGTTTGTCGACAATCCATTCTGACGGCGGAATATGATACACGTGAAAACACTTCTGATGCAGTGCGTCGATATTGCACCATTGGAACACCTAGAACCGAGTGCGTGACAGCAATTAGTTTCGACAACATATAAGCCCAGCGTATGAAAAACATACAAGGCCGATATATGCACCAATAACTCTGACACTAAGGGGTATGTTTACTAAATGTTATCACGCAATAAGGTACCTTATTGCGTGATGATGGCGCTTTTTAAGGCGCACAGGTACCATATCACGCGATAATGCAAGCTGCGGTGCAAACGAGCGCTGAAGGCGGGGAAAGGCTCCCGGAGGGCGGAGGAAGGCTCCCCAGAGGCGGAGAGAAGGGGTCAATGGGTGGAGAGTGGGAGGGGAGAGGCTCCCCGCACACTAACGATGTGAAATCCGAGGCCAAAACTAACGCCAGTGAAAACCTCGCGTTAGAGCTGATTTAAAGGGAAAAGAAACCATTTCTGTCAGCAATGTACAGCAAAACCAGAGAAACCTACAAAAAAGTGATAAGTGTGATACATGTGCACGGAACAAAAGTGCAAATAAACAGTCAAAATGACCCCAACAAAATTTAAAAAAAAACATAACCAAGCTGGAAAATAGTGATATTAATGGGAAACATAAAAAAGCACTCCCGAGAAAGCTCCAAAAAAAGATATGAATTTTCAAAGGGTCTACGCGCCGTCCCCATACAAGTTGACTGATCCCACAGTGCAATTGCGCTCATCAGGGTTTCCCTCTCCATTGGACAGGTTACCAATGGCATGCACATGTTCCACAACAGCAGAGCGGGCATGTCGGAACGGGCAACTGGACAGATGCTGGGAAAGGGGATACAGAGGGCTGCAGGCGGCACATGCTTGGTGCAGCTGGGGCACAGTGCGGACTAGGCAGATGCCTAGGTGGCACCTAGGAATGCTGAATCTGTACAGCAGCCAGACAGCAACTGATGAGGGCCCAACATGGACACAAGAGTGTTTATCACAGTGTCACAGGGGATAGTACCCAGCAGGTACCTCCAAGGGCACAGAACATTGGCAGGCGGTGTTGGGGGGAAGCGTGGATGCCTATGCAGGCACCCCTACCCCAGAACACACACCATAGGCAGCCGCCTACTTGCACACTGGATGGCTTGAGACTGCACACCACCAGCACCACCAGCAGAAGGGCATGTCAGCATGGTGGCAGAGGGGTACTGGTGGTGGAGGGGGCAGTGGCAGCTGCCCAGAGCAGACCATGGCCTAGCCCTGTGTAGGTGGGTGCCATGCACTGCAACAGACAGTCATGGTATCACCAGGGAACGCACTGTCTCTGTGGCAACACGGTGGTGCAGTGCACACAACCAGTGTGTTTGGAGGCAGAAGGTCACAGGTTCAAGTCCCAGCTATGGTGCCTACCAACCCAGTCCCCATATTTTACCCACTACTACAACGTGCTAATACAGAGAGAACCTTTATTGCAGATGACGTAAACATGCCCAAAACACCTACATTTTACCCTACAGAGCACAGATTCCATAAACAGGCGCATTACCTAGAGCAGAGTCTCCCAAATGCAGTCCTGGAGGGCCAAACACCATTCAGATTCCATGCTGCCTCTAATAAAGATGCCTGTGCTGCATATCTATGCACCACCCCCATGGTATGCAGATGTATCTCATGCATATTCATGAGGGACAGCATGAAAACCAGAACAGTGTTTGGCACACCAGGACTGGAGTTGGGAACCTCTGCCGTAAAGCAGCAGCCAACAGGGGCAGACACACCCACACCCACAGGCTCCATTAGCCAATGCCCCCTGGAGAGGCAGGACATCGGGCCCTGCGTGCATCTCCCAATACTAGCACTTGCATACCTTAGCAATTCCACCCTACACCTGGGAATAGGGTACACAGCTATCAAAAGGTTGCTATGATCACTGGCAGATAGCAATTCCTACGTTAAGCACAGTTTGCTGATTGAGCTCCATCATAGCAACCTTTCTGATGTCTGTGGGGTGTGCTTCAGGTCTGGTCTCTGACAGTGTTTACCACCATGGGGAGTGACCCCCAACAGTTTTGCGTACTATATCCATGCCTGCACTGTGCCCAGGACTGGTGTGGTGGCCAGGGCTGCTAAACACCTCTATAGTAGCACAATGCTGGCATAGGTGTGGGAGTGTGTGTCTGTCTATCCAGTGTGTGGTGGCTGCAAACACCCTCCACAGCCCACACTGCCAGCACTGTTGCCAGTATTGGCCTGCCAATATGCATAATGAGGAGCAAGGTACCATGGGTATAGCCCGGACAGGGTGGCCTGGCCAGGATGCATCTGCACAGGGCATAGGGCAATGGCTGGGACATTGTAGTGCCTGGCCACCAACTGCACAGACAGGGTGGCCACAGTATGTCCTGCTGGGAGTTCACTTTCACTCTGACTGAGCAGTGACCACGGCATGGCTAGGTTCCCCCATAGTGCCCTATAATATTTTTTTCATGTGATATTTCTGGGTTCCCTTTTGGGGCCCAATCATTGACTTATTTGTGTGGTGTGTATGCTGAAATCCCAGTTCTGGGTGCATGCATCTCCTCCAGGAATATGCCCTATGGACTAGCTATCAGACTGTCTGCAGCTAGTATGTGTCTTGCTGGAACACTTTGCAGGGTGCAGTGGCTGCAGGCTTGCTGTAGGAGAATATCAGATTGTGGTGGGATGCAGCTGAGTATTTCCAGGCCTAATGTCTGTCTGCTGTTGCTTTATAGATGTGTACAGAACTGCATTGACTGACATGTAGGGTGTCTGTTTTGCAGCAGGACTGTGGTTGGTGGTCCCCTCTACTGCTGCCATTGCAGGGACATAAAAACATGGATCTGTTGGTGGGAGACCCTGTTTCCCACCCTCAGCCCCAGAGGGTGGGTTGGGTGGTGGTACATAATCTGCCTATGGGTCCATAAGGATTAAACCTGACTGAAAAATACAGATGTTCCAAAGTGTGTCTGCAGGGACTACCTAGCTCACACACTAGCACTGCTGGGGACCTACAGCATGGCCTATTTCTGCCATGGAAGGTGCTGTGGACCTGGTGCTGGGCACCCCACCGCACCCTCAGGGTGAGCACAGTACCCGCACAATGTGACGGTGTGTAGCTACTCTGTGCCAGTAACACACATGGTCAGTTCCCCCTACCAGGCCGAGGTGCTGTGGGGGTGCATACCCCATCTTGTGTTCATCTGTAGACGGCTAATTTGCAAGTGCAGTGCATCATGGGTACGGGTGGGCTAACCCTATCCTGGTGACCACAGCAGACTGTTTGTGTGGTGATGTGCAGTCCTTCTGCAGCCAGCCAGGGACTTGCTAGCAGCTATAGAGCTATAGCCCACTGGTTACTTCACTGCCTGTGGAGCCAGAGGTCATGGGTTCAAACCCACCGTGGGGTTATTTGATAGGGCTGTCCAAAGCATTATCTATTTTTTTATTTTTTTAAATGCTTTATTTTCGTTTTATAACAACAAAGGAAAGGAAGACATACAGCGAAAGACAGATACATAAAGTGTAATACATATATCAAAGTAAACCCCTACCACCCCCCTCCCCCCTGCTTCTTCTCTAGAGACTGATCATTCCCGAAGCGGGCGTGTACTTACATTATTGTGTTACAAAACCTAACGGTGATCTGAAACATGATGAGTGCACATTATACATGCATGTTGGAACAATGAGCAGATTGTACATAATCATTAAGCATCTGCCATTTAGACAAGCAAGAGTGAGTTTGGACATGGGGAATAGCTCTCCGAGGTGTCTGCTCATATTTACTATATAAGCAGACGAGGTTCCACCATTCATTGACAGTAAGTCGAGAGCTATCCTTCCAATTCCTCGTGATTAAGCATATGGCTATACCCAGCATGAAGTCAAGGAGAAAGCGACCCTTCTTAGGAAGAGAGGGGACCTCCGCCACAGAGCGGAGTCCCACGATCTTCCAAGAGAGAGGTTCGTGAAGGTGTAAGATAAATTGAATACAACTCCAAACCCGCCCCCAATAAACCTGTAGTTGAGGACATTCATAAATAACATGAGCGAAGGTTCCCACAGCAGTATGGCAAGACCAACACTGGTCCCTAGCAGTTGTGTTCCATTTGGCTATTTTTTCTGGGGTATAAAAGCATCGGTGTGCAAAAAAGAAGAGAGTTTGGGTAACAGAGGCAGACCGGGAAACCCGCACTACTTTGCTCCAGAAAACGCTCCATTGCACAGGGGTTAAAGTGGTTTGCAGTTCGCGTTCCCAGGCTTGTTGAGCTCTAAATGTGGCCGTGTCTGTACCCTGACATAATATTTTATAAAAGTTAGAGGCTATCCCATGTGTACTACTAATAGAGTGAACTATCTCTAATAGCCCGTCCTCAGTAGGGGCAGAGGGCGGCATGATTCGAGCACTTTTGAGGCAGTGTTGAAGCTGCATCAATTGAAAGTAGTGTTTCGCTGGTAACGCAAATTCCTTTTGTAAATCAGAGAAGGTTTTCCAACGAGCAGCTGAGAAAAGCTGTTGGGGTGTCCAGATCCCCCTTGAGTACCAGGGTTTCCATGCTATCGTTCTATTTAGGACTTGAATTTTGGGGTTATGCCACAGCGGGAGTCCATCCTGAGGACATACGTTTGGGCCCAGTGAGAAAATGAGAGTGTTAAAGGCCGCAAGAGTATCGACAATCATTGGTGGGTGGCAGGTGTCTACTGGATAGGACATACCGGGGAGATGGGTCAACGGAATGGGGCTACTGAGCTCCTCTTCTATGTCAAGCCAAACTGGTCTGCTGTCTGTTGAGGTATCTAGCCATCGGGCACCTTGCTTAAGTAGGAAGGCTTGATGATATCTAAGAAAATCAGGAAATCTGGTACCCCCTCTTTCTTTTGCAGACTGTAGTTTTTGTTTAGCTATCCTTGGTGGCTTGCCCTGCCAAAGATAACGGACGAGAAGGCCCTCAATGTCTTTATAAGTATGTAGCGGGAGTAAACATGGCAGCATTTCTAAAATGTAGTTCACTTTGGGGACTATCATCATTTTCACAGTTTCTAGGCGGCCCCACCAAGTAAGAGATAAGGGAGACCACCGATTTGTGAGCTCACGGACTTTGGAGACTACCTCTTTGGCATTAAAACTGATAGTGTTTTTCTAAAGGAGAACAGTAATGGACCCCGAGATACTTCACCATGCGGGATTGCCAAAGGAAGGGAAAGGCCTGCATGTCAGCCTCATGCACCCAGTGGTTCAGTGGGAATGCTACAGATTTGGTCCAGTTAATTTTATAGCCCGATAATTGTGAGTATCCGTCAATCAGATCCAAGACAGCTGGAACCAAATCGAGGGATACGAAAAGCATAAGGTCATCTGCATAGGCAGAGAGTTTAATCTCTCTATGACTGAAGGGGATACCTCGAATACGTGCGGACTGTCTAATAAGGAGGGCTAGGGGTTCAAGAGCTAGATCAAAGAGCATTGGTGATAGGGGGCAACCTTGACGCGTGCCTCTTTGGAGATTAAATGGCGGAGACTTGATGGCATTTACACAAATGCTGGCGACGGGTTGAGTATACATGACTTGGAGATATCGGAGGAAGCCCTCCCCAAAGCCATACCATCGGAGAACTGCAAATAAGAAGGGCCATTCTAGGCGATCAAAGGCTTTTTTCGGCATCCAGGGAAAGACCCACCCATGGATGATCTAAATTGGCAGCACTAGATAGCACATGGCACAAGGTCCGAGCGTTGTCAGCAGTTGATCTGCCGGGTATAAAACCGCATTGGTCGGGGTGAATTAGGGTGGCCATCCTGTCAGATAGCCGGGTGGCCAAGATCGTTGCGAAGATCTTGTAATCGGCATTAAGTAGGGAGATGGGACGGTAGTTGGCGGTTAGCAGCGGGTCTCTGCCTTCTTTCTCAAAGACGACAACATTAGCTGCAGAAAAGGATCCCAAAGAGGATGTATCTACCGCTAGGGCAGTAAAATAGAGTTTTAAATAGGGAACTAAATCTGCACTGAACGTTCTGTAGAATTCGGTCGGGAGACCATCGGGCCCTACGGCCCGGCCCGAGGCTGCTCGTTTTAGGGCAGATTGGATCTCTGAAGTAGAGAAGGGTTCATCCATCGCATCCCTATCATCTTCAGAGAGGGTCGGCCGCTGAATGCCAGAAAGCAATCGCTCGAATGTCTCTGGCGAGAACTCACATTCAGATTGATATAGGCGGGTATAGAAATCCCGAAAGAGTTCTACAATGTCGGAGTCTGCGGTCACTATGCCCTCTCCCTGTGGAGCTCGAAGGGCCGCTACGCGTTTGGCTTCTTTTTGACCTTTCAAGGCGTTGGCTAAGAGTCGACCGGCTCGATTATTTTCACGATAATATGTCCCTCGCTGAAGTGCAATACTCTTAGAAGCTGCAGTTGAGAGGATTGAATTATATTGAAAACGGAGACGCTGCAAACGAATTAATACACATGGATCGGTACGTGAAGTCAGAACTCGTTCGCCTGCTTTTATTTGTTGGTCTAGTATGAGTAGCTGCTGTGTGCGTTGTTTCCGCAGGCGGATTTGATAACTAGTGATCGTTGCTCGAATGGCCGATTTGAAGCCCTCCCACCAAGCCCAATTCGCAGTATCCTGGGGTAGATTAAAATGGAAGTAATCCTGAATGGCTGCTCGAATTTCTAACTGGAACTCTGGCTGAGTTAACAGGGCTCTGTCAAAGAACCAGGCCCCCGAATTCCCTTGAGGTGCAGTAGTATGTAAATGAAATGAGATAGCAGCATGATCTGAAATATGTTGGGAGTGAATCTTTGCAGTGTCCACCTGAGGAACTAACAGTTTTGATATTAGAAAGAAGTCTATGCGAGACTGGGATTTATGAGGGGAAGAGAAGAAGGTGAAGTCAAGCTCATTGGGGTGTAGTAACCTCCATAGATCAACTAAAGCAAGATCTTTGATCAGGGAGGTAAGCGTGGTGTGACTCTTGGGGGGACCACTTGTCCTAGGCGGCTGTTTGTCAATCAGGGGATCAAGGACTAGATTGAAATCCCCCCCAATTATCAATGAAGTATTAGCAGAGGCCTGCGCAACCTGAGCAATGGTAGCAAAAAAGGCAGGGTCATCCACATTAGGAGCGTAAAGGCATATACATGTAACTTCAAGGCTACCTATCTTGAGGTGAACTCTGGACCATCTACCTTCTGTATCTGAGCTAGTCGCAATAATAGTAGCATGCAAAGATTTCCTAACCAGTATGGCAACCCCACATTTCTTAGAAACGGCTGAGGAGTAGGCGGCCACCATGTAAGGTTTAATATTGAGTTTAAGAGTTTCCTTCGAATTTAAATGCGTTTCTTGGAGAAAAATCAGATCCGCAGCTTCCTGACTTAGGTAGCTTAGGATTTTCTTACGTTTTATCGGATTATTGATTCCTTTTACGTTCAATGAGAAAATCTTACATGGTGCCATCAATCGGTAATAGACATTTTAGGTAAGGGCGCTTGAAAACATACAACATAATCAGAATCTGTGCAACAATGACATAATCACCGAGTATGCTGGCTAATACACCCCATATTGAAAAGTATGTACCATTGTTTCTTAGAGAAGAAGCAAAACCCCCAAAGAATATGGCGACCATATGTCTGCGGGAGGAGGCCCTAGAGAGGAAGAGAAAGACATGAAAAAAAAAGAAAAGAAACACCAGAGTCCATAGTTAACACTGTCTCTGATACTCATCGAGGCTACTGTGGGTAGATGGAGTCGGGTCACAGATATCCTCAAAAGTAAGGCAGACAAACTGTCCTTGTCAGACTCTTCGCTAGGCTGCGGCAGATCCAATATGGCGGGTACTGCGGATATGAGAATACTTGCAGGAATATTCTGGAAGTCAGCGCATCAAGTCGGCTTCTTTGGAATCCAAAAACTCCGCTAGTAGATCAGGGTCCTCAAATGTTCTTGTCTGATTGTGAAGCGTGACTCGGAGCTTGGCCGGGTACATCAGGCCATAGCGTGCTTGTAGTTGCTGAAGCCTCGGCCGGAATTCCAGAAAGCGCTTTCGGCGGTCGACCGTGGGTTTAGCCAAGTCAGGAAAGAAGGAGATCTTGTGGCTCTCAAACTCCATGGGGCCCTTTGCCCGAGAGGAACTTAGAATTTGCTCCACGTGTTGATATCTCAAAAGTCGAAAAATGATAGGCCGCGGGGTCTTCCTGTTGAGCGTTATGCTTGTGGGTACACGATGAGCGCGATCGATCTCCAAATCTTTGATAAAGGTGATGTGGAGCAGGGAAGGGAGGATTTTGCATAAAAACTCCTTCATGTCTCCCGATTCCGCTCCCTCCGGTATGCCCACGAGTCGTATGTTATTGCGGCGCGCTCTATTATTGCCATCTTCCACTTCTTTCTGCAAGGCCCGCACCTGACGTTCAACTTTGTCGAGTTTGGACAACCGGGCCGCATGGGAGTCCAATATACTCTCCATTTTGTCCTGACGCGAAGAAAGCCCTTCTAGCTTGCCTTGCAGCACACCAAGATCTTCCCGCAGCACTCGGAGTGCTTCACCGTTTGACTGCACGAGGTCTTTGACCCCTCTAATCTCTGCGAGGATTTCCTGCTGCATTTCGGGGCCCTCGCGCAAGGCCAGCCCCTTCTGCGGGGACGGGGGTTCAGTTTTGGAACGTTTGCCGTGAGAAGCCGCTGGAGATCCGAATTCCAGGCGCGTGGGTTTGGTCCCCGCCATCTCACCAATGTGCCCCGGCCAGATCAGAGTAGAAGTTCCAAGTATGGACGGTGTTACTTCAGGATTCTGAGTAGGCCTCTCGGGAGCCTCAGCGTTATGCGACCATCCCGCTGGACATCAGGCTCCGCCCCCAGCATTATCTATTTTTAATGTACATTAGTGCTGCCAGCAAAAATACCCTCAGTGTACTGTACCCATAAGGTGCCTCAGAGGGCGCTCTATAGGGCACCTTATGGTTACCGTCCATATAAGGTGCACTATACGGTATCCTATGGAGCGACTTATAGGGTGCCCTATAGGGGACATTATAGGGTGCCGTGGTGGACAGTGCACTTTATAATGTGCCCTATGGAGTGACTTATAGGGTGCCTTATGCGGCACCTTAGGTTACGGCACGTGAGGGTGTGTTTGCTGGCAGCAATTAATAAAATACAAATAAAGTGTGGCAGGAAACAATACTTACATGTCAAAGCTGATGCCTCAGCCAGCCTTAAGTATTAGGCACACTGGGGATTGAACTCATGACCCCTGCATCATTAGTCAGTGCCTTAACCATTGTGCTACACTGCTGCTACTCCTTGCATGTCAGCACACCTACTTAAGATTTTCATGCGTTTAAATGCACCATGCTGCCATCAAAAACAGTGCTATGACCTTGCCGTGCATCATAGGGCACCCTATATGGCGCCCTATAGGCCACCCTTTAAGCAACATTGTAGGGTGCCTTGGCGGACAGTGCACTTTAAAATATGCCCTCTGGGGTACCTTATGCAGCACCTTATGTTACAGCGCTTTGAGAGTGAGAATGCTAGCAGCAGTAATTAAAATGCCTCATAATGCAATATTACACATAACAGGTAGTGCCTCAGCCAGCCTTATTCATTGGGCACAGTGGGGGATTGAACCCATGACCCCTGCACCATCAGTCAGTGTCTTCACCATTGTACTGCAGCTCTGTTCCTCTGTTTGCACATCAGCGCGCCTGCTTATGCTTCCTGCGCGCATTTCTCGTGCGCTACTGTGCGCGGCGCACATTAGTGCGCAGCGCACATGAACGCACGATAATCCCGGTTTGCTATGTTAGGACTGAAACGCCCACTCCTTATATGGCATCCTGCACACTAGCACCGAGCGCACATTAGGACGGTTTAGTAAACATACCCCTAAGTAACTTACAGTTATCTAAACCTATTTTCTAAAGTCTACAAATACTTTTATTTGCAAAATAGTAGCTATTACAGCATTATAAGCTACTTACTATTTTTTGTGATCTTTTTATGTTGAGCCGCCAGTACCGTCAAAATCAGCAAACTTTGAATACTTATTAAACTAACAAGTATGGGAACCTTATGTATGTAAAACATACGCTGGTCCAAAACGGGTTAAGGAGAATTCAATAAAATATATTTAACTAAAAGTGTGAAAGAAATGCCATAGAGCAGTGGTTCTCAACCCAGTCCTCTGGGACCCCTAGTCCAGTTGCGTTTTCACAATGAATATGCATGGGATAGATCTGCATACAATGGAAGCAGTGTATGCAGATCTATCTCTTGCATACTCATTGTGGATATCCTGACAACCTGACTGGCCTGGAGGTCCCAGAGGACTGGGTTGAGAGGCACTGCCATAGAGTAAAAAAAACAAACAAGTTTTGATAGTACAATAGTAAAGAAAACTCAAAACCCCATAGCCTAAGGTTTGTCCTTTCATCCTCCACCCACTGTACCTCTTCCACACGCACATGCAGTTGGTTAAATGAAACCTGAGGAGAAGAGAGACATTTATGCTTGGGTAAACATGTAAACACTGAAAAAGGACTTGCTTTGTCAGCAATTGTCGTTTTGCCCTTGTGTTTTGAAGAAACATTTTCTGTGCTTTCTCTCTCTCTCTCTGACATACACTCCTGCTACTGAACTTATTGCTTTCAGAATCAAACTTCCCCTTTCTCTGAGCTCGTAAGGGATTCTGTATAACTGTAACACTTGTCCTTAGGAAACTACAAAATCCTGTTCCATCAGAACCTTTGCATACTGTTTCTGAAAGTTGACTAGTTTGCGTTGGTGCTGATAATAGGACACATGACGCATTGCTAATCATTTTTTCTTCAGGATTTGCTCTATGCAATAAGCATAGTGTGGAGGGTCTGACCATCCGGCTGTCAGTCTGTCCATCTGTCCACATGCTGAACTAAAAGTTCAGCTGGTGAAGGAGAGATGAATCTTGTGATGGTGAAGAAACAAAGGCCACATCGCCTGCGGCACTAGGAGAGGAGGAAGCCTGCAGAGGCAGAATCAGTGTGTAGTACTGGCTCATCACGAGGAGCGCGCAGGTCCTCTGGAAATGCTGCAGAACTTGCCTGACCCTTGTGACTGGAAGTCTTATATCGCGGCACCGCCCCTGATGGTAGGACTGCAGGCGGAGGACTCTTGTGCATCTTAGAGGGAATGTTGAAAATAAGGGGAGGGGAGGAAGAGAGGAGAAGGAAAGGGGAGGGAGTGGAAGGAGGTGAGAAAAGGAGAGAGAGAGGGTGGGAGGCGCAAAAGAAAAAGGAGGAGAAGGGTGGCAAAATGGGAGAAAGGGAAGGGGGATGAGAGCATTGACTCATACCCCAACAAACTGTCCCACGACATTCCTTGCAACCGCACCCTCCCCGCCCGCCACTCTTGTACATGCTCCTGATTTCTGATGACACCCCCCATTCTGCTCATATACAAACCTCCCTGCTACTCACACACAGAGCCCGCAGTTACTGCCTATTCACAAACACACATTCACACATCTGACCCACTTACCCTTCACTCTGACCTTTTCGTACGCATGCTACTGTAGTAGAGCTTGGTATTTTCTTTAGGGAAACAACATGGGAGTAATATAAAACAAGTGGGCAATCTCCTTTAGCAGTTCTGAAGATCAGATGGTAAAGAGGTTTTAAAGGACAGAATAAGAGAGAGTTTAAAATCTTCTTCTGTCCAAACACTTGTGTCCAGTTTCTCATGTTCGACACATTAAGAGAGATAAGTAAGCGATTTCTTCATATTTGTCTGTGTTTCTCTAGGAGAAAACGCTTATTACACATCTTTATCTTTATTAACATTTGATATACCACCCTAGGCGTTGGGACATCAGAGCGGTTTACAATTACAAAAAAACAAGAGAGAGAATATTCAGAAAAAGAAAGGCCAGATAATGGTGCAATGGTGTGATTGACCATAATATCAAATTACTTTAAATCTATGGCCTTTGACTCTGGACCTTGAAGCTGCCCAAACAAGCCTTTTGTTCTCAAGGCAATCTACACATGCATTTAATTATCTTCTCAAGCCAAAAAGGTTTCTCTTATTTATTCATTATTGCTATCCAGATTTCTTTGGTGGCCAAGAGAACTATTAAGTCATTCTCCTAAATGACCATCCTGTTGGTGGATGACTCTTCCAGTTGCCAGCCCTAGGTTTTGTGTTATTGGGTGTTTCCTCTGTTTGGATGCAATGTTTCTTTACTCTCCTCTCAATATAAAATACTCCCCTGCCCCTTCCCCATTGTTGAGTCTGACCCTGAATTACAGTGTGCTTGCTCCATTAAAAAGGGATTCTATTCTACTCTGAGCAGAAATAGCATGTCGGTGTTTACTTGAAAGCGCGGGACTGAAGGTCAGTAAAATTCTCTGTTTACATGGCAGCCTTTTGCAAGGACAGATAAAACTTTTATCAGGAGCCAGTTGCTACTGTGGACAGTAGACAGTGCATTTGAAATCCAAACCTTATAAAAGTACAAAGGGTCCCTGCTTGGCCAGGAGGTGCCTGACCTGAGAAAGGTTGTACATTTCAATTTACTGTTGATTTCTCTTTAGCTGTAAATGTGAAAGACGCTTGTTTGACAAACAAATTGTACCTGTTCACAGTCACAAAATTATATAGTCTTTAAGGCTTTTCTAATTAAGGAAGAAGGCTTTTATCGCCCATACTATGAACATTATTATATTATAAAAATGGAAAAAAAAGAGAGAGACATCTGGAAATCTATGCTCATGGTATGGGAAATATAAGTCCTGAAACTAGAGGCAGTCATGGAAGAGGCTAAACTGAATTAGTGATGGTTAGTCACTGAAATACAATACCGAGAACCATGACTATACCGGGTTATAAACTATTTAGGAAGGGTGGGGTGAGAAGAAGAGTGATGTAAATGCAAACTGTTCTGCTGAGTCAATGTTGACTCCTGGCGACCCAGCAGCCCCTGGGTTTTCTTGGCAAGGTGTGACCGGAAGCAGATTGTCAGGTCTTTCTTCCAACGCAATGGAGGGTAAAGTGACTTATTTATTTAAGTGTCTGATATATTGCCCTATCATGGAATCAGAGCGGTTTACAATATAAACAACAATATTACTTTATAACATGGTGAGAAAACAGATAGTTGATAATTTAAAGATAATTTACATGATTGCATGACAGTAATTTTCATCTAACTTATTTACATAACTTATTTGCATATCCACATGCCATAGTATCTTAGTTAGACCTTCAGGAATATTTTTTTTTCTCCAGATGGGTATGTGGAGCTATCAATTTACAATATGGTGCGTTATACTGGTAGAGTGTGTAGTAGTAAAGTTTTTCGTATATGCAGGAATATGAGTTTGTGTATTATTGATTATCACTTTGCATATGAAATGACATGAGGAGTAAATCTTGTCAGGTTATATTGGAGCATTAAGAGGGGGCTTGATCGTATCAGGATATGTTAAGTCAAGTTGTGCAAATTTTTTTTTTTTAATGGGTCGCTGTTTATATGGACTTCATTGTTGCAAAAGTGTTCAATAAGAGATACGTTTTAAGTTCAGTCCTGAAGGTTGATAGATCAGCTATAGATCTTAGACTATCTGGTACTCCATTCCACAATGTTGGGGATGTGTATTCAAAAGCTCTTTTGCTGGTGTGTTGTTTGGTTTTGCAGTAATCTGGTGGAATTACTAGTGTATTTAGTATCTTACCTCTTTGCAGGCGGTCATTGGGTGTTACGTTAATGTAGAGAGGGCTATGTTTCTGAGAAGTTTAAATGTGGTCATGGTAATCTTGTATTTTATTCTGCTGTGGATAGGTAGCCAGTGGAGCGCATATAGTATTGGTGTGATATGTTCAGGGTGATGTGCATTATAGGTGATGCGAGCTGCAATATGCTGGGCCATTTGGAAGCTGTGTAGTGTTTGTTTTGGTAAACCAAATAGGAGGCTATTGCAATAGTTGAGGTGTGGGAATATCATAGCTTGTAGTACAATTCTGAATTCGTAGCTTGGGAGTAGGGGTTCAGGTTTTGAATCATTCTAAGTTTGTTGTATATGGCTCTTAGCTTGATATAAGTTTTGAAATTGAGAGCTTTGTCAATTGTGATACCGAGGTATTTTACTTCTTCTTTTACTCCTAGGGTTGCATCTTTGACGTCAATGGTGGTAGATGGAGAGTAGTTTTGATCTCTGCTAATGAATAATACTTCTGTTTTATTGTAGTTAATGTTTAGGCAGTGATTTCAAAAATATGGCAATTTCATTGACTTGCCCAAGGCCACAAGGAGTGCCAGTGGGAATTAAACCCTCGTCTCTTGGTTGTGCTAAACAGAACTGCAGGACTTACAGGGTAAGGAGGAAGCGCTGTGCATTCGTCTGGAAAGGGAAACTGGAGCATCCATTTACAGTGCTGAGGAAAAGTTTGCTAACCCCTGGGATGGGTCTCTATTTTAGCCTAATTTATGCTCAAATCATGATGGATCCTACTGCAAACCCTGAAAAGAAAGGGAAAATAACGCAACTGAATAGATAACTCAGACAAAAAAATATTTTGATTATTTATTCAACAAAAAATATTTTTCTGTGAAAAGGTATATTTTCTCTTCATTTAATGAATGGTGGAACCTCCTTGAACTTCAACGAAACATTTCCCATAATTGTTGATCAGTCCTTCACATCATCCTTGGGGAAGTTTGGCCCATTCGTTCATACATTGAGTGGTTTTTGTAGTCTGCCACGTTAGTGTGTGGATTAAGAGTAGTTACTCGCCTGTAACAGGTGTTCTCCAGGAGCAGCAGGAATCAGTCCTCAAATATGGGTGATGTCGGTGCCGACGAAGCCACCGTGCGGAGCATTTCCCCAGCTTTCAAAGAAATCCTTTGGGAATGCAGCGCGCATGCGCGGTCCCCTTCCCGCCCAAGGGTGCCATCTTGCTCAGTCTGATGACATAGCTAAAAGACAGCAAAAATAACAAAATAAATCATATGACTGCAACTCCAAGGACTGCTCCTGGAGAACACCTGTTACAGGTGAGTAACTACTCTTTCTCCAGGACCAAGCAGGAAGTCAGTCATATGGGACTCCCCAGCTTAAGGCTACCGGAGACCCAAAGCTGAAAAATGAGCTCCCTCTAGAGCCTCAGCATGCAAGAACAAAATCTTCTCTGATAACACCCCCGAACGGTAGCCCAACACCAGGGCCAGAGGGTAGGAGTTGCCTAAACCCCAAAGAGATTATGGAGTACCGCCTGCCTGAAAGCACTGTCCCAGTGGGACTCCCTCTCAAGGCAGTAGTGGGCCGCAAAAGTCTGGCTTGAAGAACAAGTAGCGGCCCAGCAGATGTCTGCCAACGGAACAGAGCGGAGATGAGCCACTGACGCAGCCTTTGCCCTGACACGATGAGCCGTAACTCGACCCTGTAACGAGAGGCCGGCTGCCCTGTAAGCCCAGGTGATACAGTTGGCTACCCATAAGGACAAAGTACGCTTGGAGACAGCCAACCCCAACTTATTGGGGTCAAAAGAGACGAAGAGCTGAACCGCCCTCCGGTGCTCCCGCGTATGGTCAAGGTAGAAGGACAACGCCCTCCTACAGTCCAGGGTATGCAAGACCATCTCAGCCCAGCTGGCATGTGGCCTGGGAAAGAAAGTTGGAAGAACCACCTCCTGATTGAGGTGGAAGGAGGAGACAACCTTAGGAAGGAACTTAGGGTGAGCTGGTAGACTACTCTGTTTCTATAGAACCTAGTATAAGGTGCATCTGAAACTAGGGCCTGAAGCTCACTCACTCGCCTTGCTGAGGTAAGGGCTACCAGAAACAACGCTTTCCAGGAGAGAAAACGCAGAGAGCAAGTAGCCATAGGCTCAAATGGTGGGTAAGTAAGTCGTTGCAAGACCACATTTAAATCCCATTCAGGGGCAGGTAGACGCACTGGAGGCTTAAGCAAAAGCAGGCCTCTGAGGAAGCGAGCCACCAAAGGATGGCTTGAGAGAGACTGACCCTCCACTGGGGAGTGGTGTGCTGAAAGAGCACTAAGATGAACTCTCACAGAATTGGACTTAAGGCCTAGGTTGGACAGGTGAAGCAAATATTGTAGCACCACTGGTACTAGGCATGAGAAAGGATTCTTGTTGTGTTGAGTACACCAGGAAGAGAATCTACGCCACTTAACGGCATAAGACATTCGGGTGGACTGCCTCCTAGAGGCCAAGACCACATCCTCCACTTCTCTAGGCAGTAGTAAGGGTGCCAGGACTACCCTTTCAGCAGACAGGCCATCAAATGGAGGGACTGGAGATTGGGGTGTAAAAGAGATCCCTGCTCCTGAGACAGGAGATCGGGTTGCATCCCCAGAGGAAGAGGAGTGTCCACTGCTAGTTTCAGAAGAAGTGGGAACCAGGGTTTCCTCGGCCACCTGGGGGCCACCAGGATTACCGAGGCCTTGTCCCGGATCACTTTGAACAGTGTTTGGGACACTAGAGGCGAGGGAGGAAACGCATATAGGAGGCCTGAAGACCATGGAATGAGAAACGCATCCGCTGTTACTCTGAGAGGATGCGGGTGTCTGGAGCAGAACCTGGGAAGTTGACGGTTCAGAGGACTGGCAAAGAGATCTATGGTTGGAAGACCTCATCTCAGGAAGATCTGTTGAACCACTAAAGGATTCAACTGCCATTCGTGCGGCTGCAGGATCCTGCTCAATCGGTCCGCCAGGTAATTCTCCTGACCTGGGAGATAGACCGCTTTGAGAAGGATGCCATGACTGACTGCCCAGGAGCACAGTCTCTGTGCCTCCTGACATAGAAGACGGGACCCTGTGCCCCCTTGTTTGTTCACACAGAACATAGCAACTTGATTGTCCGTCTGAACCAAGATGGACTGGTGAGAGATGAGATGGGAGAAAGCTCTCAGGGCTAAGCGAATAGCTCTCAGTTCTAAGAGATTGATCTGCTGTGCGGCCTCCCAAGGAGACCACAGGCCTTGAGTACATGCTCCTTGGCAATGTGCACCCCAACCTTGACGAGAAGCATCGATTGTCAGCACTTGAGAGTGTGGAGGTACTTGAAAAGGCATCCCTTGCACCAGATTCAGAAGATGAAGCCACCACTCCAGAGAAGATGCTAGTAGGTTGGACACCCTCACTTTGTCTGCGAGGCTTCCTGTGGCTTGGTGCCATTGAATCCTGAGGCCCCATTGAGCAGGCCTCATGTGTAGACGGGCATTTGGAGTTACTTGGACCGTGGACGCCATGTGGCCTAAGAGCCGCAGGAACTGTCTGGCGGAGACCAGAGAATTGCTGTGGAATTGCCTGGCTAGATCCATCAATCTGTGGGCCCTGTCCACTGGTAGAAAGGCCTTTGCCTGAAAGGTATCCAGCTGAGCTCCTATGAACTCCATGTTCTGGGAGGGGTGCAAAGTGGACTTTGCAAAGTTTATAACAAACCCCAGGTGCTGAAGCAGAGCGACAGTGCGAAGGGTGGCTTGATTGGCCTCCTGCGGGGATTGACCCCTGATGAGCAAATCATCCAGGTATGGAAAGACAAAGAGGCCTTAAACCCTGAACATAAGAACATAACATATGCCATACTGGGTCAGACCAAGGTCCATCAAGCCCAGTATCCTGTTTCCAACAGTGGCCAATCTAGGTCGTACGTACCTAGCAGTTTCCCCAAAAGACATAGGTTCTGCAATGCTTGTACTGGGTCAAGCATTGATATCCTGGGTCCCTTCTTAATAATGATTTATGGACCTTTCCTCCAGGAACTTGTCCAAACCTTTTTTAAACCCAGCTACACTAACAGCCTTTACTACATCCTCAGGTAACAAATTCCAGAGTTTGATTACACGTTGAGTGAAAAAATATTTTCTTTTATTAGTCTTAAATAGTTTACCCTGTAGCTTTATTGCATGTCCTCTAGTCTTTCTATATTCTGATAACGTAAACAATCGATCTACGTTTACACGTTCCACTCCGTTCATTAATTTATAGACTTCTATCATATCTCCCCTCAGCTGTCTCTTTTCCAGGTTAAAGAGCCCTAACCTTTTTAGCCTTTCTTCATAGGAGAATCCTTCCATCCCCTTTACCATTTTGGTGGCTCTGCTCTGAACCTTTTCTAATAACGCTATTCCTTTTTAAGATACAGCGACCAGAATTGCACACAATATTCAAGGTGCGGTCTCACCATGGAACGGTAGAGAGGCATTCTAATATCTTTTGTTTTATTTTCCATTCCTTTCCTTATGATACCTAGCATTCTATTTGCTCTCTTGGCTGCCGCTGCACACTAGGCCGAGGGTTTTAACATGTTATCCACAATGACGGCTAAATCTTTTTCCTGGGTGGTGGTTCCTAATGTGTAATCTTGCATTTTGTAACCATAGTTTGGGTTGTTCTTCCCTAGGTGCATAACTTTGCACTTGTCCACATTAAATTTCATCTGCCATTTTGATGCCCAGTCTTCCAATTTATCAAGATCCTCTTGCAATTTTCCACAATCCTCTTGGGTTTTAACAACTTTAAATAGTTTTGTGTCATCTGCAAATTTGATAACCTCACTCGTTATTCCACTTTCCAGGTCATTTATGAATATATCAAAAAGTAGCGGACCCAGCACAGATCCCTGGGGTACACCACTATTCACCTTTTTCCATTGGGAAAATTGGCCATTTAACCCAACCCTCTGCTTTCTATCTTTTAACCAGTTCCTGATCCACAGTAGTACACTGCCTCCTATCCCATGACTCTTTAGTTTTGCCAAAAGTCTCTGATGAGGGACTTTGTCAAAGGCTTTCTGAAAGTCCAGATACACTATATCAACCGACTGACCTTTGTCCACCTGTTTATTCACACTTTCAAAAAAACATAACAGATTAGTAAGACAAGATCTTCCTTGTCTAAAGTCGTGTTGGCTGTCTCCCATTAGGCCATGACTATCTACATGCTGAGTAATTTTATTCTTTATGATGGTTTCTACCATTTTTCCCGGTACTGACGTGAGGCTCCCCGGTCTGTAGTTTCCCGGATCACCCCTGGAACCCTTTTTAAAAATTGGTGTTACATTGGCGATCCTCCAATCTTCAGGTATTAGAGATGATTTTAATGATAGTTCACAGATTACTAATAGCAGGTTTGCAATCTCATATTTCTGTTCTTTCAACACCCTTGGATGTATACCATTTGGCCCAGGTGATTTGCTACTCTTCAGTTTATCTAATAGTTGTAATACATCTTCCCGATGTATCGATATTTCCTTCAATTCTTCCGCACCTTTAAATACCACTTCAGTCATGGGTAACATCCCTACATCTTCCTCAGTAAAGACCGAAGCTAAGAATTCATTCAGTCTCTCCACTATCGCCTTGTCGCCTCTTAGTGCCCCTTTAACTCCTCTATCATCTAATGGTCCAACCGACTCTCTCACAGGTTTTTTGCTACGAATGTACTTGAAAAAATCTTTATTTCGCGTTTTTGCTTCCGCAGCAAGCTTCTTCTCAAATTCTCCCTTTGCCTTCTTTATCAATGCCTTGCATTTATTTATTTAAATTTCTTATATACCGCGCTATTCGGGATCAGCGCGGTTCACAGAGAACAAAACAAAGACCAGAACAACAAGCTGTTTGGTGTTACATATAACAGGAGCATAAACTTGGACAAACATGGGAGAACTATCTACATGGAGTATATGGTCTGTTAACTAGATAACATTCTCAAACTATTTACAGAAATTAGCAAAAAGTTAGTAACAATGGGAAAGCTGTGGTTACGTTTGCGGTGGGAATGTAAGTTTCACTTTATGTCGGGTAGTATTTGATGAAAAGGTTGAATTTGAGGGCCTTTCTGAACTGGGCTAAGTCGGTTATGGCACGGACATCAGGTGGTAGAGAGTTCCAGGATTTTGGTGCGCAAAATTTGACCTGCCAGTGCTTGTGCTGTTTCCAGGTTTTGTCGTTTGGCTCTTTTTTCCATTTCCTGAAAGATGCTTTTTTGGCAACAACAGCCTCACTGACCTCACCTTTAAACCATGCTGGCAGTTTTTTGGACTTCCTTCCACTTTTTTTAAAGCGTGGAATACAGCTGCTCTGGGCTTCCAAGATAGTATTTTTCAACAACACCCAAGCTTGATGTAAGTCTTTAACCTTTGCAACTGCTTCTTTTAGTTTTTTCTTAACTATTTTCCTCATTTTATCATAGTCTCCTTTTCGAAAGTTAAAAGGTAGTACTGTGGATTTCCTTACTAAACCCTCCTCCACTACTTAAATCAAAGGCGATCATGTTATGATCACTATTGCCAAGTGTCCCCAACACCCTTATCTCTTGCACTAGATCTGGTGTTCTACTAAGGACTAGGTCTAATATGGCTTCCCCTCTGGTCGGTTCATGAACCAGCTGCTCCAAAAAGCAGAATTTTTTTTCATCTAGGAACTTTATCTCCCTAGCATGTCCTGTCATGACACTGACCCAGTCGATACCGGGGTAATTGAAATCACCCATTATTATTATCGAGCTGTAACTTTTGTTAGCTTGAGGTAGGCCGCTACCACCGCCAGGCACTTGGTGAATACCCTGGGGGCGGATGTAAGGCCAAAAGGTTTCCTCCCACTGCAAATCTGAGATATTGTCTGTGGTCTGGATGAATGAGGATGTGAGTATAAGCATCCTTTAGGTCTAAGGAGCATAGCCAATTTCCCTGCTGGAGGTAGGGCAGCAGGATTCCAAGGGTAAGCATCTTGAACTTTTCCCTCTCCAGGAACTTGTTCAGATTCCGCAAGTCTAGGATGGGCCTGAGGCCTCTTTTTCTTTTTGGTACCAGAAAGTGCCTGGAATAGAAGCCTTGCCCTCTCAGGTGGTGGGGTACCGGTTCCACTGCCCGCTCCTTTACAAGACTTGCTAACTCCTGCAGGAGTAAGTCCCTGTGCAGAGGAAGTCTTGGAGGCTCTGCTGGAAAATAGGAGGGGGTACCTGGTGGAAGTAGAGGAGACAGCCCCTCTGGACTATATTTAGTACCCAGGAATCCCTTGTGACGGCTGACCACCTGTGGGCGTACAGGGCCAGCCGGCCTCCAGTGCTGATAGGGCCCAGCTGAGGAGGAGAGGCTATGCCAATGGAGTCAAAACCCCTCTCCCTGCTGTGCAGGAGCTGGAGGTGGTGGCATGGGGGCTTTCTGCCTACGGGGCCCATGTCACTGCCCCTTGGCCTGCTGCCCCTGTTGGGGAGCCACAGAGGCCTGAAAATGAGGGTATTGTTTATAGGCAGATGACTTCCTCGGGTAAAAGGTCTTTTTTCCCGAGCCCTTCTTCTTCTGAGAAGGGGCAGAGGTTTTCCTGGACAGCCTTGTCCGGGTAAGAGTCTCGGTCTCGGGTTCTGCAGCCTTGTCAGCCATGGGCTTGCCAAAGAGGTTTTTGACCTCGGCAGGGGACATCGACCAACTTGTCCTGCACCCATGGCTCGAGGTCCGATGACTGTAGCCAGGCCTGACAGCGTGCACCGATGCCGGCCATGGCTACTCGGGTCGAAGCCTCAAAACCATCATAGGCTGCTCAAGAGATAAACTGTGAGCACTCACGAATACCCGAGGACAGAGCATTGAACCTCGGCAAAGGTTCCTCGGAGAGGCCAGCAGAGAACCCAGCAATCTCCTTTGCCAGGTCTCGAAGGTACATGCCCATGTACAGCTGGTAGGTCTGGACACGGCAAGCAAGCATAGAGCCCTGGAAGCACTTCTTACTGAGGGCATCCAGGTTCCGGGCTTCCCGGACAGGAGGCACCGAGGAGTGCATCTTCTGACTCTTCAGACGATGCATGGCCGATTCCACAACCATGGAGTGGTGCGGTAATTTTGCCTTCTGGAACCCAGGGCTCTTGCGGACTCGATAGATGGAATTGACCTGCTTGCTCAAAACTGGCGTCGAGGCCGGCGCCTCCCACATGCGGAAGAGCAGCCATTCCAGCATCGGAGGAACCGGTACACTAAAGGCCTCCTTCGGGGGAGAGTCATACTGCAGGGCCTCGAGCTCCTCGACTCGAAGCTCCTCCTCGGGATCCGCGGGGAAGGCCAAGTCCCGCACGAAGTCCGAGAACCGGACTCCGGTGACTCTGATGGGACAAACCGAGTCTGAAAGGTGTCGGGCGACTCCTCATCCTCCGTTTCCCAGCCGGACTCCTCGGAAGAGGAATCAAGCTGCTCCGGTCGGGCAGGCACCGATGCCATCTGCCCCGACGCCGAGGGTACCGGCGTCGACGACCTCAGTCCCAAATGGGAGGCTGAGGGGAACCTTGGTCGAGGATCGACTCGAGCGCGCATGGACTTGAGGATCAGCTCGGCCTCCGGGGTCGACTTGGACGTCGATGTCCCGGTGGTCGGGGCAGATGCACCGGTGAGACCAGCGATCAGTGCCCGCTGCTGTTCCATGAAGGCAGCCAAGCTGCTCTCCAAGGCCGTCAACCTGAGTCCGAGCTCAGGAGACTCAGCAGCCCCCAACTCGGGCCCCGACGGTGTCGGGCCCGATGTCGGCTCCCCTGGAGGAGAGTCCACAAGGACTACAGCACTCACATGACCCGGGGACTCCATCTCCACACGAGGTTGTTTTGCAGGCCTCTCCGACTCCGAAGACCCGGGACGGCGCTTGGGGCTATGCAACTTGGCCCTCGAGGAGCCAAGTGCGTCCACCGATGCCGCCCTTGTGGGTTTTTTCTTCCTGCGATGCTCCTGCAAGGGAGAACCCCCTCCCAGAGGAACCTCGATGCTGCTCAGGGCCGGAGTCCCGAGACGTCGAGGCCTCTGACGCGGAGTCAGAGAAGATTCTTTCCTTTTGGTGCTGCTGACTCCTCAATGCCTTTGAGGACATTTTCCCACATGGACCACAGATCATCGGGTCATGATCGGGTCAGAGGCACCGAAGGTAGCAGTCATGGGTGTCGGTGAGAGACATAAGCTTCTTGCACCGATCACACTTTTTAAACCCGCGGGCAGCCATCGGGGGAAAAAGGACCCCTGTGAGGTCAAAAGATAGGGCTGCCAGTGAAAAAAGAAAAATGGCGCAAACGCTAGTCACTAAGGACAACGAATAAGGAAGACCAGGCTCGATACCAGCGTATCGGGCCCAGGCGGGAAAGGGAAACTGGCGTCGAACCGAAGAAACGGGTCAAACACAGTACAAAATCCACTTTTTCCTCGGGTGAAAAACGAAACACGTCTGTCGGGCTCCGCGGAAAAAAGAAGACTGAGCAAGATGGCACCTTGGGCGGGAAGGGGACCGCGCATGCGCGCTGCATTCCCAAAGACTTTCTTTGAAAGCTGGGGAAATGCTCCGCACGGGGGCTCCGTCGGCGCCGACGTCACCCATATGTGAGGACTGACTTCCTGCTTGGTCCTGGAGAATATATTTTTTAAATAAATTAAATAAATACAAAGCTTTTTCAACTCTGCAAAATTTGAGGGCCTCCTTGCATGAGCAGCTTGCTTCAGGTCTTGCCACAATATTTCAATAGGATTTAGATCGGGACTTGGACGTGACCAATTGGAAACATAACATTTCTTTTTCTTCAGCCATTCCATAGTATATTTACACAAAGGTTTAGGGTCATTGTCTTGTTCCATGATGTTTTCTTCTAGAATTTCCTGACAAAGCAGAATTCACGGTTCCATCAGTGATGGGAAGCCATCCAGGTCCTGATGCAGCAAAGCAACACAATGACACCTCCATGCTTGACAGTCAGGATAAGTTCTTGTTTTGGAAGGCAGTGTTTAGTTTTCACCAAAGAAAACATTTGTTCTTGTGACTGAAAAGCTCCATGTTTGTCTCATCTGTCCAGAGAACTAGGGACAAGCACAACAAACATTATCTGCTCATTCATCTGTAGGTCAGTCAGAAGATCATTCAGGTTTACTAGTCAATGGGGAAAGCAAATCTTCACTCTTAACACTGGAATTTTCCATCCATTTTTAGTCAAACTTGCTTATAACTTGTTGGCAGGTGTTTGCCATGGAGGCACTTGCACTCCAAGACATCAAGAGTGGCATGAGGACCTCGGAGAACCAAAAGAGGGGCAAAGGGCATCAGCAGTGACATTAAAACTCCAAGTCAGCATGAGAGGGGCAAAGCAGCACAAAGGGTGGCATGAAAATCCCAAGAAACAGGAAGAGGAGCATCAATATTGGCTGGAAGACCCAAGGACAAGGAGGGAGCAAAGGAAAACCTTAAGCAATGAGGATGAAAAGCGTGGACAATGGTATTCAGTGAGTGGAGGGTCGTACCGCAAAGGTTTGGTTAATGAACTTGTCAGTATTAGAAATGTCATTGATACTCCAGGTTTCCTGAGGTAATTGAGTGTGCAAAATGTGTTCATGTTTCCTCCTAGGCTATGTTGGAGAGTATTTCGTAACTGGGGATGGGAGATACAACAATCATTTAAAAATAATAAATAAATAAATTTCCTCTCTGTACTGTGAATGGATGAAAATGCCAAAACACTGCAGAAAAAGGAAACAGCACCAGCAACAATAGAATGAAGACTGAAGACACCGAGAGAGGAAGATATGTGGAATGACACTGATCAGAGGATATAAACTGATGGCATGGTTGTTAGGATCAGAATAGTGTATCACTTGGGTCATGTGTAAGCAATGCTAGAAAGAGGCAGTAATGTCAGAGAATGGAGAAGAGAGCAGCAGAGGCTTTATGCAAATTACCTCCAGTTTTCTTCTGGAGGTCATCAGCGCTACTTTGGATCTCATCCTGTGTTGAGTAGGAGCGAGTAGGAATTGCTCATACTCCCACTGACTACCAATAATCCCTAGTAAGCTCTGGGTTCAGGTGGGGGTGGACCGTATACCAGGGGGGCTCTAGAGGGGTTTGTATTTGTTGGGAGGGACCTTTGGGAAACTGGACCTTCTGCTGAGGGGGACTTGTGAGATTGGGGAGGGGGGCTTGGACAATTTCCTGTGAGGGGGTAGAGGAGGGGGTAGTGTACAGGATCATCACGGGAATGGGAAACCGGGGTTGGGGCACTGATCTGGGAGAAGTATGTTGAACAGGGTATATCTTCATTATGGGAGCAACAATTTTAAGAGGTTGCTCCTGTGCATAGGTCAGGACGATTTCCACGTTATTTCCTCCCATGCAATTTCTTAAATTGCTGCTCCTATCAGAAGCGGAGAGGCATACCCATGAGGTCCTGCACCTGTTTTGCAAGGGATTCTGAGATGGATGTCAGAATTCTCCCTCTCCACGTCCTTTCTAAAAGGTGTTTTAAAGCTCTTAAAATCTTACTGAATTTTTTAAATTTTAAATTGACTAGATTACTGCAGTTCTCTTCCTGTTGGTGTCCCTCAGTATAACAAAGAGATTACTGTTGTGTTTTGTATTTATTGTAATGTTAATTCATGGGGCAAAAATGTTCAGATCACGTAACACCTTATTTAATGGAAAAACATTGGCTGCTGTTGTTCACAAGAAACAGGTTAAAATCCTAATGCAACATACCAAGCCTTCTATATGGGCTACACACTTTATTTACACAAATTACTCATCCCATACTGTCTTCGAAGAGCTCTTAGATTTCACATGCAAATCTCCTGTTAATTCCAATTTGAATGGTTCCGGAGTGCGGCCTTTAGCTGCACAGGCCCAAGCATATGGAATTCACTCCGTATTGAAATTTGATTAGAAAGTTCCAATAAATAATTTAGGAATGCCCTTAAAACTTGATTGCATCGATCCTTATATGCAAAGTACCTTTAATGTATTGCCCCCCCTTGATCCTCAGTCACTATAATGCATCCAGCTCACCTTTTCCCAATTCTGTGCCGATTAATTGTCTTAATGGGAAAATTGTTGTTCTTTGTAAACACTCCTCAATGATCTTAATATTTTGTGTTTTATGTGCCTAAATATCTTGTTTATATGTGATGCCTTAATGGCAGTATAACAAATGACTACTGTAGGGGTTAAGTGCGAGGTTAAGTGTTAGATAAGTGTCAAGGGATTATTTTAAGGGTTAAGGAATTACAATGTTCCTGGTTCATAATCACTCAATGGCTACCCTGAATCTCAAAAAATTCTAAAGAACAACAGCCAGGCTGCTATATCATTTGGGCAGCACTTGGGCCAGTACAAGAAGTAACCCAGCACAAGAAAAACCATATAAGGAAGTATCATGAGCCCAGCAGGTGTAGGTCTGAACTGGAAAGTCCAGACATAGGCCTACAGGGGCAATGTGCAAAGGAGCACGTACACAGGAAACCATAAGCTGGCAATGTATATGCTAGGCCTTAGCCCTGAAGAAAGCAGGTGGCTGGACGACAGTTGGTAAGTATAAGAGAGAGGGGGGCCAAGGGGATTTTGCAACAGGAACTAAGGGGGACAAAAAAGGCAATAATAGGAAATAAGAAGGGAGGGGGGAGAGGACACAGGTCTGGGGACTGTATGCATAAACAGAAGCAAGGAAAGGTATATATGTAGCAAGCTTTTTATATTCGGGGGAGGAGACATTCTGGAGATGCCTAGTGCTCGATAGAACTCTCTTCCCCACACACTTGCCTGTATTGGTCATCAGTTATCTAATAAACAGAGACTTTGATTGCACCTGTACTGACTTTCGGATCTGATCATTACAGGAAACTAGTAATAATTAGGTTGTGGTCTATTTTGTGAGTAGCAGGGCCTCACACTACAAATAAATAAATAAGTAGATTTAAGCATGGAGTAGAGGAGTAGCCTACTGGTTGGAGCAACTAACTTGTATCCAGAAAATCAAGGGTTTAATTCCTACGGGCACTCCTTGTGACCTTGGGCAAGTCACTCTACCCTCCATTGCATCCGAAGAAAAGGATTCACAATCTACTTCCGGTCATACCCTGCCAAGAAAACCCAGGGGCTGCTGGGTTGCCAGGAGTCAGCATTGACTTGACAGCACTAAAATAAATGTAAACATAACAACATGTGATGGGGTCAATTCTTAGCAAACTCAGTATTCATTGTGTCTGCTCTTGCTTGATTGGAATTTAGGATGGGCAGAGTGGTTCATTAAATTCTAGTAAATTGACTTTCTCTATAAGTTTTTTAAAAATGATCTATTTAATGCAAATTCATTTAAGCAGGGCTGATGCAAGTTGCCCTCTAGTTCTGTGGCTCCTTCAATTAGCTTCCATGCCCTAGCCCCCACCCACTGAGAATTTCAAAATTAAACAGAATAATTCTAATAAACAGAACAGTAGCCCTCCTGAAATAAACAAAATAGTCCAATGCAAATATGAGCTTGGCACAGCAGTAACCAGCAGCTAGGGTGGCGTGAACAGACAAAGCACTAAAAGTGGGACAGAGCACAGCAGACAATGGTATAAAAAGCCCAAGATACTAAAGCTAGAGAAGGAAAATATTATATATACATATATATTTTTTTAATTCATTATTTCACTTTCATGCTTTTCTTTTTGGGGTGGCAGCAGCTAGAATAACCCTAACAATACAGCCAGGCAGCAGCACTGAAAAAAGACAGCAGGTCGAGCAGCGGCAGATTCTGGAGAAGGCAGCCAGTGACACAGGAAGCAGTGTGCTACGTTGTTTCCTTTTAGGGATGGTGGCAGCGGTGGGAAAGGAAGCCGAGATAGTGCTACATTTTTGGCTGCCATGTGCAAATGATTGCTGGATGCTGGTTAAGTCTAAATTTTAGACAGTACATGGAGATCAGAATTGAGATGTCACGGCCGGGACATACACAGTTCTGGTCGTATTTTAGAAAAGGTTCTGCCACACGTGGAACATTTTCTAAAATGGGTGTAAGAATGTGCAGGAGGGCACGTGTATTGCTGACACATAGGGCTAAAGGAGTCATTTTACAAATCTACACATGGGAAAATCAATGGAGGCAGCTCAGCAATTTACAGGTATAAGTGCCACACTTACATATATAAGTTTGTACTTATATAACATACATTTATTTATTTAGATTCTCTTATATACTGTGCTATTATGCATCAGTGCAGTTTACATTGAACAAACTGAAACTACATTGAACAGGGCATTATAACTTGGATATAACTATTTTACAGGGAACATGGGCTATGGAGGGTTAAGTGGCTTGCCCAAGACCACAAGGAGCACCTGTGGGACTAGAAGCCCCAGTCCTTCTGGCCCAAGGTTGCTGTCCTCTAGGGGGATTTGAACCCCCAACCTTTTAGCCTGAAGTACCTTGCCCCAACCACTAGGCCACTTCTCTACTCTACATGTATAACTTACAGGTGTTAAGTTGGTATCTTGCAGACCTGTACATTTAAATACCACCTAATCAGAGGCCACTATCTATAATCCATTTCAATTTCAAGGGGAATTAAATATCAGGATATTAAGCAGGAGAATGACCCTCTTAATCCATCCTGTAAGTGTAAAGGACTGGCCAAAACAAGCCCATATGTGCCATGAAGCAGTCATAAATCTTGAATGGGCAATTTTGGTCATACAAGTGCATTCTCTATATAAAAATGGAGAATACTCATGTAGATTTCTGACCTATCATGCCATATCCATGCTCCCAGTAGCAATTTCTGTGTGTAAATTTATCCCATTATAAAATAGGCACTTCCACATGTAAATGCTGGATTTTCCATGTAGAAATTGCAAATGAGGCTTCTAAAATAACTTTCTTAATATAAGTATCTGAATGCAATTTACACGTTAAATGAGGTTAGACTAGGGATATCAGATTTCTACATGACTGCTCTCCATTGCCAATCACCAGGTACCATTAGGAAGTACTATAAAACTCTGCAAAAAACACAATTAGAGCCTATAGTTTTTTTTAACATCTTTGTTAGTGATATTGCGGAAGGGCTGTCGGGTAAGATTTGCCTCTTTGTGGATGATACCAAAATCTGCAACAGAGTAGACACCCAAGAAGGTGTAGATAACATGAGGAGGGATCTAGATAAGCTTGAAGAATGGTCTAAAATTTTGCAGCTGAGATTTAATGCTAAAAAGTGTAGGGTCATGCATTTGGGCTGCAACAATCCAAGAGAGCGGTACAAAATAGGGGGTGACATACATCTGTCCTCAAAAGAAAAACGGGACCTAGGCGTGATTGTATCTGATGATCTCAAAGTAGCTAAACTGGAAAAAAAGGCAATGGTGAAAGCTAAAAGGATGCTTGGGTGCACAGGGAGAGGAATGGCCAGCAGAAGAAAGAAGGTGATAGTGCCTCTGTTTAAGTCTTTGGTGCAACCTCATTTGGAGTATTGTGTGCAATTCTGGAGACCGCGCCTTCAAAAGGATATAAACAGGTTGGAGTCAGTACAGAGGGTGGCTACTAAAATGGTTAACGGTCTTCATTATAAAGCATATGAGGACAGACTTAATTACCTTAATATGTATACTTTAGAGGAAAGGTAGGACAGAGGTGATATGATTGAGACGTTTAAATACCTCCGTGGCATAAATGCACGGGAAGAGAGCCTCCTTATTTTGAAAGCAAACTCTGCTACGAGGGGACATTGGATGAGGGTGAAAGGGGATAGACTTAGGAGTAATATGCAGAAATATTTATTTATGGAAAGAGTGGTAGATGCATGGAATAGTCTCCCAATGGAAGTGGTGGACACAAGGACAGTTTCTAAATTCAAAAAAAACATGGGACAAGTACAGCAGCTCTGTAAAGGAATAAAAGGGAACTCTTGTAGTGGGTGATATGGAAGGGCAAACTAGATAGGTCATGTGGTCTTTTTCTGCCATCATGTTTCTATGTTTCTATACTGGGAAAACAGAACAAGTGAGACAACTAGAGATTGCAACATAGAAACAGAATACCGCACCTTGGTCACACACACACAAAACACAAATAGACCCTCACCAAATACAGAACAAGGAACCTCAAATTAGAAATAGAAATATTGAGACAAAAATCAGACTGGGAACCCCAAGAAGTCAGACTCTGCATGTACTGTAACACTGGAGAAATACAAATAGAAATGTATTTCCTTTTGTACAGAACAAAGTGCAAAGACATCAGAGATGCACATTTCCCAAAGCTAACATATTCCAGTTAATAAATTTATAGTAAAATATTTTTTTTCTGCTTTTGTTTTCTAGGCATTTTAATTTTACAATTATGTTGTTCCCTCTCTTCTGCTTTCGTCTTTCTGTCTTCCAACTCTTTCCACTGTCTGCTGTCTTTTGTTATTTCTTCTCTCTCCTGTCTTTTGCCATTCCTCCCATACATCTGTCTCTGACATATTGATCTTTCCCTTTCTGCTCTTTCCTCCATTTCTTTCTTTTCTGCCTCTCTACCCACTCAAATTTCATCTTCTCATCTTCTAGGCCATAATCTCTCTTCTTTCACTTTTCACCTATCCATCAACTTTCCATCTTCTTCTTTCACTTCCTGCCCAGCCCACTCCCCCCACCTCTCCTATTTCATTTGTCTCACTCTTCCCCAGCTGTTTAATCCCTTCTTTTTTCCACCCTTACTCCATTGCTACATTTCTACCCTCTATCCTACCCCTTGCCCCAGCTCACTTCTATTTTCCCCTCACTATCTTTAGGTACTTCCACGTCTGTCATCCCCTTCCCTGCTTCCAGTCCCTTTCTTCTTCTTATTATTATCTCCTTTTACTACCTCCCAAGCTCTATTCCATCCATTCTCCTCTCACTCATCTCCTTTCCAGTCCCCCCATGGCCTCTCCCACATGGTGCCCCCATGCTCAGCATCTTCCTCTCCCACCCCCCTTCTCCCCTACACTTCAGCATATCCCTTTCAGTCTTGTCCCCTCCCCACAGTGCAGAATCTCCTCATCCACTCCACCCCATGATCCAGCCTCTCTCTTTCCCCTCCCTCCCCTTTCCTAAAGTTCAGTATCTCCCCTCTCTCTCTCTCCTCCTTTTCCTCACAATCCAGCATATCCCAGTCTCCTCTCTTTTCTTCTCCCTCCCCAGTAGTAAACTTCTTCCCTTCACCTCCCACCCCTGCAGTCCATCCTCTCCTCTCTTTCTCTTGTCCCTCCCCCCCATAGTCCAACATTTCCCCATCCCTTCTCTCTTTCATTGCCCCCCTCCCCCCATAGTCTGGCATCTCCCTTTCCTCTCTTGTCCTCCCACAGTTCAGAATTTCCCCTCTCTACTGTCCTTGTTCTCCACCTCCATGGTCTAGCAGATCCCTGTCCCCTCTGCCCCTCCCCCACTTCCAGTTATTGTTGGGAAAGAAGAGACTTGTTCACTCTGTTAGAATCCACAAGGGAGGGGAGCAGCACAGAGATTCATACACGGTAGCAAAAAAGGCTCCATTGGCCCTGCTAGAACAGACTTCCGGAGTCGATTTGTCATTCTCCTTCTCTGGCCATATTCAAATCGAGACTAAAAACCCACCTTTTGGAGGCTCTTTTACATCTTGACCATTGTCTTCTCATTTTCAGGATCTGAGGCAGCATGGCTTCACCAGAGGCAGGTCTTGTCAGAGAAATCTGATTGATTTCTTTGACTGGGTGACCAGGGAGTTGGACCAAGGGAGAGCCCTAGATGTGGTGTATTTAGATTTCAGTAAAGCCTTTGACACTGTTCCTCACAGGCGACATATAAACAAACTAAGCACCCTAGGGATGGACCCTAAAGTTACTGCTTGGGTTAGAAATTGGTTGAGTGGGAGGCGACAAAGGGTACGAGTAAATGGAGCTCACTCTGAGGAGAAGGAAGTTACCAGTGGTGTGCCCCAGGGATCTGTCCTTGGTTCGATTCTTTTTAACATCTTTGTTAGTGATATAGCGGAAGGGCTGTCAGGTAAGGTTTGCCTCTTTGCGGATGATACCAAAATCTGCAATAGAGTAGACACCCAGGAAGGTGTAGATGACATGAGGAGGGATCTAGCTAAGCTTGAAGAATGGTCTAGAATTTGGCAGCTGGGATTTAATGTTAAAAAATGCAAGGTCATGCATTTGGGCTGCAGCAATCCAAGGGAGCAATATAGTATAGGGGTGAAGTACTTTTGTCCACGAAAGAAGAGCAGGACCTCGGTGTGGTTGTGTTTGATGATTTTAAAGTAGCTAAACAGAAAGAAAAGGTGACAGCAAAAGCTAGAACGATGCTTGGGTGCATAGGGAGAGGAATGGCTAACAGAAAGAAGGAGGTGATAGTACCTCTGTATAAGTGGTGCAACCTCATTTGGAGTATTGTGTGCAATTCTGGAGACCGCACCGTCAAAGGATATAAACATGCTGGAGTCAGTACAGAGGGTGGCTACCAAAATGGTTAGTGATCTTCATTATAAAGCATATGAGGACAGACTTAAGGATCTTAATATGTACACCTTAGAGGAAAGGCGGAATAGAGGTGATATGATTGAGATGTTTAAATACTTCTGTGGCAAAACTGTGAGGCCGCGGGCAGGGTCCCGGCGGCCGGCTTTAACCGGGCGCGTGGCCCGGCGCGGGGACCCTGCGTGCGGCCTGGGAGGGCGCGCGAGTGCGGGATTTGAACTGATTGGCTCCCGTCGGTCGCAGCCGTGCGGGAGCCAATCAAGGGGGTTATTGTTGAGGGGTGGGGGGTGAGTTCCCGGCCAGCAGCCTCCGCGTGCTCAGTCGGAGCGGAGGCTGCTTTGGGGGTGCCGGCGTTTTTTCGGGGCGGAGAAGCGGCGGCAGTGGAGCGCGTCGGTGCGGTCAGCCAGGGTCCCTGGTGTTGAGCATTGCCGAGGTGCACAAAAGACAAGTTGGGGGGGGGGCGCCGGCTCCTGGTGGGTTAGTGTGCAGGGGGTCTTTGTGCTGGGGGAGTGTGGGGGTTGTCGGGGTGGCCCCTTTCCGGACATAGCACTACAAAACAACAACAACAACAAAAAAAAAGCAATTACAATCACTAAAAAAGCAGTGAGGAAAGACCAGGAAACCACCGCGGATAATACCATCCCGGGGTGTCAGGGCCTGCAGAGGGGTTGTTGGGCCTGGTGGGATGCCTGCACCGCATGGTTGGGCGAAGAAAGGGGTGGGGCCCTGGAGGGTGCTGCTGGGGTGAGGGGGCGGAGGGGTTCCAGGTCTTGTGGAGGGGCTGGGACGGGCAGGGAGTTGCCCAGCCATGGGGCAGGGGGGGGGGGAAGAGGGGTCGTGGGGCTTCTGGGGGGGTGCTGTGCGGGGGCATAAAGGGGCGAAGGGGGTTCGGTGGTCGGGGTGGGTGCTGGGGGTGAGAGGGGTGACCCCCCCCAGTAGGACCCAGGGGTTGGGCGGGGGGCATCGGGGGCGGTCGGGGCTGTGAGGGGTGAGAATGTGGGGGGTGGTGGGGGTTTGGGGGGTGTGTCAGGGGGTACGGGGGGGCAGGGGGTGTGTTGGGGGTTCAGGGGCCTGGGGGAGGGTTGCGGCTGGATGGGGCCCAGTGGAGCAGTGGCTATGGTGTGCCTGCCGGTTGGCTTCTGGGTCCCGGTGGCTATGGTCCACCGGGGGGCCTTCGCCATGGGAACAGTGGTTGGGCGGGGGGCAGGGTACGTCTCGGGCAGATTGGGGTGGCCTTTGGCCTCAAGCTTGGTTGCTGGTGGGTCCCCCCCTGTTTTTCCTTTTATGTCTCCGCAGGGGCCAGTCATGGCGCAGCCACCATGGACGTCGAGCGCCGCTGGACGCGAGAGCTGGTTAAATCCAGTGGCGGGTGCGGCGACGCAGTATGGAGCGGTGGCGGGCGCGGCGACGCAGTACGGAGCGGCGGCGGAGTCATCGGGTGGACGGCCCTTGGATGTCGCGCGGGCCGGCTGTGAGGCCAGTCAGGTTGCAGATGGTACGGCCGCAGCTTCGGCGGCTGCTGGTGGTGAGCCTGGTGAGTTGATGGGGGGTGCGGGTGAAGGGGGGTGCGGTTGCTGGAGGAGAAGGCGGGGGGTGGTTCGCGTAAGAGGTGCAGGCGGTCTTGTCGGCGTCGTCGTAGCTCTGAATCGTCTTCGTCTTCTTCCTCTTCGAGTGGTTCGTCGGCAGGGTCTGGGGGGGAGCCGGGTCGGCAGGAAGGGGATGTCGGGGGGGGGGGGGCTCTGGTGTGGGTGGTGGTGCTGCATTGGTGGTGGTTTTTCCGGAATTGTGGGAGGGGGTGCTGCGGAAGCTGCGGCGCAAGATTAGGAAGCGGCACTACATAGATATCTTCTGCTTGCTGGAGGGGAGGAAGCGTTCAGGTGAGAGTAGGAAGAAGAGAAAAGAGGATGAGAAGGCCGGTAGGGTTAAGAAGGTGGCGCGTAATGTGGTGAACTGGGCGCGATCCTTCCTTCGGTTGGCCAGCGTGTGGGGTCACCACAAACCGGGGCAGTATGGTATGTTGTTGGCGTATGCCGATTCCATCCTGGAGGCATCTCAGACGCATGACGGGTGGGCTTGGCTGAACTATGATGAAAAGTTCAGGGACAAGATGGAGGAGAGTAGATCGCTTTCCTGGGACACGCAGGACATTAACCTTTGGCTGACTGAAATGTCAGCTCGGTCTAGTGCCAGTGGGGGAGGGGGGGGTGGAAAAGGTAGTGTCAGGGTGGCGGGGGGGGGGGGGCTGTGCGTTCCTTTCGCTCGGGAGCGGGCGGTGTGTAGCCAAAGGCGGGCGCGGCGGGGAGCAGTGACATGTGCTGGCGGTTCAACCGGTCCACCTGCCCCTTTCCCGACTGTAAATTCCAGCACGCCTGTTCCTTGTGCGGAGGTCCACACCCGGCCACCAGGTGCATTAAGAAAGGTGCCGCCGGCGTTGCCGGTCCCGCACCTAAGGGGCAGTGAGTGGCCTGGGCGTGCGCCGCCCCCGATTAAGGTGGAGGCCTTATTAGGGTGGCTGAGTCGCTATCCTAGGAGGCGGGAGGCAGTGATTCTGTCGTTTGGTTTTCAGTTCGGTTTTGTTATTCCGGTGCGGGGTGTAGTGTCAGTGCTGAGTGCATGGAACTCCCCGTCGGTGCAGCATTGGGCTGCGGTCATTCAGGACAAGTTATTAGGGGAATTGCGGTTGGGGAGGGTGGCGGGTCCATTCAAGGAGCCCCCGTTTCCCGACATGGTGATCTCTCCGTTAGGAATAGTCCCCAAGAAGGATCCGGGGAAGTTCCGGTTGATTCATAATTTGTCTTGCCCGATCGGGGCTTCCGTTAATGATCACATCCCCCGTGAGTTTTGTACGGTCTGATATGCGTCCTTTGATAAGGCGGCTCTGATGGTGAGGGCGGCCGGTCGGTCCGCCCTTATGGCGAAGGTTGACATCGAATTGGCGTTTCGATTGTTACCAGTGCATCCATCTGCTTTTCCTTTGTTGGGCTTTTGCTTTCAAGGGGGGTATTATTTTGACAAGTGCATGCCGATGGGCTGTTCGGTCTCTTGCGCTTATTTTGAGATGTTTAGTACCTTCTTGCAGTGGGTGCTGGTGCAGAGGTCCGGCTTGTCGAATGTAGTGCATTACCTGGATGATTTTTTGTTTGTGGGTGCGGTGCAGTCATGGGACTGCCAAGAGATGTTATCTGCGTTTTTGCAGCTAGCGCGGGAGTTCGGTGTTCCGTTGGCGGAGAGTAAGACAGAGGGTCCGACAATGTGGTTGACTTTTTTGGGGGTGGAGTTGGATTCTGGGGACATGGTGGCGCATTTGCCGCAGGATAAGGTTGCCCGCTTGCGGATTTCGGTGGCTAACGTGTTGTCATCCCCCAAGATTTCCTTGAAAGAGCTGCAGGCGCTGTTGGGGTCTTTAAATTTCGAGTGTAGAGTGATTCCGATGGGGAGGGTGTTTTCACGTCGGCTGGCGTGTGCCACGGCCGGGGTGCAGAAGCCTCATCACTGGATTAGGGTCACGGGGGCGATGAGGGCAGATTTGAGGGTGTGGAGTCGTTTTTTGGAGGAATTCAATGGGACTTCCGTTTTGATGGAGGCCGAGGTGTCCAGTGATGCCTTGCAGTTATACAAGGATGCGGCGGGGGCGGGGTTGGGAGTCTACTTCAGTGGGGCCTGGTGCGCGGATAGTTGGCCCGAGTCGTGGCACGTTGTGGGGTTGACCAAGAACATCACCTTTTTGGAGCTCTTTCCGATTCGTGTGGTTTTGGAGCTATGGCCGAATCAACTTCGAAACCATAGGGTTCTCTGGTGGTGTGATAATGAGGCGGTGGTCAGTGTGGTTAATCGCTACTCCCCTAGGTGCTTGAGGGTGGCGGGCTTGATGCGGGAAGTGGTGTTAGCCTGTCTGCGGTTGAAAGTGTCGGTGAAGGCTCGGCATATACCGGGGTGCACTAACGAGATCGCTGATGCTCTTTCTCGTTTTCAGTGGGAGCGGTTCCGGGCTCTGGCCCCAGAAGTGGACAAGGACGGATCTGTGGTCCCAGAGAGCTTGTGGAGCATTGGCCACGGGAGATGCTAAATCTGCTGAAGAGTTCGGTGTCTGTGGGGACTTGGTCTGCGTATCAGCGGGGCTGTGACCGGGTGGTCGCATTTCTGGTGGCTCATGGGTGGCAGCCCGGAGGGGTTCCGGTGGGCTTGATTGGTCAATATATTGTGGAGGCCAAGGGCGCCGGATTCTCTCAATCGGCGGTGCGTGCACACCTAGCGGGGTTTAATTTTTTTGCGAGCGCGGTGGGTTGGGGCTCGCCTGCTGGGGTTTTTTTGCCACGGCGGCTGCTGCAGGGTGGGTGCGCGTTCAGCCTACACCGTGGGATTTGCGGTTGCCCATTACGCACGAGCTGTTGGTGAGGGTCTGCGGGGCCTTATCGCGGGTGGCTGCGTCTGCGTACGAAGCAACTTTGTTCCGGGTGGTGTTTTGCCTTACTTTTTGGGGGCTTTTCGAATCGGTGAGTTGGTCGCGGGCTCCAGGCGGGGGGGGGGGGGGGGGGGTTGCAGAGAGGTTCCACAAAAGAGTAAAGTAGCCCAAATGCCCTCAAGTATGGAGCAGACTGAGCTTAAAGATCCCAAATTACCCATGTCTAACAATAGCCAAATTAATATGAATAAAATACATTCTCTAAAATGCTTGTATGCAAATGCTAGAAGTCTAAAAAATAAGATGGGAGAGTTAGAATATATAGCACTAAATGAAAGGCTAGATATGATTGGAATAACAGAGACATGGTGGAAGGAGGACAACCAGTGGGACACTGTGATACCTGGGTACAAACTATATCGTAATGATAGAGCTGATCAAATTGGTGGAGGGGTTGCTCTCTATGTTAGAGAGGACATTGAGTCAGAAAGGATTAAAGTTTTGCAGGAAACAAAATCTGCTGTAGAATCTATATGGATTGAAATTCCATGTAAAAGGGGGAAGGCAATGGCAGTAGGGGTGTACTATCGAGCGCCTGGCCAGAATGACCAAATGGATGATGAAATGCTCAAAGAAATCAAAGAAGCTAACAAAAGTTACAGTGCAGTAATAATAATGGGTGATTTCAACTACCCCAGTATCGACTGGGTCAGTGTCACGTCAGGACATGCTAGGGAGATAAAGTTCCTAGATGAAATAAATGACTGCTTCTTGGAGCAGCTGGTTCATGAACTGACCAGAGGGGAAGCAATATTAGACCTAGTCCTTAGTGGAACACCAGATCTAGTGCAAGAGATAAGGTTGTTGGGGCCACTAGGCAATAGTGATCATAGCATGATCGCCTTTGATTTAATTAGTGGAGGAGGGATAGTAAGGAACTCCACAGTACTACCTTTTAACTTTCGAACGGGAGACTATGATAAAATGAGGAAAACAGTTAAGAAAAAACTAAAAGGAGCAGTTGCAAAGGTTAAAGACGTACATCAGGCTTGGCAGTTGTTGAAAAATACTATCTTGGAAGCTCAGACCAGCTATATTCCACGCTTTAAGAAAAGTGGAAGGAAGTCCAAAAAACTGCCAGCATGGTTTAAAGGTGAGGTCAGAGAGGCTGTTGTTGCCAAAAAAGCATCTTTCAGGAAATGGAAAAAAGAGCCAAACGACGAAACCTGGAAACAGCACAAGCACTGGCAAGTCAAATGCAAGGCATTGATAAGACAGGCAAAGGGAGAGTTTGAGAAGAAGCTTGCTGCGGAAGCAAAAACGCGAAGTAAAGACCTTTTCAAGTACATTTGTAGCAAAAAACCTGTGAGAGAGTCAGTTGGTCCATTAGATGATAAAGGGGATAAAGGAGCACTAAGAGGCGACAAGGCGATAGTGGAGAGATTGAATGAATTCTTTGCTTCAGTCTTTACTGAAGAAGATGTAGGGATGTTACCCATGACTGAAGTGGTATTTAAAGGTGTGGAAGAATTGAAGGAAATATCGATACAACGGGAAGATGTATTACAACTATTAGATAAACGGAAGAGTAGCAAATCACCTGGGCCGGATTGTATACATCCAAGGGTGTTGAAAGAACTGAAATATGAGACTGCAGACCTGCTATTAGTAATCTGTGAACTATCATTAAAATCATCTATAATACCTGAAGATTGGAGGATCGCCAATGTAACACCAATTTTTAAAAAGGGTTCCAGGGGTGATCCGGGAAACTACAGACCTGTGAGCCTGACATCAGTACCAGGAAAAATGGTAAAAACCATCATAAAGAATAAAATTACTCAGCATGTAGATAGTCATGACCTAATGGGAGACAGCCAACATGGCTTTAGGCAAGGAAGATCTTGTCTTACTAATCTGTTATGTTTTTTTGAAGGAGTGCATAATCAGGTGGACAAAGGTGAGTCGGTTGATATTGTGTATCTGGACTTTCAGAAAGCCTTTGACAAGGTCCCTCATCAGAGACTTTTGGCAAAACTAAAGAGTCATGGGATAGGAGGCAGTGTACTATTGTGGATCAGGAACTGGTTAAAAGATAGAAAGCAGAGGGTAGGGCTAAATGGTCAATTTTCCCAATGGAGAAAGGTGAATAGTGGTGTACCCCAGGGATCTCTGCTGGGTCCGTTGCTTTTTGACATATTCATATATGACCTGGAAAGTGGAATAACGAGTGAGGTTATCAAATTTGCAGATGACACAAAACTATTTAAAGTTGTTAAAACCCAAGAGGATTGTAGAAAATTGCAAGAGGATCTTGATAATTTGGAAGACTGGGCATCAAAATGGCAGATGAAATTTAATGTGGACAATTGCAAGGTTATGCACCTAGGGAAGAACAACCCAAACTATGGTTACACGATGCAAGGTTCCACATTAGGAACCACCACCTAGAAAAAAGATTTAGGCATCATTGTGGATAACATGTTAAAACCCTCGGCCCCATGTGCAGAGGCGGCCAAGAGAGCAAATAGAATGCTAGGTATCATAAGGAAAGGAATGGAAAATAAAACAAAAGATATTATAATGCCTCTATATCGTTCCATGGTGAGACCGCACCTTGAATATTGTGTGCAATTCTGGTCGCCGTATCTTAAAAAGGATATAGCAATTTTAGAAAAGGTTCAGAGAAGAGCCACCAAAATGGTAAAGGGGATGGAAGGATACTCCTATGAAGAAAGGCTAAAACGTTTAGGGCTCTTTAACCTGGAAAAGACGGCTGAGGGGTGATATGATAGACGTCTATAAATTAATGAACGGAGTGGAACGGGTAAATGTAGATCGATTGTTTACCTTATCAGAATATAGAAAGACTAGGGGACATGCAATGAAGCTACAGGGTAAACTATTTAAGACTAATAAAAGAAAATATTTTTTCACTCAACGTGTAATCAGACTCTGGAATTTGTTACCGGAGGATGTAGTAAAGGCTGTTAGTGTAGCTGGGTTTAAAAAAGGTTTGGACAAGTTCCTGGAGGAAAGGTCCATAAACCATTATTAAGAAGGGACCCAGGATATCAATGCTTGAACCAATACAAGCATTGTGGAACCTGTCTCTCTTGGGGAAACTGCTAGGTACGTATGACCTAGATTGGCCACTGTTGGAAACAGAATACTGGGCTTGATGGACCTTGGTCTGACCCAGTATGGCATATCTTATGTTCTTATCATCTTCGGGTGGAGGGGGGGCGGTTAAGGATCCTTTTGGCGAGATCCAAGACGGATCAGCTAGGGAAAGGTTTGTGGGTATTGCTGGGTGAGGTCAGGGACCCGGGGTCTTGCCCGGTTCGGGCGGTGCGGCAGTATCTGTCAGTGCGTCCGGGGCAGGCGGGTGGTTTTTTTGTGCACGCGGATGCCCGGGTCTTAACCCGTTTTCAGGTTACGGCGGTACTGCGCCTGGCATTGCGTGCGGTGGGGGAGGACCCTATGCGGTTTGCGCCGCACTCCTTTCGTATTGGCGCTGACACTAGCGCGGCGGTGGCTGGGTTGCCTGAGCGGGTGATTCAGGGCATTGGTAGGTGGCACTCTCAGGCTTTTAAAGGCTATGTGCGGCTGTAGGGGCTTGGGTTGTGGGTTGGGGTATTTAACTGTTTATTTGTTTTGCAGATGGGGGTGTCGAGCCTGGTGGCTGTTGGGTTGCTGGCCACTCTTTTATCCACTGGGCGGGACGGCGTGCGGCTGCTCGGCCTATTGGAGTGAATCTGGGACTGGACCCATCGGTGGTGGCTGTGACATGGCTGGGCGTGCGTGGACTTCGTTGGTCGCAATTGCTGCCTTTGCTACAGCGCCACGGGAAGATGTTGCGGTGGCCGGCAGCCCTGATTGTACATCTGGGGGGCAATGACCTGGTGTCCAGGTCCTGCAGGCAGCTGATTCGGGCAGCGCAGGACAATTTGGGGGTGGTGCTTCAAATGTTTCCGGGTATTATTTTGCTGTGGTCGTATATCATTCCAAGGCCAGCTTGCGGGGACCAGCGACGGTGGTCTCGGGGCCTGACGAAGATTAATCGACAGATTGGTCGATGGGTCTGTGAGAGGGGAGGTTATCAGATCTTGCATGACTGGGTGGACGTCGGGTGTTCAGGTCTCTATAGGGCTGATGGGGTTCATTTGTCTCCAGTTGGTATGGACCTGCTCCTTAACGACTGGCAAGAGGCCTTGGAATATATGTCGGTTCGTGATGTGCGCTGGTCGCAGCTTGGGGTTGGGGGGGGTGGCACATGAACAGGGTTCTGTGCCGGTGGCGGGATCCCGGAGGTTTCCGGGGTCCGGAGCAGCAGGCTACACTTGGGCATGGGCGGGGTGCCCCTGACCCGGTCAAACCCCGGCCGACATTTGCTAATAGCATGGCGAAGTCGGGGAGAGAGGCATGGCAACTTGCTGGGAGGCAAGTTATGGCATTAGCGGTGGCGGGCACTTTGCTAAGGTATGGCTGGTGCAGCCGGGTTCCGCTAATGGGGGGTTAGGAAGTTTGATGTTGGTTTGTTGTAATTGTTGATGGTTAATAAAGCTGCGACCAGTTGTGTTCCATGAAGTTATGGTATGATGTCTTATGTTGGGGGGGGGGGGGTTGGGTTGGGGGCGGGGGAAAAGGGTGGGGCCCGAAGCGCCGGGTCCGCCTGCCTCGGTTAATGCACAGGGAGAGAGCCTCTTTGAATTGAAAGCAAGTTCTGCTATGAGGGGACATGGGATGAGGGTGAAAGGGGATAGATTTAGGAATGATATGCGGAAATATTTCTTTACGGAAAGAGTGGTGGATCCGTGGAATAGTCTCCCAGTGGAGGTGGTAGAGAAGAGGACAGTATCTGAATTCAAAGAAGCATGGGACAAACACAGAGGATCTCTAAAGGAAAAAAGGGGACTGTTGTAGTTGTTGATATGGAAAGACAGAGTAGATAGGCCATGTGGTCTTTTTCTGTCATCATTTTTCTATGTTCCTACAAGATTGTCTTGTTGGTCATGAATGTTTATCTTGATTTGATTGTAAACTCTATGGAGCAGGAACTGCCTCTCTTATGTGTCTGTACTGCCCTGCATTTGTCTGCTAGACCTTTTGAAATGACAAGTAGTAATAGTAGACAAAGGACTCCAGTTTTTCAGAATATTCCCATATAGACAACATGGCAAAAGTAGGGTTAAAAATATGGAGCCAATTTGTAATTTTAGGCATGAGTGGCATGTTTGCAAAAGAAATGCATTGAGGAGACCCCATATCATAAGCAATAATAAACCTAGTGAAGACATAAGGAAAGCTACTTTCAAAAGAATGTCTCCCATTCTGTGGCTATGACAACCTTCCTTTGAACACTGGGCCAATATTATTATTGATTCCATGGAGGGAAATAAGATTGTGCAGACTGGGGTTTCAAATGAGCATGAGCAAGGGGAAATGCGGCTGCTGATTTTGCTACTTGTACCATTAGATGTCTGCAAAGAGGTTTTGTGGCAATATAGTGCAATTAGCAATACTAATAATATCATCATCTTATAATAAATCCGGCTAATGGCTTCCAAGGGCTTTGTTTGTAGTGGAGGGAAAATATTTTTTAATTTATACTTGAGTAAACTTAGTCATGTCTAGATAGAGATCTATTCCATATGGCAATCAGAATGCACATTAAGAAACTCATATGCAGCCAGGGAAATTATGCAGAGATAATATTTAATTGTAGGGATGGCATAGGCGATGGGATCCTTTTGTGAAATCCCAGACTAGGAATGGGAAGCAGAAGATGGTGAATATATTAAAAAAGAAACACAAAATACCCAAATAGTATTCAGGATTCAATATGTTTATTTTTTTGCTTTATATTAAGAACTGAGTTTGGTATAGATAAGAATTCCTTAAGAACTATAAAGTTTACCTTGGTATATGACCACGGCCGGATTTACCTATACGCCAGGTACGCCGTGGCGTAAGGCCCACAGCTGGCAAGGGCCCACAAACAAGAGTCCCCAGGACAATCGTATTCTTTCCATCACTGAGAAACTTCGCGGCTGAGTTCTACCGTCATCTTCAGGTAATTTTTTTGTTCATTTCATCTTCAGTTCTACAGCTCGGAACTTCCGCTGACGGAACTGTGTTTGTGGGTGTGTTGGGTATAGTCAGAGTGCGAGGCGGGGTTGTGCGAGCCTGGATCCCTCGCTCTCTAGAGAGAGCTAAAATTGCTGCGGCCTAGCTGAACGGGGCTGTCCGCGAGCTTCTCCAGGCCCTGGCATGAAGGGGAAAGAGGAAAAGGAGAGTGGGGGAGGCGGGAGTCCGGAGAAGAGCACTAGGGCTCAGGAGTTAAAGGAGCAGGGAAACAGACTCTTCGTCACCCGCAAGTACCAGGAGGCGGTGGCCTGTTACACCAAAGCCATAGTGAGTACCGGGGAGCAGTGACGGCCAGGTCCGTTTCCTGTAGCTGCTGTAGTACCGCCGGATCATTCAATGATCCTCTTCCCCGATGGATAAGACATTTTTTAATGTATTTCTTGAATTCCGATGCTGATTTTGTCCCTATTGCCTCTTTATGTCAGGCAATTCTATACATCTATTGCCATTTCTGTTTTAAAAAAGTGGTAAGTTGATCTCGTTTTTATTTTTTCTGGGGGCCCACAATTTTTGTTGGCGTAGGGCCTCACTCAAGGTAAATCCGGCCCTGTATATGACATATCGTTTATACTTTATTATAGAAAAATCTTTTGGGGGTGTATTCAAAAGGGTTTAGTCAGTTAGCTGGATCTCTCCTCTTTGTTCTGTATTCTTATACTGATTTTAATGCTGTAAAGTGCTTACATATTACGTTCATATACGGTATATCAAATAGATTTGAAACTTGAAGGCATCTGTCTCCCTTCTCCCTCTTCACCATGCCAGCCTTCTGCTGAACTGAAGCTGGAGTCTTAAGGACTCTTGGACACGTGACTGGAAGGATGCTGTAGAAGGAAAGGGTTGCTGTCTCACTCTTTATGGAAGGGTGTGTCTGGTAGAGGCTTGATGGAACAGAAGTAAGTAAGGTGGAGGGATGTCCTGTGTATAACGCTGCTTAGTGCAGTCTTAGCAGGTTCCTACCTTACCAAAGTGTTGGCCTTCTTCTCAAAGATCTCATGTGCATGGTATTAGTATAAGTATGTCAACAATATACATGCCTCAGCCACTATGTATCTTTTTATGTTTCCTACATGCAGATGGAGAGAGACCCACAATATGCCCAGATACTTCTCTCCCCTTCCCTCACCTACAGCCTCATCATCCAGCATCAGACTCAAATTAAGACTCATATTCCTCACCAAACAGCCGTGTCTTCATGTTTTTCTGGAAACTCTACTACTACTACTTATCATTTGTATATTTATTTATTTAGCAACTTTTCTGTACCTCTGTATCTACAAGTCCCCATCCACATGAGGATTAAATACAAAGTCACCCTAACCATATTTAAGGCCATTCACCATCTCTCAGCGAACATTCTTTGCGCTCTTCAACAAATCACAACCTCCTATCTGTGCCGAGTGCTTTCACCCACACCAACACTGCCACTACCAGCAGAGCCTTCTCCTTCTATGCACTCGCCATCTGGAATTCCCTCACCCCGGAATTACGTTCACTCACAGACCTAGGTGAATTCCGTCGTAAACTAAAATCCCCTCTTATTCCTGGAGCACTTTGGATCAGACTCTTCACTATCCACCCACCACAACATGACAATGTTCATGTTCAACCCCATTCAGCTCTAGTAAATAGTTATATTCACCTTCTTACGTTTTATTTTCGTTACCTATGTTCTATGTAACGTTCCAGTTCTTGTTCTATTTGTTCCAAGGCATGCTTGGCGCTATGCATATCCATGTAAGAGACCGTCCCTAGTTTGTAGAGTTACAATCGAATTGAGATAGACAACACAACAAACTAGGGACGAGGGTATGTCTAGGGGAATGCTAAAGATACATAGAGGTGGTGAAGAGAAGAATAAGGGGAATCGGGATCCAAAAGCAGCCTTGAAGCCTTGTATTCAAACAGAGTCAGAGAAGGAGCCCAATGTACTGACTGAGGTAGTTTGTTGCAGACATATGGAGCAACAAGGTGAAATGAACGAAGTCGTTAGCTGTAGCATAGAAAGGCACTGATAAAAGACATCTACCAGATGAGCGAAGTTCCAGAGGACGGCTGTAGAGTGATATAAGAAAGGAAAGGTAGTGAGGAGGTGCAGAATGAATGCACTTGTAAGAAAGTAGGAGAACTTTGAAATGGATTTGGAAATACACAGGGAGACAATGAAATGACTTAGAGGGTGGAATGACGTGAGCACAGCAACACTGGTGGAGGATTAGCCACATAACAGGTGTCACTGACAGCAGATGAAAATGTGTGCACCTATTTTGTGTGATGCAGATGTGTGCTTAAATTATAAACTCTGTAGGATACCCCTACTTGGTGTTTTGCCAGTGCACACCCCTTCCCTGCCCGGAGTACACCTTTTTTGTCTGTGCAGACTCTTCTCCAATATGAGCTGTGTACATGCATTTTACCCTCTCTATAAAATTAAGCCAAATGCCTTTGCTATACATGTTCTTTGCACATAAACTTTATAAAAATTATCCCCTTAAAACACAGTGTCTCCTATATAAAACACAATCATGGTTGCCCAGTTCTACTGAGTATTGATCATAAAAGTGAAACAAAAGGGACCCTTTCTGTGCTCCCTTTTGCCCCTTGTTCCCTTTTAAGAAATGCACCTAATTAAATCAGTGCTTTGCAAACCTTTTGCCAATATGACCCCATTTGAACACTTAGGCTATCACGTGACCCCCGGATGGTGATGAAAATAAACTAAACTTTCACTTCCCTTCCCCAGAGATGCCAAGTCTCACTCATTAGGAGTGTGTCACACTCATTTGAAGGCTCTCTCAGTCTCACACCCTTTAAGCCCCTTTTCTCAAGCATTGGAGCCTCACGGGGTTATTCTGAGCCACAAATAGCGGGGATGCATGTCCCGACGGGACGTCCATCCCCGCTATTCATGGCTTCACCTGCCCCCGAATAACTTCCCCACCGGTCATGCGGGGAAGTTAGATGAGGGTGGGGAATGAGTGGGGAGTGGGCGGGGAGTGCGCGGTCAACAGCCCTGGATGTACAGGGCCAATTCTAATGTCGGCCCTGTATGTCTGGGGCCGGCAAAATATCGAGGGAAGTTATTCCACCTCCAAGGTGGAATAACTTCCCTGGACGTTCGTTTTTGGAAGGCCCGGGATGCAGATCGGGCAGGGGGGGCCAGGGTTTATTCCCTGCAGTCTGACCCTGGTCTTAGGAGGCCAGATTGGGGGTGGGGCTGCAGAAAATAAACTCTTTTTCTTGGTGGCCGGGATCGCAGCTTTTAAATGGAGCCGTGGTGCCATGGCAACAGGAGACCATGGCGCCGTGGCTCCATTTAAAAGCCCTGACTGAGTTAGTTGGACTACCAATGTACGTGCAGGCCACACTGAATCGCAGTCCCAGCCTGCACTTACATTGCTGTTTGCGATTCTGATCCTGCAGGGCTAGACGTGCCCCGCGGGATCAGAATCACGATCCCCTTTGTATGTCCGGCTCAGACAGAATCGGGCCCTCGGTGCTTATTCATGGATCCTGCTTACCGCTTTCATGAAAATCATACCCAAGAGAAGTAAAACCAAGTGACCCCAGTCAGTAGGAAGAAATCTGAGCTCAACTTGTCTCTTCCTGCACCATCCCTTTTCCCTATACCTAGATGTACTGGTGCTGTGAAACCTCTGCACATACTTTGAGCCCCTGAATGAAGAGCAATTTTCAGCCTGGAGAATTTACCCATATTGCCTCTATGTCTGGATCCTTTCAGAGGCTCCCAAGTAAAACAAATATAATTTAATGCAGCTTTTTTCATTAGCAAATAATGCTATATTTAAATCTCTCTAGGTTTATTCTCTGGGGTGGTAAATCTCTCTCTTTGGGATGGTTCAGCATGGCATCTATGCCCCTCTCTCTTGCACTTCCTTCTGTCCTCACTTATCCAAGGCACAGAGGCCGTTACAGCTGCAGTGGTGGCTCCAGAGGCGACAGTCAGCACAGGACCCTGTGTGTCAGTTTGTGCTCTTACAGACCCCGTACTCTGCATGGATTTGCAGTCTAACAGGAGGAGGAGATGGGGGCTTTGAATGTGCTCTGACTCACAGGCCCCAGACCAGTGCCATAGCCAGGAATGATATTTTGGTGGGACCAGAGGCTAACAGAATAGAGGAGTCGCCTAATGGTCAAGAACACTGGCTTGGGAACCCAGAGACCAGGGTTCAGTTCCCACTAGAACTCCTTGTGGCCTTAGGCAAGTCACCCAACCCTCCATTGCCTCAGAAAAATCCAAGTTATCAATGTGCCTGTTTAATGTACATTGCCAAGTTTAAGTTTCAATGCAAACTGTTTTGATTGAATTTATAAAGCAGTATATAAAACCTGTTAAATAAAATAAAAATAAATAAACATGGATTCATACAAGCCACTGCAGATGTTTACACTGCCTCTAATCTACCTCTCAGCCTGTGTGGTAGTGGCTGCTGCTGTTTGGGGGGGGGGGGGGGCTGTTTGATTCCAAAGTAGAGAAGGGACCTTGATGCAACTAGGCACACGCTGTAACTGCCATTACTGAGTCACAGTGGAGGCCCACAGGGAGGGAGCAGTCCCATTTCTGTGACCCCCCCATCTATTGATAATGTGATGCTTTTTGGGGTCCTGATCCAGAGTTTGAAAACTCCAGTATGAATGTTTTGGTCAACTTTCAATTCCGATATGTCTCAGGTATTCCAAGAAATTAGGATAATTTCTTGAATTTTGTGGCCAATAGGGGTCTTGCATTTTTCATTCTACATGGGCTGTTTATGTATGGGGTGTTATGTTAACACAATCATTCACACTTTTACTAACGTTCTGTGCTATAGGTGCAGAGTCTTTATATGGAGGTTTCTGCATCTAAATTACATTATTTTTCACATATTACTATCTGTAAGGCCTGCATGTACTTTGGGGCAATTGGGGTCAGGCTTCATTTATAAATTTAGGAGTAACGTTCTAAGGATCTGCGTAAAGATATGCACCATTAATATGTGAAAGGCACCTATTTCCAAGGACTTCCATGCATGAATGTGCACTTACGCGCAGGCTTTAGATGGTCGCTATTCCGAAAGCATGGGCGTAAATCCTATTGCACGTGCTTTCAGTCTGGACATGCCCAGAGGCGGAGTTTGGACAGAGGCAAAATTTATGTGCATACATTATAAAAAACATAAAGTACACGCGTTCCTTAAAAAATCTGGGCATAGAGTACAGTAAGGGGGATGTTTACTAAAGCCCGCAAATTTGCACGCCGCAAAATAGTGCACGGCAACGCGGCATTGAAACGCGCAGAAACGCATTTAAACGCCCCGCACACGTGCGTGTCACCCCCGCACAGGTACGCGGCACACTAATGGGCCCCGTGCAAGTGCGGGCCCGCAAATGTCCGATAGAGGCGTGGAACGGCTAAAGGAGGGCGGAGGAAGGCTCCGGAGGGGCGGAGGGACGGGGTCAATGGGTGGAGAGTGGGAGGGGAGAGGCTCCCCGCACAGTATCGGGCCCGAATTTTCATGTACAAAATAGCGCGAGTGAAACACTCGCGGTAGAGGGCATTTAAAGGGAAGAGAAACCATTTCCGTCAGCAATGTACAGGAAAACCGGGGAAACCTATAAAACGTGAGCAGTGTGAAATATGTGCACAGAACAAAATTGCAAATAGAACCCGAAAATGACCACAACAAAGATATTAAAAATAGAAATCCAGCTGGGTAACAGTTATATTGATGGGCAAATATACAAAACACACCCAGCAAAGCTCCAGAAAAAAGAGATGAATATTGGAAGGGTCTACGGAGCGGAGACACTTCTGAAAAACATTTCCTTTTTTGGAGCTTTCCTCGGAGTGTTTGCTATGGTTGCCCATTAATATCACTGTTGCCCAGCGTGGTGATATTGTGTCCCCCATTTCCCGTGGTCAATTCCGGGGTTTATGTGCACGTTTGCCACCAGACAGGGTGCATATGCCCACAGTAAAATTGCGTAGAGCAGGGTTTGTGACTCCATCCTGCCAGGCTTACTACCTCCAGGGGCTGCATTGTCTCAGTGGCCATAGTGTGGTGCAGCGGACAGAGTCAGTACCTCTAGGACCAGAGGGTCAGGGGTTCAAAGCCCAGCTGGGGCACTTGCCAGCCCAGTTTCTATATTTTACCCACCACTAAACACAGATAGCGCAGACACCCCTGTATTGCAGGGGACAGAAGCATGGGGAAAACACCCATATTTTAACCAACAGCGCGCACACACCACAACAATGGGCATTACCCACAGCCAAGTACCCCAAATGCAGTCCCGTACTGCCACATTCCAATCAGGTCACCTGCTTTGTATGGGAGCATGTTGGCGGACGAGTACATGTGGTGCAGGGGGCAGTGGCTGCTAGCGACAGAAGAAAGAGGCCTAGCCATGTGCAGGCTGCCACCGTCCACTGCAACAGACTGCAACAGACAGGCCCTGTCGGATCCACAGTCATGGACATTCCAGGGAATCCATCCAATCTGTAGCTACACAGTGGTGCAGTGCACACAGACACTGCATGCAAGAGCAGAAGGCCACAGGTTCAAAGCCCAACTGGGGCAACTGCCAATCTTACCCACATATTTTTCCCCCAAGTAAACAGTGATAGTAAGGGCACACCTTTCCTGGCGAGGACATATGCAATGGCAATATGTCTATCTTTTACCCCACGGAGCACAGACACCATGAACAGGGGCAGTACCTAGAGCAGAATCACGCAAATGCAGTCCTGGTGGGGCATGCACCAGTCAGGTTCCATGATGCCACTCATACAAATGCCTGTGCTGTATATCTATGCACCACCCCCATGGCATGTAGATGTAGCTCATGCATATTCATGAGGGACAGCAGGAAAACCCGAACAGTGTGATGCAAACCTGGACTGGAGTTGGGAATCTGTGCCGTAAAGCAGCAGCCATCAAGGGCAGACACACCCACACCCACACCCACAGGTCCCATTGGCCAATGTCTCCTGGAAAGGCAGAACATTGGACCCTGCATGCAGCACCCAAAACTAGCACTTGCATAACTTACCAATGTCACCCTGCACCTGAGGTATACGGTAAGCAGCTCTGAGACGTTTGCTAGGAGCACAGGCAGATAGATATCCATACGTTACGTACATACTGCTAGTTGACCCCATCCAAACTCTCTCTTAGGTGTTTGCGGGGTGTGCTCCAGGCCTGGCCTCTGATGGTGTTTACCACCCTGGGGAGTGACCACCAGCTGTAATGTGTACCATATCCATGCCTTGCTGTGCTCAGGACCGGTTTGGTGGGCAAGGCTAATTACCCCCTCAATCGTAGCACCATGATGGCATAGGTGTGGAAGTGTGTGTCTGTCTATACAGTGGGTGTTGGCTGCAAGCCCCTTCCACAGCCCACACTGCCAGCACTGTTGCCAGTATTGGCCAGCCAATGTGCATAATGAGGTGCAAGGTACCATGGGTATAGCCAGGACAGGGTGGCCTGGCCAGGATGCATCTGCAGCGGGCATAGGGCATTGGCTGGGACATTGTAGTGTCCGGCCACCACCTACACAGACAGGGTGGCCAAAGCATGTCCTTCTGGGTGATCACGCTCACCCTGACTGTGCAGTGACCACAGCATGGCTAGGCACCCCATAGTGCTGTATAGCAGTTCTCTCATGTAATAGATATGGGTTTCTATTTGGGGCCCAGTCACTGATCTATCTGCTTGCTGTGTATGCAGGCAGCCCAGTTCTGGGTGCATGTATCTCCATTGGGAACATGCACTATGGACTAACCAGCAGACTGCTTGTAGCTGGTATGTGTCTTGCTGGATTGGCTTGCAGGGTGCAGTGGCTGTTGGCTTGCTGGTGGTGGAGTGCAGCTTACCATAGCCTGGGCTTATGTCTGTCTGCTATTGTGTCATGGCTGTGTATGGGGCTGCCTGGGGGGGGGGGGTGTTCCTCTGCAGGACTGGGGTTGCTGTTTGCCCTCTACTGCCACCTTTGCAGGGAGGTAGAGTGTGGATCTCTTGATGGGGGACCATGTTTGCCATGGGGGGGGGTGCGCCTGACTGTGGCAGACAGGGATATCCATGGTGTTTGTGCAGAAACTAGCTATCTTACACATTAACACTGCTTTGGAACTCCCGCTTGGCCTCCATCAGCCATGGAAGGTGTTGTGGACCTGGTCCTGGGCGCCTCATTGCACACTCAGGGTGAGCACAGTACCCGCACGATGTAACGGTGTGTGGCTACTCTGTGCCAGTAAAACACCCGGTCAGTGCCCCCTACTAGGCCAAGGTGCTGTGTGGGTGCACCTGGTCACTTCCCCCAACAGGGCCGAGGTGCTGTGGGGGTGCATTCCCCATCTTGTGTCCATCTGTGGACAGCTAATTTGCATGTGCAGTGCATCATGGGTACGGGTGGCCTACCCTATCCGGTTTACACCAGCAGACTGTCTGTGAGGTGACGTGTAGGCTATCTGCAGCCAGCCAGGGGCTTACTTACAGCTATGGAGCTGTAGCTCAATGGTTATGTCACTGCCTGTGTAGCTAGAGGTCATGGGTTCAAACCCACAGTGGGGCCCTTTGATAAGGATGTCCACAGCTTTATTTTTATTTACTGTACATATGTCTATGCCGGCAAGACCACCCTCAGCTTACTATACCCATTAGGTGCCTCTGAGGGTGCTTTATAGGGCACCCTGTAGGCCACCTTATGGTTGCCATCCATATAGGGTGCACTATACATTATCCTGTGTCGCAACATACATGGTGCCCTATAGGGGACATTCAAGGGTGCCTTGGCGAACAGTGCACTGTAACATGTGCCTTATGGGCCGCCGTATGTTAAGATACTGGGAGAGTGCGTTTGCTAGTAGTGGTAACAAAATAAAATTATCATGCCTCCTACAGTACTCCACAACATAATACATACTGCCTCAGCAAGCATTTTCAATGGGCATTGTGAGGGGTTGAACCCCTGATCCCTGCACCATTGGTCAGTGTTTTAACCATTGTGCTGTGGCTCTGCTCCTGTGCTTGTGCATCAGCGCGCCGCCTTGTGCCTATCAGCGCGCTGCCTTCTGCCGCCCGAGGACCAGTGCGCCGCCTTATGCCGCCCAAAAAGAACTGTGCGCCGCCTTATGCCGCCCAAAAAGAACTGTGCGCCGCCTTATGCCGTTCCAAATTAATTTGCCTCCTAAAACAATTTTACCCATTACAGTTGCTGCCTCAGCTGGCCTTTTTCCTTGCACACAATGGGGGATTGAACCCATGGCCCCTGCACCATTGGTCAGTGTCTTCACCATTGTACTACGGCTCTGTTGTTTTCTATACCCAATGGCGCGCCACTTTGCCTTTCCACGCGCTAATGTCGACCCCCGCACATTAGCGCGACGCGCACACGTCCGGTTGCTTACTCCCGTTTTTTTTCTTTTTTCAGCCTGATCCGCCCACTCCTTATATGGCACAGGCACACTACCGCGGCCCCGCACGATAAGAATGTTTAGTAAACATCCCCCTAAGGGTAATAGATGTGCCTAGCTTGACACGCAGTTTTACACCACTTACATCCCTATTTTATAAAGTACATGTGCACTTTACTTTATGAAATAAACCTCAAATACATGCTTGCTAATACATAGTAACTCCGCAGGGGTTTATAAAATTACCCTTTAAATGCTAGTTTGCTCATCTAAATGGACATAGATGTGCAAGAAATGAGATTAGCAAAGCTGCCCTCTCCGCGTACATACCCGCGACGTGGATGGACTTGAAGGCACTGTTTTCTAGGAGTGGCTTGGGTAGAATTAGACGCATCCATCTATTTCCCATTTTGCAATGGTCATACACATTCCCTGTGAGCACTTCTACCTGCTCTAAGGTGCACATTTGGGCTTTGGAGGACTGATTGAGAGGGTAATTGTGATTACCTCGCTAGTGTTTAAAACCACATCAACAAAATTCTAAAAAAAAATTGTGGTTTGGAGTCTGGTTCCTTAATTGGCTTATCTTGGATGTGCAGGATGGCAAAACCCTACATGTACAAAGCCCTAGTGATACTGCTAATTTTTTAAGCACATTTTTGTAATAAAATGGATATTGCTGCTATACATGCTATCATAATTCACATATGTTTTTATTGCAGCTTCATATGTATTTTACAAAAGACTCCATGTTCAGCAAGCTTTTGTTAAACAGTTTGTAAATTATGACTCTCTAGACTTGGGCTCCCCTTTTCTGACCTCGCTGAGTTATACAAAATTGGCATTCATTTCTCTAAATCCTTGTTGACTTATTGCGATTTAATATGCTGTTCGAAATCCTGGGTAATACTCTTTTGAAAAGGTCTGCAATAAATAAATACCTACATACACCTCCTAGAAAGCACATCTCTGTCTGTGGAGCAATGTAACTATTGCAAACATCTTGCCAATCTTTGATGAGGTTTTACAGTAGACAAATCATTTCTCTCCTTTGCCAAACTGGCAGTGAGTCATGAGTCTCCGGCAAGCCATTTTATTTTTGTGCAGTGAACCTAACTTTAAAAGGTTTGCTCTGTGCGCAGAATAAATGCTGGCATACACTTCAGCCAAAAAGACAAATTTTTTAATGTGGCTGTAGTCCCAAGTGCTACAATGGGGGAAATGTTATAACAGGGTGCTTCTAGAAACATATTCAGAAATGCAGCTACCATATGCTTTGTCATGAATACACAATATGTTACCACCAAAAAGAGTTCACTCTTGTATTGGTGCTGTTTTATAAGGGCAATATTGACACCTATGCTGCTGTGTTTTATAAAGCTGAAATATTTTTGAAGTGCTGGGGTGCCGGGAATGAGAGAGATTTTGGGTTCGAGGCCAGCTAGTTCCAGATTTCATCTAATATTGAAAGCATTTTAATTTTACACTAGCTTTAATGTAGCATGTTGAGATGGTCAGCCAGAGAGATGGCTATATAGAATTCCCTGGAACATCTCAAAATTCTTGTTTTTGAAGCACATGGGTGGCAGCACATTTTCTGGTGTACCATTAACTTAAGAAAAAACATAAGAACATAAGATATGTCACACTGGGTCAGACCAAGGTCCATCAAGCCCAATATCCCATTTCCAACAGTAACCAATCTAGGTTACAAGTACCTACAAGTTTCCCCAAAAGACACAGGTTCCACGATGCTTGTATTGTGGCAAGCAGTGGATTTCCCGGGTCTCCTTTAATAATGGTTTATGGACTTCCTCCAGGAACTTGTCTAAACCTTTTTTAAACCCAGCTACACTACCATCTTCTGATAGCAAATTTCAGAGTTTGATTACAAGTTGAGTGAAAAAATATTTTCTCTTATTAGTCTTAAATAGGTTACACTGTAGCTTCATTGCATGTCCCCTAGTCTTTCTATATTTTGATGGTGTAAACAATTTAATTCTACGTTTACCTGTTCCACTCCATTCATTAATTTATAGACCTCTATCCCCTCAGCCGTCTTTTCCAAGATGAAGAGCCATAACCTTTTTAGCCTCTCCCCATAGGGGTATCCTTCCATCCCCTTTATCATTTTGGTGACTCTTCTCTGTACCTTTTCTAATAATGCTATATGGTGACCAGAACTGCACACAATATTCATGGTGCGGGTGCAGCATGGAACAATACAGAGGCATTATAATATCCTTTGTTTTATTCTCCATTCCTTTCCTTATGATACCTAGCATTCTATTTGCTTCCTTAGCCACCAGTGCACACTGCGCGGAGGGTTTTGACACCTAAATCTTTTTCCTGGGTGGTGGTTCCTAACGTGGAACCTTGCATCGTGTAACCATAGTTTGGGTTGTTCTTTCCTGGCTGCATAACTTTGCACTTAGCCACATTAAATTTCATCTGCTATTTGAACAACTAGTCTTCCAATTTATCAAGGTCCACTTGAAATTTTTCACAACCTCCTTGGGTTTTAACAACTTTGAATAATTTTGTGTCATCTGCAAATTTGATTACCTCACTCATTATTCCCATTTGCAGGTCATTTACAAATATGTTAAAAAGCAGCAGACCCAGCACATATCCCTGGGGTACTCCACTATTGGCCATTTGTATGCCTTACCCTCTGCTTTCCATCTTTTAACCAGTTTCTGATCCACAATAGTACACCTGCCTCCTTTCTCATGACTTTTTAATTTAGCCTAGAGTCTCTCATGGGGAACCTTGTCAAAGGCTTTCTGAAAATATAGATACACTCTATCAGCTGACTCACCTTTGTCTACCTGTTTATTCACACCTTCAAAAAATATGACAGATTAGTAAGAGAAGCCCTTCCTTGGCTACAGCAATTTCAGCTGTCTCCCATTAAGCCATGACTATCTATATGTTAGGTAATGTTGTTCTTTATTTTTTTTTTTAAACTTTTATTTTCATTTTGCAACAAACAAAAGAAACAACACACCAAAAGAGACAAAACAAGTATACAATAAGGAAAAGTAAACCCATTACCCCCCACCCCGATGCTTCTTCTCTACCCGATTATATCAGCATGTGAGCGCTTCCAATTAACAGTGATTATACATCAAACGATCAAAAGAGTATCTACAATACAGCATGATCATGGGACAGAGATATATATAAAGTTAGACAGTCAGATGAGAGCATTTAGCAAAATGTACATAGTCATTGAGCATCTTCCATTGAGACCAATGAGAAGGAGTCTGAACGGAGGAAGCGAACAGACGAGGTAGTTGTGCATATTTACTGTAAAAACAAGCATGATTCCACCATACAGTTTCAGCAGAGTTTAAATGCGTTTCCTGAAGAAACACTAAATCAACATGCTCATGGCTAAGATAGCTAAGGATTTTCTTTCCTTTGAGTGGACCATTAATGCCTTTGACGGTGAATGATAAGATTTTACATAAGGCCATTCAGAAAAGTTAAAAATTCTGAGCATGATAGCACACATAATTTCACTATGTCCCTCAAACTGACTGTATCTGGCTATATACATGACATAGGAAAAATAAGCTAATATAATACAATGAAGCGCCCCACATTAACAAAGAAAACCGCAGTATGGTAGAGGAGAAGCAAAACCCCAAAATTACTGGCGACCATGTGTCTGCGGGGAGAAACCCCAGAGAAGGCCGAAATTGAAAAAACACATAACCTGTAGGACTGTGCGTGCTCCGAATCCGACCGAGGCACACATCATGAAGGGATAGGAGACCAAAAAACAAAAGTCATATAGAGAAAGAAAGAAAGTCCAGGCTATTTCTGTGCTTGGCTATGACCGCCGCATCGGGCCCTTCAAAATGGCGGATAGAGCCGGCAGATAAGAGTCCAAGATTTGGGATCAGCGCATCTGCTCTGCTTCTTTGGAGTCTAAAAATGTTGATAGTAGATCAGGATCTTCGAACGTCCTGGTTTGGTTGTGGAGAGTCACTCGGAGCTTCGCTGGATACAACAGGCCAAAGCGAGCCTGTAACTGTTGAAGTCGAGGGCGAAAAGCAAGGAGTTTCTTCCGACGGTCAACGGTAGGCTTTGCCAAATCAGGAAAGAAGGAGACCTTACGACCTTCAAATTCCAAATGATGATTCGCTCGGGCAGCATGTAAAATTTGTTCCACTTGTTGATATCGTAGCAAGCTAAAGATAATAGGCCGGGGGGTCGTGCGGTTGAGCGCCATGTGGGCAGGAACACGGTGCGCTCGATCGATTTCCAGTTCTCTGTGAAAAGTGATCTTCAGCAAGGAGGGAAGAGTTTTGAGCAAAAATTCTCTTATATCTCCTGCTTCCACCCCCTCCGGTATTCCAATGAGCCTCACATTGTTGCGACGGGCTCGATTATTGCTATCTTCTAACTCCTTTTGAAGATTCTGTATCTGGCGCTCAGCCTTGTCCAGTTTGCCCAAGCGCACCGCGTGCGAGTCGAGGACCCCCGCCATATTGTCCTGCCGTAATGAGAGACTTTCAAGTCGGTCCTGGAGCACTCCAAAGTCTTCTCGCAGGGCTCTAAGCGCTTCTCCATTGGACTGCACCAATTCCTTCACGCCGCGTATTTCCTCCAAAATCTCCAGGTGCATTTCGGGGTTTTCACGAAATGGAACCATCTTCTGTGGGGAAGACACCTCTGTTTTGGGGCGTTTTCCGTGAGAAGAAGAAGGAGACCCGAAGTCCAAGCGCGCTGGTTTATGGGCCGCCATCCCCCCCGAGGTGCCCCGGTCAGCTCGGAGCGAAATAGTAAATTTGTATAGGTATTAAGTCAGGATTCTAAGTAGGCCTCTCGGGAGCTTCAACGCAAAGCGTCCTACCCGCTGGACATCAGGCTCCGCCCCCCCGTAATGTTGTTCTTTATAATGATTTCTACTATTTTTCCCAGAACTGATGTCAGGCTCACTGATCTGTAGTTCCCCAGATCACCCCTGGAACTCTTTTTAAAAATTGGTGTTACATTGGCCATTCTCCAATCTTCAGGTATTACAGATTATTTCAATAATAGTTCACAGATTAAATAGCAGGTCTGCAATCTCATATTTGAGTTATTTCAACACTCTTGGCTTTATATCATCTGGTCCAGGTGATTTGCTACTGTTCAGTTTATCAAACAGTTGTAATACATCTTCCCGGTGTATCGATATTTCTTTCAATTCTTCTGCGGCATCACCTTTAAATACCATTTCAGTCATGGGTAACACTCCTACATTTTCCTCAGAAAAGACTGAAGCAAAAAATTCATTCAGTCTCTCCATTGTGGCCTTGTCCCCTCTTCCTCTTAATGCCCCTTTTACCCCTCTAACATCTAATGGTCTGTACTTGAAAAAGTCTTTATTATGCATTTTTGCTTCCACAGCAAGCTTCTTCTCAAATTTTCTCTTTGTCTGCCTTATCAGTGCCTTGCATCTAACTTGCCAGTACTTATGCTGTTTCCAGTTTTTGACATTTGGTTCCTTTTTCCATTTCCTGAAAGATGCTTTTTTGGCAACAACAGCCTTTCTGACATCACCTTTAAACTACGCTGGCAGTTTTTTGGACATCTTTCCTCTTTATTTAAAGTGTGGAATACAGCTGGTCTGGGCTTCCAAGATAGTATTTTTAAACAACACTCATGCTTGATGTAAATCTTTAACCTTTGCAACTGCTCCTTTTAGTTTTTGCTTAACTATTTTCTTCATGTTTTTATAGTCCATTTTATCATAGCCCTGACTGCTTGTTATATATCTAAACGTGGACTGGCTCAGTGGCTCAGACCACTGGCCCAGTCTGCTGCAGCATTGTGAGAGTCTTAAGTTAGCTTTCCTGTTTCACAGGGCTGACAGGGATCAGGTGGGGCACAGAGGACACATTCTCAGTCCCAAACTGAGCATGGCTGCGGCTACTATGCTGATCTCCGTCTGTAGAAAGAGCGATGCTTGAGGGTAACTCTTGAAGACATTGTCATCCCCTCCCCCAAAACCTTCCTGGCCAACAAGGGTATTTCTGTTTCCTGGGCATCACATCTGGTGCTGAGATGCATTGTACAGAAGTAAACACAGAGGTCCAATGATAAAGAAATCTATTATGGTATTTCCTGGTTAAAATGGCAGATTTCATGGAATTTCACAAAAAGATCGCATTTCTCCCATGATGAATTATGAAGATTAGTTATAGATAATTACCCTGACCGCTGAAAAAATGCCATATGGAATGGCAGAAGCAATACCATACATGGAAAGCTAAATCATTAAAACAAGAGGCAGAGAATTAATAATGGTCAATAAGATTGCCATTTACTCTGTTCTTTTGTACCTGGAAATCAACAGGGGATCATTTATTGGCAATAAGAAAATATTGTACATTCTTCTATTCTGCAGAGCCATTAAAATTTCTTATTAAAACGCAGAAACGGGACATATAAATAAAGGTTATAGGGAGTGCTAGGGGCTGAGTACGTAGAATAATGCGCAGGAGATTATTAAAAATGAACCCAATAAAATAAAAGAAGGGGGAGAGAGAGAATTATATCTTGTCACTGGTATTTAATTTACAGAAATTACTATTATATTACCTTCTTAAAAGATAATACTAATGTTTTTCTAATTAGGTGCCCACGACAAACAGAAATTATTAAAGACTCGGGTTGAAGAAGGTGGGTTTACTTAGCCTTGCAAAAAGAAAACTGGAGAAGGGGGTAACAAGGAAATACAGAAAAGAGTATGACTGCCGACCTGGTTTCTAAATGACAGATGAAATTTAATGTGGACAAGTAAAAAGCGATGCGCATAAGGAAGAACAATTCAATACTGGGTTTCATATTAGAAGCAAAATGATCTTGTGGGCCATCTATTGAAATCCTCAGCTCAGCGTGGTGTGGCGATAAAAACAAATCAAATGTCAGAAATTATTCAGGAGTGAAGCAGATCATAATGCCTCTTCTTTTATTTATTACGTACCGTTCTGGTTGCCCCATCTCGAAAAGACATAGTGGAAGTGGAAAAGGTCCAGAGAAGGGAGTGGGAAGAAAGGCTAAACAGGTTAGGACTATTCAGGCTTTAAAAAGGAGAAGAAGAGGATATGATAGAGGTTTATAAAATCATTCAGCTGTAGAATTTGTTGACAAAGGACATGAGATAGGGTCTAGCAGTACAGCTGGGTATAAACGAGTTCCCAAAGGCAGGACCAGCGCCACCATTAGGAGAAATAGGCAGTGGCTTAGAATGTCAATGAGCTGAGGGCAGCTTGTAGCTGGTGCTGCCGCCCCTTTCTAGGACCTATAGTGGCAGCAATGCCTTCAAACAGCACTGCTGAACTTATTGAAACCTCCAGCGCGGCAGTCCTGCCCCCTCCAATGCAGACTTCCTTTTTGCATTGGGTGGAAGCGACTGGACCAAGCACTTCTGCCCCCATTCAAAAGGAAGTGGAATCAGAGGGGGTGGAAGCAGGAACAGCACCGCAGCACCGAGGGTTACGGTAAGCGCTGCGTGACACTGCTATCATTGCAAGTCCAGGGGAAGAGCAGCAGTGGCAGCAAAGCGGGTGGGGGCAGGGATGTGAGGAGGTCACATGCCTAGGGCGCTTCATTTCCTTGCGCCAGCCCTGCCTAGAGGACGTCTATTAACAATTTTCAACCAAGTAGACTGGAAGTGAGCAACACAAATCCAAATTCAAATTGTTCCATTAGGATCCACCAGGTACTTCCTTGAGACTCAGATTAGCTACTGTCAGACAGGACATTAGGTTTAATGGACTATTAGCACGTTCCAAAATAATACTTCTTCTTATGTAGGCTTTGAGGACAATCTAAAGAGTGAGCTGGCTAGTTTGCCCCAGGTAAAAAGTCATCCTCTCAGAGCAGGCACATACGCCTACATCGTTTCTTTATAAATATTAATTTGATAGACTGCATATCATCAGTAGCATCAAAAGGAACAGCAGATACATAAAATAGTACTCTCACAGGGAATAGACATAAACAATTAGGAAAAGCAGCAACAAAAGTCATTAAAATGCAAAAGACAAACTGGACACAATAGGCAAGAACTAAACATTCAACGATCCAGAGGATAGACAAGAGCAGAAATTCTGGATGAAAACCTTGAAGCCATGAACCCCCAAAGCCAAGAACCCCAGCTTATGCCTGAAAGACATAGACCAGCATGAAAAACCAAGTGCCCGAAATTCAGAAGGGTTTATCCACTTAGCAAGGCCTGCTAAAACAGATAAACCCCTCTGAGTCCAATATTCACTGGTGCTATCCGTAGAGTGTCACTGAATATTTCCCCTAGCCATCATGGCTCTATCTGGATAATACCAGGATGTTCTTAGGCGGGGTGAGGGTGGTACAGGTGGTTATCCAATTACTGACGATTTTTAGTCTGTGAACCAGATTAGAAACTGTACAAAGTTAGGTGAAAAAACAGATCTAAGTTTATATGATTTGACCCTCTCGAGTACGGCTGAATGTCACTGCTCTCCGGATAGCCTGTAGAGGTCACCGCTGAAAGTGGATGTTCAGCAGAAACCATTACCCAGGCACTTCCACTGAATAACCGGTTTCATTTTGCCTGCAATGGCCAGCATCTAAAAAAAATTCTGACCATCGCGGGCTGAATATTGGCCAATAGTTTTTAGAAATGTCAAACTTCAGATATGAGGATATGAAGCCAAGGTCAATTCCAAGTGATTTCCTGAGACTAGGGACACAGCGACTACAAGAGGCATTATAAGTTATAGTACTTCTAAGCATATTCTCATTTGATGGAGTAGCAGCCTAGGACTAGAAATCCCACTGGTACTCCTTGTGGCCTTGGACAAGTCACTTAACTCTCCAGTGCCTCAAGTACAAACTGAGGGCCCGATTTTCAACTGCACAATGCTATGCGCCACGGCGGTGCATAGTCCGCCCCCTTCCGCCTAACCCATATTTTCAATGCCAGGATCATATGCGGCCCTGGCACTGAAAATCCGGGTCTCGCCACAAATGGGAAGCCACAGGAACTAGCCGGGTAGCATTGATTTTCCTCGCCTATCTTTCAGGCGCAGGGACTAAGCGGGTAGCATTGAAAATTGGGCCTACCCGGTTAGCCCTTTCCTCCGCTCCCACTCTGCCCCAGAATGCCCCTAACACACCCCAATGCTAGCCGCATAGCATCTGGGCGCGTTAGGGTCATATCCGGGATTTTTGAAGGGCACTCCCATGTAGATACCCTTCAAAAATCCCGGATAAGGCATTTACAATGGTAACTAAGGTAGTTACCTATATAAATGCCTTTGAAAATCAGGCCCTTAGAATATAAGCCCTCTGGGGACAGGAAAATACCTACTTTACCTGATTGTAACTTGCCTTGAACTACTACTGGAAAGACGTGAGCTACGTGTTGTTGTTGTTGTTAAGTGTCATCGAGTTGGTGTCGACTCATGGCGACCCTCTGGATAGTTGTCCTAAACTATGTTCGGTCTTCAGTCAGGTGTCTCATTGTTGACAGACTGGCACCCGTAGCTGCTCATGAGCTATGTACTACTAAATACAATAAATCAGGACACTTGTATATTTAGCCACAGGGAAAAGGGTTTATCTGTGGGGAGTGGTTACACTCAGGATCATAACAAGGGCTCTGCGAGTGGTGCGGCCCTACAGGGTTCAAGCTCAGAAGGGGCGCTGATATCATTTCTGGGCTTAAAAAGAGTGACTTACTGGATGGGGAGGGGGGGGGGGGGGTGCCAGACTTCTCAGTCACACAGGGCCACATTTCTAGCTAGGTACGGTCCCGGTTACACTGGAGGAGACAAATAACATGCTTTGATTGTTCTGTTTCAGTTATTCTGCAGCAGAGAGAGAAAGAGCAGGTGGATTACTCATTAGGTTTGGCTTTTATCTTTAATTGGCTGCTAGCTTATCAGTTAGTAATGAGCACTGCTAAACCTGAAATTTGGCTGGTAGGGTTAGAGAAACCTGCTCGAGCTCCAGTACAGATGCATTTACATTTTGAGGACCTCGTCTCTTTAAAAAAGTTTAGAAATTTAGGCTTTGATTCAGATCAGGAGTTAATGAGTGAGTTGCTCGTATCAAGAAGGGTGAAAACGACTTGGCAAAAGTTAAAAACAATAAGGAGAATGGGGGCATTTTTAAAGGATTTGCACGCTTTGCAGACCTGCAAACTGTGTAAATGCCACTCTGCAGAATATTCGGAGGCACTAATACAGTTAGTACCACTGAATATTCCTGGGTGCTGCTGCGACACGCCCCGACGCTGCACTCTTCCAGGACGGAGTGGAGGCGACATCCATCGCTAACCGGGCAGCAGTGATATTGAGCCGCTGCCCAGCTGGTGATACATGGCAGGAGTGAGGGGCATGGTAGTAAATAGGGCAGTGGAACAATTTCACCACTGCCTGGTTAACCTTGTGGCAATGCGACGAACCCGAATATTCAATGTTGGGGCCAGATATGACCCTGGTATTGAATATCCTTGTTTAGATTTCAACACCAGCAGCTAGCCATGTTAGCAGCGCTAGCCGCTGGCAAGGAATATCCCCCCCCCCCCCCAATTGTGTTTACTTTTAGGGTATGATGCTTTTCATACTGTGGTCCAAGCACTGGTGATCTCCTTCCCCCGCACCATCTAGTTGTACCAGGTAAACTCCTGAGACATCTTCAGATGATTCAGCTTGCAGGAGCTCAGATGACAGTGAAATGTCTCAAGTAGATGCTAGCTTCCCCTTTGTTGAAGATCTTGCACAGGTTGAAAGCCAGGATCTGCTTTAAGCTGTCGGCCATGGCTTGTAGCATACTGAAAATGAAATGGCTAGGCCAGCATTTAGATCTAGCCAAGTGGCAGATTTGGTTACCCCTGAGGTTAAAGAGATGAGGTGGTGAGAGCTCAGACCTTCTTGAGGGCTATTTCCAAATTGTGGAATCAACTTTTGAAGGAACTAAGGTTAAATCAGGTTACAGAATATTCTGGAGTAAGTGAATAACCTAGCTCTTTTCAAAATAAATTTTGTTGTGAGGTGGGAATCTCTTTACTGCTAGTTTATGTTGTTTTTTTTCTCTGTGGTTAAGGGAGGGAGCTGGGAGAGGAAAGATGTGAGTATCATGCTTTTATGGGTGTTTAGTTTAGGCTTAATTTTAGTTTGGTATGTTTTAATATTCTTATATTTGTATATCACTTTGGACATTTTGCTAAAATGAGAAAGTGGAACTAAAGGGTTTAGAATAAATAAATAAAATAAATCAGATTATTCAAAGCATGAGGACCATTTCAGCAGTATGCAGTGAGGTAGTAGGTTTGTGATATGTTTGGAAATAGTGAGGCTCCAATGTATGCAAATTTATTTCATGCACATTCACTTTAGATATCATGAAAAACCCGCAAACTCTGGGGTCCCCAGGACAGGCTTTGGAAGCCCTGAGCCAGGCAATAAGACTAATCAAGTTCTGGAAAAATGTCTAGGGGAGAGGCAGTGGAATTTGTAGCACTGGGGGTGGGGAAGATCAGACTAGATGAACCATTAGCTGGGATGCAATCCCTCATAGGCGTCGGAATGGGGTGGGTCATATGGGCCCCACCAAAATTTCACCTGCCAGATGCCAGCCGTAAGCTGCATGGAGGCCGCAATTGCGGCAAAGACTCCTGTCTGCCTTGATCACCTGCGGGTAAACAGAAGGACTACCAAAAGGGACTGCTACTGTCAGAAATAAATCTGCACTTGTAAGTATTTATTTATGGGAAATTCTCTAAATTGTGGGGAAAAGGGAATTCTTTGGGTTAAAGCTGACAAATCTGGTATTTTACAATCCAGTCTATTTGTTAACTCAGTCAGGGCCTAGTATCATTACTACTACTACAAATGAGCATTTGTATAGCGCTACAAGACATATGCAGTGCTGCACAAACATGTAAGAGACAGTCCCTGCTCATCAAAGCTTATAGTCTAGTCAAGACAGACAACACCGTAGGTGTAGATGGGGATATATCTAGGGGGAAGGGTAAGGAAACACAAAGGAGATCAGGTGAGTCAAGATCTGAAAGCGGCAGCGGTGAGTTTTCAGCCTGGATTTGAAAAGGGTCAGAGAAAGCGCCTGACGTACAGACTCAGGTATTTTGTTCCAGGCATAAGGAACAGCAAGGTGAAAGGAGCAAAGTCTGGAGTTAGCAATAGAAGAGAAGGGCACAGATAGAAGTGATCTGCCAGAAGCGCAGAGTTCCCGAGGAAAGGTGTACAGAGAGATAAGAGAGGGAAAATAGTGAGGAGCTGCAGAGTGAAGGCACTTATAGGTCAGCAGGAGAAGTTTGAACTGGATGCAGAAATGGATAGGGAGCCAATGAAGTGACTTGAGAAGAGGGGTAATATGAGCATGACAAGGCTGGTGGAAGATTAGTCATGCAGCAGAGTGTTGAACAGACTGAAGGGGAGAGAGATGATTTAGAGGGAGACCAGCAAGGAGCAGGTTATAATAGTCAAGACGGGAAGTGAGTAAAGAGTGGATAAGTGTCTTAGTAGTGTGTTCAGAAATGAATGGCCAGATTTTGTTGATGTTATAGAGAAAGAAATGGCATGTCTTAGTTATCAGATGGATGTGGGTGGAGAAGGAGAGAGAGGATTTAAAGACGACCCCAAGGTTGCGAGCTAAGGAAACAGAGAGGAGAAGAGAGATATCCACAGAGACTGAGAAAGGAGGAAGAGGAAAGGAGGGTCTAGGGGGGAAAATAAGAAGCTCAGTTTTGGCCGTGTTCAATGTCAAGCGGCGGTGAGACATCCAAGCAGCAATGTCAGAAAGGCAGGAAGAGATCTGGGTCTGGATTGCTGGAGAGATTTCAGGTGTAGAGAGGTAGATCTGTGAGTTATCAGCATAAAGATGGTACTGAAAACCGTGGGAAGAGATGAGTGCACTAAAGGACTGGGTTTAGAATGAAAAAAGGAGTCGACCAAGACAGATCCTTGGGGTACACCAACTGAGAGCGGGATAGCAGCAGAGGAGGATCCACCAGAACAAACATTGAAAGAGCGATGGGAAAGATAAGAAGAGAACCAGGATAGTACAGAGCTCTTAAAACCAAGCGAGGAGGAGGTATCAAGAAGGTGGTTGTGGTCAGTGTCAAAAGTAGCAGAAAGGTCAAGAAGGATGAGGATTGAGTAAAGGCCCTTGGATTTTGCCAGGAACAGGTCACTGTAGACTTTGGCAAGAGCCATTTCAGTAGACTGTAAAGGACGAAACCAGATTGTGAAGAATCCAGGAGGACTTGAGAGGAAAGGAAGTCGAGGCAACGGTGATGAACTGCACATTCAAGTAGTTTAGAATCAAAGAGGAGGAGGGAGATGGGTCAATAGTTAAAAGGTCAGGTAGGATCTAGTGAGAGTTTCTCGGCCCAGTGTGCAGCGACAGCCAAGAGAGCAAATAGAATGCTAGGTATCATAAGGAAAGGAATGGAAAATAAAACAAAAGATATTATAATGCCTCTATATCGTTCCATGATGAGACCGCACCTTGAATATTGTGTGCAATTCTGGTCGCCGTATCTTAAAAAAAATATAGAGTTATTAGAAAAGGTTCAGAGAAGAGCCACCAAAATGGTAAAGGGGATGGAAGGATACTCCTATGAAGAAAGTCTAAAAAGGTTAGGGCTCTTTAACCTGGAAAAGATTCGGCTGAGGGGAGATATGATAGAAGTCTATAAATTAATGAACGGAGTGGAACGGGTAAACGTAGATCGATTGTTTATGTTATCAGAATATAGAAAGACTAGGGGACATGCAATGAAGCTACAAGGTAAACTATTTAAGACTAATAAAAGAAAATATTTTTTCACTCAACGTGTAATCAAACTCTGGAATTTGTTACCGGAGGATGTAATAAAGGCTGTTAGTGTAGCTGGGTTTAAAAAAGGTTTGGACAAGTTCCTGGAGGAAAGGTCCATAAACCATTATTTAGAAGGGACCCAGGATATCAATGCTTGACCCAGTACAAGCACTGCGGAACCTGTGTCTTTTGGGGAAACTGCTAGGTACGTATGACCTAGATTGGCCACTGTTGGAAATAGAATACTGGGCTTGATGGACCTTGGTCTGACCCAGTATGGCATATCTTATGTTCTTATGAGGAGAGGTATAACTACAACATGCTTAAAGGCTGCAGGACAGCTGCAGTGGAGAGCAATTGGTTGAGAATATGAGAGATGGAAGGGACAACAGTAGAGGAAATGGGGCTTAGGAGATGGGTGCGAATAGGATCAGAGGAGCAGGTAATGAGTTTGGAGGAGGAAAGAAGGTGAGTGGTTTCCTCTTCAGAGATCATAGAAAAGGAAGAAAGGGTAGCAGAGGTAGAGGGGGAAAGTTGGGAGTGAAGAGGGGGACGAGGGGAAGTAGCTGACTTTGTTGAGAATTGGAGGGTGATCTTGTGGATTTTTTCATGGAAATAGTCAGCCAGGGTTTGGGCAGAAAGGAAAGGAGGGGTCAGAGGTGGAGGCACGATGAGGAGAGAGTTGAGAGTAGTAAATAGACAGTGAGGATCAGAGGCAAGAGAGTTAGTCAGATGGACATAAGAATCTTATTTGGCGAGTACTATGGCTGATTGGAAAGAGACAAGCATGAATTTAAAATGTAGAAAGCCTGCAAAGGAACAGGATTTGAGCCAAGCATGCTCAGCTGAATGGGCACAGGAAAGTAGATAGTTGGTAGAAGAAGACAGCCAGGGCTAGCTATCTTCAGCAGATAGCTTTCAGTTTAAATATAAAGCCCAGCAGAGAGCTCTTAGTTTAAATTTAAAACTCAGTTAGGGCCTAGTATCAGTAGAAAGTTTTTAGTCTAAATTTGAATTTGTCAGGGCCTAGTATCAGCAGAGTTCTTTTAATTTAAATCAAATCAGCTTAGCACAGAAGGAAGAATAGGGTAAAATATCCTTTGTGTTGAAAGAAATAAATTGTTTCTTGATACCTTTACAAAGAGGCCTTCCACTTAGGAATCAAGAGATCTGGGATTTTTTTTAAATATGTGTTCAAGTCAAATGGAAGGTCAAAGGGGCAATTTGAAAGTCTCCCTCTATCAAAGCAAGGGCTGTATGAATCACCCAGGGAATTGTTAACATAATACCATAGAAGCACAGTTCTGGGCCCTGTGTATCAAATCAGTTTTTACTAAGTGTTAGTTCACTCCCACCCACCCCGACTCCCGCACACTCCAGGCATAATCTTAGCTTTATAGGCTCTTATACTTATTAAAAGGGGAAGGATGGTCAAAGTCTCTTTCAGGTTCAGCTGGTTATCATCACCCGGAATAGATTAAGGACCTGATGTTCATTGATTTTGAGGTGAACAAAGTCCTTTAAAATGGGTAACAGGGGTAACATATGGAAAGCAGTGTGTATAAATGCCTATAGCATGGGAAATAAGATCCCTGATGTTGAAGCTTTGGTGGGTGTGGCCGACTTGGATTTAGTGGCAGTTACAGAAACATGGTGCACAGAAAACCATGACTGGGATGTAACTATACCTGGCTATACTTTATTCAGAAAGGACAGGGTAGGAAGACGGGGAGGAGGAGTGACACTATGGGGTATGTTTACTAAACGTGAATAACGCGCGTAGTATGACGTTAACGACCGTAAGTGCAGTGTAACGCGCGTAAACACGCGCCAACGACCGGTAACGTCGTACTACGCGCGGTAACCGCGCTTAACGATCGTAAAGCCTCACGGCGCGTTAAAACAGCGCAGAAGGTGGAGAGTGGGCGGAGAGGGGGCGTGGAGAGGCTCCCCCTCACTAACGCACTGTAATTCCGAGCTCAATTCCAACGCAAATGAAAACCTGCCATTAAAGGCATTTAAAGGGAAGAGAAACCATTTCCGTCAGCAATGTACAGAAAAACCGGGAAAACACACAAAACGTGAGCAGTGTGATACATGTGCACTGAACAAAATAGCACATAAAACGTTAAAAATGACCACAGGAAACATTTTAAAAAGCATAATACAGCTGGGCAACAGTGATAGCAATGGGCAACAAGGAACAACACTGCCTGGAAAGCACCAAATAAAAAAGAAATGATGTGTGGAAGGGTGTACGCTCCACAGACCCTTTTAAAGATCATTTCATTGTAATGGATTGTCCTGGGAGTGTTGTGTAATGTTTCCCAATGATATCATTGTTGCCCAGTTTGGTTATGGGTGTGTGCCCCTTTTGTGAGGTATTCTCTGAGGTTTATGTGCACCGTTGTCTGCATACAAGGTAAATGAGGTCACAGTAAACCTGTTGCAGAGCAGGGTTTCTGACTCGTCAGGCCGGTTTTAACTAACTCCAGGGACTGCACTGCTTCTGTGGCCACAGTGTGGTGCAACAGACACAGCCAGTGCCTGTAAGACCAGAGGGTCACAGGTTCAAATCCCAGCTGGGGCTCCTGCCAACCCAGTCCCCATAGCTTTACCCACCACTAAACAGTGATAGTAAAGACACCCCTTTATTGCAGAGAACATACGCATGGCCTATATTTTACCACACCAGAAACAGGCACATTACCTTAAAGCAGAGTTCCGCAAATGCAGTCCTGGAGGGCCCCACAACATTCTGGTTTCATGCTGCCTCCAATAAAGAAGCCTGTGCTGCATAGCTATGCACCACCCCCATGTTATGCAGATGTAGCTCATGCATATTTATGAGGGACAGCATGAAAACCCGAACAGTGTGTGGAACACCAGGACTGGAGTTGGGGAACTCTGCCGTAAAGCAGCAGCCAACAGGGCCACACACCTACCCACAGGCCCCATTGGCCAATGCCACCTGGAGAGGCAAGACATTGGGTCCTGCCTGTATCTCCCAATACTAGCAGTTGCATACCTTAGCAATGCCACCCTACACCTGGGTATATGGTACACAGCTATCAAACGTTTGCTATGAGAACTGGCAGATATCAATTCCTCTGTTAAGCACATTTTGCTCATTGAGCTCCACCATAACAATCATTCTGATGTCTGCGGTGTGTGCTGCAGGTCTGGTCTCTGACAGTGTTCACCACCCTGGGGAGTGACCCCCCAACAGTCTTGTGTACCATATCCATGCCTGTACTATGCCCATGACTGGTGTGGTGTGTATGGCTGCTGACCACCTCTATAGTAGCACAATGCTGTCATCGGTGTGGGGGTGGTTGTCTGTCTATCCAGTGTGTGGTGGCTGCAAACACCTTCCACAGCCCACACTGGTAGCAATGTTGCCAGTATTGGGCTGCCAATGTGCATAATGAGGAGCAAGGTACCATGGGTATAGGCCGGACAGGGTGGCCTGGCCAGGGCGCATTTGCACAGGGCATAGGGCAGTGACAGGCACATTGTAGTGGCCGGCCACCACCTACACAGACAGGGTGACCTCAGTATGTGCTGCTGAGAGATCACTCTCACCCTGACTGTGCAGTGACCACAGCATGGCTAGGCACCCCCATAGTGCTATCTAGTATTTCTCTCATGTGATATATATGGGTTGCCTTTTGGGGCCCTGTCACTGATTTAACTGTGTATGCTGACATCCCAGTTCTGGGTGCAGGCATCTCCACTGGGCACTAGCAGACTATTTGTAGCTGGTATGTGTTGTGATGGAGTGGCTTGCACCAGGGGAATATCAGATAGTGGTGGGGTGCAGCATGCCATATCTAGGCCTAATGTCTGTCTGCTATTGTGTTCTGGTTGTGCACAGAGCTGCATTGACTGCTCTGTGGGGTGTGTGTCCCTCAGCAGGACTGGGGTTGATGTTCCCCTCTATGTCCACCTTGCAGGGAGGTAGATGTTGTATCTTTTGATGGGAGACCCTGTTTGGTGCCCTGGGGGAGGGGGTGGTGGTGCATGGGCCCTCCTGGGGTTCCATGGGGGCTACACCTGACTGATACAGACAGAGATGTTCAAGGTGTTTCTGCAGAAACTACCTGTCTCACACTATAACACTGCAGTGGACCTGCACTATGGCCTCTTTCAGCCATGGACGTTGCTGTGGACCTGGTGTTTGGCGCCTCACTGCACCCTCAGGGTGAGCACAGTACCCGCACGCTGTGACGGTACAACACACGGTCAGTACCCCCTACCAGGCCGAGGTGCTGTGGGGGTGCACATGGTCGCTTCCCCCCTACCAGGCCGAGGTGCTGTGGGTGTGCATTCCCCATCTTGTGTTTATCTGTGGACAGCTGATTTGCATGTGCAGTGCATCATGGGTGTGACTGGCGCAATCCAACCCTGGGGGAATCCAGCGCCTGCTCACAGGCTTTGATAACCCATAGGCCATCCCACGTACATCTGTTAGCATTGTGCATAGGTGCAGGACACCCTACCGAGTCTGTCATATAAGGTACCCACACAGGTAAAAACACACATACCCACGCACGATTGTACGCACGCCCCAATGTACATTGTTACGCACACTGCGAGGGTGTGTTTCTGTATGCAGTACTCGACGTAAAGCAAAACATGCCTTCTCACGGCACACTGGGGACTCGAACCCATGCTGCTTGTAACAGTGGTCAGTACACTAACCATTGTGCTACAGCTCTGTTTGGGTCAGGCATGTATGCTAGCAACTCTACAACACATACAGGACATATACATGCCCCCACACTCACTATATAATGTGTGGGTGTGTTTACTTGCACCCCAAAAGGGAAGGGAACATAGACATGCCCCCTCACTCACTGTCTAATGCAGTGTTTCCCAACCCAGTCCTACGGGGCACACCGGCCAGTCAGGTTTTTGGGATATCCCTAATGACTATGCATGAGATATATATGCATTAGAGATATCCTGCCAACCTGACTGGTTGTGGCCCTCCAGGGCTGGATTTGGAGACCCCTGCCTTACACCTCTGTCATTTAAGATTGTGAGTGGGCAAGGTGCAGATGTCCTAGACATCGAAAGGGTATATAGAATGTGACACATTCCTCCTCGATTCTCACCACCACCAAAATATTGTCTATTAGACAACTTTTGGTGGTGGTGAGAATCGAGGAGGAATGTGTCACATTCTATATACCCTTTCGATGTCTAGGACATCTGCACCTTGCCCACTCACAATCTTAAATGACAGAGGTGTAAGGCAGGGGTCTCCAAATCCAGCCCTGGAGGGCCACAAACCAGTCAGGTTGGCAGGATATCTCTAATGCATATATATCTCATGCATAGTCATTAGGGATATCCCGAAAACCTGACTGGCCGGTGTGCCCCGTAGGACTGGGTTGGGAAACACTGGTCTAATGTGTGGGTGTGTTTGCTTGCACCCCTCCAAAACAAAACAACTAAATGCCCCCTCCCTCACTGTATCATGTACAGGATGCTACATCAGCCAGCCTTCTGCAACTGGCACCCTGCGGACTTGAACCCATGCTGCCCGTATTAGCGGTCACTGCAGTAACCATTGTGCTACAGCTCTGTATTGATCATGTATGTCTGAGTGGCTTCTTATGCTTAACGCGCCATGTAACGCTCGTTACTTTAGTAACGCGCGGTAGGTGTTCCGCTGTCCCGCCCATCTCCTTATTTGGGGGTTTGTCTTATTAACGCGGATCCTAACGCGAACTGCAATAACGCGATTTAGTAAACATACCCCTATATGTAAAAAATATTATTAAAGCTTTGGAATTACAGAGTTTAAAAGGGAGAGAGGAGGCATTGTGGGTTAAACTAAAATGAGGGAAAGAGAAATCCATTTGCATTGGTGTGATATACAGACCTCCCTCACAAGAGGAAGAGGTGGACAGAGAGTTAATTGAAGACATACGCAGCATTGCTAGGAAAGGGGAAGTGCTACTGATAGGAGATTTCAATATGCCAGATGTTGATTGGCACATTCCTGCTGCAGTATCATCTAGAAGTAAAGAGATCCTGGATTCTCTACAGGGAGAACTATTCAGGCAATTGGTAACAGACCCCACATGTGAAGGGGCCATACTGGACTTGGTTCTTACCAATGGTGAAAGTGTTTCTGATGTTGTAGTGGGAGATCATTTTGCATCAGTGATCACCGGATGGTGTGGTTCAGTATTAGGACTAGAGCTGTTAGAATCCATTCAAAGGTGAGGGTCTTAGACTTTAGGAAGACTAACTTTGGCAAGATGGGCCAATACCTCAGGGAGTCGTTAGCCGGATGGAAACCGCTGAGGGATGTAGAAAAACAGTGGGCAAAACTGAAATGGGATATTTTAAGGGCAACCAACCTTTTTGTTAAAATGGTAAATAAAGGTAAAAGGAACAGGAGACCGCTATGGCTTTCGAAAGAAGTAGCTGAAAAGGTGAAGAAAAAGAGGGAGGCCTTCATGAAATACAAGAGATCACAGAGAGAGGAAGGCATATACCCGGTCTTTGCTATCTGCACAGGAGCCATCTTCAGGCGTGATTTCAGAAGGCACTTATACATGCCTCCCTTCACTGTTGCCACTCCCCAGAATTTTGGACGTTCTGCTTAGACATCCCAGATGCTTCCTGGATGTCCCTTCTAAAGTGCCACTTCATGTGTGTAAATGTGTACTCTGCCCACATTCTACCCATGTAAATGCCTGCCATAAAAGTATGCACCCTCGGCCTTACAGACATATTTCTAGAATGGCGACCAACTAAAGGACACATGCAAAGGTCTACCTACATAGCTACTGTAAGTCACTTCAAATATGTGATGTATGCACGTAGATGGTGAGTAATTGTACATGGCTCCTTATAAAATTTACCCCCCGTGGAGGGTAAATTTCCAAAGTGTGTCCAGGTTAACATGCTTTCCAATGCACGCATTTCATGGTGAGATACTTGGAGCAATGCCTGTGCTTGGATTTGTAAAGAATGCACGTAACTTATATACATAAATTTGTGTTTCGTTCATTCTCCACCCCTGGCCATGTCCACAAGAAAAGCACACACTATGTGCCTGACTAACGTATGCACATAAAGGCCCATCTGTGCACATAAGTCATGCATTGATGGTGCATAACTTTATACAAAATGTCTAAGTAGGCTTAGGACTGAATATTTCACAATATTAAGCAATTATGATTTTTTTTCTTGCACTGCAAAAGAAAAGAAATTTGCAAGCATTTTTATAGACCTTATTTTTGATCTGTATGGTACACTGCATAAAGACTTCATTGACATTCCTAATGCCATCCTCTTACTGCAGCCAAAATAGCTAGTTTACCTAAACACTGGGACCGTTGCCCATTGCATAAGCTCCTCCAGGTCAAGCACATTTATTCTTGCTAGAAGCTGACGTCTTCCAGATCTCACACTCAAAATGAGGTTTCATTGTTTCCATCAATTTTATCCCAATTTTTAATGGAAATAAATTCTGACAAAATTGTGATAAAGTTGATTAGTTTTGGAAACAATGTTATGTCGAACCCTATGTACCTTGTAACGGAAATAAAGATTGGTACTGCTGATAATAACTGAGACAAATCTTTTATCCTGAGCATAAGAGCATTTTAACTAGGGCGGCGCACATTGTTCATGCAAACATTATTGCGAGGGCCAGCCATCGTGCCCACAATAACAATGTGCAGTTAATGCCGAGCGCATGAATTAAACAGGTTTCACTGTACCATAATGGAATACATTACTACAATGCTTTAAAAGGACGTTGGATGAGTTCCTAGTAATGAATGGTATTAATGGTCTTTTAGTTTTCTTCGGTTTTAAGGAAGGGAACTGAGCTGGGGATTTAATCTAATTACTGCTCTTAGGATTGCAATCTGATATGTCGGTTGTGATATATTTACTGGAAAATGTAAGGGCCTGATGTAGCAAGCATCTTTTTTTTTTTTACGAAGAAACACAACAATTTTTGAAGTTATTTAGCTTAGGAACTTGGCCTGTCTGAAGACTACCCTCCTGGGAATGGTTTATCGGTGTGGGCAGGGTTCACAATCTGTGTATTCTTAGCCCTGTTAAAAGGAGGCGCTCAAGAGACTGTGTTTAGCTTGGGGGAAGTAAAAAAAGTGGACAGAATGGCACTTTTGAAACTGCATGCAAACCACTGCGCCCTGTCCTCTACCTACAGAGAAGAGGAAGGCAAAGTCCAGAGAGACTTTTGTAAATAGGAACACACACAAGCACGTTTTCAAAAGAAAAACTGGGAGGGTAATTTTGTAACAGTGCACCTAGGCTCTTAAAACTCAGAGGGGCCCTTTTACTAAAGGTTAATGCGCATTAATGAATTTAATGTGTTAAATGCCATTGCTTCCATAGCACTTAGCTCAAGCTATCTGCGACATGGTCCATTTTATTCCTCGAGTTAAGTACTAGTAAAAGGATCCCATAGAAATAAAAGAGCTGTGGGCACTTAATGCACGTTAACTTTATTAATACCTTTAGTAAAAGGGCCCAATAGATTCATGTGTTGTATCGCTCTTATTTTATAAAGACATTGGGGATTATTTCAGAAGCCCCATTCATGCTTTGGATGTCAGAAAATGGGCATAGAGACATCTCCAGAACCATTTTAGAATCCAGGTGTGTGAATGTCCTCAGTGTGAGGATGTCCAAGTCTAAAAAGGGGCGTGGCTGTTGCCTTGGCCTTCCCAGGAAACTAGACATCACTGCCTGATGTCAGAAATGTCCTGAACAGCATCTAAATACAGACCTGCTGCAGGCATGAATAAGCATTGGGAAAGTGTTGTTTTGGCTGAAAAAAATTCAGAGGGTGTAGGGAAGAAAGTACACCATCATCATCTTTATCTGCCGTCCTATACTACATGACTATCCCCAGTACAGAACACAATGTCAATGACAGCAGCAGTGTGATTTGTACCCTGGCTTTCCTGGTCCTAGTCCACTACTCTAACCATTAGGCTATTGCTAGATGTCCAGGTTCTGAAATACTATTCTCAGAACATCTATGTAGATGCCCCCAGTCTTTCTCCAGCTTCATTTCTGTTGCCAAGTCCATATTTTCCAACCACTTTGCCTTCTTCTTTGTTGCCAACTTTTGCATTCCAGTCACCCATGACTATCAGGATATCCTGTTTTCATGTTCTGTCAATTTCAGCTTGAACTTGTTCATAGAACTCTTCAATTTCATCCTCTTCTGCAGCTGTTCCTGGGGCATATACTTGAATTATAGTTGTGTTGATAGGCATTCCTCGTAGGCGAATAGAGATTAAGGGGTATGTTTATTAAACCCTCTTAATGTTACCGGCGTTAGTTGCAGTCTTACTGTGACGAATACCATATAAGGTAGTGGGTGTTCCGGTCTTAAGGGACCATTTCGGGTTATCGTGCGCTAAAGTCCATTATCGCACGATAGAGGGAGCCGTGGCACGTTAACACGCGTTAGTCTTAATTAGGTGCGCTGACCTGCAAACACAGCAGCAGAGGTGTAGCATACTGGTTAATACAATGACTGATAAAACAGGGGTTATGAGTTCAATCCCCCAGTGGGCTTAATGAGTAAAGCTGTCTGAGGTATTACCCTTTACTTTAAATCAGTGCTGTCTGAGGCATTTTCTTTTTTAATTTAAATTAGTGCTGCCAGCAAACACACCCTCACAGTGCCGTAACCTAAGGTGCCATATAAGGCACCCTATAAGGCACTCCAGAGGGCACATTATAAAGTGCACTGTCCGCCAAGGCACCTTATAATGTTCCCTATAGGGCGCCTTATAGGACTGTCAGAAACCAAAACTGAAACACACTCCACAGATATCAGAAAGGTTGCTATGATGCAGCTCTATCAGCAAATTGTGCTTAACTTAGGAATTGCTATCTGCCATTAATCATAGCAACCTTTTGATATACGTGTAATATATTCCCAGGTTTAGGGCGGCATTGCTAAGATATGCAAGTGCTAGTATTGGTAGATGCTGCTGCGCGCAGGGCCCAACAGCCTGACTCTCCATGAGGCTTTGGATAGTGGAACCTGTGGGTGTGGGTGTTTATGCCCCTGTTGGCCACTGCTCTAGGGCAGAGATTCCCAACTCCGGTCCTGGTGAGCCAAACACTGTTTGGGTTTTCATGCTGTCCCTAATGAATATGAATGAGATACATTTGCATACCATGGGGGCGGCACATACAAATGCAGCACAGGCATATTTATTAGAGATAGCATGAAATCTAAATGGAGTTTGGCCCTCCAGGACTGCAGTTGGGAAACTCTGCTCTAGGTATTGCACATGTTTATGGTGTCTGTGCTCTGTAGGGTAAAATATAGGCGTTTCAGGCATGTTTATGTTATCTGCAATAAAGGTTCCGTCTTTATTACCAGGGTTTAGTACTGGGTAAAATATGGGGACTGGGCTGGCAGGAGCCACAGCTGGGACTTGAACTCGTGATCTTCTGCTCATGAATACACTGGCTGTGTGTACTGCACCACACTGTTGTCACAGGGACAGTTCATTCCCTGGGGATACCATGACTGTTCATCAGACAGACCCTGTCTGTTGCAATGCATGACACCCACCTTATCAGGGCTACGCCATGGTCTGCTGTGGGCAGATGCCACTGCCCCCTCCACCACCAGCACCCCTCCGCCACAATGCTGCCATGCCATTATGCCGGTGGTGCTGGTGGTGCGCAGTCCCAGGTCATCCAGTATGCCGGTAAGCAGCTGCCTATGGTGTGGGTTCTCAGGTAGGGGTGCCTACATGGACATGCGTGCTTCCCCCCCACACCACCTGCCAATGTTATGTGCCCTTGGGGGTACCTGCTGGGTAATCTCCCCTGTGACACTGTGGGACACACACTCGTGCCCATGTTGGACCCTCATCAGTTGATGTCTTGCTGCTTTACAGTTTCATCATTCCTATGTGCCACCTAGGCATCTGCCTAACATGCATTGTGCCCCAGCTGGACCACAGCATGTGCCGCCTGCAGCCCTCTATATCCCGTTTACAGCATCAGTACAGTTGCCCTTTCCTACGTGCCCACCCTGCTGTTACTGCACATGTGCACGCCATAACAAACCTGCCCAATATAGATGTGAAAAAACCCTGATCAACACTATTTCAATGTGGGATCATTCACTTTGTAGGGGTACAGAGAATGGACCCTTTCAAATATGATATCTTATTTTTTGAGCTTTGTCAGTGGTGTTGCTTTATGTTTATCATTACTATCACTTTTGGCCAGCTTGGTTATTGGGCTTTTAGATGTGGTTCTGGTCCTTTTATATGTTTATTTGCCTCTTTGTTCCCTGTACATGTATCACAACTACCACTTTTCTGGGTTTCCCTGCCTTTGCTGCACATTGCTAACTGAAATGGTTTCTCTTTCCTGCAAATGTGCCTTACCGCGAGGGTTTCACTGGCGTTAGTGTTCAGACCCTGATTACACAGCGTTAGTGTGCCTGGAGCCTCTCCCCTCCCTCTCTCCGCCCATTGACCCCTTCTCTCCGCCCTCTGGGAAGCCTTACTCCACCCTTCAGACCCGGATTTCACAGCGTTAGTGTGCCTTAACGCCACCGCTGCGTTATCGCGCGATAAGTGACGTTATCGCGTGATAACATCATTTATCACACGATAATACCATTGCTGCAACGTTAAGATGGTTTAGTAAACATACCCCTAAGTGTTCACTGACTGCATTGTATTTTATTACAGTTCTTGCAAGTTTCTTCTTTATTATAAATGCAACACCATTTCTTCTTTGTCTTTCATTTCCAGCATAGTAGACCATGTGATCATCTGATGCAAAGTCCCCGATGTCAGTTCATTTCAGCTCGCTGACACCCAACATATGAAGTTGTACACGTTCCATTTCATTCTTGACCACCTTCAACTTCCCTTGGTTCATGCTTCGTACGTTCCATGTTCTAATATGTAAGACATCTTTACAGCTTCTGACTCTCATTTCATGCACAGCTACATCAGCAGTGAGATGTCCCAAGGGCTTTGATCCAACCACATCATTAATGCTGGCTTTACTCTGAAAAGTCTTCAGCTCTTCCCCAGTAGCTAGTTGAGTGCCTTCCGACCTGGGGGTCTCATCTTCCAGCACTATAGCACAATTTGTTTTGTTGTGACTATCCATTGGGTTTTCATGGCAAGATACAGAAGTAGATTGCTGGGCCTTTCTTCCATGCAGTTTAAGTTTAGTGCTGTTGCCATTGTCAAAGATCCTCCGCCGTCAACACTATCCCATTCTGCTGCTGCCCAGATGGCAGCGAAGGCCTTCCACCGATTAAAACTCATCAGGAGACTCAAACCAATTCTCAGCCAAGACCATTTCCGCACTGTATACCAAGTGGTTATCACCCCAATATTGGACTATGGAAACTCATTATACCAAGGTCTACCCAAGCAGACTATACACCCACTTCAACTGGTGCAGAATACTGCCGCGTGCATCATTACGGGCACTGCCAAGTCCGAACACTCACACCCATATTACAACAGCTGCACTGACTATCGATAATTGCACGGACAAGATTCAAAGCAACTCTGAACATATTCAAAGTCATATATCACTGCTCAGCAGATGTGCTTCAAGACATAATAACCAAGGAAGTAAGTAGCAGACCCAGCAAACCAACGGCAGTAACAGACTCAGCACGCAATGTCCAAAAGAGCTATTTCACTCTCGGCACCTGCCCTATAGAACTCCATCCCTGAAGAATTAAGAGCCCTAAATGACCTCAAAGACTTCAGCAAATCTCTCAAAAACCTTCTGTTCATGGATTTCTATGGAGAAATAACATGAAATTGTCAAGCAATTCTGCCGCATATGGCCCACTGACACCCCGCACGCTCAAATGAGAACTAAGAACTAATTGCAGATAGTCTGTATATATGTCCTGTCATATCACCCCTCCTGTTGAACGTATAGCCACAGTTTGTGTTGCTAACCACTTTGACTGAAGGATAAGGTGATATACAAAACTGGTTAAATAAATAAAAATTAATTAATTAATTAATTCATGGCCAACTGACTGGAAAAGATCTGTACTTATACCAAAATAGAAGAAAGGTGACCTGACTGACTGTGGAAATTATCACACAATCACTCTGATCCCACATGCCAGCAAGATTCTACTCAAGATCATTCAGCAGAGACTACAACCATATCTAGAACAAGAACTACCTGAAGTGCAAGCAGAGTTCAGGAAAAGGAGAGGAACGAGAGACATTATCACGGATGTGAGATGGATCCTTGAAAAGACAAAAGAATACCAAAAGGATATCAATATGTGTTTTATTGACTACAGCAAGGCTTTTAACTGTGTAAACCATGAGAAACTCTGGGCCACATTAAGAAGCATGGGTATACCAGAACACCTGATCAGTCTATTGCACAATCTTTACATTGATCAAGAGGCAACATTTCAAATGGAACTAGGAGAAACAGGTTGGTTTAAAATCAGCAAAGTTGTTTAACAAGGCTGCATACTTTCCCCCTACCTCTTTAATTTATATGCAGAACAAATCACCAGAGAAGCAGGACTGTATGAAGACAACAGAGGGGTGAAGATTGGTGGAAGACTCATCAACAACCTTTGCTATGCTGATGATACCACATTACTGGCTGAAAATGAAGATGATTTGAAACATTTGCTTCTCAAGATCAAGGAATATAGTCTTAAAATGGGTCATATTAAGAAGACAAAGATCCTGACAACTGGCAAAATGAATAAGTTCATCGCTGATGGAGAAGAAATTGAAATAGTTGACAACTTTAACCTACTTGGATCAACTATCAATAAAGAAGCAATAAGCAGTCAAGAAATCTGGACCTAAACAAGATTCTCAAGAGCAGAGATGTCTCTCTCCATACAAAGATTCGATTTGTTCAAGCCATGGCATTATCAATAACATCATATGGATGTGAAAGTTGGACAGTGAAAAAGACAGGAAGAAAATTGATGTCTTTGAATTATGGTGCTAGTGACGAATACTGTGTATACCATGGACTGCCCGAAAAACAAATCAGTCATTACTAGAGGAGATCAAACCTAAGCTTTCTTTAGAAGTTCAGATGACAAGACTTCAACTTTCATACTTTGGACACATCATGCGAAGAGAGAGAGATCATTAGAGAAAGACATCATGCTTAGCAAGGAAGAAGGTCAATGCAAAAGAGGAAGGTCAGCAATGAGATGTATTGATACAATAACAGCAGCGATGGGTGCCAGTCTGTCAACAATGAGCCGCCTGACTGAAGACCGAACACAATTTAGGGCAACTATCCATAGGGTCATCATGAGTCGACACCGACTTGACGGCACTTAAAATAACAGCACAAGTCAATCATCAAATTGAAAATAAAATTATTCTTTTCTACCTTTGTTGTCTGACCCTTTTATTCTCTGATCATACTGGTCCTGATCTGAGGATTCTGTTTTCCTGTCTTCTCTTAGCTCTCTTTCTATGGTCTATAGCCAATCTCCCATTTCTTGTCTCTTCTTTTGTTTTCTTCACTTCCTTCCATTAACCTATTTCCAGTCTCAGCAACCCTCCACAGTATTTTTTATTTATTTTATTTTATTGAACATTTTTATACTGCGTTTTCCAAAGGATCAAGCGTGGTTTACAATGCAACAACCATTTGAATATTACAGATAAAAATAAGTACATATTCAGATTACAATGAACATTGAAAAACTATATACAAAGAAACGATAATATTAAACAGTAAACATCAGTAAGTATCGTCAGTAAGTATCGGCCCCCTTTCCAGTCCTCCCCTCCCATTACATTACATTCCAATGTAAACCCCCTTGTGTTCCCAGGACTGCCAGTGGTGTCCATTCCCTACTAGTCCCCCTTCCTTCCTCACTGTCCAGCCCCTTTTAGTCCAAATACCATCCCAGGTATCAGCTCACTTCCACTTCCAATGCCATCCTCTTGTCAGCACCCTTCCAGTCACCCTACCCTCTTCCCATCCCCCTTCTTGTGCCATCCCTATGTGTCTGCTCCCTTCCAGTCCCAGTGCCCCCTGCCTTCCATTCTCCTCCCCATTATACAGTCACCTACCAGTCCCACCCCCAGGTGTCAGCTCCCTTCCAGTTCCACTCCAGTACCATCTCCAGATGTCATCTCCCTTCAAGCCCCCTCCTTACCCCTCTGTCAGCACTCTTCCTGCCACCTCCTTCCCCCCCTCTTTCAGCTCCCTTCCAGCCCTCACCTTCCCCCTATGTCGGTCCCTTCCTGCCACCTCCTTCTTCTTGCAGCCGTGGCTCCTGCTTCTTACAGAGCAGCAGCTACAATAAAACTAATAAAGGAAACCAGTGCGGAGCCCTCCAGCTCTATGGAATCCCTGCTGCAGTACCTGCAATCAAAAGGAAGTGACGCTACTTGGGGTGGTACACTGCAGCAGGGTTTCCATAGAGCCGGAGGGCTCTGCACTTATTTCCTTTATTAGTTTTATTGTAGCTGCTGCTCTGTAAGAAGCAGGAGCCACGGCTGCAAGAAGAAGGAGGTGGCAGGAAGGGAGCGACACAGGGGGAAGGTGAGGGCTGGAAGGGAGCTGAAGGGCACCACACAGGTTTCATTTTGTTTTTAAATGAGCTTTATTGCAGCCGCTGCTCAGTAAGAAGCAGGAGCAGGGGCTGCAAGGGGAAGGTGAGACTGCACTGGGGAAGACAAATACCACAAGTGAAAAGCCGGTTTTCTGCTCTGGCTGCTCCTGGTCTTGCGGCCAGAGCTAAAAAACGGCTTTTCAAGCACCGGTCTTCGATCTCTGCCAGCAGTCGACCCAGCCACAGAAAAACTGGTCAGGCCGGATGAAAATCGGCTGGTTGGCAACCCTAGCAGTGGCAGGATCGCCAGAGGAAGTGTGTTTTATCTGAAGTGGGCTACTTTGAAGGAGTCTGAATGCAATAACTGTATGTGTTATACTTCTTGTGTTATTGTACAAGTCTTGATACTTTTTTGATCACACCTCGTATACCTGAATACAACTTGCTTTGAACTACTATTGGAAAGTTGTGAGCTAAATACAAATAAATAAATAAATTAGCTTTATATGTATTTGTTCTGAGCTTTACTGATTAAGCTTGGCAGTAAGACAATGTAGGAGATCTGGGTGGTGGGTTTTGTAATAATCACAGAGGATGATAACAAGACCTGAAATGGCCTCCGAGAACTGTGATCCAATCTGGTTATGCTTTGGAAGATAATGGAGGACTATAGGGAGAAAAGGGTTCAGATGTCAGATAAAAGACAAGATGGAGGAGGGGGGACTTGCAGTTGGATTGCACATAGGAATTTATATGCTCATCTAACCTAACAGAAGGAATTTCAACTGGGCAGACTGGATGGGCCAATTTGATCTTTTTGGCAACTTGGGCCCCTAGTGGTAGTACTGCAAGAATACAATTGGGGGACTGAGGCTTCCATTTTGAGGCTAGGAACTGCTGGAGCAGGAGCACCCAGGGATCACTCCTGCCCCACCCCCACTACCCACCAGGGACATCCCTGGTAGGTACCGTGGTGCAGGGAGTAGGAGGGTTTGGAAATGGATTGAGGAGGGGGGTGAGTGCTTTTTTAGTGCACCAGTCCCTTTAATTTGCTCTCCGGAGCATCAGGATGCAAGTTACCAGTCCAGTGCTCCCAGGAAGGAAAGATAACAACACCTCTTGAGATGGCATTATCTTTGCATGCAGCTTGTGAGGCTTCACACAAGCTATATTCACTTGGCATAATAATGAGTGCTTTGCATATATTTGCATGCTTTGAATTCATTATTAGCTAACTTGCATTGCAGTGAGAAATCCTGCTTTAAGGGAACATAATGCACATTTTTGCCAATTTGGAGAATAACATACTGCAAAGTTACTAGTAACTTTGGCCTTCACTTTTAAAACCCCAATATGAATAATATTTTGTCTAGTTTAGTCTATGCAAAGAGCAATTTTGAGTGGGCAGATTCTAGCAAAACTAAAGTGAATGGTAACATTTTTTGCTGATTAGGTTTATAAGTTACAAAATGATTTTAACCTCTTAATTCTTGAATATTATGGTTAATATCTGGACACAACTTTACTGCCCTAAATGAGTCTGATCTTGGTTGATTTTAGAAGCTGAGCAGGGTTGGGCTTGGTTAGTAGCATTGACTTGATTGCACATATATCTACTCTTTTCACCTGAACAAGTTAAACCAGTTAAAATTAACTGATTAACTTTACCACTCAGCGGGCCTTTGAATAACTATCCTTATGATGCTGTAGACTTACTGCGGGGGACAAAGGCCTGGCAATCTACTTCTGATCCCATCTTGCAGCGAACCTGATTTAATAAATGACCAAAACGATTCTCACCACCACCAAAATGTTGTCTAATAGACAATATTTTGGTGGTGGTGAGAAGCGAGGAGGAATGTGATAAATTCTATCTAACCTTTTTGATGTCTTGGACAGCTGCACCTTGCCCACTCACAATCTTAAATGACAGAGGTGTAAGGCAGGGGTCTACAAATCCAGCCCTGGAGGGCCACAAACCAGTCAGGTTGGCAGGCTATCTCTAATGCATATATATCTCATGCATATCATTAGGGATATCCCAAAAACCTGCAGGGTTGCGGACCTCCAGGACCGGATTTGAGTAGCTCTGGCATAGGCCAACAGGGGCACAAACACCCACACCCACAGGCTCCACTATACAAAGCCTCATGGAGAGTCAGGCTGTTGGGCCCTGCGCGGAGCAGCATCTACCAATACTAGCACCTGCATACCTTAGCAATGCCGTCATAAACATGGAAACACATTCCACATATATCAAAAGTTGCTATGATCAATGTCAGATAACAGATCCTACATTAAACACAATTTGTTAACAGAGATTCATCATAGCAACCTTTTGATATATGTGAAGTGTGTTTCATATTTTGTTAATGACAGTGTTTGCCACCCCGGAAAGTGACCCTAACAGTATTGAGTAGCATAGCAATGCCTGCCCTGTGCCCAGGACTGGTGTGGCAGCCAGGGCTGCCAACCACCTCTATCTTTGCACAATGCTGACATAGGTGTGGGAGTGTGTATATGTCTACCCAGTGTTTTATGGCTGCCTACACCATACTGAGCCCCCAATGCTTGCACTGTCTCCAGTGTTAGCCTGCCAATGTGCATAATGAGGAGCAAGGTATTGTGGGTATGGCCCAGACACAGTGGTTTGGGAAGGATGCATCTGCACAGGGCATAGGGCAATGGCTGGGACATTGTAATGCCCGACCACCACCTGCACGGACAGGGTGGCCACAGCATGTCATGCTTGGAGGTCACTCTCACCCTGACTGAGCAATGACCATGGCATGGCTAGGTTCCCCCATAGTGCTTTTCTTAAGTGATATTTATGAGTTCTCTTTTTTTGGGGCCCAATTACTGATATACCTGCTTGGTTGGTGCGTGCGCTGCTATCCTATTTTTGGGTACACACAGTTCTTCCAGAAACGTGCACTGTGTACTAACTAGCAGACTGTCTGCAGTTAGCATGTGTATGGCTGGAACACTGTGCAGTGGATGGAGACTGACTGTGCCCTCTGCTGGTCACTGTCAGATAGGGGTGGGAGGCAGCTGAGCTTTTCCAGACCTTCTGCCAGTGCCCTAGGCGATGTGTACTGATCTGCATTGACTGCCCTGTAGGGTGCCTATTTCCCAGCAGGGCTGGGGTTGATGGTCCCCTCTACTGCCACCATTGCAGAGATGTAGAGTGGAGGAGTGGCCTAGTGGTTGGGGCAAGGTACTTCAGGCCGGAAGGTCGGGGGTTCAAATCCCACTAGAGGACAGCAACCTTGGTCCGGAAGGACTGGGGTTTCTAGTCCCACAGGTGCTCCTTGTGGTCTTGGGCAAGCCACTTAACCCTCCATAGCCCATGTTCCCTGTAAAATAGTTATCTCCAAGTTATAGTGCCCTGTTCAATGTAAACCGCACTGATGCAAAATAGCACGGTATATAAGAGAATGTAAATAAAATAAAAAATGTAGATCGGTTGGTGGGAGATCCTGTCCCCCACAGAGGGTGGGTTGGGTCCAAACACCACCCTTCTCCAATAAGATGTGACCATGGCAACCACACAGAATATGCACTATTCTGGGTGCATCATAGTCCACAAGGGCTAAACATGACTGGGAAATCCAGATGGACACAGGTGTATCCTAGATGTGTCTACAAGAACTACCTATCACACGTTAGTATTGATGAGAACCTGCAGCACAGCCTATCTCAGTCAAGCCAGGTGCTGCAGACCTAGTGCTGGGCGCCCCACCTCATCCTCAGGGTGAGCACAGGAACCGCACAATGTCACGGTCTGTAGCTACTCTGTGCCAGTAACACACACGGTCCATTCCCCCTACCAGACCAGGGTGCTATAGAAGCACATACCCCATCTTGTGATCAGATGTAGGCTGCTGATCTGCATGTGCAGTGCATCATGGGTACAGGTAGGTTTACCCTATCCTGGTAACCACAGAAGATAGTTTTTGTGGTGACCTGCAGTCTTTCTGTTGCCAGCCAGCGGGGTGTTAGATGCTATAGAGATGTAGCCCACTGGTTATTTCAATTACTGTGGAGGCAGAAGTCATGGGTTTGATCCCACAGTGGTGTTATTTAATAAGACTGTCTGAGGCTTTTCCTTTTAATTTAAATCAGTGCTGCCAGCAAAAACACCCTCACAGTGCCGTAGCCTAAGGTACTTAATAAGGCGCCCTATAAAGCGCCCTATAGGGCACATTATAAGGTGCCTTGGCCGACAGGGCACTTTATAATGTGCCCTATGGAGTGCCTTTTAGGGCACCTTATGCGGCACCTTAGGTTACGGCACTGTGAGAGTGCTTTTGCTGGCAGCACTGATTTAAATTAAAAGGCAATGCCTCAGGCAGCCTTGTTATATAACACCACTGCAGGATCAAACCCATGACCTCTGCCTCCACAGTCATTGCAGTAACCAGTGGGCTACATCTTTATAGCTTCTAATATTGCACTGGAATGAACTTAGGGTTTAGGCGCGTTAATGTGTCACGGCGCCCACTATCGCACGATACCGATTACTTGCAACCTTCCCTCTGGATCGCTCACTACTTTATATGGCAGTGTTTCCCAACCCAGTCCTACGGGGCACACCGGCCAGTCAGGTTTTCGGGATATCCCTAATGACTATGCATGAGATATATATGCATTAGAGATATCCTGCCAACCTGACTGGTTTGTGGCCCTCCAGGGCTGGATTTGGAGACCCCTGCCTTACACCTCTGTCATTTAAGATTGTGAGTGGGCAAGGTGCAGATGTCCTAGACATCGAAAGGGTATATAGAATGTGACACATTCCTCCTCGATTCTCACCACCACCAAAAAGTTGTCTAATAGACAATATTTTGGTGGTGGTGACTGTTATATGGCATTTTCACATTAACGCTGCAACTAGTGCCGGTAACATTAAGACGGTTTAGTAAACATACCCTTTAGTATGTAAGTAAGTAGTAGTAAGTATTAGTGTATGTGTCTCATATCCCCTTGTGTTAAATGTATCCCCCAATTGACCGCTTTGACCCGGTGAAAAGCGGGATATAAATACAGCTAAATAAAATAAATAAATAAAATAAATTTAGTGCAGCCGGGTTTAAAAAAGATTTCGGACAAGTTCCTGGAGGAAAGGTCCATAAACCATTATTAAAGTGAACCCGGGATACCCACTGCTTGCCCCAGTACAAGCATTGTGGAACCTTTGTCTTTTGGGGAAACTCCTAGGTACTTGTGACCTAGATTGGCCACTGTTGGAAACAGAATACTGGACTTGATGGACGTTGATCTGACCTAGTATGGCATATCTTATGTTCTTAAGCCCTGTAGTTCTATAGCTTTAATATCATTTTTTACATATAGTGCCACTCCACCTCCCCATCTTCCTACCCTGTCCTTCCTGAATAAATTATAACCCTGTATAATTACATCCTAGTCATGGTTGTCCATGTCTCCGTAACTGCCACTAAATCCAAGTCAGCCTTTTCCATTAAAGCCTCAACATCTGGGATCTTATTTCCCATGTTACCGGCATTTATGCACACTGCTTTCCAGATCTTGCCCCTTTTACCCTTTTCAGAGGTATTTAATGTTTTGCTTATCTGAGAGCTTTCACTTACCTGGGGGTTTTCTTCACCTGTCCCCAACAAATCTAGTTTAAAGCACTCTTCAGTAGGTTAACAACTGCGGAAGATATTTCGGCTCTTCTTGAGTAGGTGGACACCATCTCTGTTGCAGCCCTTGGAAAATTATCTCATGGTTCAGAGAACCAAAATGTTCTCAGTGACACCATCCACGCAGCTATGCATTCATCTCCAGGATGTGAGCTTCTCTGCTTCAGTTTTTACAGGAGTGGAGGAGTGGCCTAGTGGGTGGGGCAAGGTACTTCAGGCCAGAAGGTTGGGGGTTCAAATCCCACTAGAGGACAGCAACCTTGGGCAAGAAGGACTGGGGTTTTAAGTCCCACAGGTGCACCTTGTGGTCTTGGGCAAGCCACTTAACCCTCCATAGCCCATGTTCCCTGTAAAAATAGTTATCTCCAAGTTATAATGCCCTGTTCAATGTAATTTCAGTATGTTCTATGTAAACCACATTGATGCAGAATAGCACAGTATATAAGAGAATGTAAATAAAATAATAAATTTACCCTCAACAGAGAGGTTTAAAGAGAGGACCACCTGCACATGTATCTGATGCTCAGAAGGATACCTAGCAGTATGATTTGTGCCAATATGGATGAGCAACACAGGTAACCTGTAACAAATTACCTGAGTCTGTGTCAGGCTTCATCTCTGGCCCTTTTAAAATTCACCTCTTCGAGGTTGCTTTTGGATCCTAATCCACTTAGTCTTCTATGTGTTTCCTTACCATTCTCCTAGATATATCCTTGTCCTCAGCCACTGTGTTGTCTGACTTTACTAGATTGTAAGCTCTGATGAGCAGGGACTGTCTTTTACATTTGTCTGTACAGGGCTGTGTACTATACAAATGATCAGTAGTAGTAGTAGGAGAATAGTCAGTAGGCTTGATGAGTCTCGGCAAACTCTCCATAACATCTTGGATTTTGGCACCTTGTGGACAGCACATCTCTCTGGATATCAAATCTGGTTGGCAGATGCACACCTCATTACCCCTCACAAGAGATTCACCAAGCACCATTACCCTTTGCTTCCTTGTGGTCACTGATTCCACAACTTTGGAGTGTTTGAGCTCTGGTTCTTCCTTTTCCTGGGATGCTTACACCTCCTCCACTTCCAGGGCTGCATACTGGTTTTTCAATTTGAGAGCTGCAGAAATTTGATTATCGATTCTGCAACTCTGGTGACTTATGTCCAACACTTTTCATTCTGTAGAATCCCATCTTCACCTCTGTTTGAAAACTTGGATGCTTCAAGAAGCATCTCATCAATGTTCTTCTCACTGTCTCGAATGCTTCTCAGTCTAGTCACCTCTTCTGAGCTCCTCCACTTGTTTCACATGAGCTTCAGCTTGCAGGCATCTTGCACACGGAGCTGATCCTTCAACTGACACCGGGCTGTATGTCTGAACAGAGGGAGAAGTTGTAACGGGATAACAGCTTTGGCAATACGATTTTTCCCAGCCGTCATTCAGTTGGTGGAGCTTTGGTACCCGTTGAAGTAAACAAGAGAGACCTACCAAAGTCCCTAACTTTTCATCTGCCGTCCTTAAGAGAAAAAGCATTAAACCTCTTTTATGTGTGTTGTAACAGTGCTGTTCTATTCCCTGTGTGTAGGTCTGCTTCCTTGCTAGACAGTGATTACCTTACATTAGTTAATTGATATTATGTGTCTGAAGAATACAGATTAATGTGTTCCCTTTGAAAAATTACCTAATCAAAGCTCCTTGAAAAATAGGGGATTTGCCCTATATAGCAAGAATTCTCAAATGGGGTGGGTGGGAGGTTGGGGTGGGTAGGGAGGGATATAACACAATGATGTCAGTGACTTCAAAGAGATAGCTTTGAATGAAAGACTAGAAAAAGAACATTTCCCCTTTTGCAATACAGAACTAGAAAAAGAGCCAAATGATGAAACCTGGAAACAGCACAAGCACTGGCAAGTCAAATGCAAGGCATTGATAAAGCAGGCAAAAGGAGAATTTGAGAAGAAGCTTGCTGCGGAAGCAAAAACGTGAAATAAAGATTTTTTCAAGTACATTCGTAGCAAAAAACCTGTGAGAGAGTCAGTTGGTCCATTAAATGATAGAGGAGTTAAAGGGGCACTAAGAGGTGACAAGGCGATAGCGGAGAGACTGAATGAATTCTTTGCTTCAGTCTTTACTGATGAAGATGTAGGGATGTTACCCATGACTGAAATGGTATTTAAAGGTGCTGAAGAATTGAAGGAAATATCGATACATCGGGAAGATGTATTACAACTATTAGATAAACTGAAGAGTAGCAAATCACCTGGGCCGGATGGTATACATCCAAGGGTGTTGAAAGAACTGAAATATGAGATTGCAGACCTGCTATTAGTAATCTGTGAGCTATCATTAAAATCATCTCTAATACCTGAAGATTGGAGGATCGCCAATGTAACACCAATTTTTAAAAAGTGTTCCAGGGGTGATCCGGGAAATTACATACTGGTGAGCCTCACGTCAGTACCGGGAAAAATGGTAGAAACCATCATAAAGAATAAAATTACTCAGCATGTAGATAGTCATGGCCTAATGGGAGACAGCCAAAATGGCTTTAGACAAGGAAGATCTTGTCTTACTAATCTGTTATGTTTTTTTGAAAGTGTGAATAAACAGGTGGACAAAGGCGACTCGGTTTATATAGTGTATCTGGACTTTCAGAAAGCCTTTGACAAGGTCCCTCATCAGAGACTTTTGGCAAAATTAAAGAGTCATTGGATAGGAGGCAGTGTACTATTGTGGATCAAGAACTGGTTAAAAGATAGAAAGCAGAGGTTTGGGCTAAATGGCCAATTTTCCCAATGGAGAAAGGTGAATAGTGGTGTACCCCAGGGATCTGTGCTGGGTCCGCTGCTTTTTGACATATTCATAAATGACCTGGAAAGTGGAATAACGAGTGAGGTTATCAAATTTGCAGATGACACAAAACTATTTAAAGTTGTTAAAACCCAAGAGGATTGTGGAAAATTGCAAGAGCATCTTGATAAATTGGAAGACTGGGCATCAAAATGGCAGATGAAATTTAATGTGGACAAGTGCAAAGTTATGCACCTAGGGAAAAACAACCCAAACTATGGTTACACAATGCAAGGTTCCACATTAGGAACCACCACCCAGGAAAAAGATTTAGGCGTCATTGTGGATAACATGTTAAAACCCTTGGCCCAATGTGCAGCGGCGGCCAAGAGAGCAAATAGAATGCTAGGTATCATAAGGAAAGGAATGGAAAATAAAACAAAAGATATTATAATGCCTCTATATCGTTCAATGGTGAGACAGCACCTTGAATATTGTGTGCAATTCTGGTCTCCGTATCTTAAAAAGGATATAGCGTTATTAGAAAAGGTTCAGAGAAGAGCCACCAAAATGGTAAAGGGGATGGAAGGAAACTCCTATGAAGAAAGGCTAAAAAGGTTAGGGCTCCTTAACCTGGAAAAGAGACGGCTGAGGGGAGATATGATAGAAGTCTATAAATTAATGAACAGAGTGGAACGGGTAAACGTAGATCGATTGTTTATTTTATCAGAATATAGAAAGACTAGGGGATATGCAATGAAGCTACAGTGTAAACTATTCAAGACTAATAAAAGAAAATATTTTTTCACTAAACGTGTAATCAAACTCTGGAATTTGTTACCGGAGTATATAGAAAAGGCTATTAGTGTAGCTGGGTTTAAAAAAGGTTTGGACAAGTTCCTGGAGGAAAGGTCCATAAACCATTATTAAGAAGGGACCCAGGATATCAATGCTTGACCCAGTACAAGCATTGCAGAACCTGTGTCTTTTGGGGAAACTGCTAGGTACGTATGACCTGGATTGGCCACTGTTGGAAACAGGATGCTGGGCTTGATGGACCTTGGTTGGACCCAGTATGGCATATCTTATGTTCTTATGTAAGAATTAGCTATTAAAAATAAAACCAAAACCCCTTTAAGAGCTCTCAGGCAGAGAGATTGTATTTAAAAGCCACAGAGTATTACCTTGCTTGCAATGGAGGCCTTTTTAATGATGTATAACTCAATAGGATATAATACAGCCCCTTTGCTAAAGAAAAAACCTGGGAAATTTAGAAATCCAGCAAGCAACCTTGGCTTGGAAAGCAATGTAATTATTGCAACATCAACTTCCACTTACTTTCTGCCATTGAATAAAATACTCTGCTTTTAAATTACCCTTCAATTCTCAAGATTATCAGCAATCAGCTCAACAAACTACATTGATCACTTGTCTTGATTGAAATTACATTTTTTCCAGTCAGCTGGAAAGAATTACATTTTGCTATTTATGCTACATGTATCTATGCTCTATTTCTGGAGATGAATGCCGATGTTCATATGGAAGCAGTGGCTGCATAAGGAATCGATCATCATTACGCTTGCAATTTGGCAATACCTAAAAGAGTTTGAACATTCATAAGAGGAATTGATTACAACAAACTAAGCTACCACAACTGAATCATGGCTGAAAAATATCTTATCAACAAAGCTGTTGCCTTGTTATAGCTTCTGCCTCTATCCAGACCGATGACCTGGCCTGAACCTAGGTGAGGGACTGTTTCCATGTACAAGATGATCACAGGTTGCATCCCCCATGAAACAAGTGGAAGAACTGAGAGAGGAGGTGTCGAGGCTGAGAGGTGTCTGTATCATTGAGGACTACATTGCTAAATGCTTCTTGAGGCATCAAAGATCTCTAGTAGAGGGAAGGATGGTAAGGTACTGAAAGAAAACACCTGGACACAGGTCTTTAGAGTCTGCAGAATCAATATCTCAATTTCACTTTCCCTCGAATAAAAGGACCAGTAAGAAGCCCTGGAAGTGAAGAAGACGAAAACATCCCAGGAACAAGAAGAACAAGAGCTCGAAAAACACAAAACTGCCAAATCAGGGACCACAATAAAGTAAAGGCTGGTGGTGGTTGGTGACCCACTTCTGAGGGATACAGAAGCATCCATCTGCTGACAAGGCAGGATGCCCCAGGAGGTGTGCAATCTGCCAGATACCAAAATCCAAAACCTTACAGAGAGTTTGCCGAGACTCAACAAGCCTACCGATCATTATTCAATGCTGCTCATCATGTTGGCACAAATAATACTGCAAGAAATCTCTCTGAATATATCAAAAGTGACTTCATGCCTCTGGGAGAGAGGGTGAAGCAGATGGGTGTGCAAGTGGTGTTCTCATCAATCTTCCTTACTGAGGGTAAAGGACAGGCCTGAGAAGATTGCATCCTGGAGATGAATGCATAACTGCACAGATAGTGTCTTCAAGAGTGTTTCGGCTTCCTGGATGATGACATGATTTTCCAAGAGTTACTAAGCAGAGATCACCTATTGATGATGTTGAGGAGGAGTATCTTCTGCCAGACTGGCTAGTCTACTGAGGAAGACTTTGAACTAGGTTCATCAGGGGTAGTTGAAAAAGCCCCCAATAAGTAAAAGATCTCAGGTATGTAAAATATTACATTCCTGTAGAGAAATGGGGAAAAAGGGCAACATCTGGAAAGCTATGTATATCAATGCCCATAGTGTGGAAAATAAAATTTTGTATCTGGAGGTTTTAATAGACGAGGTTGACTTGGATTTAGTGACAATCACAGAGATGTGCTTAACAGGGTTCTATGACTAGGATATGATTATCCAGGAAGGACAGGATAGGAATAAAGGGAGGAGGTGTGGCATTATACATACAAAATGATATTAAAATAACAGAACTACACCGCTTACAATGTAAGGAAGAGGCACTGTGGGCTAATCTAGAAAGTGAATGGAACATTGGTGTGGTCTACAGACCTCATACCCAACAGATCAATATTCAGTTTCCACTGCAACTCCTTGTGACCTTGAGCAAGTCACTTAACTCTCCATTGTCTCAGAAAAAAAGGGCCGACAATCTATTTCCAGTCATACCTTGACAAGAAAAACCAGGGGCTGCTGGGTTGCCAAGAGTCAGCATTGAATTGACAGCATTTTAAAAAATACAATTACTTTTTCTACCTTTGTCTGACCATTTTATTTTTCTAATTGTGTTGGTCTCAGGTTCTGGTTTCTGCTTTCCTTTGTCTTCTCTTAACTCTGTTTCCATGGTTACCTATTCCATTGGCCAATTTTCTCTCTTCCTGTCTTTACTTTTCCCCCTACATCATTATTTAACATTGATCCTTTCAGCTTTCGTACAGGCTGTTCTATGGATTAAGCAGCTCCCCAGATAGTCCCAGGGATGGGATCCCTTCTGAAGTTGCATTTGTCTGTATAGGGGGCTCCCCTCCTCAACAACTTGATATGGCCACATATTAGTAGACAAGTTAGGGAAGGGATTTTGGATTTAGTTCATGCGTTTTTCAGGAGTAGCTCAAAGCGAGTTACATGCAGTTACAGTAGGTATTTTCCTGTTCCCAGAGGGCTTACAATCTAAGCTTGTACCAGAGGCAATGGAGGGTTTAGTGACTTACTCAAGATCACAAGATTTCAACTCCTTGGACTCATCCACATCATCATTGTCTTGCAGGAGCAGGCCTGTCAGAAATCCATACATTAGAAGAACCAAGAGGCTACTTCCTCATCATCTCTCCTTTTTCTCACTCTGTGCCTTTGCTGAGGGATTTATTTTAATTGGCGGCAGCATTTAAGATCATACAGTGCAACAGCCTGACTTCTGTACTACAACACTCAGTGGTTCTGTGGTAGGCGAAAGCCTATGATCCATGCTGCTTGAACTAAACAGACAGGCCTAAGCAGCTTGACCTGTAAATGAAGCCTGTAGTTAGGCCCAGAGGAATGAAAACCCCCCTGAATGATGCCACCATAGAATTGAAACTTAACTAAGCTTAACTGAACATAGCTAAGCAGAAACGAAACTTAGAAAAGACAGAAAACAGCTCTAATTGGTATTGATAAGGATGTGAGAAGCTTCTATGGAATTAATTAACTTGCTGTAAGAAAGGTTACAGTGCCCTGCTTTCCCACATATTCCAGCTAGCTAGTGACCTTGGAGAAGAGATGTATCAAGAGTCTAAGAACTGTCCATTGTAATGGGGACTGTAAGGGGGGCAACCAGGTGCTGAGCCCAGACCAAGGTCCTCATTGGATGACTGCGTAATGGTACCGGGACGAATAGATGGGATAGAAGGGGTTACTGGGACCAAATAAAAGTTTGCCTATGTCCAGAATGGAGAAGAAGGCTATAAAAGTTGTTGTTTTGCTAGAAACCATTGCTCAGCCATTTTGAATGTGATTCTGCTTGAGTCTTGTGCACAAATAAATGATTTGGACCTTCTGAACAGACTCCTGGTATCATTGGTTTGTCTGCGCTCTGCTGCTACATATTCTTGGTGCGTTGGAGCCGGGAAAGTGTGGTTAGTAGAGGGTATATGAGCTGATATACCACGACTTTCCGCCTCTATAGGTTTGGTCCTGCCGGGATCGTGCCCTCCCGACGTGGGCTCGGCTCCCAGGCGCCACCGGTCCAGTTGCATCGGAGGGAGCTGGGCCAGGCCTCGGAGGGTGCCGGACCCGGTTGGAGCCAACACCTCGAACCCGTGAAGGGAGTCCGAGGTCCAACTCATGCGCTTGCTTGGGAACAGGGACCGGATCCGGTGAGTATAGATTTTGATATGTCTAGACAGATGAGTCAGAGCAGTACTGCTGTTTGAAACTTGGATTTTGTAACTTTGGAATTTGGAATTTGGTAAGAGAGCTTGATCACCTCTCAAGACGGTCCGATTAACCCTGCATGAGTATGCGCGGGGTGAAACTATCGTCTTTTTGATTTTGACTTCGAATTCGAAATTTGATATAGCCTAGTCAGAAGAGACAGGATTGGGCTGTGTCTTTCTTGGGATACGTTGCTAGCATGTGTGTCGTTTGTCTATGTGTCTTTGTTTAATGTAAGATTATATTCTGTTGGGTAATGTATGATAATTTACCGCTTGACTCACTGAAAAATCAAGAACATGTCTCACCCAGTCAGAGCTTTTCCTACAGTACAGGGTGAGACTGACAAGGGGCGTGTCTGTGCAGAGGTGCTTTTTAACCCTATGAAGGCATGTTTTCAACATTCTGCTGCTGGGCTAATTGGAGCTTATTTTAGGACAATTATACCTGTTTTTTATTCACTTTGTTTTAATAGGGATGTTCCTTCTACTATGGTCATGTATTATATACCATTCGATAGGAATATTTAGTCAGAATTTTAGTTTTAAAGGTCGTATTAACCTCATCGGAGCTCCGTAAACTGCTTTTAGTTATATTCTCTGCTCTGTCTGTATTTTTACGTCAATTGCTCCTGTTATATTATTGTTACCTTTCAGAAATGATAGAGAAACTAAGCAAACTGTTTTGGGTTTTTTTTTCCTTTGACCTACAAAGTAATTATTAGATCACGACTTGACACTGATTTAAATGATTCTTGCTACATGTCTCTGTGCGTCTGTGAAACTAAGTTGTTTCATTTCATTTCCAGCGAGCAAAGGGGTGTGACTCTCACACAGCTTGCTAGAAGGGGAAAAAAATGACTCCCGAATGAAAAATCTCTTGCTTATTTAAAATAAAGAATTCATTCAATCAAAGTGTGATAGGAGATGAATTTATAATTAGTTTTCTAGTTATTACTTTACAGCTGTGATAACTACAGTCACTCAGAAGTTCTTTTGTTTTTTGAAGTATATCTGTCATTTCAAAAACTAACTGACACGGACAAGAGAGAGCAAATAAAGTGTTTTTCCTTTGACCCTTAGAGGTTAAGAACCTTGGGGGACGGTGCAGCATTCTGGATTCGAAGTGTACCAGATTGCAACCTGAGAATGAATGGTTTAAATTCTGAGTGAATAAGAAATTGTGTATTATAAGTCATTTGAATGCATGCTTCCCCATACTGTAAGATTTAAGGTAATTACTTTGAATTGTTAAACTCTGTACTAGTGACTAATGACGACCTTTACAATTCAAGATAAATTCATTTGTTTTTCTGTATTGGAATTTTGTGTGTCCGTGTCCAGAGGAAAAGGGGTACTTTGTTTTTTAAATTTCAAGACGTTATTTCCTGATATACTGTGGCAAGCACCTGATAGAAGACATATTTATTGTTAAAAAGAGGGTGTATATGCATTCTAGATATCCACCAACGCTATGGAAAAGTATCTATTTCATGTCTCTTGAATATCTGCTTTCTGAACTGTAAGATTTAATGAAAATAAAAAATAAAATAATAATTTATTTTGCAGAGACATGCAGACTACGGCTGGCAGTTAGTTTCCATGCTAAGTAATTTCATTCCAGTCATACGTAACAGATAGCTATAGTTCTCTCTATAAGAATAGATGTTATAACATGTTGCAAAATAATAGTTTTATATTTTAAGAACTTTATCTAAATTGTATGTCTGTGCTTAATCTAAGCTTATGTTTTCTGCCTGCCCTATGTTTGCGGTAATAAGGTTTTTTTAATAAGTTTCTTTTCAAGTATGATCAAGAATTATAGTAAGGGATTTACTGAAGACTATGGTAATAAAATGTCTCTGTCCCAATTAGGAATGCTATGTGAAAGGGAGTGGCTTCTGCTAGTTGCTCCATATTTCCTTAGTTCACCATATTTTGCCCCAAAATCTCTAGATATCCCGTCCCGTCAGTTTCTCTCTCTGTAAGTAGCTCCCCAAGAAGCCCCGGCTCCGTTCAGAGTGCTTAAGGGGGGGATGGGGCCCAGTCCACCGATGATGTCACCCCCCGGTAGGCGTGAACTAATGTGCCCACAGCAGAGAAGTAAAAAAAAAAAAAAAAAACAACCCTCCCGGATAGAGCGTTGCTAGGAGAAACAGTGTGGGCCTAGGGCAGGGGGGGGAACTCCTCCCTGCAGATTCCCAAGTAGTTTGCCAGCCAGTCAGCTGACCAGACTTGTTTAGGTGCCTTTCCCTCTGCCACTGATTTACTGAACTGAAAGCTTTAGGATTTAATTGAAGAAATGAACAGTATTATTCAGGAGAATTTGCATTTTTGTCAGTCAGTCCCAGAGATAAATAAAACAGGAAATACAGACACTGAATGGATCTGCGGGCATGATAGTTAATGGAAGTTGATCAGAAAGTATGTGAATTGTTGAATGTGACAGATAAAGTAAGTGTAAAGATGGAGAAGAGAACAGATCTTCTTGCTGATACTTTAGTTGAATGATGTGGAGGAGGTTATCCTGATCGAAGGAGCAGAGGAAGTAAAAACTGGGTGCGAGTCAGTGCGCCCATTGCAGAGGAGGACATTGGAGAAGTGAATGCCCGTATCTTGACTCCACCCCAGGGGGGAGGAGGGAGTACTTGATTTATGAATGAAGACTAGGCCAGACCGGACTCTTAAGTTTCCCTGGGTCCCCAGGAGCCTATGGTCAGTTTGAAAATAGGGGACCAATATATGGACTTTATGGGGAATACAGGAGCAGAATACTAAAGCCAGTAGCCCCTTTGTTTTTCTCGATGCAGCACCATTGTCAGAGCTACTGGGGCTAAGGCCACAAAGCCTTTTCTGCAGAACCACATGTGTGAACTAGGGGGACAGACAATAATGCACCAGTTCCTGTATATGCCTGAGTGCCCTATTCCACGTTTTGGAGCTGAGATCTGCTTGCAAAGCTTCAGGCACAGATATCCTTTGCTGGAGAGAAAGAAATGCAAATGACTGTGAACCCAGAGCCTGCTGGATTGATGGTGCTGACTGTTCCCCGAGAAGAGGAGTGGCGGTCCTATAGCACACCTCCAGTCAAGTCAACAAGTTCCTGTATACCTACCAACCCTATAGCCCCACCTGGAGTATGGGCAGAAGATAACCCACCTGGCCTAGTGAAGAACATAGCCCCTGTCATCGTCACCCTCAAGCCAGAAGCGGAACCAGTGCATGTGAAGTAGTATCCTCTTCCCTGACCAGCCATTGCAGGAATCCACTGTCATTTAATGAAACTATTGAAGTATGGACTTTTTCAAAGGAATTTCAGTCACCTTGGAACACTCCCCTTCTTCCTGTTAAGAAGCCTGGGACAGGTGATTACCGCCCAGTGCAGGATCTAAGAAAGAATGCATGATGCAGCTGGAACTATACATCCAGTTGTGCAAAATCCTTACACACTCTTAGGACTGATCTCTGCTGAAGCTACACACATTTCACCATTCTGGATTTAAAAGATGTTTTTCTGCATACGCTTAGCCCAAGACCCCACTACAGGAAGGCGGGGCCAACTCACCTGGATAAGATTACCTCAAGGATTCAAGAACTCGCCTCACTCCGCAAAAGATTTGACAAGTTATCCAGTAATTCCAGGAGAAAGAATTCTACTTCAATATGTGGACAACTTGCTCATAACCACCAACTCAGAAAGTGAATGTCTACAGGCCACCAGTGAACTCTTGCACCTTTTTAATGAGGCTGGATACAAAGTCTCAAGAGCTAAGGTGCAATTATGCCAAACAAGTTAAATACCTAGGATTCCAGTTGTCCAGTGGAATTCGACGCCTGGGACCAGAATGCAAAGAAGCTGTATGCAGTATTCCTACTCCAACCACCAGGAGGCAAGCGAGAGCCTTCTTGGGTGCCACAGAGTATGTTGTATATGGATCCCCAATTTTGCGCTGCTAGCAAAACCATTGTATTAAGCTACCAAGGGAATGGAAAAGTCTCCATTGGAATGGGGACTTGAACAGGATGCAGCCTTTTGATCTTTGAAAACCACTCTGATGTTGTCACCAATTCTGGGTCTACCAGATGCCCAGAAAACCTTTCAGTCTCTATGTTCATGAGTCACAAGAAAATGTTCTAGGAGTGTTGACTCAATCTATTGGACCTTATTTGAGAAGCTGTTACAGCTACAGCCTTCCTAGTGAGCAAAACTAACAAGATCATTTTGAGACAGAATCTTCCAGTTACTGTACCACACTCTGTTCTAACCAATATGAAACACAAAGGAAACTACTAGCTAACAAATCTACGAATGTTGAAGTATCAGAGTATGTTGCGTGAAAACCCCAAATACAACTGAAGGTCAGTCAAGCTTTGAATCCTGCTATGTTGTTATCAGTTGGTCTTGATCCCCTGATCATGACTGTTTAGAAATTATGGACACTGTATTCTCAAGCCGCCTGGATTTGACTGATGTCCCTCTGGAGAACCCTGAACAGACCTTCTTTGTGGCTGAAGGCAGTTTCATCATCAATAGACATTGTTGTGCTGCTGACCCCTGATTTGGTAGTTGAGTCCTCAGCCCTGGCCCCAGAAACTTGACCACAGAAAGCTGAACTGATAGCCCTCACTAGAGCACTAACAATAGGAAAAGGGTTCTGTCTAAATGTGTACCCAGATTTCAAGTATGCCCTTACAATCTTGCATGCACATGGGACCCTGTACAAATAATGAGGGTGGATAACCTTAGGCAGCAAGTCCATTAAGTATGGCCCCGAGATATTGACATTATCAGGTGCATACTACCTACAGCTTTCAAAACTTTAGGAAAAGTAGAATGTATGAATAGAACCTTGAAATCTCAGTTGTCCAAACTTTGCCAAAAGGTTTACCTGAAGTGGCCCCAGGTCCTTCCTATAGCCCTTCTTAGGATATACATAGCCCCTGCTAAGTCTTTAGGAGTTCCCCTTTTTGAGATTCTGAGAATCTGTAGCCTATTTATAGGGAATAAAAGGAGATGTGAGACAGATAGGATCTGAAATTATTAGGCATGAACTATTGGTTTTAAGTTCTGTTTTGCAGAGTCTTCATACCTGGGTGCAAAATCGATCACCCATCAATTTGCCTGAACCCCTGCATCCTTTCAAGCCTGGAGTCTCGGTGTGGATCAAAGAGTGGAGAAGGATACCGTTAGCCCTGCATTGGAAGGGATCCTATGTTGTCATTCTGTCAACTCCAACTGCAGTAAAAGTCGCAGAATTCGAATTTTGGATCCATCATAGTCGAGTAAAGCCAGCAACTATTTCTGAACCTGATCACTGGACTACTGTACAGCATCCTGAGAATCCATTGCGCCTCACCCTACGACAACAGCCACGGACCTAAGACTTATTGGTCCCTCAGAAACTGCACTATTTCAAGACTGTTCGTTTATCTGAAGGTAAGCCTCGCATCTGGAGAAAGCTGCAATCATCAGAAATAGACTGTGTTGTGTTAAGAAATTGAGTCTTCTAAGAGACTGTGTTCAAATGCTCTGATCTCCTCAAGGCAATAATAGCCTGAGAGACTGTACTATGATATTTTAAGAACCTGAGACATCCCAGAGGACAGTGATACTTTGGGATCGACAGCCCTACTCCTGCCACAAAGCTGGTAGGTCTACGTACGGCAGAAGCTTGAGGATCTACAATCAACTCTACATTTGTTATCTGTTGTGGATGCCGACAGTTTCCACCAATTTTCCAGAGACTATGCCCATTATGAATTCTTATTATTGCTTTATTCTGGCAGCAGCCTTGGGGTGCTTTGAAATGACTTTTGCTTTACCATCCTGTGCAGCCTGTATAAGTACCACGCGAACTGGGCTGAAGGTTCTTCATGCCTCCCAGAACTTGTTTCTTGAACTTGCCGTAGCATCTAGTCTCCACATTTATGACTGTTTCTTTGTGGAGGAACCAAGATGGGAGATCAGTGGCCTGGGGAGGCTCAAGAACTGAATTATTCCATCCCCTACAATCAGACTGATTTACATAATACTACTAGTGAGTGGGTATTGGCCCACCCCATTGTTGACAGTTTGTGTTTTGTTCGCACCGGACCACAATTTGCTATGAAGATTGGACAGCTGGACTGTCTAAATCAGAAATTTTACAACAGCACAACAAAGAAGACATCTTGGTGGTCCGGCATAAATGCTCCTGAACCTTCTAATCCTTTAGTTCTTTTTCCCACTCTTGCCAAACTATGGACTCTGACTATCTGCTTGTTGCTCCCTTGTTTCTTGCCACTTTGCTTGCAAATGATAACTTCAGTTATTAATAACACTGTAGAGCGTAAGGCAGCTACAAAGCTACTAGCTATGTGAAACTACTACCCTATACCACAGAGTGATACCTTTACCTAGTATTATGTGATTTGATTCTCACCCTTTCTCACTTGCGGGTGAGAATAATCAAAGGGGGGAATGTGGTAGGCGAAGGCCTATGATCCATGCTGCTTGAACTAAACAGACAGGCCTAAGCAGCTTGGCCTGTAAATGAAGCCTGTAGTTAGGCCCAGAGGAATGAAAACCCCCCTGAATGATGCCACCATAGAATTGAAACTTAACTAAGCTTAACTGAACTGCTACAGTTCCTTTCTGTCAGATCATGCCAAGACACCAACCTGGAAACTTTTGTCCTTGATACCTTTCCCCCGCTGCAGCTGGAGTCGAAGATGGAGACTGCCGCTAGCCCAGATCCTAACAGCCACACAAACAAAAACTATTAGCACATTTTTTTTTACCCGAAGGGATAGCAGGAAATCACATACATGCAAAGCAACGTTTAATATTTACTGTAAAAATATGGCATCCAGTGATGCATTTGTACAGGACCATTGTGGAAGGGCTGGTGTTGGGAGGATCATGATTGAGTTAAATTATCAAAATCTCATTGAGGGGGGAGAGAGGTGCCATGAGGCTGAAAGTGCATCTAGGGTACCCAATACTCTTCGGGGAGGGGGGGGGGATAAGAATTACCACTGACAACATCTGCCTCGCAGGCAGCTGGGTGTATTAATGCAAACGCTACAGACATTGAACTCACACTGTCAACTATCTTGGCCACTCAGCAGCTCATTGAAAATTTATCCTGGGCTGTCAAGATTTTGAGATCAATATTTAAAGCCATTCAACCAGGTAAATGGGGAAGGATGGACAAATCCCTCAGGCAAGTAAAACACTGAACATTTGTATAGAAATGGGAAAAGAGGGCAACATCTGGAAAGCTGCGTATGCTAATGCCCACAGTATGGGAAATAAAGTCCTCGATCTAGAGACTGCAATGAAAGAAGATGACTTGTATTTGGAGATGTGGTACACAGAGAACCATGACTGTGGTATAGGTTACCCCTGCTGGAATTCTGCAAGCAAAATTCAAACGTCTGTGTCAAAAGTCTGAATCTTATAAAATTCTGCATGCTTTGTTTGTCTAAATAACAAAACATATTGTTTTTGAGTGACACATAATTTAAAATACAGAAAAAAAGATCACAAAAAAGTGTGAAATTTTGAATTCTGTGCAGAATTCCAGCAGGAGTAATAGTTATACCGGGCTATACTCTATTCAGGAAAGACAGGGTTGGCAGAAACGGGGGAGGAGTGGTGCTGTATGCAAAAAAAAAAAAAAATTAAAGCTGCACGACTTCAGGACTTATGATGTAAAGAGGATGCACTGTGTGGGTTAGTATTGGCAAAAGGAATGGACTATCTGTTTGATTGGGGTAATATACATACCTCCCACCTATACAGAAGAAATAAAGATTTAATCAAAGACATGTATTTTGGTGAAAGGATGAAGTGCTTTTAATAGGCGATTTACTTACTTAAGAACATTTATATACTGCCAAGTGCAAAGCATTTAATGTGCAGGATGTGGATTGGGACATCCCCGCCACAGTGTCATCTAGAAGTAGAGAAATGCAGGATTCTCTGCAGGGAGAACTATTCCAGCAACTGGTAATAGAACCCACACAGGACGTGGTGATACTGGACCTGGTGCTTATGAAGGAGTGTGTAGCTGATGCCACCAGTGCATGATCATTTGGTATTCAAGATTCGTCAGATGGTGTGGCTCAGTATTAGGATATAGCTGGAGATGGTTCACTTAATGGTGAGGATCATAGACTTCTGGAAGAAAGCTTTGTCAAGAGTGAGGAATTCTTCAAGGAGTTGTTAACAGGATGGGAACATCTGAGGGAAGTAGAAAAGCACTGGGCAAAACTAAAAGGAGATTTTTTAAGGGAAACGGATTTCGCTTGCTTTGTGGCTTGTTGTGCAGCAAGGGCTTGTGTGCATCAGTGATGCTGAGAGCTCTGCTATCAGTAGCTTAACCACTGGCAGGATCTCCCAAGATGGATAGGACTCAGCTGAGGTGTCAGACCATGACAAACCACCCATCGGGGCAGCAGCAATATGGGATAGTGTTGGCGGCAGAGGATCACATTTCAGCAACAACACTAGCATTACCTGCCTGGAAGAAAGGTTTGGCAATCTACTTCCATATCTTGCCACAAAAATCCAATGGAGAGGCACAACAAAACAAATTGCGATATAGTGGTAGAAGTGAGCCCCCCTCCACCCCCCCCCCCCTGCCGATCAGAAGGCACTCAACAAGCAACTGGAGAAGAGTGAGAACTCTTCAGAGTAAAGCCACATTCATGATACGGTTGGAACAAAGCCCCTGGAACGTCTGACTGCTGATTCTGATGTAGCTGTGCATGAAATGAGAGTTAGAAGCTGCAAATATGTCTTACATATTACGACATGGAATTATGAAGCATGAATCAAGGGAAGCTGGAGATGGTGAAGAACAACATGGAATGTGCACAACTCAATGTGTTGAGTGTCAGCAAACTGAAATGAACTGGCACTGGGTACTTTGAATCCTTTTTTAGATATGCCATGCAGGAGCCGATGAAAGGTCCATCAAGCCCAGTATCCTGTCTCCACAAATGGCCAATTCAAGTAACAAGTACCTGACAGATTCCATGATGCTTAACCCAGGTATAAGCTGTGGATTTTCCCAGTCCACTTTAATAATGGCATTATGATATCCTTTCATTTATTTTCTATTCCTTTCCTTTCGTAATGATTCTTAACATTCTGTTTGCTTTTTTGGCCACTGCCGTCACATACTGAACAAAAGATTTCAATGTATTGACCATGATCACACCCAGATCCTTTTATTGGTGGAAACTCCTAATACGGAACTTAGCATTATATATCTATAGTTTACATTATTATTCCCTACAAGCATCATGTTGCACTTAATCATATCAAGGGGGATACTTTAGAAGCCCTATTCATGCTTTAGATGTCTGAAAACACTGGTCAAAAACTTTTACAAAAGTCATGCTACTGAAATAAAAATAGTCATTTCTTATCAATTTTTACATGCTGAACACGAATAGGACAGTGAAATTGCAAAGTTTGCTCTAGTTTTTTTGTAATCTACAAGAATTAATGTTTACATCACGAAATGCATGTTAATAGTAAATATAATAGGCCTTCGGTTAATACCTGTAAAAAAACCAAGTCATAAACTACTTCTTAGATTTTTCGCCTGTCTCTTGTACAGCTGTTCGGGAGCTTCTCTGGGGAATGTCCAGCAGTAGTCAGCCAGCACTGTAGTGGACCATTTTCCCTGGTATCTTTGCTCCATCATTGCGATATCCTGGTGAAAACGTTCGCCCTGTTCCATACCACAGTTGTCAGGAAAGAAATCGAGAAGGGAATCAAGGAAATGGATCTTTAGAGACATATTGCAGCCAAGTTTCTGATACTGCATCAGCATGTCTTCTACTAGTTCCTTGTAGTTTTCTGTCCTAACATTCCCAAGAAAGTTTGTTGACACTAGGCGAAAAGCATTCCATGCTTGTTTCGCATCACCCTGCAGCAAGTTGTTGAACCGGTCATTTTTGAAGAGCTCTCGAATCTGAGGACCCACAAAAACTCCCTCTTTAATCTTTGCTTCGCTGAGTCGAGGGAATTTTTCATGCAGGTATCAGAAAGCTGGCAAAGCGTGGTCCATGGCTTTCACGAAGTTTTTCATCTAACCTAGTTTGATGTGAAGGGGTGGTAGCAGGATTTTGTGAGCCTCAACCAGAGCTGGGTGCTGGATATTCTTCTCTCCAACTGTTAAATTTTGTCTGTGATTCCATTCCTTCCGCAAGTAGCGCCAATCCCTTGCTCAGCTATCCCACTCACATAAGAAACACATGTATTTTATATTTTCCTGCTGCAGTCCCATTAAAAGGGCAACTATCTTCAAGTCACCACAGAGGTGCCAGCTGTACTTGTTATAGTTAATGGAAGTCAGTCGATGCTTTAAGTTATCGTATGTCTCTTTCATGTGGATGGCATGCGCTACTGGAATAGATGGAAGACGGTTTCCATTGTTCAAAACAAAGCCTTCAGACTCAGTTTCAAAGAGTCTATATAGTCTCCAATCTTGTGGGTCATGAGTGATTTTTAAGGCATTCATGAGGCTTTCAGTATCGGAACAGAATACTAGATTACTTTCCTTTCTGAAGAAAGACTCCAACTGCTGGTGGCGCTTTCGATATGAAGTAATGTTGACATCTTCTTCTAGAAGATTCCATTGTTGGAGTCTTGATTCTAGCAATTCTGCCTTGTTCTTGGATAAGTCCAAATCACGAACAAGGTCATTTAGTTCTTCCTGTGTTATTCTGTGTGGAGTTGATAATGCATCCCAGTGAAAATCTGGGTCACTGCATGCTGACAGACCAGGAGAAGAACAGGTCGGCTCACCCTTGTCCTCATTAGATGAATCAAGAAAATACTCTGATGGAGGTTCTGGAATAGGAAGTCCCTCACCATGTGGAACTGCTCTCAATGCAGATGGAATGTTTGGGTAGACTATGCTCGACTTCTTTTGCTTCGTTATTCCGCTGGAAAGAAGAGGAACCAAGCAGAAGTAACAGTCATTTATGTGGTTGCTTGGCTCTCTTCACACCATGGGGACTGCAGACAGCATTGATGGTTTTTTGAATTCAACCACTGTGAAAGCTGTGTTGTATATGTAGCGCAGCATATATGCGGGGCCCAAGGCTTGTCTTGGTCACCAATCTTGCATCTGAAGTAAAGATGATATGCCTTCTTCAGTTGAGAAGTGATACTTTTCTTCTGGTTGGCAAATGTCACTTCCCCACAAATGTAGCAGAAATTGTCAATGGTATTAACGCACTTTCGCGGCATTACTGTTCTGTATTGTACCTAAATGGCTAAAATTATATGATTAATAAAAGTTACATGTAACAGTAGCTTAAACTGTCTCGCATACAGTCTGAAATATTTTAAATGCTCAACCTTTCCGACTGCGTATAGTACACTGCTGACGTCAGATGGCTTCAGCAGCCATCTGGCAGTAGTATTGCATTGCATCAGAAAATGATGCAATTAACTCTGGATGATGTGTGTATGCTGGTATTATACAATGTGATGCAATATTACATCATTCAAGGCTTATTAGGGATGTTGTTGATGTCCTACTGGATAAATTTACACGGTGAAACGTCAAAAATGAACTACATGCAATATCTTCAAAACAAGAGTCAATAACATTTTTTTAATGTTATATTCGTGTTCAGCTCACCAAGATACTACAGATTAGGGCCTTTTAAAGTCAGTAACGATTTCAATGTTGACCAGTGAAATGGGCAAGGAGATGTACAAAGCATGGAGATGTCCCCAAAAACATTTTAGAAGCTGGCTCTGTGGACATCCCCGAGAAGAGAATGTCAAAGTCTGAATAGGAGAAACAAGTACGCAAACGAGAGGCCCAAGTACTCGCAAGTCACATAACAAGCCAAACACCAATGGGAACAAAAGCTTTCATTCCCTTTGGTGTTTACCTTCATTGATCAGGTTCAATAAAGTCTTTGGTTTGATACTCACTTCTTTCTTTGGTCTGTGAAGTCTGAATGGGGCAAGGAGTAGGCATGTCTGGGGAGATTCCAGCACTTGGATGTCCTTGCCAGATTTCAGAAATGCCCTGGATGCCCAAAGCTGTGCCCAAACTTATACCTCCTTAAGGCTTGAATAGGCATCAGAAAAGTGCTGATTTTGTCAAACATCTGAAGGGTGTGGAGAAAGAGGACTGCCTATGTCCCCTATATTTTCCATGCTGATAACAAACACTGACGGGGAATGAGGTTCATGTGTTTGTTTTGCTATGCCACTGGATTCCCCTTATGCTAGCTTGTATGAAATAGACATCCCCACCCCATGCTTCCACGCTTTCCTAAGGAGGATGTCTATGTGGTTGCAGGCATGGATGTCCACACTGGGGACAGCTATGTTACTAAAATTGGGCAGAGACATAGATGCCCCTGGAATTTCTCAGCATGTTCTGCCTTCGACATCCTTTCTAAAATGCCTCTTCACATTTCATCTGCCATTTGGATGCCCAGTCTCTTGGTCTCATAAAGTCCCCCTGCAGTTTCTCACAATCCACATTTGATTTAAGAACTCTGAATAATATGGTGTCATCTGTGCATTTAATCACCTTGCTTGTTGTTCTCAATTTGAGATCATTTATAAATATGCTAAAAAGCACTGGTCCCAGTACAGATCCCTAGGGTATTCCACTGTGAAAACTGACTATTTATCCCTACTCTCTGTTTTCTATCTCTCAAGCACTTTCGAATCCACAATAAGACATTTCCCCCTATGCCATGATTTTTAACTTTCTGAAGAGTCTCTGAGGTGGAACTTTGTCAAATGCTTTCCAAAAGTTTAAATACATAATATCAAATGACTTGCTTTATCCCCTTGTTTATTCACACCTTCAAAGAAATGGGGGCTGAGGAAGGTGTTGGCAGCCACCACACACTGGATAGACAGACACACACTCCCCACACCTATGCCAGCATTGTGCAACGATAGAGGTGTTTGGCAGCCCTGCCCACCGCACCAGTCCTGGGCACAGTGCAGGCATGGCTATGGTACGCAATACTGTTGGGGTCACTCCCCAGGGTGGTAAACCAGACCTGAAGCACACTCCACAGACATCAGAAAGGTTGCTATGATGCAGCTCAATCAGCAAATTGTGCTTAACTTAGGAATTGCTATCTGCCAGTGATCATAGCAACCTTTTGATAGATGTGTACCGTATTCCCAGGTTTAGGGTGGCATTGCTAAGGTATACAAGTGCTAGTATTGGGAGATGCACACAGGGCCCAACATCCTGCCTCTCCAGGAGGCTTTGGATAATGGAGCCTGTGGGTGTGGGTATTTATGCCCCTGTTGGCCGCTGCTCTAGGGCAGAGGTTCCCATCTCCGGTCCCGGTATGCCAAACACTGTTTGGGTTTTCCTGCTGTCCCTAATGAATATGTATGAGATACATCTGCATACCATGGGGGTGGTGCATAGAGATGCAGCACAGCCATATTTTTTAGAGGCAGCATGGAACCTGTATGGAGTGGAGGAGTGACCTAGTGGTTGGGGCAAGGTACTTCAGGCCAGAAGGTCGGGGGTTCAAATCCCACTAGAGGTCAGCAACCTTGGGCCAGAAGGACTGGGGTTTCTAGTCCCACAGGTGCTCCTTGTGGTCTTGGGCAAGCCACTTAACCCTCCATAGCCCTGTAAAATAGTTATCTCCAAGTTATAATGCCCTGTTCAATGTAATTTCAGTTTGTTCAATGTAAACCACACTGATGCAGAATAGCATGCTATATAAGAGAATGTAATAAATAAATAACCTGAATGGTGTTTGGCAATTGGGAGACTCTGCTCTAGGTAATGCACATGTCTATGGTGTCTGTGCTCTGTAGGGTAAAATGTAGGTGTTTTGGGTATGTTTACATTATCTGCAATAAAGGTTCAGTCTGTATTACCACGTTTTTGTAGTGGGTAAAATATGGGGATTGGGTTGGCAGGAACCACAGCTGGGACTTGAACCTGTGACCTTTTGCTTCTGAACACATTGGCTGTGTGCACTGCACCACCGTGTTGCCACAAAAACAGTGCATTCCCTAGGGATAGCATGACTGTTCATCAGACAGCTGGTACTGCAAGGAACTTTTAAGTGTTCTTGATGGGTGGATATCGATTAAAACGTTTTTTTAATAAAGTTTTTTTAATCAAGTTTTTTTTAAAGTTTTTTTAATCAGTTTTTTAAATCATTTTTTTAATCCGTCTTTTACCTTTTCCATGCCCAATTTATTCAATTCGTAGTTTATAGACAGTTTCTAGTCTAATTAGACTAGGGGGTATGTTTACTAAAGTCCGGGAATGTGCGCGCCGCAAATCAGCGCACGGCAACGCGCCACTTAAACGGTGACAAACGCTCCTAAACGCCCCGCACAGGTGCGAGGAACCCCCGTGAATGTGCGCGACACACTAACGGGCCCCGCACAAATACGGGCCCGCAAATGTCCGAAAGAGGCGTGTAACGGCGAACGGAGGGCGGAGGAAGGTCCCCGAGGGGCGGAGAGACGGGGTCAATGGGCGGGTAAGGGGAGGGGAGAGGCTCCCCGCACATGAACGGGGCCGAATTTCCCATGAAAAAATAGCGCGAGTGAAACAGTCGCGCTAGAGGTCATATAAAGGCAAGAGAAACCATTTCCGTTAGCAATGTACAGCAAAACCGGGGAAACCTGCAAAACGTAAGCAGTGTGATACATGTGCACAGCAGAAAGGTGAAAGTAAAAATAGACAATGACCAGAAAATCAATAATAAAAATAGTAATGCAGCTTGTGAACAGTTACAGTAATGGGCAAATATAAAAAGCACACCCAGGACAGTCCCAGAAAAAAGATATGAATGTAGGAAGGGCCATGGAGCTGAGACTCCCCCAAAAATAATTCCCAGCCCTGTGGCTGTCCTGGGTGTCTTCCAAATGGTTGCCCACCAATATCACTGTTGCCCAGCTTAAAAGTAAGGCCCCGGTATATGTGTCTATTTCTGGGGTTTAGCTGCATGTTTGTCACCAGACAAGGTGAATGAGGCCACAGTAAAAGACTGAAGAGCAAGCTGTGCATACCCATCCTGACAGGTGTCCTATCACCAGGTACTGCACTGCCTCTGCGGCCACAGTGTGATGCAGCAGACAGAGCCAGCACCTCCAAAACAGGAGGGTCACAGGTTCAAATCCCAGCTGGGGCACCTGCCAGCCCAGTCCCTATATTTTACCCACCACTAAATAAAGATAGCGCAGACACCCCTGTATGCATGGGGAAAACACCCATATTTTACCCAACACCGCACACACACCACAACAATGGGCATTACCTACAGCCAAGTCCCCCAAATGCAGTCCCATACTGCCACATTGCAATCAGGTCAACTGCTTTTTCTGAGAGAAGTTCATGCCAGCATGTTGGCGGACAAGTACATGTGGTGCAGGGGGCAGTGGCTGCTAACCACAGAAGACAGAGGCCTAGCCATGTGCAGGCTGGCACAGTCCACTGCAACAGACAGGTCCTGCCGGATCCACAGTCATGGACAGTCCAGGGAATCCAACCAATCTGTGGCTACACAGTGGTGCAGTGCACACAGACAGTGCATACAGGAACAGAAGGTCACAGGTTCAAAGCCCAGCTGGGGCTACTGCCAATCCTGCCCACATATTTTTCCCACAACTAAACAGTGATAGTAAGGACACACCTTTCATGGCGGGACATATGCAATGGTAAGACATCTATCTTGTACCCCACTGAGAACAGACACCATGAACAGGGGCAGTACCTAGAGCAGAATCACCCAAATGCAGTCCTGGTGGGCCACACACCAGTCAAGTTCCATGCTGACACTCATACATATGCCTGTGCTGTATATCTATGCACCACCCCCATGGCATGTAGATGTAGCCCATGCATATTCATGAGGGATAGCAGGAAAACCCGAACAGTGTGATGCAAACCTGGACTGGAGTTGGGAATCTGTGCCGTAAAGCAGCAGCCATCAAGGGCAGACACACCCACACCCACAGGCCCCATTGGCCAATGTCTCCTGGAAAGGCAGAACATTGGACCGTGCATGCAGCACCCAAAACGAGCACTTGCATAACTTACCAATGTCACCCTACACCTGAGGTATACGGTACACAGCTCGGAGACGTTTGCTAGGAGCACAGGCAGGCAGTTATCCATACGTTACGTATATACTGCTAGTTGACCCCATCCAAACAATCTGTTAGGTGTTTGCGGGGCATGCTCCAGGCCTGGCCTCTGACGGTGCTTACCACCCTGGGGAGTGACCACCAGCTGTAATGCGTACCATATCCATGCCTTGCCGTGCTCAGGACCGGTTTGGTGGGCAAGGCTAATACCTACCCCCCTCCATCGGAGCACCATGATGGCAGAGGTGTGGAAGTGTGTGTCTGTCTATACAGTGGGTGTTGGCTGCAAGCCCCTTCAACAGCCCGCACTGCCAGCACTGTTGCCAGTATTGGCCAGTCAATGTGCATAATGAGGTGCAAGGTACCATGGGTATAGCCAGGGCAGGGTGGCGTGGCCAGGATGCATCTGCACTGGGCATAGGGCCCTGGCAGGGACATTGGCTGGGATATTGTAGTGTCCGGCCACCACCTACACAGACAGGGTGGCCAAAGCATGTCCTTCTGGGGGATCACGCTCACCCTGACTGTGCAGTGACCACAGCATGGCTAGGCCCCCCCATAGTGCTGTATAGTAGTTCTCTCATGTGATAGATATGGGTTTCTCTTTGGGGCCCAGTCACTGATCTATCTGCTTGCTGTGTATGCAGGACAGCCCAGTTCTGGGTGCATGCATCTCCATTGGGAACATGCACTATGGACTAACCAGCAGACTGTTTGTAGTTGGTAAATGTCTTGCTATAATGGCTTGCAGGGTGCAGTGGCTGTTGGCTTGCTGCAGGGGAATATCTGGTGGTGGAGTGCAGCTTACCATACCCTGGGCTTATGTCTGTCTGCTATTGTGTTATGGCTGTGTATGGAGCTGCCTGCCTGGGGGGGGGGGGGTGGTGGTGTTCCTCAGCAGGACTGGGGTTGATGTTGCCCTCTACTGCCACCTTTGCAGGGAGGTAGAGTGTGGATCCCTTGATGGGGACCATGTTTGCCACTGGGGGGGGGGGGGGTGCCTTATGGCGGCGCAGACAGGGATATCCATGGTGTTTGTGCAGAAACTAGCTATCTTACACATTAACACTGCTTTGGAACGCCCGCTTGGCCTCCAGCAGCCATGGCAGGTGTTGTTGACCTGGTCCTGGCCACCTCATTGCACACTCAGGGTGAGCACAGTACCCGCACGATGTAACGGTGTGTGTGGCTACTCTGTGCCAGTAAAACACCCGGTCAGTGCCCCCTACTAGGCCAAGGTGCTGTGTGGGTGCACCCGGTCACTTCCCCCAACAGGGCCGAGGTGCTGTGGGGGTGCATTCCCCATCTTGTGTCCATCTGCGGACAGCTAATTTGCATGTGCAGTGCATCATGGGTACGGGTGGCCTAACCCTATCCTGTTGACACCAGCAGACTGTCTGTGAGGTGACGTGTAGGCTATCTGCAGCCAGCCAGGGGCCTGCTTACAGCTATGGAGCTGTAGCGCAATGGTTACATCACTGCCTGTGAAGCCAGAGGTCATGGGTTCAAACCCACAGTGGGGCCCTTTGGTAGGGCTGTCCACAGCTTTATTTTTATTTACTGTACATATGTCTATGCCGGCAAGACCACCCTCAGCTTACTATACCCATTAGGTGCCTCTGAGGGTGCTTCATAGGGCGCCCTGTAGGCCACCTTATGGTTGCCATCCCTATAGGGTGCACTATACATTATCCTGTGTCGCAACATACATGCTGCCCTATAGGGGTCATTCAAGGGTGCCTTGGCGAACAGTGCACTGTAACATGTGCCTTATGGGCCGCCGTATGTTAACATGCTGGGAGAGTGCGTTTGCTAGTAGTGATAACAAAATAAAATTATACAGCCTCCTACAGCACTCCACAACATAATACATACTGCCTCAGCAGGCATTTTTCACTGGGCATTGTGAGGAGTTGAACCCCTGATCCCTGCACCATTGGTCAGTGTTTTAACCATTGTGCTGTGGCTCTGTTCCTATGCTTGTGCATCAGCGCGCCGCCTTGTGCCTATCAGCGCGCCGCCTTCTGCCGCCCAAGGGGACCAGTGCGCCGCCTTCTGCTGCCCAAACATAACTGTGCGCCGCCTTATGCCGCCCAAAAAGCACTGTGCGCCGCCTTCTTCTGCCGCCCAAAAATAACTGTGCGCCGCCTTATGCCGCCCAAAAAGCACTGTGCGCCGCCTTCTGCCGCCCAAAAATAACTGTGCGCCGCCTTATGCCGCCCAACAAGCACTGTGCGCCGCCTTCTGCCGCCCAAAAATAACTGTGCGCCGCCTTATGCCGTTCCAAATTAATTTGCCTCCTAAAACAATGTTAATCATTACAGTTACTGCCTCAGCTGACCTTTGTCGTTGCGCACACTGGGGGATTGAACCCATGGCCCCTGCACCATTGGTCAGTGTCTTCACTGTTGTACCACGGCTCTGTTGTTTTGTATACTCAGCAGCGCGCCACTTTGCCTTTCCACGCGCTAATGTCGACCCCCGCACATTAGCGCGACGCACACACGTCCGGTTGCTTACTACCGTTTTTTTTCTATTTTCTGCCTGAACCGCCCACTCCTTATATGGCACAGGCACACTAGCACGGCCCCGCACGTTAGGAATGTTTAGTAAACAGACCCCTAGGTTTATTTATTAATAGTACAGTTTGATGAATTTTTAAATTTCAAAATTTCTCTTGGTTCACATCAATCCTGTTGCGCTTTTTCCTTTGTTTCTTCTTATAATAAGTAATAGTGTTAGGTATTTTATTTATTTACATTCTCTTACATACTGTGCTATTCTGCATCAGTGCAGTTTACACTGAAATTACATTGAACAGGGCATTATAATTTGGAGATAACTATTTTACAGGGAACATGGGCCATGGAGGGTTAAGTGGCTTGCCCAAGACCACAAGGAGCACCTGTGGGACTAGAAACCCCAGTCTTTCCTGCCCAAGGTTGCTGTTCTCTACTGGGATTTGAACCCCCGACCTTCCAGCCTGAAGTACCTTGCCCCAACCACTAGGCCACTCCTCCACTCCATGGAGTCCTCTCTTTTACTATAGCATATACAGAGTGGCAAGGTATCAGATATAGAACACACAGGTAATTACAGAACAAGAAGGATTCTATTATCTTTTAGTATGTTTATATGGTATTTTTAATGTCGCTCTTTTAAGTATCAATTAGTAATTTTTATTATCACTACTTTAATATGCAATATGTTTTTATGGTATTCATGTTTATATATTTATGAATTTGACATAGTATTTTATACATGTTTATTGTTTGTATTTAATCATTTATGTAAGGCTATTAGCTGTGCTTTATATTGTGCTTTTATGATTTTCCATTTTTTAATTATTTATGGTCTTAATATCATTTTTTCATGTATGGATATTAGGTGTATTAATTATGTGCCTTTATGATTTGTTTTTATCCTGATATTTTAATGTATTTATGGTTTTAACAATTATTTATATGTTTTTGTAGCCAAAAGCCCCTGATGAAGGCATAAGCGAAACATGGCCTGTGTCGGGCCTGGCTAACTTAGTAAGAGTGTTCTAATAAAAAAGTTCCTTCCTTGCTACCCACGGATTCTGACTGGTTTCTGTTCGTCAGACAGGGCCTGTCTGCTGCAGTGCATGGCACCCACCTACACAGGGCTAGGCCATGGTCTGCTGTGGGCAGCTGCCACTGCCCCCTCCACCACCAGTACCCCTCCACCACCAGTACCCCTCTGTCATCATGCTGACATGCCCTTCTGCTGGTGGTGCTGGTAGAGCGAGGTCTCAGGCCATCCAGTGTGTGGGTAGGCGGCTGCTTATGGTGCGGGTTCTGGGGTAGGGGTGCCTGCATAGCTGTCCACGCGTCCCCCCAGCACTGCCTGCCAATGTTCTGTGCCCTTGAGGGTACCTGCTGGGTACTATCCGCTGTGACACTGTGGGAATCACACTCGTGCCCATGTTGGGCCCTCATCAGTTGCTGTCTGGCTGCTGTACAGTTTCAGCATTCCTATGGGCCACCTAGGCATCACCCTAGTCCGCACTGTGGCCCAGCTGCACCACAGCTTGCGCCGCCTGCAGCCCTCTGTGTCCCCTTTTCCAGCATCTGTCCAGTTGCCCATTCCAACATGCCTGCCCTGCTGTTGCGGAACATGTGCATGCCATAGGAAACCTGTCCAATGGAGAGGGAAACCCTGATCAGTGCAATTTCACTGTGGGATCATTCACCTTGTATGGGGACGGAGCATAAACCCTTCCAAAATTCATATCTTGTTTTTGGAGCTTTCTCAGGAGTGTTTGTTGATGTTTCCCATTAATATCACTATTCCCCAGCTTGGTTATGTTTTTTTTTTACATTTTCTGCTAATCATTTTCAATGTTTATTTGCCCTTTTGTTCCGTGCACATGTATCACACTTATCACTTTTTTGTTGGTTTCCCTGGCTTTGCTGTACATTGCTGACGTAAATTTGGTTTCTTTTCCCTTTAAAGCAGCTCTAACGCCAGGGTTTCACTGGCGTTAGTTTTCAGCCCCAGATTTCACAGCGATAGTGTGCGGGGAGCCTCTCCCCTCCCACTCTCCGCCCATTGACCCACTCTCTCCGCCTCTGGGGAGCCTTCCTCCGCCCTCCGGGAGCCTTTCTCCACCCTCAGCGCTCATTTGCGCCGCTGCACGCGTTATTGCGCGCTAAGGTACCTCTGCGTCCGATAAAGCGCCATTATTGCGCGATAAGGTACCTTATCACGTGATAACGTCGCCGGGCGCACATTAAGATGGTTTAGTAAACATACCCCTAAGAGAGGCTGGTAAAGTAGTCAAGAAGGCAATGATAGAAATGAAAGAAAAAGAGGCCAATATGGTAAAACTGGGGGACAAGACTTTTATTTTAGATGTGTTAATGATGGAAGGAAGTGCAAAAGTGGCATTATGAGACTCAAGGGTGACAGGGAGGAACATGTAGAGCAGCAGTTGCCAAACTGTGGGTCATGACCCCAAATAGAGTTGCAGGAGCACTGGGACGGTCAGATGGGGAGGGAGCTGTATGTGCAGTGGGCCAGAATTGCTGTCTGTCCAAGTCCTTTGCCCTGATTCTGCTCTCACAGGAACGTCTAGCTCCCGCAGGTGCAGAATCGTGTACAAAATCTGGCCAGTCCAGATTTTGGACATCCAGACATGCCAGACGTGCCCCAATCAGAATTGGCCCCCTTCTCTCCTAGAGCCATAAAATCACTTCTGATATGCTCAGGTGGGAACCTAGCAGTATCATTTTTGCCAACATGATGAGTAGTATTAGATAACACATACATGCTTGAGGATTCTCAATAAATTCCCCATAATGCCTTGGACCATGGAACCAGGCAGACAGAACACCTTCTGCGACATCATGTCTGAATGGCAAATGGATGCCTCTATACCCCTCAGAAGAGAGTCATCAAACACCACCACCCTACTCTTACTAGTAATTACTGATCCTACAGCTTTGGAATTTTTGATTTCTGATACCTTCTGTTCTTAGAGATATTGTCACCTCTTCACTTCTAGGGCTGCATACCAGTTCCTCAGTTCTGTGGAAGGTGAAGTCATGTGAGTCTGCAGACTCTGGTGATCTGTTTCCAGCTGTCATCTTTTTGTATAGTGGCATCTTCCCTTCTGCTGGAAATCTTAGATGACTTCAGAAGCATTTCATCAATGTACCTCTTGTTGTCACGGATGCTTCTCAGCCTTGCAGGGTTGACCCAAGGGTTTCTGCCACCCTAGGTTGGCCCTCCATACTGGCCCACCTCCCCCTCCACCTACCTTGTGCCTGAGGTGCTGCCCCTCCCCCCCGCCTCCCCCCCCAGCATCCATCTACACACCGGGAGGAGGGGGCAACATACCGATTCTTATTTTGAAGCAGCAGCAGTTCAACCATGGTGGGCTCTAAAACACCTTTGCTAGCACTCACAACCTGCCGCTCCTGTCACCCCCAATGTAACTTCTTGTTGGAGGGGGCAGGATTGGCAGGCCATGACTGCACCCATGCACGCACATGTGTTTTAATGCTTGCCATGGTGCAAAAACGGCAGTTGAATTGTTGCTGCTTCAAAGGGAGAGCATGCTGTCCTAGGAGAGCATCTAGTTCACCTAGTAGACAGGCTGGCCCTGCAATATTATCTCCTCTTTCAGTTTCTCAACTCATTTTCTGAGGGATTCAACCTGCAGGCATCTTTCATATCAAACCTCTTCTATACTCTGCGTATTGCTGTCTGGATGGACAGATGTGGCAGTGGTAATGGGGGGCAACAGCTTTGGCACCGTAATGTTTCCCAGACGTATTTCTGTTGTTGGAGCTTTGGCACCTTGATTGAAATGAAGCCTGTCCAGGAATGGAATACAGTCTTTGGTGACTGATAATCTTTCCACTGGGAAAGTAGGGACCAATAACAAAATTTGCTGAGATGACATGAAGACCCAGGAAGGGACATAAGGATGCAACCAGCTCCAGAGACACCGATAGCCCAGAGTAATAATCTAGGATTGCACTGTCCCATGGGAAGCCAGTGTAACTGTCTCAGCAATGAAGTGAGATGATCATTCTTTCACTTCCATATTATTTTACTTGTTCCTGTAGTTGTAAACTATTTTGCCACAGAGATCAATGCACAGTGGCTCATACCAGTGTAGTGCCCATAATGTTCATAGTATTAATGGAAACAATAATCTCAAGAAAGTAAGTGGGATGAAATTGTCTATTAGAATGTGTGAGCAGTGACCATGAATCCGTGCACCGCAAAGTGTTTGGATTATTCTTGCAATTAACTCCAACACAAGAGAGAGACATTTTCCCCGCACAATACACACTTATTTTCCTCTTTAATGAGCACGTTTTTGTCAAACTAATTCCTCTCTGAGAATATTTGCAAGTGGTGCTTTCAAAATTGCCTAACGACATAAGTAACATACACAGAACAAATTCATTACTTCAAGCAATTTAACGAAGACACCTTTCTCAACGACATCCTCCCCCAGCTAAAAAATGAAACGAACGACCCCGACACACTCTCAACCAACTGGAACTCCATCATCGCAAAAGCTGCAGCCATAATGACCACCCCACCACAAGCAAATGACAAACAGTCAAAGGCTCCCTGATACATCCCTACTCTCTGAAAACCCAGCTTCAAAAACGTGAAGGAAAATGGCACAAATCCACCCTAAACACCGGCAGAAGCCTCAACATGAAATTACTAGATGACTATCACGCTACAACTGACAACGCCAGATGTACTTACCATACAAAACTAATTAACACCCTAGAGAGTTATTTGACCTCCTCAAACAACTCACAAAACCCCCGCCAGCAACAACACAGAATACTACTACAATTACTACTACTACTACTACTACTCCTACTACTACTGAGCATTTGTATAGCACTACAAGACATACATAGTGCTGTAGACACATGTAAAAGACAGTGCCTGCTCATCAGAGTTTACAGTCTAATCAAGACAGACAACACAGTAGCTGTAGATGTGGGATACATCTAGGGGTAATGGTAAGGAAACACAAACGAAACTAGATGAGTCAAGATCCGAAAGTAGCAGCGAAGATTTGAAAAGGGCCAGAGAAGGCACCGGACATACAGACTCAGTAGTTTGTTCCAGGCATAAGGAGCAGCAAGGTGAAAGGAGCAAATTCTGGAGTTATCAATAGAAGAGAAGGGCACAGATAGAAGCAATTTTCCAGAACAGCGGAGTTCCCGAGAAAGCGTGTAGGGAGAGATTTATCTTATTTATTACAAATTTTTATACCGCATTTTCCTAAAGATCAAATGTGGTTTACAATGAAAAACAATTTGAATAGTACAGTGAAAGGTACATCTTCAGTTGCAAAGAACTCTTTAACTATATACATTAACTGTCAAGGCTGATTTACATAGAACTACATACACTTACATTGAGCTATGTACCATTTTGGTGTTAGATAGGGGTGTAGACTGATACAGTATAAAGTAATCAAGTATTCTTGGGGTTTAAAGGAGGGGTGATCAGCGACTTATGTAGAAGGGTTTAAATGGAGGAGTGAGGAGGATCATAGGAGATGAGGTTAGTAGAGGATCCAAAGTGAAGGGTGAATTTAAGTTTTTTTCTGGAAGGTGAGGAGGTCGTTTGTTTCTCTTAGGTGTTCTGGGAGGTTATTCCAGAGGTTAGGGGTGAAGTGGGAGAACACTTTATTGTTTGTAATTTTCCTTGATTTCCTGAAGTCAATTGGTATTGCTAGTTTGTTTTTATTGCAGTCACGCTGAGATCGAGTGACAGTGTCCGTGGTGATGAGCATGGAAAGGTATGATGGGGCAATTTCTTTGATTAGTTTAAAAGTTATGACTAGTATTTTGTAGATGATACGGCTTTGTACGGGAAGCCAGTGGAAGGCATGCAATATGGGGGTAATGTGATCAAAGGGGTTGCTATCCATGGTTGTCCTAGCTACAGTGTGTTGGGCTAATTGAAGGTATCTTAGGGGTATGTTTACTAAAGTGCGGTAAACGTGAATAACGTGCGTTGTACGACATTAACGATAGTAAGTGCAGTATAACACGCGTAATCACGCACCAACGACCGTTAACGTCATACTATGCGCGTTAACCGTAGTTAACGATCGTAAAGCCCCGCGGCGCGTTAAAACAGCGCAGAAGGTGGAGAGTGGGCGGAGAGAAGGGGTGAATGGGCGGAGAGTGGGCGGAGAGAGGCTCCCCTCACACTAATGTGCTGAAGTGCAGAGCTCAATTCCAACGCGAATGAAAACCTGTCGTTAAAGGTATATTAAAGGGAAGAGAAACCATTTCCGTCAGCAATGTACAGCAAAACCGGGGAAACCTACAAAACGTGAGCAGTGTGATACATGTGCACAGAACAAAATTGCAAATAAAACTTTAGAATGACCACAAGAAACAGTGTAAAAATTATAATCCAGCTGGGCAACAGTGATAGCAATGGGCAACAATAAAAAACACTCCCAGGAAAGCTCCAAAAAAAAGAAATGATGTGTGGAAGGGTCTACACTCCGTAGACCCTTTCAAAAATCATTTCATTTTACTGGAGCTTTCCTGGAAGTGGTTTTTAATGTTGCCCAATGATATCATTATTGCCCAGCTTGGTTATGGGTGTGTGCCACTGTTTTCGAGGTCGTTTTTGAGGTTTATGTGCAGGTTTGTCTTCATACAAGGTAAATGAGCCCACAGTAAAATTGTGCAGAGCAGGGTTTCTGACTCGTCAGGCCAGCTTTCCTACCTCCAGGGATGGCACTGTCTCTGTGGCCACAGTGTGGTGCAACGGACACAACCAATGCCTGTAAAACCAGAGAGTCACAGGTTCAAATCTCAGCTGGGGCTCCTGCCAACCTAGTACCCATAGTTTTACCCACCACTAAACAGTGATAGTAAAGACACTCCTTTATTGCAGAGAACATACGCATGGTTAATACGCCTATATTTTACCACACCAAACACAGACACCATCAACAGGCGCATTACCTAGAGCAGAGTCTCGCAAATGCAGTCCTGGAGGGCCCCACACCATTCAGGTTCCATGCTGCCTCTAATAAAGATGCCTGTGCTGCATATCTATGCACCACCCCCATGGTATGCAGATGTAGCTCATGCATATTTATGAGGGACAGCATGAAAACCCGAACAGTGTTTGGAACACCAGGACTGGAGTTGGGAAACTCTGCCGTAAAGCAGCAGCCAACAGGGCCAGACACCCACACACACACCCACAGGCCCCATTGGCCAATGCCTCCTGGAGAGGCAGGACATTGGGCCCTGCCTGTACCTCCCAATACTAGCAGTTGCATACCTTAGCAATGCCACCCTACAGCTGGGTATATGGTACACAGCCATCAAACATTTCCTATGATAACTGGCAGATATCATTGCCTACGTTAAGCACATTTTGCTCATTGAGCTCCACCATAACAATCATTCTGATGTCTGCGGTGTGTGCTGCAGGTCTGGTCTCTGATAGTGTTTACCACCCTGGGGAGTGACCCCCAACAGTATTGCGTACCATATCCATGCCTGGACTGTGCCCAGGACTGGTGTGGTGGGTATGGCTGCTGAACACCCCTATAGTAGCAGAATGCTGGCATAGGTGTGGGGGTGGCTGGCTGTCTATCCAGTGTGTGGTGGCTGCAAACACCTTCCACAGCCCACACTGCCATCAATGTTGCCAGTATTGGGCTGCCAATGTGCATAATGAGGAGCAAGGTACCATGGGTATAGGCCGGACTGGGTGGCCTGGCTAGGGTGCATCTGCACAGGGCATAGGGCACTGACTGGGACATTTTAGTGCCCGGCCACCACCTACACAGACAGGGTGACCTCAGTATGTCCTGCTGAGAGATCACTCTCACCCTGACTGTGCAGTGACCACAGCATGGCTAGGCACCCCCATAGTGCTATATAGTATTTCTCTCATGTGATAGATATGGGTTTCCTTTTGGGGCCCAGTCACTGATTTATCTGCTTGCTGTGTATGCTGACATCCCAGTTCTGGGTGCATGCATCTCCACTGTACACATGCATTATTGACTAACTAGCAGGCTGTTTGCAGCTGGTATGTGTCTTGATGGAGTGGTTTGCAGGGTGCAGTGGCTGATGGCTTGCAGCAGGAGACTATCAGATAGTGGTGGGGTGCTGCTTACCATATCCAGGCCTAATGTCTGTCTGCTATTGTGTTATGGATGTGTACTGAGCTGCATTGACTGCCCTGTGGGGTGTCTGTTCCTCAGCAGGACTGGGTTGATGTTCCCCTCTACTGCCGCCTTTGCAGGTAGGTAGAATGTGGATCTATTGTTAGGAGACCCTGTTTGTCACCTTTGGCCCTGAGGGAGGGGGGTACATGGGGGCTACACCTGACTGAAACAGACAGAGATATCCAAGGTGTTTCTGCAGAAACTACCTATCTCACACATTAACACTGCTTTGGACCTACGCCATGGCCTCTTTCAGCCATGGACGGTGCTGGGCGCCTCACTGCACCCTCAGGGTGAGCACAGTACCCGCACAATGTGACGGTGTGTAGCTACTCTGTGCCAGTACAACACACGGTCTGTACCCCCGTACCAGGCCGAGGTGCTGTGGGGGTGCACATGGTCAGTTCTCCCTACCAGGCCGAGGTGCTGTGTGGGTGCATTCCCCATGGTGTGTATCTGTGGACAGCTGATTTGCATGTGCAGTGCATCATGGGTGTGACTGGCACAATCCAGCCCTGTGAAAATCCAGCACCTGCTCACAGGCTCTGATAAACCATAAGCCATCACACGTACATCTGTTAGCATAATGCATAGGTGCAAGACACCCTAAAGAGTCTGTAATATAAGGTGCCCACGCTGGTAAAAACACACGTACCCACGCACGATTGTACGCACGCACCAACGCACGCAGCTACGCACGGGGCTACGCACGTACCAACGCACGCAGCCACGCACGCGGCCTCGTACGCACCAACGTACGTGACGAGGCACACTCCGAGGGTGTGTTTCTGACACCACTACTCAACGTAAAGAAAAACATGCTTCCTCATTCCCTATGTAATGTACAGGGTGATGCCTGGGCCAGCCTTCTGCGTTAGGCACACTGGGGACTCGAACCCATGCTGCCTGTAACAGCGGTCAGTACCGTAACCATTGTGCTACAGCTCTGTTTCAGTGCTTTGTGTCTGTACGCCTTCTTACGATTAACGCGCAGTAACGCGCCACGGCGCCCTGTAACGCTCGTTAGTTTTTGGAACGCGCGTTAGTGGTAACGATGTACCGCCCATGTCCTTATTTGGGGTTTCTGTCACTACCGCGGCTCCTAACGCGAATTGCACTAACGCAGTTTAGTAAACATACCCCTTAGTGTTTGTTTAGTAAAACCTTGTTGGATTGTGTTGGAAAAGTCAAAGTGCAGTGTGATAATTGCATTTATAACCAATTTAATGTTGGTGCAGTAATGGGCAAAGCTGCTTCAACAATTTGAGTTTGAAGAAAATCTTCCTTGTTGTTTGTCTGTTGTGTGAAGTCATATTGAGGGTGTGATCGATTATTACACCAAGATACTTTACCTCACTTTTGACTGAAATGTTGGTGTCTTGGATCTTGATGGATGTGGGAGGGCTGAAGCTCCGGTTTCTTGTTACATACAGTGCTTCAGTTTTATTAATGTTGATCTTAAGGTTGTGGTTCATTAGCTATGTCGATAATTTCATAAAACAATCTGTGACTTGTTGTAAAGAGGGGTTGTGGATGTTAAACGGGAGGTACAACATTATGTCGTCCGCATATATATGATAATTTAACTGGAATTTTTTAAAGATGGAGCAGATGGGTTGAAGATAAAAGTTGAAGAGGAGGGTTGATAGGGCAGAACCCTGGGGTAGGCCTTGCTCCTGTTTGTAAGGTTCAGATGTTTGCTGATCAATTTTGACTTGTTGTGTTCTACCAGATAGGTAAGATGTGAACCATTTTAGAACAGTATCCTTCATGCCTATATGCTGTAGTTTATTGAGCATGATGCGATGGTTGATGCTGTCAAAAGCTGCAGTGATGTCAATGAAAATAAGGAGACATGCCTGCTTGGCATCATCGATGCCACCAGTGAGTTTGCCAAATAGTACCGTGAGGAGTGTTTCTATTCCATGATATGGACGAAGGTCATATTGGTGTTGGTCCAGGGGGGCAAATGAGTCAATGTGGTCTTAGAGTTGAATTTGGACTATTTTTTTCAATAATTTTAGCTAGGAAAGGAAGGATGGAAATAGGTCTGTATGATGTAGGGATGTTTTATCCAGGGAGTTGCTTTTTTGGATAGGGCGGATTAGTGCATGTTTCAATTCAACAGGGAGGCGACCATTGAGTAGCAAGAGGTTGATAATGGGGAGAATGAATGACAATAGTTCCATTTTTGTTGCCTTAATCCAGTTTACTGCAGAAGGGAGCAGGTAGGTGAGGTCCTCCCTACTCCCCACCACCGGGACCTATCAGGCGCCGCTCTCCACTTCAAAACTAAAGGCGTGAAGGAGAGCTCCAGCTGCCCACAGCCACCCGATCGGCTGCAGCAGAAGGGAGTGGGCAGCTGAGCTCCTCCACGCTCCCCACCGCCAGGACCTATCAGGCGCCGCTCTCCACTTCAAAACTAAAGGTGCAAAGGATAGCTCCAGCCGCACACAGCCACCCGATTGGCTGCAGCAGAAGGGAGCGGGCAGGTGAGCTCCTCCCCGCTCCCCATCGCCGGGACCTATCAGGCACCTCTCTCCACTTCAAAACTAAAGGCCATTATTAAAAAGGGACCCAGGATATCAATGCTTGACCCAATACAAGCATTGTGAAACCTGTGTCTTTTGGGGATACTGCTAGGTACGTATTACCTAGATTGGCCACTGTTGGAAACAGGATACTGGGCTTGATGGACCTTGGTCTGACCCAGTATGGCATATCTTATGTTCTTATGTTCTCCTTCAATGACTACAATCAGATGATATCCAGAACACTGTGCTTCAATGGTTCCAATCCTACCTGACCAACAGAAGACAACAGATAAAACTAGGAACTAACACATCCACCCCCTACCGCCAACTCAAGGCGTGCCTCAAGGACCCACCCTCTCCTCTCTCCTCTTCAATATATATCTTCAACCTCTCTGCACCTTCATCAAATCTCACAACATCCACTACCTCATCTATGCTGACGACATCATGCTCTACGGACCATTCAACACAAGGCAATATATGTACACAAACCTCCTATGATGTTTTACTGAAGTTTCCCAGTTGCTAACGAATAACAACCTCACAATCAACTAGAAGACAGAGGTTCTATTCATCACAAAAGATGACAACTTCAACCCTGCAAAAGACTTCCAAATAAAAGTACTCTCCTTCAAAACACAAGTCTTAGCTCCTCTTCTCTTCAATATCTTTCTCACACCTCTTGCCCTCCTAGTCCAACAACACGGGATATCTGCCTATTACTATGCTGATGACTTACTTCTCCTCTATCACACCTCCCTCCTTTCACCTGACCTCTCTCCTCTCAACACCTGTCTTACCGCTGTTGCCAACTGGCTCACTACTCACTGTTTACACCTCAACCTCACCAAAACCCTTGCCATGTGGTTCACCCATGATGCCTCCCCGCCCACACTTTCCCCCTCTTTCTCTGGCTCACCGGTTCCCATAGTCTCTTCCTTTCGCTACCTTGGCGTTCTCTTTGACCCTGCTCTAATTTTCCGTGATCATATTGCACATATCTCACGACTCTCCTTTTTCCATCTCCGTCAAATTCGGGCTATCAGACCTTTCCTCTCTATGTCAGCCCTCACCACTCTCCTCCTCTCTCTCGTTATGTCCCGCCTTGACTTTTGTAACTCTGTCTTAGCCGGCCTCCCGACTGTCCACCTCCGTCGCCTCCAACTTATACAAAATACCGCAGCCCGCTTACTCTCTCACTCCTCCATCCGTGATCACGTCACGCCTCTCCTTATCCATCTGCACTGGTTACCTGTCAAATTCCGTATCCACTTTAAAATCCTGGTACTCCTTCACCGAGTCATTCACACCCGCACACCTCAGTACTTGTCCAATCTTGTACGCCTACATGCCCCCGCTCGTTCTCTCCGTTCTCTCCACCTCAACCGCCTCTACCTTCCCTCACCCTCCGCTGCTCGACTCCAGTCCACCCGCTCTTCTGCATTTTTCTTCCTGGCCCCCGCCCTGTGGAATTCCCTGCCTTCCTCTATCCGACTTGAATCTGAACACTCTACTTTTAAGAAAGACCTCAAGACTCACCTCTTTGCCCGTGCCTTCGACCTGTCCGATCCCTTTGTGTGACCCGCTCTTCTCTGTCCTCCCTTCCTCTCCCCGTCCTGTCCTGTTGTATGACTCTGCTCGTTTGCTTTCCTGTCTCATATTGTAACTTCCTTTCCTTTCTGAGCCTATTTTTACCATGTAAACCGCTGTGATGTATTTTCCTCAGCGGTATATCAAATCTAATAAACATAAACATAAACATAAACAAAAGTGCCAAAGCAATCTTCCACAAGGCCAGAATACTTCAGCGTCTCTGCCCTCTCCTCGAACCTCTGGACCTTTGCTCTGCACTCCATGCCATAATCCTCCCACACCTTGACTATTGTAACTCCATCTACCAAGGTCTCCCACAGACCATCTTCCTTCCCCTATGCACAGCTTTACATAGAACTGCATGCATTCTACAAGGAGCAACAAAGCACAACAACATGACCCCTATTCTTAAGCAACTTCACTGGCTACCCCTAAACAGCTGAATCAAATATAAGATTCTCCTTCATACCCACAAAACCATCCACTTCCGCCCCACAATACACCTACACACCTTAATCCAAACTTTCCAACACAACAGAGCCAGAAGACAGTCTACAAAGAGTGTACTTGTTATCCCCCACACAAAAACAAACACACCCAACAAACATGTGCATGCTCCTTTGAACTATATGCCCCTTCCATTTGGAACACAATCATAGACTCAATCCAAAACACTATAGACATCCACACCCTCTGCAAACACTTAAAAACCCACCTTTTCACCAAACACTTTGTCATTTTCACCTAACCCCCCATATCCTCTTTGCTCCCTCCCCCATATCCTTACTGTACACCTTTCAGCCTGACCTCCCTATCCAACGTATGTAACAAGCAACCCATGAATATAGTTATTATTCATAAGAACATAAAATATGCCATACTGGGTCAGACCAAGGTCCATCAAACCCAGTATCCTGTTTCCAACAGTGGCCAATCTAGGTCACAAGTATCTAGCAGTTTCCCCAAAGGACACAGATTCCACAAAGCTTGTATTGGGTCAAGCAGTGAATATCCTGGATCCCCTTTAATAATGGTTTATGGACCTTTCCTCCAGGAACTTGTCCAAACCTTTTTCAAACCCAGCTACACTAACAGCTTTTACTGCATCCTCCGGTAACAAATTCAAGAGTTTGATTACACATTGAGTGAAAAAATATTTTCTCTTATTAGTCTTAAATAGGTTACCCTGTAGCTTCATTACATGTCCCCTAGTCTTTTTATATTTTGATGGCGTAAACGATCAATCTACATATATAAGTTTAATCAAGCCATGTAATCTTCTCTATAACCACTGCTCTATGTAAAAAGCATCCCATATATACGTTTATTGTTCCTTGTATATATGTTATTCATTCCATATAATCTCTTCCATAACCTGGTTCTATGTAAACTGCTTTGACCCAGTGAAGAGCGGTATATACTGTAAGCACTCCTAAATAAGTCAATAAATAAAATTACTTCAATGGGAACTTCATTCACAGATCTCCTGCAATTATTCAAAGTCTCAAGTGAAGTTATGCTGGTAAAACATCCGAAAAAAGGGAAGTTATAACTATTTTTCTGAATGTCATCAGATCCTTCTCGAGCGTAACTTCAGCAGATACAGAATTCCACTATTGTGAACCAACAATTGAACAAGCTTTACTATGGGTCCAAACGTCTGCTTGCACAAATTAATGAGGGTACTTCCAGGAGGTCATTTGTCTCTGAGCGCAAAGATCTAAAGGGTGTAGATACAGCAAGTGGAATAGCTAGTAGTGGCAACCTAGCTATATTCAGAAACTTAAAAAGCAGTACGAACAACTTTAACTTAACTTGCATTCTTGCTAGCAGTCAATGAAGTTGTATCAGTGCTGGTGTAATATGCTTTTTGAGGGTGATTTTAGAAAGGGCGTCCAAGTTACAGCAGGGATATCCACGACAAATATGCAGAAAATTGCCAGGGACATCTATGTCTCCGACCGATTTCAGAAACACAGACGCGGGTGGCCACATAGAAGTCTCCATTAGGGACACTTGGATCGGGAACGTCCATCTCGGACAAACTAGCATTGAAGCAGTGAAGTGCAAACAATGAATAAATCCAGGAGTCAATTGCAGGGTCCAAGCCAATTTATTGTGCACAAGGCCCAGACAGTCAAGCTTCAAAAAGGACTGAGCAAAGTTCTTACAGAAACATATTCATTTTATACATTTCTTTTCAGTTTGATACATGCAGATTTTCTATTGGTCCCAATGCCCCCTGCATTTATCCAATCAGAGACCCTTTCTGGGCCTAGCACCCTGCTCCCTCCTCTAGGATTGTTCTAACAATGGCACAGTTTCTAGGTATTGATACAATTCTACTGCAAGGTCGTTTCTAGCTCTAGGAATGCAAGTATTGAAACATTTCTATCCTCAGAACACAAGAGAATAATGAGAGTTTTATGAATTCATGAAAAACTTCTTATTAAGCAGTTTTAAGCAGTTTTCTCAGACTTTCACAGATTTTTGGTTCTTTACTAAGATGGGGGTTGGAATCAGGGCCTAACTTACAGGCCTTTCATATTTGCAGGCCTACCACAGCATATGCGGACATCCAACAACATAGCAAAGTGAAAACATGAGCCTCCATGCCCCATCAGTATAGGGGTATTAGTATGGCTCCTTCTCCACACCTTCCAGACATTTTCCTGACAAAACAAGCACTTTTCAGAGGCCTGTTTGTGCTTGGAGCAGGTTTATCTTTAGATGCAATTTGGGATGTCAAGAGCATTTCTCAGATCAGGTGGGACATCCAGGTTCGTAGGAACACTCTGGCCATGCCTCCACCATGCCTCCCATTCAGACTTGGACATCCTTAGGTTGGGGTTCTCCACACCTTCCAGACATTTTCCTGACAAAACAAGCAAGATTCTGTCCCAGGGTGAGCTTGTCTGCTTCGCTCATTAGTAGGGCTGTAGCTGCAACAGCTCTCAAACAAAGGTGCCAACCTCTTGCCACCACATCCAACTGTTTTGACAAATAGGCCACTGGCCGTTGCCAAGATCCAAGAGATTGAGTCAGTACCCCTAGAGCATTTCCTTGTGACTCATGGACATAGAGACGGAAAGGTTTCTGGACATCTGGTAGACCCAGAGCTGGTGATGACATCAGAGCGGTTTTTAGAAATCGGAAAGCTGCATCCTGTTCAGGTGCCCACTCCAATGGAGACTTTTCCATCCCTTTGGTAGCTTCATACAATGGTTTTGCTAGCAGAGCGAAATTGGGGATCCATATGCGACAGTACCCTGCGGCCCCCAGGAAGGCTCTTACTTGCCTCCTGGTGGTTGGAGTGGGAATACTGCATACAGCTTCTTTGCGTTCCGGCCCCAAGCGTCGAATTCCGCTAGACAAGTGGAATCCTAGATATTTAACTTCAGTTTGACATAATTGCGCCTTGGCTCTTGAGACGTTGTATCCAGCCTCATTTAGAAGGTGCAAGAGTTCACTGGTGGCTTGTAGACATTCACTTTCCGAATTTGTGGCTATGAGCAGGTCGTCCACATACTGAAGAAGAACCCTTTGTCCTGGGTTCACTGAGTAGCTTGAGAGATCTTGATTCAAAGCAGCACTGAAGAGAGTGGGTGAATTCTTAAATCCTTGAGGTAATCGAGTCCAGGTAAGTTGGCCCCGCCTTCCTGTTTTGGGGTCTTGCCATTCAAAAGCGATCAAAAGTTGACTGGTGGGGGCTAGGCGTATGCAGAAGAAGGCATCTTTTGGGTACAAGACGGTGAAATGAGTAGCCTCAGCGGGGATCAGTCCCAAGAGAGTATAAGGATTTGGTACCACTGGGTGTATAGTTTCAAATGCATCATTTACCCGCCTCAAATCCTGTACTGGGCGGTAATCCCCTGTCCCAGGTTTCTTGACTGGGAGAAGGGGGGTATTCCAAGGTGACTGGCACTCCTTGAGAAGTCCATACTTTAATAGTTTCATCAGATGGCAAGGAATACCTTCAATAGCTGGTCGAGGAAGAGGATACTGCTTCACATGCACTGGTTCCGCTCCTGGCTTGAGGGCCACAATGACAGGGGCTATGTTCTTCGCTAGGCCAGGTGGATTATCTTCTGCCCATACTTCAGTCGGGGCTAAAAGGTTAGGAGGTATACAGGAACTGGCTGGCTTGGTCGGAGACAAGCTGTAGAACCGCCACTCTTCTTCTCGGGGAGCAGTCAGCACCATCAATCCAGCATGTTTTGGGTTCACAGTCATTTGCATTTCTCCCCCTTCAGCAGAGGATATTTGCACCTGAAGCTTAGCAAGCATATCTCGGCCCAAGAGTGGAATAGGGCACTCAGGCATATACAGGAACTGGTGCGTTATTTTCTGTCCCCCTAGTTCACACATGCGGTTCTGCAGGAAAGCTTTGGGGCCCTAGCCCCAGTAGCCCCAATAATGGTGACAGATCAAGAGGAAAGAGGAGCCACTGGCCTTGCCACCACTGAATGTTCGGCTCCTGTATCCACCATAAAGTCCATATATTGGTCCCCTACTTTCAAACTGACCATAGGCTCCTGGGGACCCAGGGTGAACTTGGAGCCCGGTCTGGCCTAGTCTTCATCCATTTCATCCATGTCATAGCCCGTTGCAACTGCCACTCCCTCAATAGCTTCTTCCCTCTCTCGCTGGAACTGGGCTCGAGTCATTCCTCCACGACTCTGAAATCGGCCTCCTGTTCTCCAGGGACTCCCTCCTCCCCTCCTGGGAGTGGAGTCAAGATGCGGGCATTCACTTCTCCAATGTCCTTCTTCTTTGCAATGGGCTCACTGATTCGCACCCAGTGGGGTCCAATTATTTTCATGGCCCCTTTCACATCCTCTGCTCCTTCGATTAGGAAAACCTCCTTCACGTCGTTCAACTAAAGCGGCAGCAAGAAGATCTGCTTTCTTCTTCATCTTACGTTCACTTTCTCTGTTACGTTCATTTTCACAATTCACAAACACTTTCTGAGCGACTTCCATTAACTGTGCTGTATTCATGCCTGCAAATCCATCCAGTTTCTGTAACTTTCGTTTTATGTCTCTCTGGGACTGACTAACAAAGGCTGCGTTTACCATACGCAAATTTTCCTGAGCGGCTGGATCGTATGGGGTATACAATCAATAGGCTTCAGACAACCGCTCATAAAAGGCCGCTGGGCTCTCATCTGGACTCTGGATAATTTCTGATACCTTCCCGATATTCATGGCCCTCTGACCTCCCTTCCTCAGGCCCTGTAGCAAGGCCTGGCGAAATCGAGTTAGGGACGCCGCCCCCCTTTCATCATTCGGATCCCATCTAGGATCTTCATTTGGGAAAGCTGCGGCAGATGCTTGTGGGAGATTCATTTCCCCCGCCCTTACAGGATTCTCTTCTAACCAGCGGATGGCTGCTTGCACAATTCGCGCTCGCTCCTCAGTAGTAAAGAGAGTGGACAGGAGCTGGCGACAATCAGTCCAGGTAGGCTGATGAGTTTGCATTATACTAGACATTAACTCTGTCAATTCTTGGGGGTTTTCAGTATAGGATGCATAATGAGTTTTCCAGTTTAATAAATCAGTAGTGGAGAAAGGTATGTAGATTAGACTGGTTGGTCCTGGCGCCATCTGGCCCTGTTCATTTAGGATAGGTAAACCAGGCACTTGACACAATGGCAATAGGCGCCCTGCTTTCTCCTTCTTCTTTGGGGTTACACTTCTTAAATCATACGGTTCTCGGGTATAGGCTTCCTTGGCAGGTGACCCTGAACTGGCAGGAGAGCCTCCACTCCCAGTATCGTCGGAGGACCCTGGTCCCCCTGATGTACTTGGGCCCGAATCGGGGCTATCACTCAGGGAAGTGGGCTTCTTTTGCTGCTGCAGCGGTAATTGCTGAGGTACCTCTTCAGGTTCAGCTTCAGGTGGTGGAGCTGGTGGAACTAACTTATATGGGTACAGGGGTAAACGGGCCAGGATTTCTGGGGATTCTGAGGCGGAATACACAGGCGGCTTCCCCTCCTCAAACCTCCGGGTCCCCCTGGTGGTTGCTACTAGTATTCTACACTGTTCCTCATAGCAGCGCTTCATCCAAAAGGGCTGCCTTTCGCAAACACCCAGCCAGGAATCTATGTAGGGGAACTGATCATGGTGCGCTTTTTGTACAAGCCGATGAACACGGGAGACTATTTCCACATCAAAGGTGCCCCCACGGGGCCATGAAGTAGCTAGCACAGGCCACTCCCTATCACATAGCATTCTTAATCGAGACGGAGACATTCTTATTCCGTAGTCTCCTGAGAATCCCTTACGGAAATTCTTGATCATACATTCCAACGGAGTTTGCGTGGACTCCGCCCATCCCATAATCGTAATGACATACTGTCACACCCTGGGCCGCCTGTAACGTTAGCGTACTGGTTGGGCTGCAGGGGGACCTTTTATTGAAAGGTTGTAGTTGGGCTCCTTTTCAATAAGGTAGTTGAGGCACGAATGGTTAAGGTCAAGACAGGGTTTTATTTCCCCTCCCGGGGACGGATTCCAAACACAGGTAATAAAGAAACATAAGCCATACACTCTGGCAAAAAGGATAGGATAAAGTAAAGTCTTGTACTTTTAAACAGGCAGTTAAATTATTTCCACAACTGTATCTCTTCAGCACAGTGAAACCACATCACTTAATACAGCCAATGAACAGTCCATATGATTGTCAGATAATTCTGTTTCTGGTGGATCAATTATCATTGATTCAATCTGACTATCATCTGTACCACTCTGCTGCTGCCTATAGAGTGTTGGCAGATTATTCCCCTCTGCCAGCTCCCGTGACCTCCCTACTATCTCCTCTAGCAGGTAAGGGTCTGTATCACCATATCTTGGCATATAATTGTAATGAGAGTTATGTCCCTTATAACTCCTACGTGAGAAAGTCTTGTATCCAGCTTTACATTGGCTAATTGGCCTACCTTGAAGGACTGGAAAGGGGGGCTGTTACTTCTGGAGAGAAATCTGAAATTGTGAGTATATACTTCTGGGAATTTTTCTGAAAGGAATTGTTTTTCTTTTAAAGCTAATTAATCTGTGAACCCACTATTATTTTGTTAAATCAGTCAGGGCCTAGTAGCAACAGTTTAAGATTCAATTTAAAAACACAGAAGAGAACTTTCTGGTTACCTTTCATACCCAGTAGACAGCTGTAGTTTAAATTTAATAGTCACTCAGGGCCTAGCATCAGCAAAGTACTTTTAGTTTCAAATTAAAACACAGAAGAGAGGGGGGGCGGAGCCTGATGTCCAGCGGGTAGGACGCTTTGCGTTGAAGCTCCCGAGAGGCCTACTTAGAATCCTGACTTAATACCTATACAAATTTACTATTTCGCTCCGAGCTGACCGGGGCACCTCGGGGGGAATGGCGGCCCATAAACCAGCGCGCTTGGACTTCGGGTCTCCTTCTTCTTCTCACGGAAAACGCTCCAAAACAGAGGTGTCCTCCCCACAGAAGATGGTTCCATTTCGTGAAAACCCCGAGATGCACCTGGAGATTTTGGAAGAAATACGCGGCGTGAAGGAATTGGTGCAGTCCAATGGAGAAGCGCTTCGAGCCATGCGAGAAGACTTTGGAGTGCTCCAAGACCGACTTGAAAGTCTTTCATTACGGCAGGACAACATGGCGGGGGTCCTCGACTCGCACGAGGTGCGCTTGGGCAAACTGGACGAGGCTGAGCGCCAGATACAGAATCTTCAAAAGGAGTTAGAAGATAGCAATAATCGAGCCCGTCGCAACAATGTGAGGCTCCTCGGAGTGCCGGAGGGGGTGGAAGCAGGAGATATAAGAGAATTCTTGCTCAAAACTCTTCCCTCCTTGCTGAAGATCACCTTTCATAAAGAACTGGAAATCGATCGTGCACACCGTGTTCCTGCCCACATGGCGCTCAACCGCACGACCCCCCGGCCTATTGTCTTTAGCTTGCTACGATATCAACAAGTGGAACAAATTTTACATGCTGCCCGAGCGAATCATCATTTGGAATTTGAAGGTCGTAAGGTCTCCTTCTTTCCTGATTTGGCAAAGCCTACCGTTGACCGTCGGAAGAAACTCCTTGCTTTTCGCCCTCGACTTCAACAGCTACAGGCTCGCTTTGGCCTGTTGTATCCAGCGAAGCTCCGAGTGACTCTCCACAACCAAACCAGGACGTTCGAAGATCCTGATCTACTATCAACATTTTTAGACTCCAAAGAAGCAGAGCAGATGCGCTAATCCCAAAGTTTGGACTCTTATTTGCCGGCTCTATCCGCCATTTTGAAGGGCCCGATGCGGCGGTCATAGCCAAGCACAGAAATAGCCTGGACTTTCTTTCTTTCTCTATATGACTTTTGTTTTTGGTCTCCTATCCCTTCATGATGTGTGCCTCGGTCGGATTCGGAGCACGCACAGTCCTACAGGTTATGTGTTTTTTCAATTTCGGCCTTCTCTGGGGTTTCTCCCCGCAGACACATGGTCGCCAGTAATTTTGGGGTTTTGCTTCTCCTCTACCGTACTGCGGTTTTCTTTGTTAATGTGGGGCGCTTCATTGTATTATATTAGTTTATTTTTCCTATGTCATGTGTACAGCCAGATACAGTCAGTTTGAGGGACATAGTGAAATTATGTGTGCTATCATGCTCAGAATTTTTAACTTTTCTGTATGGCCTTATGTAAAATCCTATCATTCACCGTCAAAGGCATTAATGGTCCACTCAAAGGAAAGAAAATCCTTAGCTATCTTAGCCATGAGCATGTTGATTTAGTGTTTCTTCAGGAAACGCATTTAAACTCTGCTGAAACACTGAAACTCAATGCTAAGCCTCACATGGTAGCTGCCTATTCTCCCACCGTTTTCAAATGGTACGGGACAGCCACTTTGGTTAAGAAGTCTTAGCACGCTACTGTACCTGATATTAGCGCTGACAAGAAGGGTAGATGGGCCCGTGTACACCTTGAGGTTGGAGATAGTGAATTCACGTGTATTTGCATTATGCCCCGAATGTGGACAACCCTGCTTACTATGCAAGTATTGCGCAGTTGGCCTCGGCCTCTGCCAATGCTCCATTAATGCTTGGTGGCGATTTTACTCAAGTGTTCCCTCAATCTTTTCTTCTCAAACAAGGTGCTCGTTGGTTGGAAGAGCCAGTACCGAGTAGACCTGTGTGGCTAGATACAGAAGCGGGCCTTTGCAAACCGATTCCTCTTACCTTTCTCCCTGGTATGACTCTCCCATCAGACTCCCACTATCCACCAATGCTTTTAGACACTTTAGGTGCCTTTAATACTCTTATGCAATCTTTAGACTCCCGACTCTGGTCAGTGCAACTTCAGCATCGCCTTCGGTCCCCTAGAGTACTCCCGCCATCGGCATTCTCTATATTAGGTTGATTGGAGACTTTCTGATCTCTCGGTAGTTCACCGGGTGTAGCATCCAATTTTACTAAACCTTCTGTAATGCTATAACTAGAGATACCCCTATAGCGCAGAAAGTATGGGAGAGAGAATTGCATGTGACTTTGATCTCGGAGTAATAGAGCCTTATCAGGAGTAGAGGGACACGGGTTCCCGATCCGCCTCACTCATTCAGACCCTCTTCTTTCTAGCCCACCGGTGTTTTTACACTTCTCACAGATTAGACAAATGGAACACTACTCAGGGCAATGGTTGCTGGACACGTCCTGCGGCCATTGGTTCATTGCCTCATGTTATGCATGAATATCCCGCACTACAGTATTACTGGCGCCGGGTCTGGGGTCGTATTTAGTCTATCTCGCACTCTCAGGAGCCCCTTTCTTGGAGGATAGTGGGACTTCGCCCAGTTGCGGGGATCCCCTCTCTCCCAAAAATGGCTTATCTCCTTTCGAACTTTATGCTTGGCATTGCTATTTCCCTAATTAAGTAATACTGGAAAATTAGCTCCCATTTGAGCCCCAATGAATGGTGGAATCATGCCTGTCTTTACAGTAAATATGAGCGAATACCTCGTCTGTTCGCTTCCTCCGTTCAGACTCCTTCTCATTGGTCTCAAGGGAAGATGCTCAATGACTATGTACATTTTGCTAAATGCTCTCATTTGACTGTCTAACTTTGTATATATCTTTGTCCCATGATCATGCTGTATTGTAGATACTCTTTTGATCGTTTGATGTATAATCACTGTTAATTGGAAGCACTCACATGCTGATATAATCGGGTAGAGAAGAAGCATCGGGGTGGGGGTAATGGGTTTACTTTTCCTTATTGTGTACTTGTTTTGTCTCTTTTGGTGTGTTGTTTCTTTTGTTTGTTGCAAAATGAAAATAAAAGTTAAAAAAAAAAAAAACACAGAAGAGAGCTTTCTGGTTAAATTTAGAATCCAGCAGAGAGCTTGTAGTTTAAATTTCATAATAGGTTAGAGCCTAGTAGCAGCAAAGAGCTATAATTTAAATCAAATCAGAATATAGCTTACCTCAGCAGCACAGGACAAGGTACTGTGTAGCAGCCCTTTTTTAATAAGTGTTATATCCCTCCCTCCCTCCCCACACCCACCCTCCCCTGGGATAATCACAGCTTTATAGGTACTTGCACAACTTAAAAGACAGGAGGTGCTCTCAGGTGAAGCTCATTACCCAAACCAGTCATACACTAAGGACCTGAGATTAATTAAGCTTCAGGTGAACAAGGTATATTAAACTTCTTAGGTACAGTTTTAGTGGTATAAATATCCATTGCACCCTTTAGTACATATAGAACTTAAAGATCTAAACACAAACTTAAAACTAAGATGCAGACAGCAGTCCAGCAGCGGGATGTGGGCTTTCCAGTCTTTTGCATTGAGTGTCACATGTATGATTTTCTCCCAGCTGGTGAGAGGTCTTACGTGTGCACTAGGTGCAAGGAGCTCTCTGCTCTCAGGGAACGAATCCGTTCTCTAGAGGCTAGAGTAGCAGACTTGGAAAACATAAGACAGACAGAGAGGTACATAGACGAGACCTACAGGGATATAGTCCTGAAGTCCCACCTCCAGTCTGGCAGCATCCCTGTTGCCATGGAGGAGAGAGGTCACGTGACAGGAGAGCATCACCCTGGTGTGGCAGGAAGTGATCCTGTAACTAGGACCTGTCCTCCAGGTGATGTAAACCCCTCTCGCACCGAGGAGGTTTCTCCAGGGCCAAGTGCCCATGAGGGAAGGGCTAGGACAGCAGTTATAGTTGGTGATTCGATCATTAGGCATGTAGATAGCTGGGTGGCTGGTGGACGTGAGGATCGCCTGGTAACATGCCTGCCTGGTGCGAAGGTAGCGGACCTCACACGCCACCTAGATAAGGTCTTAGATAGTGCTGGCGAGGAGTCTGCTGTCTTGGTACATGTTGGTACCAATGACATAGGAAAATGTGGTAGGGAGGTTCTGGAAGCTAAATTTAGGCTTTTAGGTAGGAAGTTGAAATCCAGAACTTCCAGGGTAGCGTTCTCCGAAATGCTTCCCGTTCCACACGCAGGACCCAAAAGGCAGGCAGAGCTCCGGAGTCTCAATGCGTGGATGAGACAATGGTGCAGAGATGAGGGGTTCGGATTTGTTAGGAACTGGGGAACATTCTGGGGAAAGGAGGGGCTCTTCCGAAGGGATGGGCTTCACCTTAACCGGGATGGAACCAGGCTGCTGGCATTAACCTTTAAAAAGGAGATAGAGCAGCTTTTAAACTAGATAATAGGGGAAAGCCGACAGTCGCCCAAGAGCGCATGGTTCGGAAGAATGTATCCTTGAAGGATACTACAAAAAGCAGAGAGGTTCCAAAAATGAGTAAAGTAGCCCAAATGCCCTCGAGTATGGAGCAGACAGAACTTAAAGATCCCAAATTACCCATGTCTACCAATAGCCAAATTAATATGAATAAAATACAGTCTCTAAAATGCTTGTATGCAAATGCTAGAAGTCTACAAAACAAGATGGGAGAGTTAGAATATATAGCACTAAACGAGAGGTTAGATATGATTGGAATATCAGAGACCTGGTGGAAGGAGGACAACCAGTGGGACATTGTGATACCTGGGTACAAACTATATCGAAATGATAGAGCTGATCAAATTGGTGGAGGGGTTGCGCTCTATGTTAGAGAGGGCATTGAGTCAGAAAGGATTAAAGTTTTGCAAGAAACAAAATTTGCTGTAGAATCTCTATGGATTGAAATTCCATGTAAAAAGGGGAAGGCAATGGCAGTGGGGGTGTACTATCGTCCGCCTGGCCAGAATGAACAAATGGATGATGAAATGCTCAAAGAAATCAAGGAAGCTAGCAAAAGTTACAGTACAGTAATAATAATGGGTGATTTCAATTACCCCGGCATCGACTGGGTCAGTGTCACAACAGGACATGCTAGGGAGATAAAGTTCCTAGATGAAATAAATGACAGCTTCTTGGAGCAGCTGGTTCATGAACCGACCAGAGGGGAAGCAATATTAGACCTAGTCCTTAGTGGAACACCAGATGTAGTGCAAGAGATAAGGGTGTTGGGGCCACTTGGCAATAGTGATCATAGCATGATCGCCTTTGATTTAATTAGTGGAGGAGGGATAGTAAGGAAATCCACAGTACTACCCTTTAACTTTCGAAAGGGAGACTATGATAAAATGAGGAAAACAGTTAAGAAAAAACTAAAAGGAGCAGTTGCAAAGGTTAAAGACGTACATCAGGCTTGGCTGTTGTTGAAAAATACTATCTTGGAAGCCCAGACCAGCTGTATTCCACGCTTTAAGAAAAGTGGAAGGAAGTCCAAAAAACTGCCAGCATGGTTTAAAGGTGAGGTCAGAGAGGCTGTTGTTGCCAAAAAAGCATCTTTCAGGAAATGGAAAAAAGAGCCAAATGATGAAACCTGGAAACAGCACAAGCACTGGCAAGTCAAATGCAAGGCATTGATAAGGCAGGCAAAGAGAGAATTTGAGAAGAAGCTTGCTGCGGAAGCAAAAACGCAAAATAAAGACCTTTTCAAGTACATTCGTAGCAAAAAACCTGTGAGAGAGTCAGTTGGTCCATTAGATGATAAAGGGGTTAAAGGAGCACTAAGAGGCGACAAGGCGATAGCGGAGAGACTGAATGAATTCTTTGCTTCGGTCTTTACTGAGGAAGATGTAGGGATATTACCCACGACTGAAGTGGTATTTAAAGGTGTGGGAGAATTGAAGGAAATATCGATACATCGGGAAGATGTCTTACAACTATTAGATAAACTGAAGAGTAGCAAATCACCTGGGCCGGATGGTATACATCCAAGGGTGTTGAAAGAACTGAAATTTGAGATTGCAGACCTGCTATCAGTAATCTGTGAACTATCATTAAAATCATCTCTAATACCTGAGGATTGGAGGATCGCCAATGTAACACCAATTTTTAAAAAGGGTTCGTGGGGTGATCCGGGAAACTACAGACCGGTGAGCCTGACATCAGTACCGGGAAAAATGGTAGAAACCATCATAAAGAATAAAATTACTCAGCATGTAGATAGTCATGACCTAATGGGAGACAGTCAACATGGCTTTAGACAAGGAAGATCTTGTCTTACTAATCTGTTATGTTTTTTTGAAGGAGTGAATAAACAGGTGGACAAAGGTGAGTCGGTTGATATTGTGTATCTGGACTTTCAGAAAGCCTTTGACAAGGTCCCTCATGAGAGACTTTTGGCTAAACTAAAGAGTCATGGGATAGGAGGCAGTGTACTACTGTGGATCAGGAACTGGTTAAAAGATAGAAAGCAGAGGGTAGGGCTAAATGGCCAATTTTCCCAATGGAGAAAGGTGAGTAGTGGTGTACCCCAGGGATCTGTGCTGGGTCCGCTGCTTTTTGACATATTCATAAATGACCTGGAAAGTGGAATAACGAGTGAGGTTATCAAATTTGCTGATGACACAAAACTATTTAAAGTTGTTAAAACCCAGGAGGATTGTGGAAAATTGCAAGAGGATCTTGATAAATTGGAAGACTGGGCATCAAAATGGCAGATGAAATTTAATGTGGAGAAGTGGAAGGTTATGCACCTAGGGAAGAACAACCCAAACTATGGTTACACGATGCAAGGTTCCACATTAGGAACCACCACCCAGGAAAAAGATTTAGGCGTCCTTGTGGATACCATGTTAAAACCCTCGGCCCAGTGTGCAGCGGCGGCCAAGAGAGCAAATAGAATGCTAGGTATGATAAGGAAAGGAATGGAAAATAAAACAAAAGATATTATAATGCCTCTATATCGTTCCATGGTGAGACCGCACCTTGAATATTGTGTGCAATTCTGGTCGCCGTATCTTAAAAAGGATATAGCGATTTTAGAAAAGGTTCAGAGAAGAGCCACCAAAATGGTAAAGGGGATGGAAGGCTACTCCTATGAAGAAAGGCTAAAAAGGTTGGGGCTCTTTAACCTGGAAAAGAGACGGCTGAGGGGAGATATGATAGAAGTCTATAAATTAATGAACGGAGTGGAACGGGTAAACGTAGATCGATTGTTTACCTTATCAGAATATAGAAAGACTAGGGGACATGCATTGAAGCTACAGGGTAAACTATTTAAGACTAATAAAAGAAAATATTTTTTCACTCAACGTGTAATCAAACTCTGGAATTTGTTACCGGAGGATGTAATAAAGGCTGTTAGTGTAGCTGGGTTTAAAAAAGGTTTGGACAAGTTCCTGGAGGAAAGGTCCATAAACCATTATTAATAAGGGACCCAGGATATCAATGCTTGAACCAATACAAGCATTGTGGAACCTGTGTCCCTTGGGGAAACTGCTAGGTACGTATGACCTAGATTGGCCACTGTTGGAAACAGAATACTGGGCTTGATGGACCTTGGTCTGACCCAGTATGGCATATCTTATGTTCTTATGTTCTTATGTTACCTTCAGGGTTTGAGGCAAGAGAAAGTCTGTGCACTGCTCCTTTTAGAAGGGGTTTAAACCTTAGAGGCTTTTCTCTACGTTCAGGCTGCTCAGCACCCTCTTCCAACATACAAATGTCTGGCACCGTATATTCTCCCTTTCTTGAAGCTTGCAAATACTTCCCAGTTATCCTGACTGGTACTTTCTCCTTGTGAATGCCTTCACCATAAGGAATAGGTTTTGAGGTTTGGTTAAAAGGTTTCTGTGCCTTTCTCCTCCAATTAACTCTATCAGCTGTTAGCTGCCTTTCTCTTTCCCATTCAGAATCAGAGTCACACACGTAAGTTTTCCTACCAGCCCAGGGCAGACGTTGCTTTCCAGATTCAGACCTCAGCTTGCACACAGACTCCAGCTGGTTCTGATTCACCACGTCTTTCCTGCTTCCTGTTGCTGGCTTCTCTGAATTCTCTGAGCTGCTTTCTCTGGAGCTACCAAAGCCAAAGCTCCTGCTCCTCCTACTGCCACTGCTGCTCACTAACTCTAGTGAACGTCCCTTATACGTTTGCTGAGGCTCTAATCCAGCCCTTCCCCCTCCCAGGTGAAAGCTATTAGAGCTATGAGCTGGGGATTGCTTATCAGCTGTGCGGGGTTCTTTCCCTCGTGGCTGGGAATGTTTGTGTTGCTCTTGGCAAGTGGGTGTCCTGATATCTTCCTTCCTGCTAGAAACAGCCCTATTGCTCATAGGTTCCTCTGTTTTTCTATCACAGGATATCTTTTCCCCATTACAGTACACGACAACAGACAGTAAGGGTAGGTAGTATGGCTGTAGGTAAGGGGTCTGTACAGCCCACAGAACAATGGGGGGGACAAACACCACACGCTTCCTCCTTTTCGCGACCTGGGCGCGGTCGCCCGGCCAGGAACTGCGCTACTCAGGAGTCCACTCTTGCTTAGTCTATATTTCAAGACCTCTCAATCGCACAGACAATCATGCCAGCAACAAGAAATTATTTTTCAAATGCCCAAGGTTTTACTGACTCATCCCAAAGGGTCGGTAGCTTCGGCTTCCGCTAACCCTTATGCGGAGCGTACTAGGACCGCCCTTATGAGAGGTGATCAAGCTCTCTCGTCTTTGCGCACTTATGCAAGACGTTCCCAGTTAGTCGATACCAAATTTGTCTCACATACTCATGCAAGACTTTTCCCTAGGCTTCACTGACTATCAAACAAGAAAATGTCTACTCACCGGATCCGGTTCCCGATACCAAACCAGTTCATGGGTTGGAACCTGGACTCCCCTCGGGTTCGGAGGTGTTGGCCAGCTGGACCCAGTGGTCCGCCGAGGCAAGGCGGAACCCTCCCCGATACAAGAGGACCAGTGGCGCCTGAGGTTTCCCCTGCGGTCGGACAGACACGGTTCCAACCGGGCCAAACCTGGAGGCGAATTACGTGGAATACTCGCTTGAATACCATTCGCTATCCGCACATTCCCGGCCAACGCACCAAGAATATGAAGCAGCGAAGTGCAAACAATGAATAAATCCAGGAGTCAATTGCCGGGTCCAAGCCAATTTATTGTGCACAAGGCCCAGACAGTCAAGCTTCAAAAAGGACTGAGCAAAGTTCTTACAGAAACATATTCATTTTATACATTTCTTTTCAGTTTGATACACGCAGATTTTCTATTGGTCCCAACGCCCCCTGCATTTATCCAATCAGAGACCCTTTCTGGGCCTAGCACCCTGCTCCCTCCTCTAGGATTGTTCTAACAATGGCACAGTTTCTAGGTATTGATACAATTCTACTGCAAGGTCGTTTCTAGCTCTAGGAATGCAAGTATTGAAACATTTCTATCCTCAGAACACAAGAGAATAATGAGAGTTTTATGAATTCATGAAAAACGTCTTATTAAGCAGTTTAAAGCAGTTTTCTCAGACTTTCACAGATTTTTGGTTCTTTACTATGATGGGGGTTGGAATCAGGGCCTAACTTACAGGCCTTTCATATTTGCAGGCCTACCACAGCATATGCGGACATCCAACAACATAGCAAAGTGAAAACATGAGCCTCCATGCCCCATCAGTATAGGGGTATTAGTATGGCTCCTTCTCCACACCTTCCAGACATTTTCCTGACAAAACAAGCACTTTTCAGAGGCCTGTTTGTGCTTGGAGCAGGTTTATCTTTAGGTGCAATTTGGGATGTCAAGAGCATTTCTCAGATCAGGTGGGACATCCAGGTTCGTAGGAACACTCTGGCCATGCCTCCACCATGCCTCCCATTCAGACTTGGACATCCTTAGGTTGGGGGTGTCCACAGACCCATCTTCTAAAATGCCTCTGGAGATATCTCTGTGATTTCGACATCTGCTTATTCGTTTTCAGACATCCAAATCACGACTAGCGCTTTCAAAATAACATCCTTTAAGTCAGAGACCTATTAGTAATGGGCTGCAGAGTTTTGTATCAATTGGCAGAAGGTCCAATTAATAAGATGATACAATATCTACTGGAACAGTCATCTCTTGTAATACTGTCTCAAGACTTCCATTGTTTTATTCAACCCATCAACCAATGCATTATGAAAACTGGCAGTTATGTTTCATGTACTACGAACTCAAACCTACACAAGTAATCAAACTGTAAAACTAACAAGAAACCTTATTAGGTGATCCATTTAAATGAGAAATCCTGATTCCAACTTATCAACAAGATTTGAGAAAGAAATTAATTATGAATTCTTCAGTTTCCCAAAAACAGAATTGGAAAGCAGAAAGCACACCAACTTCTACCAGCCTCAAGTCAATGTTTTCCTAGAAAACCCCCCAGATGATGTGTTGTCCATAGCTGGTAAAGAAAGCTCAAGGTCCATTGGCTGGGAAGTTACTGGCACTGTCTGGAAGCTAGAACATGGAATTTGGAAGTCAGAATTAGGAATGTTTAATTGCTTGGTTAGCAACCAGCATGTGAAGCGGCGAGACAGAACAGCACACTGGTTTTCTGGTCGACGTACAGAGAGCAAGGTGTTTAGCGACAGAAAAACCAAAGAAAAGAAACAGCTTTGCTTTCATAAAGCATAAAATAATTACCTTCTCTGCCAACTATTAGCTACATTAATGTTCAATCAAAATGGCAAGTTATTGAGTTTTCTAAGCTCTTCAAGGAGGGAAGCACAGCTATAGGGAACGGTCGCTACTTCCTCAGTTATGCTGCTCTTTAAAACTTTAAAAGCTGAAGAGTGACAGGGAGCTTGAGGAGAAAGAGGATAATTGCCTCAACTTTTTTCAAGCATAAAATCCTGTTTTACATGTGCAGAAAGGCTGTTATAAAAAAAACAATACACCTGGATTATGTGTGTAAAGATACGCATTGTGACCTGCGTGTAGATGTGTTTTGAGGCAGAGTTTAGGCATGTGTATGTGGAGACTAATTCTGATCAGGGCACATCCGGCCCATTTGGACATCCAAAATTTGGACGGGCTGGATCTGCACCCGATTCTGCACCTGCAGGAGTTCTCACCGGAGCACAATCAGGTCCAGAGGGCCTAGATGGGCAGGATGTGCCCCGATTCTGGTCCGCTGCAGACACTGCTCCCTCCCCATCTATCCCATGCAATGCTGCTGCATGGAGCCTGGTACCATGGTGTCCTGTCACCTTGGCACTAGGACACCCTGCAGGAGTTTCACTGCCCCACACAGCCCCAAATGTGCTTACCTCTCCGGGGGTGTCTGCCAGAGGCTTTCTCCGAGCGTGGGGTGACTTATTCCACCTCCAAGGTGAAATAGGTTTTCCAGCCATCGCTGCCTCCCCACACATACAGGGCCGTGATTGGAATCGGCCCTGTATGTCCAGGATCAAGGTCCCGCCTCTGCCCTGCGTACGCTCCTCCTCCAGCCCTTCCCCGCCCACCCCCATCCGGAATTCCCCAGACATTTCTTCTGTATGTACATCCCCGCTAAACGCTGTTCAGAATGACCCCCATAATGTTCATAGCTTCATTTTAGCCTGATTTCTGCTGGTTTTCCCCAGTATCTTATAAAAACTGGTACGTAGCTCTGTGTCTTTCTAAAGAGACTAGAAATAGGCACCATCTTGCCCTTGCAACCAAAGTGACCTGTTATAAAATTACTCTGTGTACACAGAAGTTGCTGAACATCTGATGAGGGATGAACAACTTTTGTACATTTTTCAGGAATTTGTTTACATCGCTTTTTGACTTCTTGATTAAGATTAATTATAGGGATGCGTTTACACAGTAAAGAACGCCTTTGGAAATCATGTCTGTCGATAACCTTGTTTCAGCACAGAAACAGCAGAAAGGATTGAGGTATCATGCAGGATTCTGCAAATGGAGAATTAAGCTTAATCAACTTTGATAGTGGCATAAGAAACATAGAAACGTAGAAAAATGACGACAGAAAAAGACCACATGGCATATCTAGTCTGTCCTTCCATATCAACAACTACAACAGTCCCCTTTTCTCCTTTAGAGATCCTCTATGTTTGTCCTATGCTTTTTTGAAGTCAGTCACTGTCCTCATCTCTACCACCTCCACTGGGGAGACTATTCCATGGATCTTCCACTCTTTCCATAAAGAAATATTTCCACTTATCACTCCTGAATCTATCCCCCTTCACCCTCATCCCATGTCCCATCATAGCAGAACTTGCTTTCAATTGAAAGAGGTTCTTCCCCTGTGCATTTATGCCACGGAGTTATTTAAACATCTCAATCATATCACCTCTATTCTGCCTTTCCTAGAAAGTGTACATATTAAGATCCTTATGTCTGTCCTCATATGCTTTATAACATAGACCACTAAGCATTTTAGTAGCACCCTTTGTACTGACTCCATCCTGTTTATATCCTTTTGAAGGTGCGGTCTCCAGAATTGCACACAATGCTCCAAATGAGTTCGCACCAAAGACTTATACAGAGGCACTATCACCTCCTTTTTTCTGCTAGCCATTCCTCTCCGTATGCACCCAAGCATCCTTCTAGCTTTTGCCGTTGCCTTTTCTACCTGTTTAGCTACTTTAAGATCATCAGACACAACCACGCCTAGGTCTCGCTTTTCTTTAGTGGACAAAAATACTTCACCCCCTATACTATATTGCTCCCTTGGATTGCTGCAGTCCAAATGCATGACCTTACATTTTTTAACATTAAATCCTATCTGCCAAATTCTAGACCATTCTTCAAGCTTAGCTAGATCCCTCCTCATGCTATCTACACATTCCTGGGTGTTTACTCTATTGCAGATTTTGGTATCATCTGGAAAGAGGCAAACCTTACCCGACAGCCCTTCCGCTATATCACTAACAAAGATATTAAAAAGAATCAGACCAAGGAAAGATCCCTGGGGCACACCACTTCTAACTTCCTTCTCCCCAGAGTGAGCTCCGTTTACCTGTACTCTTTGTTGCCTCCCACCCAACCAATTTCTAACCCAAGCAGTAACTTTACAGTCCATCCCTAGCGTGCTCAATTTGTTTATAAGTCGCCTGTGAGGAGCAGTGTCAAAGGCTTTACTGAAATCTAAATACACCACATCTAGGGCTCTCCCTCGGTCCAACTCCCTGGTCACCCAGTCAAAGAAATCAATCAGATTTGTCTGACAAGACCTGCCTCTGGTGAATCCATGCTGCCTCAGATCCTGTAATCCGCTGGACTCCAGAAACCTCACTATTTTGTCTTTCAGCAGCATTTCCAATAATTTACTCAACACCGAAGTTAAACTAACTGGCCTGTAGTTTTCAACCACATCCTTACTTCCGCTTTTATGTAAAGGCGCCACATGAGCCTCTTTCCAGTCATTTGGCACCACTTCCGACTCCAACGAGGCATTGAAAAAGTCAGTCAGTGGAGCTGCTACAACGTCTCCAAGTTCCCTCAATATTCTAGGGTGTATCCCATCCGGTCCCATTGCTTTGTCTACTTTAAGTTTAGTTAGTTTCTCACGAACAATCTTCTGTGGCACACACTAGCAGGTTTACGTGCACTGGACGATAGTGTACATTAAAACCGTTCAATGCGGAGAAAGTAAATTAGACAATGCTGAGTGTAAGAACAGGTGTTTGTGGTAAGCAAAATGAGGTTGATGAATGAACACCACACACTCATATGGAATACCAGTGGGAATGCATCCTTTAGACTTATCGTTCGGCCCATCATAGGAGTAGAAGGAACGTAACCTTTAGTGCAGTAGGCTAGAACCAGGGAAGCCCGGGTTCAAATGCCTCTCCTGCTCCATGTCACTTATCTTCTATTGTCTCAGGTACAAACTTAGATTATAAGTTCTCTCAAGACAGGGAAATGCTTAAAGATAAATCACTTTGAACCTCTGAGGAAAGATGTGAACTAAATCCATTGCCATTCCCATTGCTCTTTAAGAATTAAGACATGTTAAGTAGGAGAGGAAAGAAGGCAGGTAAAATTTACATACTACTTCAAAAATGTATTTATTGCAGATGTACAGATAGACATATGTGTGATTTCAAGATGTGTGCAAAAATGAAGAGCTACAATGAATTTTCAAAATGAGTAGGCGAAGCAGGTACTTCGCGGTAAGGAAGAAGGGCTAGGAAAGTTTGGCCCATCATGAAAATGAGAAAAGCAGTTACGTAGATGAAGCCAGAAGCATGGAGCCAACCTCAACACAGTCTGATTTAATGACCATGATGACAAATGTCTGAAATCTGAGTTTTGAAACAAAATCCCTTACTCATCTTTTCTGTGTCAAAAAATGATATGACAACAAAAAGACAGAAGGCACCAGCATGGAAAAGCTACATTAAGAAAGGGGATTGCAATCACGAAAAGGGGCATATATTTAACTGAGCCTTTGCTGCAAATCAATAGAACAGAACATCTCTATTCAAGAACCTACTCTATTTACGTGCGTTAAATATTCTGCATGCATGCATTATAGCAGCAATTAATGGGTAATTCAAACTACCGTCTCTTTCTTTTCCTTTTTAGATGAATGTAACGCAAAGATACCTGCACAATATAAAAATGGCTTTAGAGAGCCTGCCCCACGAAATCACGATGTTTGGACAGAAACTCCTCAGTAGGATCCAGAAACTCCCCCAGGCGGATCATAGAGAGATTACTTCTTTTACCATTATCCTTCTGTTCATTGGTAAGTAGTGCACCAACTGCTAATAAACAGATTTTAAAGAATACAGGGGCCAATTTACCAAGCCCCACACTAGTAACGTGGATTGAGTTGCATTACTAGTGTGGTGTACTGCGCTAGATGCAGGAGGGGCTGCGACAGCTGTCCCCCTATATTTAGCGCAGCTCACTGCAGTAGTGCCACCGCAGCGGCAACTACTACTGTGGTAGGCTATGGCCTAGCATGGCCTGCTACTATGCAAGGCCTGTAAGTTAGGCCTGGATCCTAACTCCCATTATAGCTAGAAAAGAGGAAAGGAAATGGAGACAATCAAAATCATTAATAAATCATGAGAATTACACTAAAACACTACAAATTTATAAACAAACAATAAACAACTCCAAGCAAAATTATTATTCTAATATAATATCAAGAGCCACTAATCGACCAAGAGAACTATTCTGTATAGTACAGAAATTAACAAACAAAACACTAAATAATGATGAAATATCAATAGATATCTCCCCACAAGAATTAGCTCAATACTATAGCAACAAAACAAACCTACAAATAACACCATCAAATATTACTCAACCACAAATTAAAACACAATTAAAGCAAACTACAGTTGATAACTGGACCAACTTCAACTTAATATCAAAAACTACTCTCAAAACTACAATAACTAACATTAATACAACAACTTCATACCTTGATCCATGCCCAGTTGATTGGATAAAGAAGACTTTCCCAATACTCTCTTCTTTCATTCTACCTTTAGTGAATCTATCCTTGCAAAAAGGCTATTTACCACCATCCCTCAAACATGTTCAAATACGTCCTATACTTAAAAATAACACATTAGATAAACTATCCCCAAAATCTTACAGACCTATATCAAGTATTCCTTTTATGGCTAAACTTATTGAAAAAATTGTACAAATTCAACTACAAGATTTTATTGACACATTAAACATTCTTGATGAACATCAATATGGCTTTAGACCCTTCCATGGAGTAGAAACCTTACTAACGATCCTTTATGACACAATATTAAGAGGTATTGATAATACTAAACAAGCCTTTATTCTTGTTTTCCTTGACATATCAGCTGCCTTTGACAGTGTTGATCACTTAACAATGTTAAATAGACTTCAAAAAATTGGTATAACATCTACTGTTTATAATTGGTTCAAATCCTATCTATCAAACAGAACCCAAAATGTAAGAATCCACACCCAAATATCTAACACCTTCAAACAAACTCAAGGTCTTCCGCAGGGATCTGCTTTATCTGCACTATTATTTAACATTTACTTACAACCAGTTTGTAACATCTTTAAACGCCACAATGTCTTTTATCATATTTACGCCGATGATATAATGTTCTACCTCCCATTTGAAATCCCACACCCACCTCTCCAAAAATAACAGAATGTTTTAATGAACTAACTGAGTGGCTCAAAGAACAAAATCTACTTATCAACTTTACTAAAACAGATATTTTATTTATCACTAAAAATCAAACATATATACCCCCAAACACGATTACACTAGATACTCATGAAATTAATATAAAAAAGAAGTAAAATATTTAGGTGTGATACTTGACAATAATCTAAATATGGATTCACATATAAAATATTTAACTAAAAATATACATTACAAACTCAAAACACTAAAACAACTAAGACCTTTGATTCTTCTACAAGATTTTATTAACATAATTCATGCTATTATTACCCCACATTTCGATTTTGCAAATACAATACTTAATGGTATTTCGAAACAAAATATTAAAAAGATACAAATAACTCAGAACTTAGCTGCTAGAACGATTATGAATATAAGCCCACTTGAACATATTACACCAATTTTAGCTGAACTTCATTGGCTACCAATTTACTCCCGAATCAAATATAAAATTCTTGTCACTACATTTAAACTTATAAATAAACTTGCACCATTTGCACTAAATACACTGATTAACATTGACATTGATAAACGATCTCAAAGGAGCAGAAACATAAATACTTTAACAATACCAAAAGATTTTACAAAAGCCAGAAAACAAACCAATAAGAGAGCTTTCTCACACTCTGCTCCAATACTCTGGAACAATTTACCTGACAACATTCGCCTACTGTCTGACATAAAAGAATTTAAAAAAAAATTAAAAACTCACTTATTTACATTACACTATAATACACTCCCAAAACAGAATTCTCAAAGGGATACAGGCTAACATTTATTTTTAATATTATACCCTATTTTCAAAAACGACACTAATACACTAATTTAACCATACTACACACTCATTTACATGATGATTAATAATTTAACTAGCAATGTATATATGTTCTAATATGTAATACTTGTAATGTTACAATTTTCCTTGTAATTTATAATTATCTGTTCTATGTAAAATGTCCTGGTATATCTCATACCAATTAACCTACTGTTACATGTAAACCGCACTTGAAACAAGGGAAAGAGCGGTATATAAATAACTGTTAAATAAATAAATAAATAAATTAATAAAAGAACCAAAAATCTGTGAAAATTGAGAAAACTGTTTTAAAATGCTTAATAAGATGTTTTCATGAATTCATAAGTCTTCTATTATTCTCTTGTGTGTGAAAGAACATAAATGTTTCAGAATATGCATTCCTGAAGCCAAGGTTAGCCTTGGAGTAGAATTAAGAACTGTACCATTGTTCAAGCAATCCTAAAGGAGTGGGCCGGTTGCTAGGCTCCGGAGGGATTTCTAATTGGACAAATGAAGGGAATGTATAGCCAATGAAAAGTTTGCATGTATCAAGTTAGAACCAATAGAAAATTCTCATGTATCAAACTGAAAAAGAGGTATAAAAAGTTATGTCTCTTTATAAACCTTTGCTCAGTTCCTTTTGAAGCTTTGACTGACTGGGCCTGTGCACATTAAACTGGCTTGGACCCTGTCAATTGACTCCTGGACTTGTTCATTGATTGCACTTTGCTACAGCATATTCTTGGTGCATTGGCCGGGAAGTGCGAGTGGTAAATGGTATTCAAGTGAATAATCCACGTAATTCGCCTTGAGGTTTGGCCCGGTTGGAACCGTGTCTGTCCGACCGCAGGGAAACCTCAGGTGCCGCCGGCCCCTTTGTGCCGGAGAGGGTTCCGCCTGCCTTGGCGGGCCATCGGGTCCAGCTGGCCAACACCTCCGACCCGGGGGAGTCCAGGTTCCAACTCAGAAGCTGGTGTGGTAGCGGGGACCGGATCCGGTGAGTAGATATTTTCGTGATTTAATAGTCAGAAAGAACAGCCTGGGACAGCGTCTTGCGTGCGCAAGACTGATTTGGTATATTTGGTATAGACTAACTGGGAAATCTCGCATGAGTGTGGGCGAGACAAGGGAGCCTGATCACCTCCCATAAGGGTGGTCCTAGTAAGCTCCGCGTAAGGAAAGCGGAAGCTGAAGCCATCGACCCTTCTTGTTTGGAATAGTCAAGTTAGTCAGAAAATCTGGGCACTTGAAATATTGAAATATGATATCTTGTTGAAATATGCTTGCGTGTGTTAGTGAGAGGTCTTGAAATACAGACCGAGCGAGAGCGGACTCCTAAGTAGCGCAGTTCCTGGCCGGGTGACCACGCCCAGGTCGCGAACAGGAGGAAGCGAGTGGTGTTTGTCCCCCCCCGTTTTCTGTGGGCTGTATGGACCCCTTACCTGCAGCCATACTACCTATCCTTATTGTTCGTTGTCTTGTACGTCATTATGTGTACGTAGGGACGTAGGGTACGTAACGTACGCAGGTACGTTGAGTACGTAGAAAGTGTAGGTAGGTACGTCTACATTATGGGAGGGACGGAGTCCACGCAAACTCCATTGGCATGTATGGTCAAGAATTTCCGTAAAGGATTTTTGGGCGATTATGGTACAAAAATGACTCCATCCAGATTAGAAATGTTATGTGAAAGGGAGTGGCCCGCATTAGCTGCTTCATGGCCCCGGGGGGGGGGGGGCACCTTTGATTTTGAGGCAGTTTTACGACTTCATCAGCTCATATTAAGAGTATATCCTGACCAGTTCCCCTATATAGATTTCTGGTTAAGTGTATGTGAACAGCAGCCCTCATGGATGAAGCGCTGTTATGAGGAGCACTGTAAAATATTTGTAGCTACTACTAGGGGAACCAAAAAGGCTAAAGAAGAGAAGCCACCTGTGTATTCTGACCCAGAGTCCCCAGATATTTTAGATAGGTTACCCCAGCACCCACAGAAGTTAGTCCCCACAGCACCACGAGCTGAAGTAGAGCCAGATGAGGAGCCCCAGAAAATACTGATGCAACAGCCCAAGAAGCACCCTACCCCGAGTGAAAGTCCCGAGTCAGGCCCAAGCACAGCAGAGGGACATGAGTCCTCTGATGAGATACAAAGCGGAGGCTCTCCTGCCAGTTCGGGGTCACCCACCAAGGAGACTTGTGCCCGGGAACCTTATGATTAAGAAGCGTAACTCCCAAGAAGAAGGAGAAAGCAGGGCACCTAATGCCATTACGCCAAGTGCCTGGAATGCCTGTTTTAAATGATCAGGGCCAGATGGCACCAGGACCAACCAGCTTAGTTTATGTACCCTTTTCCACCACAGATTTATTAAACTGGAAGACGCATTATGCATCCTACACAGCCAAGCCCCAGGAATTAACAGAATAAATGTCAAGCATTATGCAAACCCATCAGCCTACCTGGGCTGATTGTCGCCAGCTCCTGTCCACCCTCTTCACCACTGAGGAGCGAGGCCGGATCGGGCAAGCAGCCCTTCGGTGGTTAGAAGAGAACCCTGTAGAAAGGGGGGGGGAATAAATCCCCCGCAAGTAGCTGCTGCAGAATATCCCAACGAAGATCCTGGGTGGAACCCGAATGAAGAAAGGGGGGCGGCAGCCCTAACCAGATTTCGCCAGGCTTAGTGCAGGGCCTGAAGAAGGGAGGCCAGAGGGCCATGAATATCGGGAAAGTATTGGAGGTTCTCCAGGGTCCAGATGAGAGCCCAGCGGCCTTTCATGAGCGGTTGTCTGAAGCTTATAGATTGTATACCCCATATGATCCCGCCGCTCAGGAAAATTTACGCATGGTAAATGCGGCCTTTGTTAGTCAGTCCCAGAGAGACATAAAGCGAAAATTGCAGAAATTGGATGGTTTTGCGGGCATGAATACAGCTCAGTTAATGGAAGTCGCTCAGAAAGAATTTGTCAATCGTGAAAATGAACGAGACAGAGAAAGTGAACGAAAGATGAAGAAGAAGGCAGATCTTCTTGCTGCTGCTATAACCAAATGACGTGGAGGAGGTTTTCCTAATCAAAGGACCAGAGGACGTGGAAGAGGCCGCGGAAGCGAAAGGCCTCAATTGGGTGCAAATCAGTGCGCCTACTGCAAGGAAGAAGGACATTGGAGAAATGAGTGCCCGCATCTGGACTCCGCCCCTGTGAGGGGAGGAGGGAGTCCCTGGAGGCCCGTAGGAAGATTTCGAAGGAGAGGAGGAATGAATCGAACACAGTTTCAGCAGGAGAGGGAAGAAGCCCTTGAGGGAGTGGCAGTAGCAACGGGTTATGACCTGGACGACATAGATGAAGACTAGGCCAGACCGGGCTCCAAGTTCACCCTGGGTCCCCAGGAGCCTATGGTCATTTTAAAGATAGGGGACCAATACATGGAATTCATGGTAGATACAGGAGCAGAACATTCAGTAGTAGCCAAGCCAGTAGCTCCACTGTCCTCACGATCTGTCACCATTATAGGAGCCACTGGAAATAAAGCCACAAAACCATTCTTGCAGAACCGCATGTGTGAACTAGGGGGACAGAAGATAACGCACCAGTTCGTGTATATGCCCTATTCCACTACTGGGCTGAGACATGCTTGCCAAGCTCCAGGCCCAAATATCCTTTGCTGAAGGGGGAGAAATGAAAATGACTGTGAATCCAAAGCCTGCTGAATTAATGGTGCTTACTGTTCCCCGAGAAGAAGAGTGGCGGTTCTATAGTCCACCTCCAATAAAGTCAACCAGTCCCTGTATACCTACCAACCTCATAGCCCCACCTGAAGTATGGGCAGAAGATAATCCACCTGGCCTAGCGAAGAACATAGCCCCTGTCATTGTCACCCTCAAACCAGGAATGGAACCAGTGCATGTGAAGCAGTATCCTCTCCCTCGACCAGCCATAGAAGGAATTCACTGCCATTTGATGAAACTGCTAAAGTATGGACTTCTCAAGGAATGCCAGTCACCTTGGAATACCCCCCTTCTCCCAGTAAAGAAGCCTGGGACAGGGGATTACCGCCCAGTACAAGATCTAAGGCGAGTAAATGATGCAGTTGAAACTATACACCCAGTAGTACCGAATCCTTATACTCTCTTGGGACTGATCCCCGCTGAGGCTACTCACTTCACCATTCTGGACCTGAAAGATGCCTTTTTCTGTGTGCGCCTAGCACCCACCAGTCAACTTTTATTCGCTTTTGAATGGCAAGACCCCACAACAGGAAGGCGGGGTCAGCTCACCTGGACCAGATTACCCCAAGGATTCAAGAATTCACCTACTCTCTTCAGTGCTGCCCTGAATCAAGATCTCTCAAGTTACCCAGTGGACCCAGGAAAAAGGGCTCTTCTTCAGTATGTAGATGACTTGCTCATAGCCACCAACTCAGAAAGTGAATGCCTACAAGCTACTAGTGAACTTTTGTACCTTCTCAAAGATGCTGGATACAAAGTTTCAAGAGCCAAAGCACAACTATGCCAAACTGAAGTCAAGTATTTAGGATTCCAGTTGTCTAGTGGGATCCGACGTTTAGGACCAGAACGCAAGGAAGCTATATGTAATATCCCCATTCCAACCACTAGGAGGCAAGTAAGAGCCTTCCTGGGGGCCGCGGGATATTGTCGCATATGTATCCCCAACTTTGCCCTGATTGCAAAACCACTATACCAAGTCACCAGAGGAATGGAAAAATCCCCACTAGACTGGGGACCCGAACAAGATGTAGCATTCCGGACTTTGAAAAAGGCCCTGATGTCATCTCCCGCTTTAGGTCTTCCAGATATTCAGAAGCCTTTCCATCTTTTTGTCCATGAGTCACAAGGAAACGCATTGGGTGTATTGACCCAATCTCTTGGTTCCTGGCAACGACCAGTAGCTTATCTGTCAAAACAATTAGATGTAGTTGCAAAAGGATGGCCCCCTTGTCTTAGAGCTGTTGCAGCAACAGCCCTCCTAGTGGGCGAAGCAGACAAACTCACACTAGGACAAACTCTTCAAGTCACCGTGCCACACTCTGTTCTGACCCTTATGGAACACAAAGGAAACTTCTGGCTAACCAATGCACGAATGTTGAAGTATCAGAGCATGTTGTGTGAAAACCCTCGGATACAGTTGAAAGTTAGTCAAGCTCTGAACCCTGCTACATTGTTTCCTATTGGTCCTGGGCCACCTGATCATAATTGCTTAGAAACCTTGGACACTGTATTTTCAAGTCGCCCTGATTTGACCGATGTCCCTCTAGAGGACCCAGAACTGACTTTCTTTGTAGATGGAAGCAGTTTGGTCATCGATGGACATCATTGTGCTGGATATGCAGTGGTGATCCTTGATCTGGTAGTTGAGTCCTCAGCCCTGACCCCAGGAACTTCTGCACAGAAAGCTGAATTGATAGCCATCACTAGAGCCTTGACATTAGGAGAAGGACTCTGCATAAATGTGTACACAGATTCCAAATATGCTTTCACTACTTTGCACGCACATGGAGCCTTGTATAAGGAGCGAGGGTTAATCACCTCAGGGGGTAAGGACATTAGGTATGGGCCCGAGATATTGATGTTATTAGATGCTGTGTGGGCCCCCAAACAAGTGGCAGTCATGCACTGCCGAGGTCATCAGGCAGGAGCAGGAGAAGTTGCATGAGGGAATAGATTTGCAGATGCCACAGCCCGAAAGGCAGCCACCACAGGACAAGTTAGGACCCAAGATACTGTAATGCAAGCAGCCCTATTCCCTGTGCTCCTTAGTTCCTGGGCACCCCGATACACTACAAGAGAGTTAGACTATTATTGTGAAAAGGAGGGAGGAGTCTTGACAGAACAAGGTTGGATAGTGCTGCCACCCCCAGAAGGTAGTCCACCTCCAGGTCCTACAGTCATCCCTGAAGCATTAGGGCCAGCCTTTGTCCAAGCTTTCCACCAAACCACACATTATGGAAAAACAGCCATGGAGAAAGCCCTGAGACCCCATTTCTGTATTTCACTGCTAGGATCCCTGACCGCCTCGGTGGCACAGCAATGCCTGATATGTGCCAAAAATAATGCCAAGCAAGGTCTTGTTCCACCCCCAAGAGTTCAGTCAGTAGGGGTGACCCCCATGAGTGATATTCAGATAGACTTTGCTGAAATGCCCCGTGTAAATGGATATCACTATATGTTAGTGTTAGTCTGCACATTTTCAGGTTGGGTAGAAGCCTATCCCACCCGAACAGAGAAAGCCCGAGAAGTCACTAGGGTATTGCTCCATGAGATTATTCCCCGATTTGGAATACCATCAACTATAGGGTCAGACAATGGTCCATCATTTGTATCCCAAGTGACCCAGCAGTTAGCTCAAGCTCTGCGAATAAAATGGAAGTTGCACACTGCTTACAGACCCCAGAGCTCAGGGAAAGTAGAGCGTATGAATAGAACCTTGAAAACTCAGTTATCCAAGCTCTGCCAAGAAACACATCTGAAGTGGCTCCAAGTCCTTCCCATAGCCCTTCTTAGGATACGTTCAGCTCCCACCAGATCCTTAGGAGTCTCCCCTTTTGAGATTTTGTATGGGCGACCTCCACCCATAGTGCAGGGAATAAAGGGAGACATCAGACAGATAGGATCTGAAATAACTAGACAAGAACTATTAGCTTTAGGTTCTGTTTTGCAGAAGCTCCAAACGTGGGTGCAAGACCGACTACCCATCAACCTGACCGAGCCTCTGCATCCCTTCAAGCCAGGAATGTCTGTGTGGGTGAAAGAGTGGAGAAAGACCCCACTGGCGCCGCATTGGAAGGGACCATATGTTGTCATCCTGTCAACCCCCATCGCAGTGAAAGTTGCAGAATTCGAACCCTGGATCCACCACAGTCGAGTGAAGCCGGCAGCTGCTCCTGATCCTGGCCAATGGACGTCAGTAAATGATCCTGAGACTCCATTGCGACTCACCTTGAGGAGACAGCCAGCTTTATAGAAAATCTTCAAAATCCACCTACGTCACACGAGAGTGACCATCGCAGCGAAAACAGAAGACAACTCAGTACAGTTTATTATCCTCAATTTTCCAGCTAACCTCCAGAGACTGTAATCACAATGCTCTTCCACTATTGCCTTGTGGGAGTGGTGATCCTGGGAATCCTGGAAAAGACTTTTGCTCTACCCCCTTGTGTGGCCTGCATAACCACCACCCGAACAGGACAAAAGATTACTCAGACTTTGCTCTATCATTCCTACTATACTTGCACTGGAACAATCAGCTGGTGTGTTTATAAGGGCACCGAACTGAACATTTGCACAAAGGGAAAAAGTAAGACTTGTTATACCCCTCGACAAAACCCATCATACTATACATTTGAGATACGTTGGAATGATGAAGATGGAGCCATCCTGAATGCGACAAAACCCCTTACCAACCCCACAAAACCTATCACCTTGAACTTTGACGCTTGTGATGCCATCAACAGAAATGCTTACCACAGATGTGGGTCATGGGAGCGAGTCTACTACCATGATGATAAATACATGTGTCCAGAAGGAGCCTACGGATGGGGACGGTGTACAGGAAAGAGTACTGCAGCCACTATTTACACCACCGCATCAAACATGATTACTTTTGCCCAAAATGGGAATGTGTATATTTTGCTACCTGGAAGAATGCACCGACAGGACAAGACGGTGATCATCGCAAAGGCAGCCTAACAAAGATCAGATTACCAGAACCCAAGAAATGCCAGAAAGGTGCCTGTAATCCTCTACAACTCTTCATAGCCAACCCCAGCCACTGGAAGCAAGGATACAAGTTTGGGTTGCGTATCGCAGGAGGAGGTATAGATCCTGGGACTATTTTATATCTGCAATTAAACACCAAAACCCATGTATCCTCACCCTATCGTATACATCACTCCTTCTATGAAGCCATGAAATCAGAGTTTGAAATCCCTCCTGCCTCCCAGAACTTATTTCTTGAATTAGCGGGAGCAGTTGCTTCTAGTCTCCATGTTTCAGACTGTTTGTTTTGTTGAGGAACAAAAATGGGAGACCAATGGCCTTGGGACGCACAAGAACTGAACTATTCTGTTCCATATAATCAGACTAATATACGCAATACCACAAGTGAATGGGTATTGGCCCACTCCATCGTGGGGAACTTATGTTTTTCTCGTTATGAACCGATGTTTAATATGGAAGTGGGGCAGCTGGTCTGTCTCAATCAGAAGTTTTACAACAGTACCACTAAGAGAACATCTTGGTGGTCAGGAGCCAACGCTACTGAACCTTCCAATCCTCTCGTCCAGTTCCCCAGACTTGCCAGCATCTGGACTAACTTAGCAGCATATAACTCCTGGCAAGCACCACCTGGACTGTACTGGATTTGCGGAACCCGAGCATATGCCAGACTTCCTCATCACTGGGGAGGCGCATGTGTATTGGGAACCATACGACCTTCCTTTTTCCTTCTGCCTACATCCCAGGGAGAACAGCTGGGATATCCTGTGTACAGAAGTCGACAGCTGAAGGAGGCCTTGAAGATAGGCCAATGGGACAAATGGGATGCGTCATCTGAAGAATGGCCCCCAGAAAGAATCATCTCATATTATGGACCTGCTACTTGGGAGCAGGATGGGACTTTGGGATATCGTACTCCTGTTTATATGATTAATCAAATAATACGTTTGCAAGCTGTTGTTGAAATCATAACCAATGAAACTAGTAAAGCACTAACTCTGTTGGCAAAGCAAAGTACGCAAATGCGCACAGCCATTTATCAAAATCGTTTAGCTTTAGATTATTTGTTAGCAGCTGAAGGTGGGGTATGTGGGAAGTTGAACCTAAGTAATTGTTGTTTACAGATTGATAATAATGGGCATGTAGTTGAAGATTTAGCTACCCAGATGAGAGAGCAGACATTTGTGCCTGTCCAGACCTGGCACAGTTTAAAGATGGATGGGTGGTTTGGTTCATTGTTTTCCTGGATTGGTGGTCTGAAAGCCCTTATGTTTATTGTACTATTCATATTAGCCATGTGCTTATTGCTCCCTTGTCTCCTACCCCTTTGCTTACGCATGATAACATCATCAATTGATAACATTATAGAGCGGAAGGCAGCTGCGAAAGCATTAGCTATGTGGAAATATTATCCTATACCCCAAGATGATGCTATTACACCAGTATAATGTGTTAACTGACTAATGAGTGATTTAATTCTCACCCTTCCTCACTTGCGGGTGAGAATAATCAAAGGGGGGAATGTGGTAGGCTATGGCCTAGCATGGCCTGCTAATGTGGTAGCCTATGGCCTAGCATGGCCTGCTATGAAAGGCCTGTAACTCAGGCCTGGATTCCAACCCCCATTATAGCTAGAAAAGAACCAAGAATCTGTGAAAAATAAGAATACTGTTTTAACTTGCTTAATAAGAAGTTTTCATGAATTCATAAGTCTTCTATTATTCTCTTGTGTGTGAAAGAACAGAAATGTTTCAAAATATACATTCCAGGAGCCAAGGTTAGCCTTGAAGTAAAGCTGAGAACTGGACCATTGTTAGAACGGTCCTGAGGGAGGGGGCCGGTTGCTAGGCTCCGGAGGGATTTCTAATTGGATAATTGGAGAGAATGTATATCCAATGAAAGGTTTGCATGTATCAAATGTATTGAGCTAGAACCAATGGAAAGTTTTCATGTATCAAGCTGGAAAAGTGGTATAAAAAGTTATGTCTTTATGGAGAGCTCCGCTCAGTTCCTTTGGAAGCTATGACTAATTGAGCCATGTGCACATTAAACTGATTTGGACTCTGTCAATTGACTCCTGGACTTATTTATTGACTGCAGTTTGCTGCTACATTTCTTGGTGCGTTGTTCGGGAAATGCGAGTGGTAAATGGTATTCAAGTGAATAAATCCATGTAATTAGCCTTGAGATTTGGTCTGGTTGGAACCATGTCTGTCCGACTGCAGGGGAACTTCTCAGGCGCCGCCAGCCCCTATTGTGCTGGAGAGGGTTCTGCTTGCCTCGGCGGGCTATTGGGTCCAGCTGGCCAACATCTCCAACCCGGGGGAGTCCAGGATCCAACTCAGAAGCTTGGGGACTTTGGGAACCGGATCCGGTGAGTAGAATTTTGGTTTGAAAGTCTAGACAGATGAGAAAGAGCAGTACTGCCACTTGAATCTTGCATGGCCATTTGAATCTTGCTTGAACTTGGAACTTGGTAAGAGAGCTTGATCACCTCTCAAAGGCGGGCCGAGTACCCTTGCGTAAGAGAAACAAGGTGAAACCCTCACCTTTCTAGTATTTGAAACTTGCTTGAGACTAGTCAGAATAGATAGAAAGGAATGCATTCTGGGATACGTTGCTAGCATGAGTGTGAATGAAGTGTGAATGAGAGGTTTGGCAGCACGGACCAAGCGAGAGTGGACTCTGGACTAGCGCAGTTCCTAGCCGGGCGACTGCGTCTAGGTCACGAAACGGAGGAAGCGTTTGGTGTATTGTCCGTCCTAACTGTGTATTTGATTTTTGTTATCTGTTGAAACTGCGAGTTCCCCTTCTGGTATAAATGTGAGATTATTCTGTTGGGTAATTTGTGACAGTTTACCGATTAAGAAATAGTATTAAGAAAAGGAAAAAGACGCAAACACTTGGGCTAGTTATTGTAAAATCAAGGAGCTGTCTCATTCATTTTAGTTTCAGTACAACATGAAACGAAACTAGCTAGGGGAGAGTCAGGGCGTGTTTTAGAGACAGTAAAATGTGCAGTGTCTTTTTAACCCTGTGAGGGCTTGTTTTCAGCGTTCTGAAGCTGAGCTGATCTGTGATTGTTTTAGGAGAGTTGTGCCTGTTTTGTTCAATATGTTCTAATAAGTGATGTTCCTTCTGTTATGGTCATGTATTGTGTATCATTTGATAGGAATATTTAGTCAGAATTTTGAATCCCGATAGTTTTGGGCTTAGCCTAGGAAAGGGTTAAGTTCTTATTAACCCCTTTCCAGCTTCTTAGCTGTTCTAATATCTCAAGCCCTGCTTTGTGGTTACGGACCAAGTGTGGAGGATTTTGTAAAGCTAGTATTACATGTTAAACTTTAAAATAAATACTTTATTCCGATCAGATAGGCAGATCTCATGGTCCAGACAGAAATGATAGAGAAATTAAGAAAATCTTGAGTGAATAAGGAAGTTTACCGTGCTTGAATTCTAGTTCTTGATATACTACGGCAAGCACCTCACAGCAGACATGCTTATTGTTAATAAAAATAAAATAAGGCAAAAAGTGTATATGTTCGGTTCTTTCTATTGGAATTGTTATCACACGCTCATGTTGTCTGCCTACCCTTTGTTCACAGTAATAATATGTTTTTTTCCTAATAAGTGCACCCAGAGGAACATTATTGTATAGTTCTGATTCATAGTCCATAGGAAAATGCAGCCTGAATAGCCGCCCCTCTGTCTGTTGTTAACTACGTCACCATGGGGAGAGGAAGGGGGGTCAGAGTTAGCAAGGGCTCTGCTGGAGACTACAGATTAAATAAATAAATAAATAAATCTCCCACCCTATTAGAAATGCTCTGTGAAAGGGGGGTGGCCAGTGTTAGTTACTTCATGGCCCCGTAGTTTCCCGTATTTATCAGATTGTACAGAGAATATTTCCTGATCAGTTCTACATAGGATTCCTGGTTAAATGTTTAAAAAAAAAAAAAAAAAACTGCCTGTTTATTATCTTCATAGGCCAGTTCCCTCAGCACTGCCATCATCCCGGGCAGAGCCTGGAGAAGGGGGGGAAGGGGGATACCTCCCTGCAAATGTCACTAGTCACCTCCGCAGCCCCGGCACAGTTTAAAGTACCGATGACACTACAAGTAGGGATTTATTTGCTAATTCAGCCTGATTGCCGTATGCCTTCAGATGTACAAATACCAGTAAGAGAGAGGGTCACGAAATCCTAATCCCATTGCACTAGGTCCAGGGCCAGCTTTGCACTAGCCATAAACACTATTATTCAGAATCCAAATAGTGCAGGCAGCCCTCACTATACCCAGCAGCCCAGGAGAATTTGCATTTTTTTTGTCAGTCAGTCCCAGAGAGATAAGACAGAAATTACAGAAAACTGGATGGATTTGCGGGCATGATAGTTAATGAAAGTTGATCAGAAAATATGTGAATTGTTGAATGTGATAGAGAAAGTAAAGATGGAGAAGAAAACAGATCTTCTTGCTGATGCTTTAGCTGAATGATGTGGAGGAGGTTATCCTGATCGAAAGAGCAGAGGAAGAAAAAAAAAAAACTGTTGCAGAGAAGAAGGACATTAGAGAAGTGAATGCCCGTATCTTGACTCCACCCCAGGAGGGGAGGAGGGAGTACTTGATTGCAGAGTCATAGACAGAATAAAACCAAGCACAGTGTTTCAGCACGAGAGTGAAGCAGCTATAGAGTAAGTGGCAGCCTGAGAGGGCTACAGCATGAATGAAGACTAGGCCAGACCAGACTCTTAAGTTTCCCTGGGTCCCCAGGAGCCTATGGTCAGTCTGAAGAATAGGGGACCAATATATGGACTTTATGGGGGGTACAGGAGCAGAATACTAAAGCCAGTAGCCCCTGTGTTTTTCTCGATGCATCACCATTATCAGAGCTACTGGGGCTAAGGCCACAAAGCCTTTTCTGCAGAACCGCATGTGTGAACTAGGGGGACAGAAGAAAATAATGTACCAGTTCCTGTATATACCTGAGAGCCTTATTTCACTTTTTTGGAACCGAGATCTGCTTGCAAAGCTTCAGGCACAGATAGCCTTTGCTGAAGAGGGAGAAATGCAAATGACTGTGAACCCAGAGCCTGCTGGATTGATGGTGCTGACTGTTCCCCGAGAAGAGAAGTAGCGGTTCTATAACACACCTCCAGTCAAGTCAACAAGTTCCTGTATACCCGCTAACCTTGTAGCCCCACCTGAAGTATGGGCAGAAGATAACCCACCTGGCCTAGCGAAGAACATAGCCCCTGTCATTGTCACCCTCAAGCCAGAAGTGGAACCAGTGCATGTGAAGCAATATCCTCTTCCCTGACCAGCCATTGCAGGAATCCACTGCCATTTAATGAAACTGTTGAAGTATGGACTTTTTCAAAGGAATGTCAGTCACCTTGGAACACTCCCCTTCTTCCTGTTAAGAAGCCTGGGGCAGGTGATTACCACCCAGTGCAGGATCTAAGAAAGAATGCATGATGCAGCTGAAACTATACACCCAGTGATACCAAAAATCCTTACATTCTCTTGGGACTGATCCCCGCTGAGGCTGCTCACTTTGCTGTTTTGGACCTGAAAGATGCCTTTTTCTATGTGCGCTTAGCCCCCACCAGTCAACTTTTGTTTGTTCTTGAATGGCAAGACCCTACAACAGGGAGGTGGGGCCAATTCACTTGGACTAGATTACCTCAAGAATTCAAGAATTCACCTACTCTCTTTAGTGCTACCCTGAATCAAGATCTTTCCAGCTACTATGTGAACCCAGGAGAAAGGGTTCTTCTCCAATATGTGGACAACTTGCTTATAACCACCAACTCAGAAAGTGAATGTCTACAAGCCACCAGTGAACTCTTGCACCTTTTTAATGAGGCTGGATACAAAGTCTCAAGAGCCAAGGCATAATTATGTCAAACAAGTTAAATACCTAGGATTCCAGTTGTCCAGCAGAATTCGATGCCTAGAACCAGAATACAAAGAAGCTGTATGCAGTATTCCTACTCCAATCACCAGGAGGCAAGTGAGAGCCTTCTTGGGTGCCACAAAGTATGTTGTATATGGATCCCCAATTTTACGCTGCTAGCAAAACCGTTGTATCAAGCTATCAAAGGGATGGAAAAGTCTCCATTAGAATGGGGACTTGAACAGGATGCAGCCTTTTGATCTTTGAAAACCACTCTGATGTTGTCACCAATTCTGGATCTACCAGATGTCCAGAAAGCCTTTCAGTCTCTATGTTCATGAGTCACAAGGAAATGTTCTAGGAGTGTTGACTCAATTTCTTGGACCTTGTTTGAGAGCTGTTACAGCTACAGCCCTCCTAGTGAGCAGTCTTCCAGTTAGTGTACCACACTCTGTTCTAACCATAATGAAACACAAAGGAAACTTATAGCTAATTCACAAATGAGGTATCAGAGTATGCTGTGTGAAAATCCCCAGATACAATTGAAGGTCAATCAAGTTCTGAATCCTGCTACATTGTTATCAGTTGGTCTTGAACCCCCTGATCATGACTGTTCAGAAACTATGGATATTGTTGTGCCAGATATGCAGTAGTGACCCTTGATCTGGTAGTTACGTCCTCAGCCCTGGCCCCAGGAATTTCAGCACAGAAAGCTGAACTGATAGCTCTTACTAGAGCACTGACAATAGGAAAAGGGGCCCTGTCTAAATGTGTACCCAGATTCCAAGTATGCCCTTACAACCTTGCATGCACATGGGGCCCTATACAAACAATGAGGGTGGATAACCTCAGGAAGCAAGTCCATTAAGTATGGCCCCGAGATTTTGATATTATCAGATACATACTGCCTACAGATTTCAGAATTTAGGAAAAAGTAAAAATGTATGAATAGAACCCTGAAATCTCAGTTGTCTAAACTTTGCCAAGAGGTTTATCTGAAGTGGCCCCAGGTTCTTCCTATAGCCCTTCTTAGGATATACTTAGCCCCTGCTAAGTCTTTAGGAGTTTCCCCTTTTTGAGATTCTGAGAATCTGTAGCCTATTTATAGGGAGTAAAAGGAGATGTGAGACAGATAGGATCTGAAATTATTAGGCATGAACTATTGGTTTTAAGTTCTGTTTTGCAGAGTCTTCATACCTGGGTACAAAATTGACTACCCATCAATTTGCCTGAACCCCTGCATCCTTTCAAGCCTGGAGTCTCGGTGTGGATCAAAGAGTGGAGAAGAATACCATTAGCCCTGCATTGGAAGGGACCCTATGTTGTCATCCTGTCAACTCCAACTGCAGTAAAAGTTGCAGAATTCGAACCTTGGATCCATTATAGTCGAGTAAAGCCAGCAACTGCTTTTGAACCTGATCACTGGACTACTGTACAGCATCTTGAGACTCCATTGCGCCTCACCCTATGACAACAACCACGGACCTAAGACTCATTGGTCCCTCAGAAACTGCACTATTTCAAGACTATCTGTTTATCTGAAGGTAAGCCTCGCATCTGGAGAAAGCTGCAATCATCAGAAATAGACTGTGTTGTGTTAAGAAATTGAGTCTTCTAAGAAACTGTGTTCAAATACTCTGATCTCCTTAAGGCAATAATAGCCTGAGAGACTGTACTATGATATTTCAAGAACCTGAGACATCCCAGAGGACAGTGATACTTTTGAATCTACAGCCCTACTCCTGCCACAAAGCTGGTAGGTCTACGTACGGCAGAAGCTTGAGGATCTACAATCAACTCTACCTTTGTGAAATCCGACAGTTCCACCAATTTTCCAGAGACTATGCCCATTATGAATTATTATTATTGCTTTATTCTGGCAACAGTTTTGGGGTGCTTTGAAATGACTTTTGCCCTACCCCCTTGTGCAGCTTGCATAACCACCACCAGAACAGGACAAAAGATCACTCTTTCTATAAAGCCATGAAATCAGACTTTGAAGTTCCTCCTGCCACCAGAACTTATTTCTTGAATTAGCAGGAGCAGTGGCATCCGGTCTTCATGTTTCAGATTGCTTGTTTTGTGGAGGAACAACAATGGGAGACTAATGGCCTTGGGAGGCCCAAGAACTGAACTATTCTATCCTATACAATCAGACTGATTTACATAATACTACTAGTGCGTGGGTATCGGCCCACCCCATTGTTGGTAGTTTGTGTTTTGTTCGAACCGGACCACAACTTACTATGAAGGTTGGACAGCTGGACTGTCTAAATCAGAAGATTTACAACAGCACAACAAAGAAGACATCTTGGTGGTCCGGCATAAATGCTCCTGAACCTTCTAATCCTTTAGTTCTTTTTCCCACTCTTGCCAAACTATGGACTCTGACTATCTGCTTGTTGCTCCCTTGTTTCTTGCCACTTTGCTTGCGAATGATAACTCCAGTTATTAATAGCACTGTGGAGCGTAAGGCAGCTACAAAGCTACTAGCTATGTGAAACTACTACCCTATACCACAGAGTGATACCTTTACCTAGTATTTATTTATTTTATTTATCTATTTAACAGTATTTCTAAACCGCCTTATCTTAATAATCAAGGTGGTATCACAGCAAGCAATCAGGTAAAGTGTGTGTGTTGTACATGCAGTGAGGATGAAACTTGGTTGTGTGATGGCTGTGTTGGGTGCTTGATTTGTTTGAGCTATGTACAAGGTGGGCTATTTACAGTGATTATGTGATTTGCTTCTCACCCTTTCTCACTTGCGGGTGAGAATAATCAAAGGGGGGAATGTGGTAGCCTATGGCCTAGCATGGCCTGCTATGAAAGGCCTGTAACTCAGGCCTGGATTCCAACCCCCATTATAGCTAGAAAAGAACCAAGAATCTGTGAAAAATAAGAATACTGTTTTAACTTGCTTAATAAGAAGTTTTCATGAATTCATAAGTCTTCTATTATTCTCTTGTGTGTGAAAGAACAGAAATGTTTCAAAATATACATTCCAGGAGCCAAGGTTAGCCTTGAAGTAAAGCTGAGAACTGGACCATTGTTAGAACGGTCCCGAGGGAGGGGGCCGGTTGCTAGGCTCCGGAGGGATTTCTAATTGGATAATTGGAGAGAATGTATATCCAATGAAAGGTTTGCATGTATCAAATGTATTGAGCTAGAACCAATGGAAAGTTTTCATGTATCAAGCTGGAAAAGTGGTATAAAAAGTTATGTCTTTATGGAGAGCTCCGCTCAGTTCCTTTGGAAGCTATGACTAATTGAGCCATGTGCACATTAAACTGATTTGGACTCTGTCAATTGACTCCTGGACTTATTTATTGACTGCAGTTTGCTGCTACACTACTATGAAAGGCCTGTAAGTTAGGCCTGGATTCTAACTCCCATTATAGCTAGAAAAGAACCAAAAATCTGTGAAAATTGAGAAAACTGTTTTAAAATGCTTAATAAGAAGTTTTCATGAATTCATAAGTCTTCTATTATTCTCTTGTGTGTGAAAGAACAGAAATGTTTCAGAATATGCATTCCATAAGCCAAGGTTAGCCTTGGAGTAGAATTAAGAACTGTACCATTGTTCAAGCAATCTTAAAGGAGGGGGCCGGTTGCTAGGCTCCGGAGGGATTTCTAATTGGACAAATGAAGGAAATGTATAACCAATGAAAAGTTTGCATGTATCAAGTTAGAACCAATAGAAAATTCTCATGTATCAAACTGAAAAAGAGGTATAAAACGTTATGTCTCTGTATAAACGTTTGCTCAGTTCCTTTTGAAGCTTTGACTGACTGGGCCTGTGCACATTAAACTGGCTTGGACCCTGTCAATTGACTCCTGGACTTGTTCATTGATTGCACTTTGCTACAGCACTACTACCCATTGTGCTAGCAGTAGATGATCACTGCCAAACGCCAGCAGTACAAGCTTTCAAGGCCAGCGCTAGCGGCAGGAATGATCTTGCCCCGCCCAGGCTCCACCCAGAGACACGCTGCTTGGGTAATGCAAATTATTTAGTGCAGGGCCTTGTACTACTTTGAAGCATGGTATCAAAAATGCACACTACCCCTGCCCTACCCAGGTAGTGTGCTTTAATAAACTGGCCCCACAGTTTATCTTACCTACAAGCCAAGGAACAGGTAATAATATAATCGACACTAGAGAGACAATTCAGAAAACACCGTATGTGCTTGGATTAATATCTTAGGAAATAAGGTACATCAAAGGTATATACACAGCATTCTTATACCTGCCTTGTAAAAAATCTTTACTACCTTGCACATTTTCACATTCTGCAGTCTAAAAACTACAATTCGATATGCATTAAAATAGGAGTTTGTTTCAGTGATCTATATGACAGTCGACACTTTCCATGTGAAAGAGCTTATACAGAAATATTCAAACCAAGAAACCAAAAAGTCTTGATTGCATGTCTTCACACCCTTTGTCACAAGCCCACATAGCCTGGGCAGTATATCAAAAAATTAAATAAAGATAAAAGATAAAGATAAAGACGTCAGCTCCACTTTCAATAATTGTCTTTGCAAGATCCATATTAAGCTAAACAGAATCCAGCTGTGTTCAGTCACAGTAGCAGAACAGATTTGGATACTCCTGGATGAAGAATCAAACTATTTCTGTGGTATGAATGTAATTTGAAGCAAAGGTCTAAACATGCCAACACAGACTTTCCAAACAAAAACTCCAGGATAAAGTTATTCAGAAGTACAGATTAAAGAAAGAATAAAATATATTTTCATGGTGTTGGCATGTCAGGCTCATCATTGTAAAGTGGAAACAGTTTGACATCACCATGACACCCTCTCTATCAGGCCACACCTCCAAAATCAGTAGTCATATGAAAAGGAAACTGCTGAGGAAGGTCACTGTGAGACCTAAGATTTTTTTAAAAAGAACTAAAAAACTCTCTGGCTGAGAGTAGGGAATGCATTGACTGTTCAACAACTTCAAGATTACTCCACAAACATGGTCTCTATGGGCAGGTGGCAAGAAAGAAGCGACTGTTGAAGAAAAAACATACCATGTGCTATACAGCATTTGCAAAAAAGACATTAAGGGGAACGTGAATGCTTTTGTAGTCTGATGAAACTAAAGTGGAACTTTTTGGTCTCATTGCTAAGAGGTATGTGTAGCATAAAACACACACAAAACATTGCCTTGCTAAAACCATCCCTACTGTAAAGTATGCTCATAGCAGCTCTGCAGCCTCAGGAGACAGGAAGGCTTATGAAGATCGAGAGAAAGTTGGATGCTGCAAAATACAGGAACCCACAGACAATTCCCAGCAAACCTGAAGGAACCTGAACTATTCTGCCAAGAGGAATGAGCAAAGCCTGCACCATACTAGTTGCAGAGTTGGTAGATACTTATTTTAAATAACTCATGGCTGTAATGGCCACAAAATGGATTTCCAGCAAATACTGAGTTAAGCAATGTGAAGATTACTATGGCCATGTCACCCTGAATGTGTGCAATCTTTGGAATTAAACAGGTTTGGGTCAATACAAGCACTGTGGAACCTGGGTGTTCTGAGGAAATTGCTAGGTACGTGCGACCTAGATTGGCCACCATTGGAAACAGGATACTGGGCTTGATGGACCTCAGTCTGACCCAGTATGACATATCTTATGTTCTTATGGTTAGTACTTGGATGGGCGACCACCTTGGAATACCAGGTGTTTCAGGCTCACTGTGCAGAAGAAAGGCCTGACAATCTACTTCCAGTTGTACCTTGCAAGAAAACCCAAGATTTGACTAGATTGTAAGCTCTGATAAGCAGGGACTGTCTCTTAAATGTGTCTGTGCAGCGCTGCGTACGTCTATAGCACTATAGAAATGCTCAGTAGTAGTAGTAGCAGTAGATGTCATTACATGGACAACTATCCACAGGGTCACCAGGAGTAAACACAAGGCTTATGCAATCAAGACTGGTTGGTTTCCTAATCGTAATTATTTTTTGAATATTTCAAGAATTGTTCTTTCACATTGAACGTATAGGGACAGTTTCGTATGTTCATCAGTCAGACAAATAACTATTCTAATGCAGATTTAAAGGTATGCTTTTGGCAACAGAATGTGAAAACTGATTGAGTTTTAAAGGGCATTGTGCATCACATTACAGATGAATTGCTTTTTCTTAATGTGCTGAAACTTTGAATGAATCACAGTCCCTACCGAGCGCTGGTGCAAGGAGATGGAGCACCCTAGGTGAATCTAATCCCTTGCACCCCCTTTCCATTATCCATTGCCATGGCTACCATCCCTCTCCATTCGCAGCAGCGACAATGGTCGCAAACAGCCATGCAGTGCTTACCTTACAATTTTGGCACCGTGGGACTGTTTGCTTCCGTCTCCTCCGACGCCCAATGCTGACTTTCTGTTTGCAAGAAGGAAGGTGGCTTTGGGCAGTCCAAGGAGCAGAAGCAAAGAGCCCCATGGCACCAAAATTGTAAGGTAAGCACCATGGGGCTGTTTTCAGCCATTGTGGCCACTGCAGGTTCTCGAGAAAGGGCAGCAGTGATGGCAATGGATCGCCCTGGATCATTGGCATTCTAAGGGGTTGCCTAGTTTGCCAAATGGTCACGCCAGCCCTGACCCTGCCAAGTATGTTACAGGATTCAGGAGATACGAAAAATCCAAACTTAGGGGTATGTTTACTAAACTGCGTTAGTGTGATTCGCGTTAGGAGCCGCGTTAGTGGAAGGAAAGCCAAAAAAGGACATGGGCAGTACATCGTTACTGATAACACGCAATAACGCGCGTTATAAGGCGCCGCGCAGCAACGATCGTTACAGGGTGCGTTACTGCGCATTAAGCGTAAGAAGGCGCGCAGACACCCAAATACAGAAACAGAGCTGTAGCACATTGGTTACTACACAGACCAATGGTGCAAGGGTCATGGGTTCAATTCCCCAGTGTGCCTAATGAAGAAGGCTGGCTGAGGCATCATGTGTAACCCTTTAAAAGCCTACTATAATATTTTAATCCACATTCTGCAGCCGGGTTAATGTTTGCATATAGCAGGAAAATTGTACCCGTCTTATTCAATATGTTCCAATAGTGACGTACCCTCTGCCATGGTCATGTATTATATACCATTTGATAGGAATATTTAGGCAGATGTTCGGATCCCGAAAGTTTTGGGCTTGGCCTGGAAAGGGTTAAGTATTGGTCTGTGAGGAAGTTTAGTTGTACGTTAATAGTGCTGCCAGCAAACACACCCTCACAGTGTGTAACCTAAGGTGCCACATAAGGCACCCTAGAAGGCACTCCATAGGGCACATTATAATGTGCCAAGGCACCCTATAATGTCCCCCATAAGACACCATATAAGGCACCTTATAAGGCGCTTTATAGGGCGCCCTATGAACCACCCTAAGGTGACAGTACCCTGAGGGTGGTTCTGCTGGCAGCACTAATATACAATACAAACAGACAATGCCTAAGACAGCCCTATCGATGAACCCCACTGTGGGTTTTGAACCCATGACCTCTGGCTCCACGGGCAGTGAAGTAACCAGTGGGCTTGAGCTGCTAACAAACACCTGGCTGGCTACAGGAGGACTGCACGGTACCACACCCACATTCTGCTGTGGTTACCAGGATAGGGTCAACCCATCCGTACCCAGGATGCACAGCACATGTAAATCAGCAGTCAACAGATGATCACAAGATGGGGTATGCACCCCACAGCACCTCAGCCTGGTAGGGATTGCCAACGGTGTGTGTTAGTGGCACAGAGTAGCTACAGACCATCACAGTGTGCAGGTCCTGTGCTCACCCTGAGGGAGAGGTATGGTGCCCAGCACCATTCTCACAGCACCTGGCTTTGCTGAGATAGGCTATGCTTCAGGTCCCCATTAGTGCCAATGTGTGATAGGTAGTCCTTGCAAACACCCCTAGGATATGCCTGTGTTCATCTGTATGTCACATCTAGCCCTTGTGGACTATGATGCACCCAGAAAAGTGCATACCCTGTGTGGGTGCCATGGTCACATGATGCAAGTGAATGGGGGTGCGGGGACCCACAGGGAGATTACATACCACCACCCAACGCACCCTCTGGGGCTCAGGGTGGGGGACAGGATCCCCCACCAACAGATCCACTTCCTATCCCCCTGCAATGGTGGCAGTAGAAGGGACCATCATCCCAGTCCTGCTAGGAATCAAACACCCTACAGGGCAGGCAATGCAGAGCAGCACACATCCATAACACAATAGCAGACAGACAGCAGGTCTGGAAATGCTCAGCTGCCCCCCACCATTATCTGACATTCTCCAGCAGCAGGCCTCCAGCCGCTGCACCCTGCAGGGTGTTCCAGCAAGACACATACTAGCTGCAGACAGTCTGCCAGCTAGTCCATAGTGCATGGTCCCAGAGAAAATGCATGTACCCAGAACAGGGATATCAGCATACACACCAAGCAAATAAGTCAGTGATTGGTCCCCAAAAGAAAACCCATAAATATCACATGAGCAAAATGCTATATAGCACTATTGGGGAACCTAGCCATGCCATGGTCACTGCTCAGTCAGGGTGAGAGTGACCTCCCAGCAGGACATGCTATGGTCACCCTGTCCGTGCAGGTGGTACCGGGCACTACAATGTCTGAGCCATTGCCCTATGCCCTGTGCAGATGCGGCCAGGCCAGGCCTCCCTATCCAGGCTATTCCTACGATAGCTTGCTCCTCATTATGCACATTGGCAGGCCAATACTGGCAACAGTGCTAGCAGTGTGGGCTATGGAGGGTGTTGGCAGCCACCACATACTGGATAGACAGACACACACTCACCACACCTATGCCAGCATTGTGCAACTACAGAGGTGTTGGGCATCCCAGGCCACCACACCAGTCCTGGGCACAGTGGCTATGGTACACAATACTGTAGGGGTCACTCCCCAGGTTGGTAAACACTGTCAGACACAAGACCTGTAGCACACTCCACAGACATCAGAAAGGTTGCTATGCTGTAGCTCACTCAGAAAAAACTTGTACGTAACCTAGGAATTGCTATCTGCCAGTAATCATAGCAACCTTTTGATAGATGTGTACCATATTCCCAGGTTTAAGGTGGCATTACTAAGGTATGCAAGTGTATTGGGAGATGCACGCAGAGCCCAAAGTCCTGCCTCTCCAGGAGGCTTTGGATAATGGGGCCTGTGGGTGCGGGTGTGTCTGCCCCTGTTGGCTGCTGCTTTACGGCAGAGGTTCCCAACTCCAGTCCTGCGGTGCCAAACACTGTTAGGGTTTTCATGCTGTCCCTCATGAATATGCATGAGATACATCTGCATACCATGGGGGTGGCGCATAGAAATGCAGCACAGGCATCTTTATCAGAGGCAGCATGGAACCGGAATGGGTGTTTGGCCCTCCAGGACTGCATTTGGGAGGCTCTGCTCTAGGTAATGGGCATGTTTATGGTGTCTGTGCTCTGTAGGGTAAAATGTAGGTGTTTTGGGCATGTTTACGTCATCTGCAAAAAAGGTTCTGTCTGTATTAGCACGTTATAGTAGTGGGTAAAATATGAGGACTGGGTTGGTGGAAACCACAGCTGGGACTTGAACCTGTGACCTTCTCCTTCTGAATACAGTGGTTTTGTGCACTGCACCACCATGTTATCACAAAGGTGGTGCATTCCCTGTTGATACCATGACTGTTGGTCAAACAGGGCCTGTCTGTTGCAGTGCATGGCACCACCTACACAAGGCTAGGCCACGGTCTGCTCTGGCCAGCTGCCACTGCCCCCTCCACCACCAGTATTCCTCAGCCACCTTGCTGACATGCCCTTCTGCTGGTGGAGCTGGTGGTGCGCAGTTTCAGGCAATCCAGTGTGCAGGTAGGCGGCTGCCTATGGTGCGGGTTCTGGGGTAGGGGTGCCTGCATAGACGTCCATGCTCCCCCCCCCCCAGCCCTGCCTGCCAATGTTCCGTGCTCTTGGGGATTGCTGTTGGGTACTATCCCCTGTGACACTTTGGGAAACACACTCGTGCCCATGTTGGGCCTTCAGCAGTTGCTGTCTGGCTGCTCTGCTGTTCCAGCATTCGTATGGGCCATCTAGGCATCGCCCTAGTCCGCACTGTGGCCCAGCTGCACCACAGCATGTGCCGCCTGCGGCCCTCTGTATCCCCTTCTCCGGCATCTGTCCAGTTGCCATTCCGACATGCCCGCCCTACTGTTGCGGGACATGTGCATGCCATAGGAACCCTGTCTGATGGTGGGGAAAACCCTGAGCAGCGCTATTTCACTGTGGGCCCATTCACCTTGTATGGGGACGGAGTATAGACCCTTCCACGATTTATATCTGTTCTATGGAGCTTACTCGGGGGGGGGGGAGGGGTTGATGTTTCTCATTGATACCACTATTGACCAGCTTGGTTATTGTTTTTTTCCAGTTTGTTGGGGTCATTTTCAGTGTTTCTGTGCCCTTTTGTTCTGTGCACATGTATCACACTTATCACTTTTTTTTGTTTCCCTGCCTGGGCTGTACATTGCTGACACCGAAATGGTTTCTCTCCCCTTTAATGTGCATTTAACGGCAGGTTTTCATTCGCGTTGGAATTCAGCTCTGAAAATCAGCGCGTTAGTGTGAGGGGAGCCTCTCCCCGCCCACTCTCCGCCCATTGACCCCTTCTCTCCGCCCTCTCTCCACCTTCTGCGGTGTTTTAGCACGCCGCGGGAGTTTACGATCATTAACTACGGTTAACGCGCGTAATGTAACGTTAACGATCGTTCGCACGTCATAACGCGCGTTATGACGTGCGAACTATCGTTAACGTTACATTACGCGCGTTATTCACGATTACCGCAGTTTAGTAAACATACCCCTTAGTCTCTTGATTTCATTGCTCTCTTTTGGTCAAGTAGACCGCCACGAGAGAAAATTGATAGCTACTGGAATGGGAGAAAAATAACAGTCTACCCACAGAATTCAAAGTGACTGGACACTAGCTACTAGCAGGTGGTGATAAAAGGAGAAGAGGGTGGCAAGCATTGTAGAGACCTCATCTCAAAGTTCAGTGAGCATGGCACAAAACAAACAGGGAAGGTTGCCCTGATTCACTGAAGTGTCACATGCTGCAGATGGCAGTTTGATTCCTTTAAAAAAAATATTTCAAAACCATTTGCATAGGAAAATAGCAATTTGCACACTTAAACCTGGCAATTACCCTCTTTCAGTATGGCTAAATGTGCATCTGTTGATCTGCAGCATTTGGAGTTTAAGCCACAGTGAGGCTGGGAGTGTTTTGGGCAGGACTGTGAAATAAAGTGAAGGGAATATTTTCAACCCTACATGCATCATTGTCCAAAGAAAATCTAACTGCTCAAAAAGCAGATGCAATTGTCTGCAAAGGCTCTTTACCCATGACAAGTTTCAGAATGAAAGAACATGGAGACTCTCTCCTTCAAATGAACTGCAGAGCACACAGGTTTAAATTATCCACAGACTGGGTACCATTGCAGACAGTTTACACATTACCCCTTGGTTCTTTCAGCTTGGGTTAAGCACCAGAGATGAAAAGTTGCATTACTGTCACCATATGTCTGAAACTGAAGTTAACACAGAGAATAGCTTCTTGTTGCTTCAGGGACCATTTTCCTCTGTTCATCTCTAGTTCTTCATAAACGGAGAAGTTTCCCTTGTTAAACAGAAACTGACTTACCTCATTTTCCCTCTTCTTCCTAGTTGGTGTACTGCTACTGGTTGGAGCTGCCTGCAGCTATAGTTGTTGTAGATTCAATAAGAGATCCAGTCGCCAAGGATTAGTCAGTCGAAGAGATATGAAGACCTCAGGAGATAGATGTGAACACAACCTGTCCTAACTGTGCTGGCTGTCACCCAAACAATCAACTCCTTACTCTTATTCTCCAAGCAATGCTGTGACAGTCCTGGAAAACTTTGTCGATAACACTGCTGAACATGGAATTTTGGTGAGAAGTAAAAAAGAAAATTGGGCACCAAATTTGGATTTCTGTTATGATCTTGCTGAGACTCTAACAATATAATGACTGTCCTTCTGCCGGTGATAGCCCTTTGGCTCCTATGCACGAGCCACAGAGATGAAACTGGATTCCCAGCTGTCTCTTTCTATGAAGAACATGTGCAATGAGCAAGCTTGGCATTCTTCTCAATCATCATTGGTCTCTTGAGTGGTGCTACTTCCCAACAGATGTATCCCAATTAGGAACAGCAGAATATCTTTATGTTTGGAGGGGCCCAACAAACCAATCTTTGGCCCCACCCCCCAACTCTCTAGTTGATGATGATATGTTGAGCAAAATATTAGTAGGACCATGCCCCCAGTGACTCACTCCATTCCACTATCTGTGATCCCAGTCAAGCAAAGTCTACCTTTATCTTTCTTTGGCCTCTAGGAATGTGGCAGAGGAAAGAGTCACTAGGGTTATGAACACTCAGGAAGTGGAATTATGCAATGGAAATCAAATCATTAATTTTGTTTACTAATGCAAGTGCTAGAAGAATAATAAGGTATTGGATTAACTAAAAGACCTGCAAATAAAACATTTACCACATTCTTTCTTAACAGCCAATGAAGAGAACAAGCAGAGAAATTGCACTGTATATAAGAGAAAGAACCAAGGATCAGTTTTAGTTCTTTGTCTTCCATTAGTTGCCGTTTCAGATTTGTTTCACTTAAGTGATAGGACCTTTTGGGGAGGGTCAATCTGTCTGCCTGCCTGTATGCCTACCAACAAATGGATGCATAGGGCTTCGGGAAGAGCAGTGTAAACACTGAACAACCAGTGAGAGCCCCTAGGTCCCATGGACAAAGGAAGTTTAGCCAGGGGGAGTCCCCAGGTCCTGCTAGTGAATACGGGCCAGGCATCGGAGAGGGGGAAAGTGGACTGAGGCAGTGAGGAAGAAGGGAAGGGGGCAGAGCATACGAGAAGGAAAGAAGAGAAGGACGTGGTGAGGTGGTAAACCATCAGCAAAGAGGATGGGTTAGGGAAGTGGAAAGGAGAGAGGTGAGAGGCAGGGGATAAGGTGAATTTAGAAGAAGGAAAGAAAGGGGGAAGGGCAAGGAAAGAGTGGAAGGGAACTGGGAGAGTATAAGTTGGCAGGGAAGTTAGGGAGAGAAAGCAAGAAGGTAGAGGGAAGGGAGGGAGGGAGGGAGTGAAAGGGGGTGGCAGGAGAAAGAGGAAGAGAAGAGTGCATGAGTGGGTAGCAGGGGAGAAGGGAAAGTGGCAAAGGGTAGGGAGGGGGAATTGTGCAAGAGGGACAGAGGGACAGAGTTCAAGGGAGAGAAAAACCTGCAAGTGCAAAGTCACACATACAAAATCACAACAATTAGACCATAAAAACCTCCAGTCATAAATCCATCTTTTAATTATCACCTGAACTGTATATACAATGCATCTTTAATAACAAATTGTGTAAGCTGTTCCAATGGTATTTCGTCTTTTCTTAAAAACACACATTAAATAAACCAAAGGAGGCCTTCATTTCACTAAATGATTCCTCCGGAGTCTGTTTCAAAAATCCTGCGAATCAAAAACAAATCAAACGCTATTTAATTTTAACTAGTTCCAGAACAGCATTCCATCTAAAATAGGCATGTGCTCTTCAAAAATACTTCAAAACTCTTGTGCTTCTTCATTCTGTGCTCACATTCATGAATATTAGGCCATCATTCAGTTCATGAATTCAATACTTCATGAAAATGGCTCAAGTTTAAATAGATGCTCTTAAATTTAAAAACATCTTCAACACCTTTTTAATGGCCATTCACAAAGAATTTTGCGTCCATTTTAGTAAACTCACTTAACATTTTATTAATTGTAATCATTTTTGTGGGAAGATTTTAGTAAGGATACTTCTTAGCTCATCATATCCGCCGTTGTTTGACGCCCTGCTAAATGTTCTCAAGCTCCATGCATCTTCTAATCAGCCCGAGTTCTTCAAACCACCTTTAAAACACGCCTACTTCTTTTTTATCTACTTACATATGCATTTATCTGATCAACGTTACATTTGTTGTTTCGATACTTCATTATGGCAGCTCAGGTTTAAATAGACGCCATTAGCTTCCAAAACAACAAATCAGGACAGATAACATCAAGCTCATCACAGTTCCAATGACCAATCACAAAGACTTTCTAGCCCATTTCATTTGGTTTCACTTTATGATTAGATTCTTTGGATTGTGCTGTGAATCCAAATTATTTTTATAAAAAAATTCTTTAGAAAGAATGTATCTTTTTAAGGTTTTCATCACAACTATTGCTCAAACAGCAATAATAACTAACCTAGTCACATTCCACTGTAACAATCCAACACTTTTTTATTCAATCTTAATCCCGATGTCAGGTCACAAAAACACCTTCAAGTCCAAACTCAAATTCAATCCATATGGTTCTGTCATATCCAATCTGTAAATCCATCTTTGTTCTACTTGGATTAATTGTTTCTCCCAGTCTCCTCTCCTTCTTTACTAGATCCAAAATGACAAACTGAGAAGTGTCTCAAATTCATGCTCATGTTTCAGTATGAAGCAATTTGGGCTTCAATTCTTCTTTGCAAAGAACTTTGAATACTCTCTGTCGAAACTGTCTGGTGCTTTTACCTATGTACAACTTCTTTTCTGGGTAAAAAATGGCACACACAACAAATTCTGACGTGCATGTGGTCAAAAAATCTCAAGTCATATATCTGCTGGTCACCAGGATTTGTAAATTGTTGTAATTGCAAGCTAACTCTCAATGCTTGACACTGCACATGTTTCAAATAACCCTTTATTCACTGTCCAGTTAACAACCCCTGTCCATCATGCACTGGTTCTCCAACTATATCGGAGGGACACATTTCTTTTGCATTATGGTCTCTGGTGTGAGCAATGCATAAGTCTTTGCTTTCAAAACTAGAATGTACTTTCAAAATATTTAAACATTTTTGAGATTTTGTGTATGTCTGGACTGGTACCCTATTGCAGTGGATTTGTTGCAAACAGACATACATGCACAGACACTGCCATTATGTACACACCCTAACATACACACACATACATCCCCCATGACGCACATACATAAACATACACACACACACACCCTACCCATACACCCTGTCCACATAAATACACACACAGTACCCAGGTATATACTGATCAGCCTGCATATACCTTCCTCCAACATGCGCACATACACAACTCCCCCCTGATATTCCATCCTCACGTTTCCACAGACAAACAGCTAAACTCTGTCCACGGAAATAGATATACATCATGGTTCACAGATACACACACACACACACCATACAAACAGCCTAGACTGTAAGCTCTGATGAGCAGGGACTTTTACATGTGTCTGTGCAGTGCTGCATATGCCTTGTAGCGCTATACAAATGATCAGTAGAAGTATTATGGGGTTTATTTTCTAAGTGACGTAACTGATTAGCAGATCTGCTAAACGGCCGTTAGTGGGATATTCAGCAGCACTAAACCCTTTCCTTTCCTTCTTCTAACTCCACCCTTCCCCTGTGCTCTGACTCCTTATCCCTCCGCTCTCCTCCTCTTGAACCCTATCCTTGCCCTTAGGCGTCACCCCTTTACTATGGGTCCGATTCTGAGACGCAGCTTGTAGGACAGCACATCCCGGTGGGACATGCATATATATATGACTCCGGCGAGGTTGGCCAAGGCTTATCCTTCATTGAGTGAGCCATGCTGGTGGTGCTGTAGAGCCTGAGGGACATTGGCCCATATTTGGTGGAGGTGCCCCCATGTTCAGGGTTATTGGAGGGTGTCAGACGGCTGCCTGGGTGAGAATCTTCACAGTCTTGTCAAGTGCATATGTCTATATGATTTGCAAGGTATTGTGGGCAATGTAGTTCATTCACACCAGACACAGCTGCTGACAATAATTTAGTTGTGCTGTTGGGTAAAGCCAATAAGATATTTATTTATGGGGTTATTTCTCCCAACACAGATATGCTTGGTAGCACATAAATTAGGTTACTTGCTTTCAGTGTTAACTTGGAAAAACAAAGTCAAAATCAGGAAAACAACAAATGAAAAGCCACAAAGCAAGAAACAAACTGTTCTTTTCAGGTTAACTTCTGATTACTTCCCACAGAGATACAGAAGTGATTCTCTCCTAGCTCACAAGCAATTAGGTAAGGCTTAATTGCTAGCAGTCACCAGCTGAAACCCCTTAGCTGGCTTGCCTTCCACTGTGTGGGTCAAATCCTGCTTCAGGAGCTTTTCTGAATAGATTAAAGAACAAATTTGTATTTCTTTGTGATGGTTGCTGTACTTTATAACAGAAAGTTACCAACGGAGTTTAGATAGAGAGCAGTCCATATAAACAGGATCCTCATCTGCTATTATTCCCCCTTGTTCAACAAGCATGGGTTCAATATCATGGATTGGCACAGATGAATCTCTCAATGGAGCATTTTCAGGAGAATACTTGTTTCCCTGCTGTCTTTCAAGGTTATAGCTAGGGCATAGATCAGTGTTCATACCTGAGCTTCCATTGCTGCTAGAGTTCCTCTCTATATAGCCTGGCCAGTATGTAGTCCAGTTCTTATGTCCAGCCTTCCAATCCAGATCCCAGGACACTGGATCTCTCTTCACATACCTTCTGGCACAGGTCTTTGGGTCCCTTCCACGTGCAGCCGTCTCCCTCACAGGTAGCGTCTGGAGATTCCTAGCTCTGCAGCACCATTCCTCTGGCTTTCCCCAGTCCAATGGTGTATGCTGGCCCTTGGAATACCTCCCAGTATACGTACTGCTTTGGACTCTTCTAGACCTCTCAAAGGCTTTTCTCCTCTTTCTTCCAGAGGGTCTCTTTTTCTCTCTGTCCGTCCGGTTTGGCTTCTGCTTCTGATGATCCTTCAGATGAAACTGATGATCAAACTCAAGCTGATTCTCAGCATACTGAGGACAATTCTCTGGATATCCAAGGTGATCATGAAGATGGTCCTCTGTAGAATAAACTCTACTCTTATTCTGCTTAGATGAGTGATCCTCCCTAACACAGCGCAGCTGTGCTGAATCAGGCCCTGCCCTTTGAGATGAGTGCTTAGGGATTACCTCATAGCCCTCCTGATTGAACACACGTTTCCCCACTTCAGCTCCTCTAATGGCTGCTGGAAACCTGGTGCATTCTGGGACTGGTAGTCTTTTATGAGAAAATTCTGTTTTCTTATTTCTACCAGAACTGACAGGTTGCTTGTTCAGAGTCACTTCACCTTTTCTATAGCTCCTTCCTGAGCTATGATAAGCTTCCTTATCACAAGGGGCATCCAATTTCAGGTGCATAATATGTTGGGGTTGACCATACCCTGGGATCTGTGTATTTTTCTGCTTCACAGGACCTTGCTGGGGGCCATGACTCCACAATTAGCCTTAGTGAGACACAGCTTGAACGCAGCTAAATTAAATTTGGCTTCGGCGTGGAGGCAGGCAGGGGCATCCTCTCTTGCACAGTGGCTTTTCTGGATGTGGGATCTCTATAATATGGAGCAGGTGATATGTGCACGACCGAAAGCTCAGTTGTGCTTTGATCAAACATGGGAACCATTTGTGCGAGTGTATGGCTTGAGCATGCGGGATTGATGGTGAATAAGTGATGTGTAGAAGCAACCTCTGTTAGGGGGAGGTGGGCTATTTGGTTGGGGGACTGTTTGATTTCTTGGTACATTGGATTATCTGTTGGGATTTGTTTGGGAAGTTTTGTTACCTGAAAATATTTCTAAAAATAGGGCTATACATGGGGTACAGGGTATTCTGCTTTGTATTTTGGCCAATTGGGCCAACTGTAGTGATTTCTTTGGAATGCTGTGTATATTTATGCTTTAATAAAGCCTTGTGTTACAAAAAAAAACCTACTCTAGATTTGAATGGAAGACTGAGGCTGGGGTTGATGTATTCTCAGACACTAGGGAAGAGGGCGTCTCTATCACTGCTCAACATTTACACTTTTAGCCAGACTTAGGGTCCCCTATATCTGTGTTCTGCAGCTTCCAACTAAGTGCTGTCACTGTAATCACTGAGCTGGGCTGAGCTGGGGAAAAAGCCATGGATAGCTGTGAATAAAGGCTCACAGTGTCATAGTCCAAAAAGGGCCAAGTCCAATTGAGCTGGAAGCCCTAAAGAGAGCAGAAAGTAATAACCAGGCCAAAAGAAAAATTTGCCATTCTGAAACTTTTTAGGTTTTCTGTAATTCATCTAAAGCCTGAGAAACATTACACATTTTATTCACACCTGCTACTTTATTGGTTCATGCAGTATATGTGATATCACTTGTAAAATTACAGTCAACATGAACCAAAGTTACTGTGATGTCATTTGTGCCACTTAAGCTGACACTCCCAGAAGGGAAGGAGAATTGCAAAAATCCCAGAATGCCCAAATGCTGACTTAACACAGTGAGGAGGACACTATTAGACCAAGGCACCGTGGCTGTCAATGCACATAGGCAACCATGCGTTTCTTTAGAATACCTCCTTGAAAGTTGATGCACAAAGATAAACTGACTCCAAGGCAAGAGTAACTTTGTGCATTTATGTTCCAGCAAGAGTTGTCATTTATGCATGAATGTTTATGAGCTACACATATAAGTGCTGATCCTCCAGAAATGCCTAACTGTATGCATATATATACCAGAGTTATTCTGTATGCTATTCTAAATGCTTGGGTATTGTTTAAAAATACTATCTTGGAAGCCCAGACCAGCTGTATTCCACGCTTTAAGAAAAGTGGAAGGAAGTCCAAAAAACTGCCAGCATGGTTTAAAGGTGAGGTCAGAGAAGCTGCTGTTGCCAAAAATCATCTTTCAGGAAATGGAAAAAAAGAGCCAAATGACGAAAACTGGAAACAGCACAAGCACTGGCAAGTTAAATGCAAGGCATTGATAAGGCAGGCAAAGAGAGAATTTGATAAGAAACTTGCTGTGGAAGCAAAAACGCATAATACTTTTTCAAGTACAATCGTAGCAAAAAACCTGTGAGAGAGTCAGTAGGACCATTAGATGATAGAGGGGTAAAAGGGGCAGTAAGAGGGGACAAGTCTATTGCGGAGAGACTGAATGATTCTTTGCTTCGGTCTTTACTGAGGAATATGACTGAAGTGGTAGTTAAAGGTGATACTGCAGAAGAATTGAAAGAAATATCGCTACACCGGGAAGATGTATTACAACTATTTGATAAACTGAAAAGTAGTAAATCACCTGGACCGGATGGTATACATCCAAGGGTGATGAAAGAACTTAAATATGAGATTGCAGACCTGCTATTAGTAATTTGTGAACTATAATTAAAATCATCTGTAATACCTGAAGACTGGAGGATCACCAATGTAATGCCAATTTTTAAAAAGGGTTCCAGGGGTGATCCGGGAAACTACAGACCGGTGAGCCTGACATCAGTACTGGGAAAAATGTTAGAAACCATCATAAAGAACAAAATTACTCATCATGTAGATAGTCATGGCCTAATGGGAGACAGCCAATATGGCTTTAGACAAGGAAGATCTTGTCTTACTAATCTGTTTGTTTTTTTTGAAGGTGTGAATAAACAGGTAGACAAATGTGAGTCGGTTGATATAGTGTATCTGGACTTTCAGAAAGCCTTTGACAAAGTCCCTCATCAGAGACTTTTGACAAAACTAAAAAGTCATGGGATAGGAGGTAATGTACTAATGTGGATCAGGAACTGGTTAAAAGATAGAAAGCAGAGGATAGGGCTAAATGGCCAATTTTCCCAATGGAGAAAGGTGAATAGTGGAGTACCCCAGAGATCTGTGCTGGGTCCGCTGCTTTTTGACCTGGAAAAGGGAATAGGTATCATAAGGAAAGGAATGGAAAATAAAACAAAGGATATTATAATGCCTCAGTATAATGCCTCGGTATCATTCTATGGTGCGACCACACCTTGAATATTGCATGCAATTCTGGTCGCCGTATCTTAAAAAGGATATAGTGTTATTAGAAAAGGTACAGAGAAGAGCCACCAAAATGGTAAAGGGGAAGGAAGGATACCCCTATGAAGAGAGGCTAAAAAGGTTAGGAGCTCTTTAACCTGGAAAAGAAACGGCTGAGGGGAGATATGATAGAGGGCTATAAATTAATAAATGGAGTGGAACGGGTAAACGTAGATCGATTGTTTACGTCATCAGAATATAAAAAGACTAGGGGACATGCAATGAAGCTACAGTGACAGCTATTTAAAACTAATTTATTTATTTATTTATTTAGCTGTATTTATATACCGCTTTTCACCGGGTCAAAGCGGTATATAAATACAAAAACTAATAAGAGAAAATATTTTTTCATTCAACGTGTAATCAAACTGTGGAATTTGTTACCAGGGGATGTAGTAAGAGCTGTTAGTATAGCTGGGTTTAAAAAAGGTTTGGACAAGTTTCTGGAGGAAAGGTCCATAAACCATTTTTAAAAGGGACACGGGATATCACTGCCTGACCCAATACAAGCATTGAGGAACCTGTGTCTTTTGGGGAAACTGCTAGGTACTGTCATGAGGTAGAGTCATCAGAGCCTATGGAAATAGGTAGAACAGATGAAAACAGATCTGAAAATGACAGCTCAGATCAGCACATGGAGCAGAGTTGCTATAGGCAACCAAAACAAACACTATCACATGGTGGGAGAACACGCCCGAGCAGCAAGCAGGTTCCTGATTCATTAGGAAATGAAGGGCAGCTGAGAAGGGGTGGAGCCCAACCAAGCACAGGGACACTCGTAGTTAAAACATGCTCACCTGAGGTTAGTGAGGAGAGGAGAAGAAGTGGCAGGGCGAGGAGCAGAACAAGTTCCAGTTCTAGAAGCATAGACACAGGAGTGAGAGAGAGTTCAGAAGCCAGCAGAACTGAAAGGTATACGGGAAGAAACACAGCAGCCTGTTGCAGAGAGCAGTGCCCAGCTAAGGACGTGCCCGGTGAAACTTACCAGAAAGCTAGGAGAAGCTAAGGTACAGAAGCCAGGCTCAGGAAAGCTGAGGAGTTTTATCTTCCTAAAACCAGGTACAGCACAAGAGGGAAAGTCTGTCCTGGGGAAAGTTTTATGCTGAAGGAAAAGCCAAGACAGAAAGGCAGAGAAACGTCTCCATCTCAGCAGTGCTCTGATAACTCACTCACACGCAGGAGCTCAGAGAAAAGGCAGTTGGGAGGTAGGCCAATTCCTTCTAATAGAAGAGCCTTTGAATATAGTGATTTGCCCTGTACGTATAAGGAGTTGTGTGACTCACAAAGGGAGCTCTCAAGAGAGGGTGGTAATTATTCACTGCACTCTCTTAACCAGGAAGAAGGGAAGTGTAATTACCGAGAACAGAGTTTGCCTAAAGATAACGTTTTTTATAACCCTGAAGAATGTTATTCAGAGGAGGAACCAGAGGAAATGCAATGTAATGATTATGAAGAAGCAATATCAGATACATGCATGGACTGTACTTTAATTATGTCAGATGACATTACTTCTTTCTGTTGAAGAAGCTGTAAAAGTATAAGCAAACTGCAGTGAGGAAAACTTACCTGTTTTGAACGGACTGTTTGTGTTACTTTTGAGTTCAGCTGAAGATAAGCATATTTTGGTTCCAGTTTGTTCCTTTTGATTTTTGTACCAGAAGCATGGTGTTTTGCCTTTTGTTCCCATTGCTTTAAAAATCCACCCGGAAGGGGAATTAAAAGTCCTGTTTGAAAGCCTTACTATTCATCCATGACTCGCCTTCTTTATTCAGCAATTGGGACTACAACTCCCAGAGGGCATTGTAATCATCCACTTTTGCTAGTATTGAAGTAGCCCCGGTGAATTACCCAGGCTCCAGCCCTGGAGACCCTCACCGGGTGACAGTACTTGTGACCTGGAATGGCCACTGTTAGAAACAGGATACTGGGCTTGATGGACCTTGGTCTGACCCAGTATGGCATATCTTATGTTCATACAAAATCGCCTCCAAAATGTTTAATGCAGGGTGTATTCCTACTTGCTAAATGCATTTATTAATTTATTTTATTTATTTAGACAGTTTTGTATACCACTTTATCCTTCACTCCAAGTGGTCACAACACAATTGGGGGATACATTTAACATGAGGGGATATGAGACACATACACTAATACTTACAGGGAACATGGGCAATGGAGGGTTAATTCGCTTGCCCAAGACCACAAGGAGCACCTGGGGGACATAGAAACCCCATATTTCTAAGTCGTGCACATGGAAAGGGTAATTGTTAAACATTTTATGCTAGTATACAGCTGTTTACCCACATAAAAATCTAGTCCAACAATGACCTCTCCACCTTGGTGCAGTTAAAATGGTGGGATTAGAATAAGGGAGGAAAAGTACACCCAGGTATTTCATTTTGAAAACTCTATATGTGCAAAGTACATGAGTTCAAAACATCCTCAGTCCCCTGTCAGCCTCCATTTTCCTAGAGGGGCTCATTTCAAGCAAAAAAATTCAAAGAGGACAGAAGGTAATTAATACTATTTGTAGCCACTGCAAAACTGAGATGTTCCAAAGTTCCAAGAGAAAGTTGGCTGGGAACTATTGTGTCACCAAAACTGTCGTCCCTCCTTAGTACTTCCACATCTGTCCAGACAGACAGACTGATCCACACAGATCACCAGTGCCTGTAGAATCAACACCCTGTGCCACCTTCCCTAGAACTAAAGAATCAGCGTGCAGTCCTAGAAGTGGAAAAGGTGACAATATCCCAGGAAAAGAAGGAACCAGAGCTATAGGATCAGCAACCATTTGAAAATGAAGGATAGTGGTGCAGGGTACAGAAGTGTCCATTTCCCATTAAGCCAAGTGAAGCAACTGCTTCAGGTGGCAAATTTTGGGGAGGCAGCAAAAAATGTGCCCAGCAGGTCCCTGCAATGACTGCCTCACTTGGGTCTCAATCCGACTAATATCACCCACTGCTGCCGTCTCCTCCGTTGCCCCTGCTGCTGTGTCTGCTTCCCTGGATATACCTTTGGCATATTCCCATGGGGCTAATTTAAGAGATGGTGTTGGTCATTCTGCGTCTAATATAGATTACCCTGTGACACATCATCTTGATCCAGGACACTTTTCCTGTGGGAACTGCCGTTTTGTACATTAACTCTCACTGACACCGATTGGTGCGACCCCCGAAAATCAGAGGTCTTTTTGACTCGGTGGCATATCACATGCAAATTGACTTTTGGTGTATATATTATCATCTGTCCTTGCCCCCTTTATTACATTGCTCGCACCACTAGACCAGTGACAATTTGTTTGGCGGAACATGCGTCTCATTTACATACCAAAATTCTATCTGCACCCACAGTGGAACACTGCCTTCAAAAAGATCATTGCTTTGAGCAATTACGTTGGCGTGTTTTGGACTATGTACCACCTGACCCGCGAGGTGGTGATCGGGTTTCGAGGCTTCAATATAAAGAACAGCGCTGGATATTTCAATTGGGAACAGTGATCCCCTGTGGAATGAATGCTTTGCTTTGATTGACACTTGATCCTGCTGTCATTCATCTATGTACCCAATGGGAATGGGGGTTTCTTTTCAGTGGGGATTACCTTATGCTATTGGCTCTAAAGTGTATGTTGACTTCTGATTGGTTAGTTCTGCCTTTCAATCATGACGTCAGATGCCATTCTTAAAGCATTGTGCCAACAACTCTGTTCTTTCATCAGATCGTGTTGAAGTGAATGCATGCACAGCTCTTGCTTTGGAAGAGAATACAAGTATATGTTCTACCTGATGCAGGGTTTGAAATATTTAACCTGAAATGTGGCACATTGTGGTGTTATTACTCTACTGTACATAAATGCTGATGGAAGCGTTCCTTGCAAAAAAGATGAACCGTGGATGGCTTTTGGGATGCTTTTCAGATAAGTGATGTTGCTCTTCTCACTCTAAGCACTTTATTAATATGAGTAAAAGGAGCAGCTACAGCGAGGTGGTGGAAGTTTTTCCATCCCCTTTTGTATGTACAGCTCCGACAAAAATAGATTAAAAAGGATTAATTGATTGCTGTCAATCTTTCAGGACTTATTTTTCTGATTCTATATTTTGGTCCCTTGATATGCGGTAAGCCAATAAAAGAGAGAGAAAGTACGGGACCATACAATTTTTGTCTGCTGCTGAAGGCTCTGCCAGTTATGAAATTACCTTTATCAAACCTACCATTTTATCTGATCCTGTTCATCTGATATTGCTAAGTTCACTTGAATGTAGCAAAAGTGACTTTGTGGTTTTGAAAGAGAAAGTGAAGCAAGCCTACCTATCAAGGATAAAGACTAAGGGGCATGTTTACTAAACATTCCTAACGTGCGGGGCCGCGGTAGTGTGCCTGTGCCATATAAGTAGTGGGCGTTCTGGCCCGAAAAAGAAAAACCCGCGATTTACATATGCGCCAAGGTGCGCGGCGCCCATGTGAGCCCCGCACATTAGCGCGTGGGAAAGCTGCGTGGGAGGCATAAGTGGCGCGATGATGTGGAAGCAGAAGAGCAGAGCCACAGCACAATGGTTAAAACGCCGACCACTGGTACAGGGATCAGGTTTTCAATCCCCTGCAGTGCCCAATTAAGACAGCTGGCTGAGGCACTATTTTAGGAGGCACAGAAATATTGGGCAGCAGAAGGCGGCGCGCTAATATGTTACGAGGCATATCAATAGTGTGCGGCATAAGGCGGCACGCTGATGTGGGAGTACATGAGCAGAGCCACAGCACAATGGTTAAGACGCTGACCATTGGTGCAGGGGCCATGGGTTCAATCCCCCATTGTGCTCCACAAAAACAGCCAGTTGAGGCATCAACTTTAATGGGTAAAAGTGGTTGAGGAGGCAAAATAATTTTAGGCGGCGCACTGTTAATTGTGGGCGGCAGAAGGCGGCGCACTGTACATTTTGGGCATCAGAGGGCGGCGCACTGTTAATTGTGGGCAGCAGAAGGCGGCGCACTGTTAATTGTGGGCAGCAGGAGGCGGCGCGCTGATGGGCATCAGGCTGCGTGTTGATGTGTGCGGAGGCATTCAAATAGTGGGCGGCAGAAGTGGCGCGCTGATGCTCATGCACAGGAACAGAGCCACAGCACAATGGTTTGGACACTGACCAATGGTGCAGTGCCCAGTAAACAAGGCTGGCTGAGGCATTATATATTATGGGGATGAGTGCTGTAGGGGGCAAGTTAAGTTTATTTTAGTACTCACGACTAGCAGACGCACACGCAAAGCGTGTTAACATAAGGCGGCCCATACGGCACATGTTACAGCTCACTGTCCGCCAAGGCACCCTAGAATGTCCCTATAGGGCACCATATATGTTGCGGCACAGGGTAAGGTATAGTGCACCTTATATGGACGGCAACCATAAGGTGGCCAATAGGGCGCCCAATAAAGCACCCGCAGAGGCACCCCATGGGTACAGTACGCTGAGGGTGTTATTGCTGGCAGCAACATATGTACAAGAAATAAAACAATGCTGTGGACAACCCCACTGTGGGTTTGAACCCATGACCTCTGGCATCATAGGCAGTGTCTTAACCATTGGGCTACAGCTCTAGAGCTGACAGCAAGTCCCTGGCTGGCTTCAGAGAGCCTGCACGTCACCCCACAGACAGTCTGCTGTTGTAGACAGGATAGGGTTAGGCCACCCGTACCCATGATGCACTGCACATGCAAATCAGCTGTCCACAGATGCACACAAGATGGGGACTGCACCTCAACAGCTCCTCGGCCTAGCAGGAGGAAGTGTCCATGTGCACCCACACAGCACCCCGGCCTGGTAGGGTGTACTGAGCGGGTGTTCCACTGGCACAGAGTAGCTACACCCCGTCGCATTGTGCGGGTACTGTGCTCACCCTGAGGGTGCGATGAGGCGCCCAGGACCAGGTCCACAACACCCTCCATGGCTGAGAGAGGCCATGTCAGAGCTCCAAAGCAGTGTTAAGTTGTGAGATAGGTTGTTTCTGCAGAAACATCCTGGATATGTCTGTCTGTCTGAGTCAGGGGAACACCCCCCCCCCCCCAAACAGATCCACATTCTACCCCCTGCAATGATGGCAGTGGAGTGGACCATCAACCCCAGCCCTACTGGGGAACAGACACCCCACAGGGCAGTCACAGCAGCTCTATACACCCCCAGAACACAATATCACACAGACATTAGGCCTGTATATGCTAAGCTGCACCCCACCACTGTCAGATATTCTCCTGCAGCAAGCCACTGCACAGCACCCCTTCAACACACAGACCAGCTGAATACAGCCTTCTAATTAGTCCTGGTGGAAATGCATGCACCCAGAACTGGGATGGCAGCACATACAAGCAGTTACATCAGTGACTGGGCCCCAAAAGGACACCCATATATATCACATGAGCAAGTCCCTGGCTGGCTTCAGAGAGCCTGCACGTCACCCCACAGACAGTCTGCTGTTGTAGACAGGATAGGGTTAGGCCACCCGTACCCATGATGCACTGCACATGCAAATCAGCTGTCCACAGATGCACACAAGATGGGGACTGCACCTCAACAGCTCCTCGGCCTAGCAGGAGGAAGTGTCCATGTGCACCCACACAGCACCCCGGCCTGGTAGGGTGTACTGAGCGGGTGTTCCACTGGCACAGAGTAGCTACACCCCGTCGCATTGTGCGGGTACTGTGCTCACCCTGAGGGTGCGATGAGGCGCCCAGGACCAGGTCCACAACACCCTCCATGGCTGAGAGAGGCCATGTCAGAGCTCCAAAGCAGTGTTAAGTTGTGAGATAGGTTGTTTCTGCAGAAACATCCTGGATATGTCTGTCTGAGTCAGGGGAACACACACCCCCCCCCCCCCCCCCCCCAAACAGATCCACATTCTACCCCCTGCAATGATGGCAGTGGAGTGGACCATCAACCCCAGCCCTACTGGGGAACAGACACCCCACAGGGCAGTCACAGCAGCTCTATACACCCCCAGAACACAATATCACACAGACATTAGGCCTGTATATGCTAAGCTGCACCCCACCACTGTCAGATATTCTCCTGCAGCAAGCCACTGCACAGCACCCCTTCAACACACAGACCAGCTGAATACAGCCTTCTAATTAGTCCTGGTGGAAATGCATGCACCCAGAACTGGGATGGCAGCACATACAAGCAGTTACATCAGTGACTGGGCCCCAAAAGGACACCCATATATATCACATGAGAGGAATACTATATAGCACTATGGGGGGAGGCCTAGCCATGCTGTGGTCACTGCACAGTCAGGGTGGAGTGATCCCCCAGCAGCACATACAGAGGTCACCCTGTCTGTGTAGGTGGTGGCCGGCCATTACAATGTCCCAGCCAGTGCCCAATGCCCTGTGCAGATGCATCCTGGGCAGCCCACCCTGTGTGAGCTATACCCATGGTACCTTGCTGCTCATTATGCACATTGGCAGGCCAATACTGGCAACAGTGCTGGCAGTGTGGGCTGTGGAAGGTGTTTGCAGCCACCACACACTGTATAGCAGAGCTACTCAATTCCAGTCCTGGAGGTCCACAACCCTGCAGGTTTTTGTGATAGCCCTAATGAATATGCATGAGATATATATGCATTAGAGATATCCTGCCAATCTGACTGGTTTGTGACCCTCCAGGGCTGGATTTGGAGACCCCTGCCTTACACCTCTGTCATTTAAGATTATGAGTGGGCAAGGTACAGATGTCCTAGACATCAAAAGGGTAGAAAGAATGTGTCACATTCCTCCTCGATTCTCACCACCACCAAAAAGTTGTCTAATAGAAAATATTTTGGTGGTGGCGAGAAGCACGGAGGAATATAACAAATTCTATCTAACCTTATTGATGTCTTGGACATCTGCACCTTGCCCACTCACAATCTTAAATAACAGAGGTGTAAGGCAGGGGTCTCCAAATCCAGCCCTGGAGGGCCACAAACCAGTCAGGTTGGCAGGATATCTCTAATGCATATATATCTCATGCATATTCATTAGGGCTATCCCAAAAACCTGCAGGGTTGCAGACCTCCAGGACTGGAATTGAGTAGCTCTGCTGTATAGACCAGGGGTGGGCAAACTTGGTCCTGGAGGGCCGCAGACCTGTCAGGTTTTTGGGATCTCTCTAATGAATATGCATGAGATATATATGCATTAGAGATATCCTGCCAACCTGACTGGTTTGTGGCCCTCCAGGGCTGGATCTGGAGACCCCTGCCTTACACCTCTGTCATTTAAGATTGTGAGTGGACAAGGTGCAGATGTCCAAGACATCAAAAAGGTTAGATAGAATTTGTCACAGTCCTCCTCACTTCTCACCACCACCAAAAAATTGTCTATCAGACAACTTTTTGGTGGTGGTGAGAATCGAGGAGGAATGTGACACATTCTATATACCCTTTTGATGTCTAGGACATCTGTACCTTGCCCACTCACGATCTTAAATGACAGAGGTGTAAGGCAGGGGTCTCCAAATCCAGCCCTGGAGGGCCACAAACCAGTCAGGTTGGCAGGATATCTCAAATACATATATATCTCATGCATGTTCATTAGGGATATCCCGAAAACCTGACTGGTCTGCGGCCCTCCAGGACCGGAGGTGCCCATCCCTGCTATAGACAGACACACACCCCCACACCTATGCCAGCAATGTGCTACTATAGAGGAGGTTAGTAGCCCTGCCCACCACACCAGTCCTGGGCACGGTACAGCCATGGTTATGGTACACAGTACTGCTGGGGGTCACTCCCCAGGGTGGTAAACACTGTCAGGGGCCAGACCTGGAGCACGAACTGCAGACATCAGACGCTTGTTCTGATGGAGCTCAAGAAGCAAACAGTGCTGAACGTAGGACTGTCTATCTGCCAGTATCCACATCAAACATTTGAGGGCTGTGTACCGTGTACCCAGGTATAGGGTGGCATTGCTAAGGTACGCAGGTGCTAGATCTGGGAGATGCACGCAGGGCCCAATGTCCTGCCTCTCCAGGAGGCATTGGCCAATGGGGCCTGTGGGTGTGGGTGTGGGTGTGTCTGGCCCTGTTGTCTGCTGCTTTATGGCAGAGTTTCCCTACTCCAGTCCTGGTGTTCCAGACACTGTTCGGGTCTTCATGCTGTCCCCTATGAATATGCATGAGCTACATCTGCATAACATGGGGGTGGTGCAGACATATGCAGCACAGGCATCTTTCTTAGGGGAAGCATGGAACCTGAATGGTGTTTGGCCCTCCAGGACTGCATTTGCGAGACTCTGCTCTAGATAATGTGCCTGTTTATGGTGTCTGTGTTTGGTGTGGTAAAATATAGGCGTATTAACCATGCCTATGTTCTCAGCAATAAAGGTTTGTCCTTACTATCACGGTGTAGTTGTGGGACAAATATGTGGACAGGGTTGGCAGTAGCCCCAGCTGGGATTTGAACTTGTGACCCTCTGGTCTTAGAGGTACTGGCTCTGTCTGCTGCACCACACTGTGGCCAGAGAAACAGTGCAGTCCTTGGAGATGGTAAACCTGGCAGGATGGGGTCGCAAACCCTGCTCTGCACATGTTTACTGTGGGCTCATTCACCTTGTCTGGTGACATACGTGCAGATAAACCCCGGAAATGACCTTGAAAAGCAGGGGCTATACTTTTAACCAAGCTGGGCAACAGTGCTATTAATGGGCAACCATAGGGAACACTCCCAGGAAAGCTCCAAAGATGGCAATTATTTTTGGTGGAGTCTCCGCTCCGTAGACCCTTCCAAAATTCATTTCTTTTTTCTGGAGCTTTCCTGGGTGTGGTTTTTATATTTGACCATTACTATAACTGTTCCCCAGCTGAATTACTATTTTTACTATTTTTGTTGTGGTCATTTTCTATTTTTATTTTCACTTTTGTGCTGTGCACATGTATCACACTGCTTACGTTTTGCAGGTTTCCCCGGTTTTCCTGTACATTGCTGACGTAAATGGTTTCTCTTCCCTTTAACTGCCCTCTACCGCGAGTGTTTCACTCGCGCTATTTTTTACTTGTAAATTCGGGCCCGATAATGTGCGGGGAGCCTCTCCCCTCCCCTTCCCCGCCCATTCTGCCCATCTCTCCGCCCCTCAGGAGCCTTCCTCCGCCCTCCGTTAGCCTTTCCACGCCTCTCTCGGACATTTGCGGGCCTGTACTTGTGCGAGGCCCGTTAGTGTGACGCGCACGTGTGCGGGGGTTCATCGCACATTTTCGGGGCGCTTAAGAGCACTTAAGTGCTGCTTTTAGTGCGCTATTGTGTGGCGCGCAAATTAGCGGTTTGTAGTAAACATGCCCCTAAGGGTGAGGTTGAGAAGCTCATATCCTGAGCATGAATGTATGCTTGTGTGGACGGCGTCATTGAGAGCATTTCAGCTTCTTGGTCCATGAGATAATTTGCCAAGGGCTACCGAGAGATGGTTTGCACCTATTAAAGAAAGGGAAAAGTGTCTTCCACAACAAACTAGCTAATCTACTGACAATTGCTTTTAAGCCCTCAGTAAATAAAATATTAAACAATTGTACAGAAAATGGAAGAAGGGGGAACATCTGGAAGTCCATTTATATTAATGCCCATAGTATAGAAAATAAAGTTACCTATCACTGCTTGACCCAATACAAGCATTGTGGAATGTGTGGCTTTTGGGGAAACTGCTAGGTACATATGACCTGGATTGGCCACTGTTGGAAACAGGATACTGGGCTTGATGGACCTTGGTCTGACCCAGCGTGGCATATCTTATGTTCTTAGGTTCAATCTGGAGGTTGTAATATAAGAGGCTGACTCTGATATAGTGGTGGTCAAAGAGATGTGGAATATGCAGATCCATGACTGGGATATAATTATACTGGGCTTTAATCTATTCAGGAAAGACAGGGAAGGAATAAAGAGAGGAGGAGCAGCACTATAATTAATATTAGAACTACAAGGTTAATGAGGTAAGGAGGAGGCATTTGGGGTTAATATGGAAATGGAATGCCTACTTATACTGATGTGACATACAGACCTCCCTCTTAGACAGAAGAAATAGAAATTTAATTGAAGACAGTCACAATATTGCTATGAAAGGAGGCTTGGTAGGTAATTTCAATTTGCTGAATGCTGATTGGGACATCTCAGCTGCAGTGTAGTCTAGAAAAAGGACGATCTTGCATTTTCCACTGGGAGAACTGTTCTTGTAATTGGTAAAGAACTCATGATGGAAGAGAAATACTGGACCTGGTCTTTACAAATGGGGAGAGTGCTTCTGATGAAGCCAAGCAAGTTATGTTTAGGTAGATTTGGAGAGTGGAGAGACTTATTCCTTGCTGCCACTGCCCAAGCATGTGCTTGTAGGTTTCTGCTGAGGGCCCTCAGGATGAGGCATCCTGTAGGCGAGCTCAAGGTTGTGTAGCAAGTATTAGGCCATGAAAATGTCACATGCCTTGGAAGAGTTACATAGCCCATATCTCCAGATGTGTCCAGGTTTGTCTTCAACAGGCCAAATGTCAATGATTACACTTGTCTGCCTTTGGGTCATGTTATAGTGCTCCTGTGGTTCTTCCTGCAGATTGGTGATGGGCATCATGATCCAGGCTTTGGGAGGATAGTCTCTAACACATTATGGAGAAAAGCAGAGGAGCCATGAACGAGCGAGTCCATGGTGATGCATGAGGCTGAACTCTGCAGCCTAAGGTGCTTGACCTGCTAATGGCTGCTAAGGCCCTTTGAAGTGTATAGAAGATGCCAGTGGCAAGAAAGATGAGCACTGTGGTAACTTTCAGGTGCACAGCCAGGGCTCGTCCCCTCCACGTTTTGGGCTGGATGTGAGTCTCCAGCTGGTTGCACTAGTGGAGAAGGGTCATCAGGCAAGTCTAGGAAGTATGTCTTGGGCAATTATCTTCTCAGTAGAGGATTTGTCCTTCTCTATTTTATTTATTTGTACTTAGCTCATACCTTTTTAGTATTAATTCATGGTGAGTCACATTCAGGTACAGTTGGTATTTCCCTGTCCCTGGGTGGCTTACAATGTAAGTTTGTACCTGAGGCGAAGGAGGGATAAGTGACTTGTCCAACGTCACAAGGAGTGTAAGTGTGATTTGAACCCTGGCTTCCTTGGTTCTTAGCCCACTGCCCTAAGCACTAGACTACTCCTCCCTCCTTAGAGCCAAAGCACACAAGAACCACAGATGCATACCACTTACAGTCGGTGCCAGTACCAGAGCCACCACCGGAGGGCAGAGACGTAGGGCTGTAAACCTAGCAGGTAGAAACCAAGAATGAGATGCCAAGAGGAAGGTGTGATCAAAGAAGACGAAAAAAAGAGAATGGGGTAGAGAGGAGTGGAAAGGCTGAGACAGTGGTAGTGTTATCATTCCATGAATAATGCAGCTTGCAAGGTTTTACACAAGCTGTAATAATCATTTTGCATAATAATGAGCTAATTTGCATGCATCACAGCTCATTATTTAATGTGTGCTGCAGTAAACAAATCCTACATCAATCTGCATTATTTGCAAATCACACATTATTGACAATTAATACAAGTTAATTTGTAAATAGCATGCTTTATTGGCATAATGCAACTTAATAAATAGAATCCTTATTTTAGAAAACCACAAGTGTGTCTGAAATGCCTCTTTACACTATTAAGCCAAATGCCTTGGAGTCTAAAGTGAGGAATCCCTTCCTCCATCACAGAATCCATGGAAGGATCTGGAATTGAGTAACCCCCTATCTAAAATGAGTACTACTACTAATCATTTATAAAGCGCTACAAGGCATACACAGTGCTGTACAAACATAGATAGAGACAGGCTCTGCTCATGAGAGCTTACACTCTAATTAAGATAGACAAGACAAAAGATAAGAATAAAGGGAAAAGGAGGGTAAGGAGACACAAGGAAAAAGGGGGTCAGGATCCAAAAGCAGCTCTAAAGAGGTGAGCCTTTAACATGGACTTGAGAAGGGACAGAGATGAAGCGTGATGTACAGAATCAGGGAGTTTGTTCCAGGTATAAGGAGCAGCATGGTGAAAGGACCAAAGTCTGGAATTAGCTGTTGAAGACAAGGGCGTAGAGAGAAGCCATCCAGAAGAAGAGCGGAGTTCATGAGGAGGGGTGTAGGGAGAGAGAAGAGAGGAAAGGTAGAATGGAGCAGAAGATTGAGTGCACTTATAGGTCAGAAGGAGATGCTTGAATTGGATACGGAAATGGAAGGGAAGCCAATGAAGTGATTTGAGAAGAGGGGTTGTTGTTGTTATGTTGTTGTTAAGTGCCGTCGAGTCGGAGTCGACTCATGGCGACCTTCTGGATAGCTATTCTAAATTGTGTTCGGTCTTGAGTCATGCAGCTCATTGTTGACAGACTAGTACCCATAGCTGCTGTTATTGTATCGATCCATCTCATTGGTGGCCTTCCTCTTTTGCGCTGACCTTCTATCTTGCCAAGCATGATGTCTTTCTCTAATGATCTCTCTCTTTTTATGATGTGTCCAAAGTATGAAAGTCGAAGTCTTGTCATCAGAGCTTCTAAAGAAAGCTTAGGTTTGATCTCCTCTAGTACCGACTGGTTTGTTCTTCGGGCAGTCTATGGTATACGCAGTAATTGCCGCCAGCACCATAATTCAAAGGCATCAATTTTCTTCCTATCTATCTTTTTCACTGTCCAGCTTTCACATCCATAAGATGTTATTGAAAATACCATTGTTTGAACAAGTCGAATCTTTGTATGGCGAGAGACATCTCTGCTCTTGAGAATCTTATCTAGGTCTTTCATAGCCATTCTGCCAAGAGCAATGCGTCGTCTGATTTCTTGACTGATTGTTGCTTCTTTATTGCTAGTTGATCCAAGTAGGTTAAAGTTGTTCATGATTTCAATTTCTTCTCCTTCAACGATGAACCTGTTGATTATGCCAGTTGTCATGATCTTTGTCTTCTTTACATGAAGGTGCAGGCCCATTTTGAGACTATGTTCTTTGATTGTGAGAAGCAAATGTTTCAGATCATCTTCACTTTCAGCCAGTAATGTGGTACCATCAGCATAGCGAAGGTTGTTGATGAGTCTTCCACCAATCTTCACACCTCTGTTGTCTTCATACCATCCTGCTTCTCTGATGATTTGTTCTGCATATAAATTAAACAGGTAGGGGGAAAGTATGCACCTTTGCTTATTTTAAACCATTCTGTTTCTCCTCGTTCCGTTCGAACTGCTGCTTCTTGATCAATGTACAGATTGTGCAAGAGTACGATCAGGTGTTCTGGTATACCCATGCTTCTTAATGTGGCCCAGAGTTTCTCATGGTTTACACAGTCAAAAGCGTTGCTATAGTCGATAAAGCACAAATAGATATCCTTTTGCTATTCATTAGTGTTTTCAAGGATCCATCTCACATCCGCAATGATGTCTCTCATTCCTCGCCCTTTCCTGAACCCTGCTTGCACTTCAGGTAGTTCTTGTTCCAGGTATGGTTGTAGTCTCTTTTGAATAATCTTCAGTAGAATCTTGCTGGCATCAGAGCGATTGTGCGATAATTTCCACAGTGGGTTGGATCACCTTTCTTTAGTATTGGTATAAACACAGATCTTTTCCAGTCAGTTGGCCATGATGTTGTCTAACATATTTCTTGGCAGAGCCTTGTAAGTACGGTAACAGCTGCATCAGACTGCTGTAATACTTATTTATTTATTTATTTAACAATCATTTATATCCCGCATCTTCCAGAGTTCAGATGCGGCTTACAATTGAACAACAGTCAACAAAGCAAGGGCTTGTTTTACATGGAACAATTTTTGACAGTAAACAATGTAATAGTTAAATACGTAACAGAACGGTGAATGGTTAAATGCATAACAGAACAATGTAATGGTTAAATACATAACAGAACAAGAACAATTTATGAACTATGTACAGATACAGGTTTGTAGGTTCCTTAGATTTAAATCATGGTTATTTACAAGAGGGTGTAAATCTGTTAATTATGAGGTTTAGCTTTACTCAGTTGGGTGTTATTTAGCCTTTTTCTGGGATGATTAGTGTATTATCAATGTTGTTGTAGTGCATGGCAAAGAGGTAGGTTTTCAGTTTTTTGCGGAATTCTATAATTTCTGTTGTGGATCTTAGGTCCTCTGGGATGGAGTTCCAAATGAAGGGGGCCGCATGTGAGAAGGCTCTGTTATTAGTTAGTTTGGTTGCTTTTATAAAATCATTTGGAGTCCTTAATTTATTTGAGTGTCCTTTTCTGTGAGTGACTTTTTGAGATTCCTTGCTTATAAGATTGCTTAATGGGATTGGAGCCATGCCATTGAGAGCTTTAAATGTGGTTATTGTGGTCTTATATATTATCCTGCTTTGTATTGGGAGCCAATGCAGGGTTGCTAATATTGGAGTAATATGCTGGAATGAGTGTGCTTTCATTACAATTCTAGCTGCTGCGTTCTGTGCTAGTTGTATTCTTTTAATGTTTTGTTTCGTTATACCTAAGAGAATTAGGTTGGAAAAATCAAAGTGTGGGGTTATGGTTGCCTGTATTATGTTAATGAAATCTTGTAAGTGAACTAAGGGGCGTAGTTGCTTGAGTATTTTGAGTTTGAAGTAGATTTTCTTTATAATGTTTCTAATGTGGGTGTTCATCGTAAGGTGTGTATCTAAAATGACTCCTAGGTATCTTATTTCGTTTTTTATTGTGATGTCATGGTTTTGTATTGTTATGTGGGTTGGAGGGACATATGAATGGTTTTTTGTTACAATTAATACCTCTGTTTTTGAATGGTTTATGTGGAGGTTTTTCGCTTTAAGCCAGGTTGCAATTTCGTTAAGACAATCTGTTAAGAGTTTTATCGGTACATCAGGGATGGTGAATGGAATGTATAACATAATATCATCTGCGTATAGATGATAGAGTACACCGAATTTTTTGAAAATGTCACAAACTGGTTTTATATATATGTTAAATAGGAGGGCTGATAGAGCTGAGCCTTGTGGGAGACCAATTTCTTGTTTATATGTGGTGGATGTCTGATTAGCTATTTTTACATTTTGCGTTCTATTATGTAGATATGAGGTGAACCATTTGTGTACCGTGGCATTTATACCTATTTGTTTTAGGTTATTAAGCATTATAGTGTGATGTACACTATCAAATGCAGCTGATATGTCAATAAATAGGAGTATGAATGCTTTTTTGTGATTATCAATCCCTTTAAGGAGTGTATCAATTAAGACTGTTAAAAGTGATTCTACTCCATGCTGAGGTCTAAAACCATATTGGTGTTCATCAAGTGGGTAGTAAGAGTCTAGGTATTCCTGTGTCTGGATCTGTACCACTTTTTCTATTATTTTAGCTAAGAAAGGGATACTTGAAATAGGTCGATACGATTTTGGGGATGTTTTGTCCATAGTACCATTTTTGAGAATTGGGCGGATTTGTGCATGTTTGAGTTTAGGAGGGAGGTAACCTTGGAGTAATGAGAGGTTAACTATAGGGAGGATGAAAGAGATTAGTATTGGAAGTGTGCTTTTTATCCATGTTACAGGGCATGGATCAAGGAAAGAGGTGGTAGTGTTGAGGTTGGAAATAATATTCTTTAGTGATTCTTTGGATGTGGGGTGAAAAACTGACCATTCATTTGCGCAATTTAAGGCTACGTTATGTTTGTCTATGGACATTATAGGTTGTGTGGATTTATTTTGATAGTAGTCAGCTAAAGTTTGTACTGATATGTCAGTAATTTCATTGTTATGTGTTTGAGGGTTATTAGTGAGATTTCTAACAATGGAGAATAGCTCTCGTGGTCTATTATAGGATTTTGATAAGATTGCAGCATAGTAAGTCTTTTTTGTGCTATCTATAGTGTCTTTGTATTTTGTAAGAATGGTATTATATATTTCCTTATGTATAGTTAGTTTGGTTTTGCGCCATTTGAGTTCTGATTTTCTTAGTTGTCTCTTCATTTGTTTTAGCGTGTTGTCGAACCATGGAGCTTTTTTTGAGTTAGTGGGTTTTTTGTTACTTCGGTTAGATTTAGCTGCATCGGTTATTGTGTCATGCCAATTTTTGATAGCTTCATCTAAGTCCATTGGGGGAGACACAAGGTGGGGTATTATTGTATTTAGGAATTCAGTTTCGTTAAATCTTTTGAATTTTGTGGTGGAATCACTTCTTGAGTAGTTTTTGGTGCTATTGGTATGGAATGTGAGTTTTGATTTAATGATGTAATGATCAGACCAAGGAATTTGTGTGTATTCTATAGTATCTGGGTTGAATAGTTGGAAGATTGTGTTTGGGAGGAGTATAAGGTCTAGTGTGCCTCCTTTTGTGTGTGTTGTATTGGTGATTATCTGGTGAAAATCCATGTCAGCTATGGTTTCTAGGAAAAGGTTGGCTTCCGATACTGGAAGTGAGGGGAGGTTGAAATCACCTAGCATGATTATTGGATCTTGATCGGTAGATGAGCCCAGAAATTCAATAAGTGGATCTAGACTATCTGCTTTTTGGTCAGGGGGTCTGTATATTAGGCAGATTCTAAGATTGTTAATCTTTATGATGAGGGTATCCATGTTATTGGTTATATTATGTCTTATTGATTTGGCATTTAATATCTTTCTCGTCATGATAAGTACACCTCCTCCTTTTTTGTTGGGTCTGTGGGTAAAATTTATATCGTAGTCATCAGTGTTAAGCTGGTTTAAGTAGACTGTATCCGTTTCAGATAGCCACGTCTCAGTTACACATAAAATGTCAGGTTTTAGGTCTGTTATTAAATCACTAAATATGGGAAGTTTATTTTTCATTGAGCGTGCATTGATAAGGATACATGACAGTGAATTGGTGTTTTTGATGTTGTTTTCTTTTATTTGTTGTAAATCAGTTTGTTTTATTTGTATAAGTCGGTGGTAGTTTATTTTTGCCTGGTGGTATGGGTTTGTGTGGGCAATATGGTAGTTATTTCTGGGTGTTGTTCGTATTATGGGGATTGCCATATGATTTTTAGTAGATAAGGTAAGTGTTAGATCGATTAGGATTGTCAATAATATGAAGTTGTAGGTTATTTTTAGAATCATAGTTTTTGTGAGTGTCATGTTCAGTGTCAAGGTGCTGCTTGGTGAGTTTTATGTAGTGGAGTGAGTTTCGTAGTTCAATGTAATAATGTCCGATTCTATTACCGGTGATGGTGATTATTTGGTTAGGGAGATTATGGAGGAATAGATCAGGCAGTAGTTTTCTGTAATTACAAGCAATAAAGATTATGCAGGAGGTAATGGAAACAGTAAAAGTCAGACAGTTGTGAATAAATCAGGCAATATAGTTATACATAAATGAGATTACTGGCTACAGTAAAACAGGCAGTAGCTATAATGGTTGAGATTACTGGCTACAGTAAAACAGGCAGTAGCTATAATGGTTGAGATTACTGGCTACAGTAAAACAGGCAATAGCTATAATGGTTGGGATTACTGGCTACAGTAAAACAGGCAGTAGCTATAATGGTTGAGATTACTGGCTACAGTAAAACAGGCAGTAGCTATAATGGTTGGGATTACTGGCTACAGTAAAACAGGCAATAGTCATTAGTAACAGTCAGGTAGGAAATACTTGCTGTGATCGAGACGCTGGTGGATCAGTTGAGGTACGCGAGCTCGACCGTAGGGGAGCTCCAGCAGTACCGGAGGGTGAGAGATGTAGTTGGGGTTTCGAATATGATGTTTTCGTATCACCGATACCGCTTTGGAGAGTTCCTTAAGCGCCTTTCGCTCTCTTTTTAAAGTGAGAGGACAACCCCGATTGGGTCACGAAGCTCGGTGATGCGCTAGGTGGGTGGAGCTCGCTATCACCTTCTCCGGTGGGCTCTTCTGTGAGGCCGATTGCCTTACTCTGCCGCCGCTGATTTCTCCGTGCAGGGAAAGGTTCTTCTCCGGCGTGGCGTTGGCTCCGATTGCAGTTCCAGGTGATCCTTGCAAAGAGCAGAGGGAGAGAGGAGCTTGCTTCTTTGGCGCTCTCTTTTTCAAGTGAGAGGACAGCCCCGATTGGGTCAAGAAGCTCGGAGATGCGCTGGGTGGGTGTCAATACTTCTATGGGAATGCTATCAATGCCTGGTGCTTTGTTCTTTGATAAGGCTTTCAATGCTGCTTTAACTTCTTCTTTCATCATCAATGGTTCCTGATCATAAGGTACAGGTTGAAACGGCTGTTGGTCCACTTGATCTTTATCATATAAAAACTCTGTATATTCCTTCCACCTTTTCTTGATCTTCTCAGCATCATTCAACATAGAACCTTGAGCATCTTGTAACATCCCAATTCGAGGCTGGAACTTTTTCTTTAACTCTCGTAGCTTTAGGAAAGCCGATCTTGTTCTTCCTCTAATAGTTTCTGCTTCTATTTCCTTGCATGCATCGTTGTAGTACTTTTCCTTGTCCTGTCTTGATGCACATTGGAAATCTCTGTTGAGTTCTGCAATTGTCTTTCTTTCTCCTCTGGCTTTAGCTTCTCTGCGTTTCTGGGCAATTTGCAGAATTTCTTCCATCATCCATTTTGGCCGTTTTTGCTTTTTCACCTTTTATAGAGACTTCTCGCTTTCTTCCAACACAACCTTCTTGATGTCATTCCATAACTCTTCTGGAGCTCTGTCATTTGTATCTAAAGCAGCAAATCGATTTTGCAGGCAGTCTTCAAATTCTAGTAGTATATTCTCAAGGTCATATTTTGCTGCATTCATGAGTGGTTTGCTATTTTTCAACTTGAGCTTGAGTTTGCATACTAGTAGTTGATGATCTGTACCACAGTCAGTTCCAGGTTTTGTCTTTGTTGATGTTATAGAACTTTTCCATCGTTGACTTCCACAGATGTAGTCAATTTGATTTTTATACAATCCATTGGGGGAAGTCCATGTGTACAGTCGCCGCTTGTGTTGATGGAAGAAGGTGTTTGAGATGAATAGATCATTGGTTTTGCAGAATTCTATCAGTTTTTCTCCAGCTTAATTTCTGTTGCCAAGTCCATATTTTCCAACTACTTTGCTTTCTTCTTTGTTGCCAACCTTTGCGTTCCAGTCACCCATGACTATCAGGATATCCTGTTTGCATGTTCTGTCAATTTCAGCTTGTACTTGTTCATAGAACTCTTCAACTTCATTCTCTTCTGCAGCTTTTGTTGGGGCATATACTTGAATTATAGTTGTGTTGACCTCATAGACGAATAGAGATTAAGCGTTTGCTGACTGCATTGTATTTCATTACAGTTCTTGCAAGTTTCTTCTTTATTATAAATGCAACACCATTTCTTCTTTGTTTTTCATTTCCAGCATAGTAGACCATGTGATCATCTGATGCAACGTGCCCAATGCCAGTCCATTTCAGTTCGCTGACACCCAACAGATCAAGTTGTACACGTTCCATTTCATTCTTGACCACCTCCAACTTCCCTTGGTTCATGCTTCGTACGTTCCATGTTTCAATGCATAAGACATCTTTACAGCTTCTGACTCTCATTTCATGTGCAGCTACATCAGCAGTCAGACGTCCCAAGGGCTTTTATCCAACCACATCATAAATGCTGGCTTTACTCTGAGAAGTCTTCAGCTCTTCCCCAGTAGCTAGTTGAGTGCCTTCCGACCTGGGGGTCTCATCTTCCAGCACTATAGCACAATTTGTTTTGTTGTAATGATCCATTGGGTTTTCATGGCAAGATACAGAAGTAGATTGCCGGGCCTTTCTTCCGTGCAGTTTAAGTTTGGTGTTGTTGCCGTTGTCACAGAAATGTGATCCTCCGCCGTCAACACTATCCCATTCTGCTGCTGTCCAGATGGGTGGTTTGTCTTGGTCTGGCACCTCAGCTGAGACCTGTCCATCTTGGGAGACCCTGCAAGTAGTTAAACTACCGATAGTTTAGCTCTCAGCATTACTGATGCACATAAGCCCTCACAGCACAACAAGCTGCAAACCAAGTGAGGGAAGAGGGGTTATATGAGAATATTGAGATTGGCAAAAAATTAGTCATGCAGCAGAGTTCTGAACAGACTGTAGGGGAGAAAGGTGGCTAAGAGGGAGACCAGCAAGAAGGAGGTTGCAATAGTCAAGACGGGAAGTAATTAGAGAGTGAACAAGTGTTTTAGTAGTGTGTTCAGAAAGGAAGGTGAAAATTTTGTTAATGTTATAAAGAAAGGAACAACAGGTTTTAGATATGTGAGGAGAAGGAAAGGGAGGAGCCAAAGACGACCTATGGTTGTGGGCTGAGGAAAAAGGAAGTAGAAGATAAGAACATAAGATTTTCCATACTAGGTCAGACCAAGGTCCATCAAGCCCAGTATCCTGTTTCCAACAGTGGCCAATCTATGTCACAAGTACCTAGCAGTTTCCCCAAAAGACACAGGTTCCACAATGCTAGTATTGGGGCAAGCAGTGGATATGCTGCGTGCACTTTAATAATGATTTATGGACCTTTCCTCCAGGAACTTGTCCAAACCTTTTAGAAAGCTGAGTACTCTAACAGCTTTTACTACATACTCCGGAAGCAAATTCCAGAGTTTGATTACCCGTTGAGTGAAAAATATTTTTTCTTATTAGTCTTAAATAGATTACCCTGTAGCTTCATTGCATGTCCCCTAGTCTTTCTATATTTTGATGGCATAAACAATCGATCTACATTTACCCGTTCCACTCCATTCATTAATTTATAGACCTCTATCATATCTCCCCTCAGCCATCTTTTTTCCAGATTGAAGAGCCTTAACCTTTTTTGCCTCTCTTCTTAGGGTTATCCTTTCATCCCCTTTACCATTTTGGTGACTCTTCTCTGTACCTTTTCTAATAACGCTATATCATTTTTAAGTACTTTTTTTTTTTTATTGATTTTAATCAAATACATGATCAAAAAAAATACATAACAAGGTCAATCTAGGCAATATAGGAAAGCCATTACTAATAAATAAGAAATCAAACGAATGATAAAGTCCACATCAAGAGAGAGTAGATCAAATCTATAAGAAGGCAATAACTACAAAAAAGAAAACAAGACCTTATCGCGGGTCCACAAAAATAGAAGGTGATATTCAATTACCAGAGCCATCTCCAACTAAATCCTGTCTGTCCTGTAAAACTTTTTCCAGATGTGAGACATCGGTAAAACAATTTTTAAGTACTTTTTAAGAAAAGTGTTATCTATAGAGATAAAGAAAGGGGGGGGGAGGATGGTTTAGTGGGAAAAATAAGAAGTTCTATGTTGGCCATGTTTAATTTCAAACAGTGGTGAAACATCCAGGTGGCAATTTCAGACAGGCAGGCAGAAATGTGATACTGGAGCATCAAAGAGATATCAGGTGCAGAAAGATAATTCTGAGAGTCATCAGCATAAAAATGATACTGAAATCCATGGGAGGAGATGAGAAGTGGATCCAACAGGGCTTGAGAGGAAAGAAATTCAAGACAATGATGGAAGACTGCATGCTCAAAACATTTAGAAATGAAGGGAAGAAGGATATGGATCAATAATTAGAAACATAGAAACATGAAGGCAGAAAAAGACCACATGGCCTATCTAGACTGCCCTTCCATATCAACTACAATAGTCCTCTTTTTATCTTTAGAGATCCTCTGTGTTTGTTCCATGCTTTTTTGAATTGGAAAGACAACTAGGGTCAAGAGAAGGTTTCTTAAGGAGAGATGTGACCACAGCATACTTGAAGGTGGAAGGGACCTGGGAGATGTCTATGTACAGGATGGCCCAAAAAAGTGAGAACATCTCGTAGCATATAAGTTATTTAAAAATTCAAAAATACAGATGTAAACGATTGACAAATTTAAAAAACAAAGATGGCGACTGGAAATTGTCGAAATAAAGATGTTATATAGCTAAAAAAGGTAAATAAGTAAACTATTTAAGCTTTTAATTTATGAGATGTTCTCACTTTTTTTTTCGGCCACCCTGTATATAACTATTGTGGCAAAGTCAGCTATCCTGAGAGTGGGGGAGGTGAGAAGCATAACGAATTCACCCTAGTTAAGGGTCCCCTTCTAGGAGTGCAAGGAGAGAAAGCCACAGCCAGGTTTCAAAGACAGAAAACCCCCAGCTGGAACAGGTTTCAGCCAATGACTGATAAAGTAAGAAAGAGGGATTGCAAGCACGAGGACCAAAGCCCTTACTTTAACAAGTGCACTGATTATTCTAATATCAGAAGGCAGGGGGATTACCAACACCTGGAAAAGAAAGAGGTGGGGTTAAGACCCTGGAGGTATAAGCCTGGGTTAGATTATGCAGAGAGGGGAGACGAGAAGGAGAGCAGCCGGGAGAGTAGCTGAGACAGAAGCAGAGAGAAGGAGTGGATTCTTGGAGAAGAGCTGAGCTACCCAGAGCTGAGAGAGCTGAATTCCCTGCAACAGGTTGGCAACAGAGGTGGGGGCCTGGAAGTGGAGAAGCTTTCAGACCACCAGAGAGGTTGTCAGCTGAGCAGTCTGACCAGGTTGGTGAGTCAGAACCCATGCAGTTGGGAGAACCAGTGTCAGAGTTGGGGGAAGAAGATTGCTTTATGGATTGCTCTCTATGCCAAGCTCTAGACAGGAGGTCTTGAGGAAAAGCTAGCCCTGAAAGAAGTAATTCTCCTTGGAAGTTAACCATATGGCAGAAGCAGTATGGAGGTAAATTCCTGTCTGTTTTAAAAGGGAAATTTACTGCAACGTAAGACTGATCAGGAAGCTCTGATTCATGCTTGTTTGTCACCTGTGTTTGAACTGTGCAACTGCAAGAAAAGCCAAGTTAGCTGCTATAAGAGTTTTTGCTTGCTCCTCTCCTATATGAAAAGCCTGCTAAGAGTTTTTATAACAGCTTGGAATGTTTGTTTTGTTCTAAATTTGGTTTCACGTAGAAATGCAGCCTAGAGAGGTTTTTGAGGCTGGCAGAAACCAAACTGCGGTAGAAGAATTAAGCCTGAAGTTTTCTTTATGCTTTGATTAACAAGGACTAAACAGGAAAGTGGCAGCATAGTTTCTAAAGGCAATTGCTTCTGCAAGTAAGAGGACTTTAAAAAGCCATTTCTGAGTTCTTTTGGTTTGTTTGCCATTATTTGCTGTACCTTAAGCAAATCCTACAGTTGTAATCCTGTAAATGATACCTTGAACCTGCTGTGTTTTGTGTTATGGAAATAAACGTTCTGTTACAAGCCTTACCCTCGGTTACCTCAAATACAAACCTTCTACTTAAAGCACCAACATATTTTTAGCAGTACTACACTTCCCAGAAACCAACACGAAGAAATAGGCTGCTAGGAACTGATAGAAGAAGGAATCCTCAACCACCATGCCCCTCAACCACTAGAGGCAAGTGGCTTTGGGTGTTGTGCTTGTGACATTATGCATGTTTTTAATGTTGGCAGGCTAATTCCTGTTGCTCATGTTCAGACTGGGTATGAGCTGTGGCGACCCCCATGCCTGAAGTTCTAGTTGCCTGTGCGTGGGGCCCCTCTCAATGCCATGATACGGCCACTCAGTTGCAGATATGTTAAGAGTTCCCACCGACTATAGTAGCAAAGGCAGCACTGGTGCCCCACCACCTAAACAAAGGAACAGGGTGACAGTGGGTAAGAAAGACAACTGTCCAAAGTGTCCATTTCCCAGAGGCTGCTCTACCATTACGCAAAGTGAGGCAACTGCTTCAAGTGGCAAATTTTGGGGGCAGCAGAAAGTGTACACAGCATGTCCCTGCAATGGCCTCCTCATTATACCCCTTTAACCTTTCTCGGCATTCAGCGTGCTTCTAAGTAACAGCCGCCAGCATGAGGGAAATTGGCACTTTTCACGCTGGCAGCTGTGCAGAGGTGAGCCAGGGTCTTGTGCAGCTTCCCTGGCTCACTCTGAAGCAGTTTAGATAGGCGTGGGGCTCTTCGAGAGGGGGGGGGGTCTAGGATAGGATAGGAAATGGACATTGGGGGGCTTGGACTGGAAATGGACTGATGGGGACTGGAATAAGATTGGAAATGGGCTGACGAGGGGGCTAGATTTGGAAATGGGCTGAATGGGGAAGCTTGGACTTGGAATGGGCTGATGAGGGCTGGAATAAGACTGGAAATGGCTGATGGGGAGGGCTAGGATTCAAAATGGGCTGATTGGGGGCTAGGATTGGAAATGGGCTGAGAGAGGAGCTTGGACTGGAAATGGGCTGATGGGAGCTGGAATAAGATTGGAAATGGGCTGACGAGGGGGCTAGATTTGGAAATGGGCTGAATGGGGAAGCTTGGACTTGGAATGGGCTGATGAGGGCTGGAATAAGACTGGAAATGGCTGACGGGGAGGGCTAGGATTCAAAATGGGCTGATTGGGGGCTAGGATTGGAAATGGGCTGAGAGAGGAGCTTGGACTGGAAATGGGCTGATGGGAGCTGGAATAAGACTGGAAATGGCTGATGGGGGAGGGGGCTAGGACTGGAAATGGTCTGATAGGTGGGCTAGGATTGGAAGGGCTGAGGGGGGATTTTGGACTGGAAATGAAATGATGGGGACTGGAATAAGATTGGAAATGGCTGATTAGCAGGCTAAGATTCAAAATGGGCTGATGGGGGAGACTAAGATTGGAAATGGGCTGAGGGAGGAGCTTGGACTGGAAATGGGCTGATGAGGGCTGGAATAGGACTGGAAATGGTTGATGGGGGGCTAGGTTGGAAATGGGCTGACAGTGGGTGGGCTAGGATTGAAAATTGGCTGAGGGGGGAGCTTGGACTGGAAATGGGCTGATGGGGGTTGGAATAAGACTGGGAATGGCTCATGGGGGGCTAAGATTCAAAATGGGCTGACGGGGGAAGCTAAGATTGGAAATGGGCTGAGGGGGAAGCTTGGACTTGAAATTAGCTGATGGGGGCTGGGATATGACTAGAAAGGGATGATGGGGGCTAGGATTGGAAATGGGCTGACAGGCGATGGGCTAGGATTGGAAATGGGCTGAGGAGGGAACTTGGACTGGAAATGGGCTGATGGGAGCTGGAATAAGACTGGAAATGGCTTATGGAGGGCTAAAATTCAAAATGGGCTGATGGGGGAAGCTAAGATTGGAAATGGACTGAGGGGGAAGCTTGGACTGGAAATGGACTGATGGGGGCTGGAATAAGACTGGAAATGGCTTGGGGTAGCTAGGATTGGAAATGGGCTGACGGGGGGAGGGGGCTAGGATTGGAAATGGGCTGAGGAGGGAACTTGGACTGGAAATGGGCTGATGGGGGCTGAAATAAGACTGGAAATGGCTGATGGTGGGGCTAAGATTCAAAAATGGGCTTAAGGGGGAGGCTAGGATTGGAAATGGGCTGCTGGGGGCTGGAATAGGACTGGAAATGGCTTGGGGTAGCTAGGATTGGAAATGGGCTGATAGGGGGCTAGGATGGGACTGGAAATGGGCTGAGGGGGGAGCTTGGACTGGAAATGGGCTGATGGGTGCTGGAATAAGACTGAAAATGTATTTAACCAGTTTTCTATATCACCTTATCCTTCAATCAAAGCAGTTTACATTATGTAATTACTACAAACAGATACTGGATATATTCCCTCATTCCCAAAGGGCTCACAAACTATGTGTACCTGAGGCAATGGAGGGTTAAGTGCCTTGCTCAAGGCCACAAGGAGTACCTATAGGACTAGAAACCTCAGTCCCTCCGGCCTGAGATTGCTGTCCCCATGTCAGACTTTAACCCCAGGCCCTCCAACCTGAGGTACCATGTCCTAACCACTAGGCCACTCCTCCCTAGAGGAAATGAATGATGGGAGGGGGGGGCTAGGATTTAAAAATGGGCTGAGGGGGGAGGCTAGGATTGGAAATGGGCTAAGGGGGTTGCTTGGACTAGAAGTGGACTGATAGCAGCTGGAATAAGACTGGAAAGGGTTGATGGGGGGGGGCTAAGATTCAAAAATGGGCTGATGGGGGGGGGGCTAAGATTGGAAATGGGCTGAGGGGGAGCTAGGACTGGAAATGAGCTGAGGGGGGAGCTTGAACTGGAAAATGGCTGATGGGAGGCTGGAATAGGACTTGAAATGGCTGACGGGCGGGGGGAGGGCTAGGATTGGAAATGGGCTGAGGGGGGTGCTTGGACGAAATGGGCTGATTGGGGTTGGAATAAGACTGGGATAGTATTGGAAATGGCCTGATGAGGGTCTGGAATAGGACTGGAAATTGCTGATGGGGGGCTAAGACTGGAAATGAGCTAGTGTGGGGCTGGCTAGGACTGGAAATGGGCTGAGGGGGGAGCTTGAACTGGAAATGGGCTGATGGGAGGCTGGAATAGGATTGGGAGCTTGAACTGGAAATGTACAGATGGGGGCTGGTATAGGACTGGAAATTGCTGATGGGGGGGCTAGGATTGGAAATGGGCTGATAGGAAGAGCTTGGACTGGAAATGGGCTGATAGGGGTGTTAGGACTGGAAATGGGCTGATGCGGGGGGGGGATGGGAGAATGGGACTAGAAGGGAGCTGATGCTGAGTGGGGCTGGAACTAAAAGGGACCTGATTTGGGGGGAGGATTAGAAGGGGATGGGGATGGAGGAGTGAGGATGGAGAGGGGGAAAGATATTTTGTGTGGGAGGGAAGAAAAATCTACGATTAGCGGGTATTGGGAAAGTAAGTGGGGATTGAGGATGGAAGGGTGAAATTTGAGTGGATGAAAAAGAAATAAAGAAAGAAATGGAGGAAAGAACAAAAGGGGGAAAGATCAGTATGTTAAAACAGATGTAGAGAGAGAATGGAAAAAAACTAGAAGAGAGAAGAAAGGACAAATGGACAGCAGACAATGGAGAGTTAGCAGGAGACACGAAGAAACCAGAAGAAAGTGACTGGAGAAATTGCAACTGAAAAATAAAATACCCAAACAACAAAATGTAGAAAAATATTTTTTTATTTTGAATTTATTAACTGGAATATATCAGCTGTGGCAAATGTATATGTGACTGATGCCATGCAAGTGACTTTCATTTTATTTATTTTCTCTGTTTAGTTATTTTGATATACCGCCATTCATACAAAAATTGACATCAAAGCATTTACAACACCAAAGTAATATTCACATAAAACCAATAAAACACAACTCGGAGCTGCATAAACCAAATGAAAAGGAAACAAAGGGAAGGAAATGAATAGCACAACAATGAAATAATTTTGATACAATAATAAAAACATTGAATATAAAAGTAAGAAGCATAGATTATCACTTACCAACAATAAAATCATTTTTTTACAATAATAAAAAAACATTGAACAAAAGAACGAAACATAAATTAGCACTTAGGGGCCCTTTTTCTAAAATGTGGTACGTTTTAGCACTTACTGCAAACTTTAGAGGTATGTTTACTAAACGGCGGAAAGGTAGCAGGCGTTATTGAGCATCAACTACTGCGAAAAGGGGATTTCCGTGTGAAAAAGGCTCTTGGTGTTTAGGGGCATTCCGGCGGAAAGGGCGCAATGGACCACTTAACGTACACTAACAGGACATCGGGCATTAAGGTGTCAAGCATGCATCTTAACGCCCCAAAACAGGTGTCCCTTTACTGCTGGATAAGGGAGCCCCAGCAAACTCCAATGTAAACATGATGAATGGAAGGACAGATCCGTGGACATCCAACATTCTAGCCAGTAAGTGTGATGAGCATTTAGGAGGAAGCTGTACCTCTGCACTGAGGGGGTGCCCACGTAAAATGCCGTAATGTCAGTGTGTGGCCTAGGATGGGGAAGATGTGTCCCCCAGCAGTGGGAACGATTTGTACTTTGAAAGGAGGACAGATCAGGAGTGGTGATGTGAAGATCAGGCACAGGAGAGGTGTGTGTGAAGTGTCCAAATGTGGAAAAGAGTACTTGTGTAGGTCATGGTGTGGCAGCCTGCATGAGAAGACACGACTGCACACAGCTGACAGAGATGGATGGATGGGCTGAAGGAAGAATGGCGGAAGCAGAGAGAGTGGTATGGACTGATGTGCCATAGGTGCCATCCCCAACGTATTTGTACTGTGTGGGGAAATGTGCGTCAGTGCTACATGGAAGGCCTGATACCAGACATGTGGGTCACACACCTGTCCCAGCCACACAACCACCACACAACACCCTAGACAAATGTACAGATAACAACTGGACAGATGTCATGCAAACTGGGCAAATAGGTCATGTACGGACATGAGCTGGTACCTGCAGGTGGCTATCAGAGGGGTAGGATGTGTCCGCAAGTACTGCAGATATGTGATGGAGCCAAAGCTGTACAGTCACAGTCATGATGTCATATATGACTCATGTCTCATATGTAGGTTACAGCTATATGCATGGAACTGCCTGTTACTATACCATTGTATCAGTGCAGTCACGTCGGGGCACATCTTACCAATGAATTGGTAATGTCAGATGATAAGCAGGGACTGTACGGACCTGCAGTCAGCCGAGCCATTGGTGGGTTAAGTGACCTGCTCAAGGTCACAAGGAGGTATTGTCAGTCCATGAAGGTTGTGGCAGACTTAAAATGCAACAGTAACACATTCTGAAATTTCACAAAAGGAGTGGTAGTGGGCCCCGAAGCCTGGTATCTTGGCTCCCACACCATTGCCATGATTATTTTACCACTCCTCCAAGCAGGTGCCTGACATCTGCAAGGTGAACATGTCTGACCCCCTGCAATGGGCTGCAGCAGGGTCAATAAAGCCATGCTCTCAGAAAGGCATGATGTTGAATAGCCTGTTTGCTGACCCAAATTCTGGCCAGAACACATAACAAACTCTAAGGATGTGTGTCTGCCAGTCACAGCAGAGCCTGGACTGTTACAGACAGGGAAAGACTTGAGTAACACACATGCATGAAAATGAGCAAGTAGGAATCAAACCCTTGTCCCAAGCTTATGGAGACATTGCATTAACCAGCAGGCTATGCCTCCACACTGCTGAACAAAGCAATGTCTGGATTCAAACTGCCTGTGCTGGTATCGGTTAGACCCTTTAGTACCCATGAGGCACTGCACACGCAGAACAGCAGTCTGCAGCTGATCCATCACATCAGCTCAGTACAATGCGCTGACATTGTGTGCTCCAAGCACTTAACAGCCAAAAACCATGCTACTGCACAGTTTGAGTGGTCATCCTGAGGGTGAGGATAGGTGCCCAGCACCTGGTCCACAGAACTTGCACTGCTAGAGATAGTTTCTACTGGCTGTGCTACAGGTCCAAATCACTGCCAGTGTGTTATGCTAGTCACCTTGTTTCCTGCACAATTGCAGCATGCGGTAGGCACCAGTCACAGCTAGGCCCTGTTTATTTAACGTAGCATATATGTCACTTTTCTACCAGTCAAAGTGGTGTATATTCAGGTACTGTATGTATATTTTTTTTCCCTTGTCCCTGAAGGGCTCACAAATCTATGTTTTTGTACCTGAGACAATGGAGGGTTAAGTGGTTTCCCCAAGGCCACAAGGAGCACCTGTGGGACTAGAAATCCCAGTCCCTATGGCCCAAGGTTGCTGTCCTCTAGCAGGATTCAAGCCCCTGACTCTCCAGCCCAAGGTAACTTGCCTCAACCACTAGGCTGCTCCTCCCTCCCACATTTGTCAGGGTGTTATATGGTGATTGTGTGGCTGGGAGAAGTGTGCGACCCACATGTCTGTTATCAGGTTGGACAGGGGCCCTTCTAGAACCGTGCATAGCAGTGCCTAGTATTAAACTGCTGATGCCATAATCAGTGGGGGGCCTCTAGGCTTGTGTAGAGCTGTTGCTGTAGTCCTGTTGGTCCTACCCTGACCACAGGGAATAGGCCAGGAACAACTGCTGTCCCAACCATCTATGATTAACAATCCACCAGAACAAGCACAGTCAGACTGCACCTGCTGCCCACCACCAGGTTTTCAGCAATGCACATATGAAATACAGCCAGTCTACTTGGCAGCTCACATTGCATGTGCACAGAGCAATCATGTGCACCCTGGCTTGGGGGAACAGCATGGACACCCAGCATTTGGCTCAGTGATTGGGCTCCCAGAAGAAACATTGCACCCACATCACTATATAGGAGTAGATACATAGCCATGCCATTGTCACTGCTGAATCAGAGTGAGAGTGCCCTCTCAGCATGACATGCTGTGGCCACCCAGTCCATGTATGTGGCAGATGGGCACTACAAAGTCTCAGCCATTGACCCTACCTCCAACAAAGACACACCCTAGCCAATCGGCTCTGTTTCAGGCCATACCCATACTCCACTGCTCTTCATCATGCACATTTGCAGACTAACACTGGGAACAGCTTAGACAATGTGAGGCACAGTGAACTGCAGAAAGCCACAGAACAATGGAGAGACAGACACACACACTCATATCGTTGCACTGTGCAAAAGCGGGGCTGGTTGGCATTCCTGCCTGCCACTTTGGTTTCCATATCCGCTAAAGCATTGTTAACATGTGCTCATTTTGCAGGCTCTAGTAGCACGCTCTGACTTTAACAGATGTTGTTAGCGCTTGCCCAGTGTGCTGGTGCTGTCAGTCTGCTTCTCTGTCCAGCTGTGGATAGTGGAGCCTCTCTGTGTGGCCAATAAGTGTTTGTACCTTTGCTGGCTGATTCACTGGGGGTTGCACATGCTGCTGCTTTGCCTGCACTCTAGACTAAAGTTTAGCCACAGGGACACAATACACAGGCAGGACTTGAACCTTTAGCCCTCCACTCATATACACATTGACTGTGTGTGGAGCCACTGTGTTGCCATATGAATGCAACACAACCTGGAGCTGACATGTTTCCCTTAAGACAGACCTTGGCACATGTTGTGAAGTCCATGGCACATAGGACCAGGGCATAGCTTTGGTCTGCTGCAGGCTGGTGCCGCTACACCTGCCGCCAGCACTCCCACATCATGCTGACATGCTTGCGTACTATCAGTGGTGGTGTTGTGCAGTCCAGCCCATCCAACATGCAGGTGTAGCAGGCACCTAGGGAGCAAAATCCGGATGGGAAGCCATGCAGTCCCCCAACCATCTACCTCTGCATGGTTCCCATCCCCTTCTGCCACCAATATGACTCGGAGGAAAGAGACAGCCACAGCTGTAGTATTTCTCCAGGCATCTGCATTTTGCAGCTACCTGGAGTGCTACAGCTGCTGGCACTATCAACCTCTTCCTCCGGAGATAGCTTCAGAGGCAGTGTGGGGAGGGGGCGCATCTGGGATCTTTGCCTAGGATGCCAAGATCCTTGGACAGCCCCATGTGGCACATCACCTTTCCGCAGAAGTAGCATGTCTGTGTGCCACCACTGTCACTGTGGGATCATGCTGGATATCACAGATGGTACTGCGGATGGAAGGATATCCCTATGAGGACAGGCTAAAAAGGTTAGGGCTCTTCATCCTGGAGAAGAGACAACTGAGGGGAGATATGACAGAAGTCTATAATGATTGGTGTGGAATGGTAAACTTAGATCGATTGTTTATGCAATCAAGATGTAGAACGACTAGGGGACATGCACTGAAACTTACAGTGTAACTCATTGAACTCTGGAATTCATTACCACAGGATGTACTGTAGTAAAGGCTGTTAGTGTAGCAGAGTTTCTGGGGGAAAGAGGCATAAGCCATTATTAAAGGGGACTCAGGAAATCCACAGCTTGCGCCAATATAGGCATTGTGGAACCTGTGTGTCTTTGGGAAACTGCCAGGTATTTGTGACCTAGACTGGCCACTGTTGGGCACAGGATACTGGGCTTGATGGACCTTGGTCTGACCCAGTATGGCATATCTTATGTTCTTATGTGCCTCCTAGGCAGCTGCCTGGTCCACCTTATGCATCAGAAACCCTCACTGCATGACCCACGTGCCACCTCCTTTGCCCCATTTGCACCATCAACATAGTGCCCTTTCATACTTGGGCACTATACTGTTGCTGCTAATGGAGCACTACTATCACTGTCTGGGGCTCCCCTGTGTGTGAACCACAATGCAGACAGAAAAATAAGCTCTCTCTCCCCTCTAAATACGTCCTTTCCGTGAGGTTTTACTTGGCGTTAGGGTTCCCAGCGTTAAAGGGCTTTTAAACACATTGCACAACTGGTGTTAATGGAGCACATGTTGTTGAAGCCCACTCTCTGCCTACTGTGCCCTTAACGCTGCTGGAGCCTTGTGATAAGGAAGCTTATCATAGCTCAGGTAGGAGCTATAGAAAAGATGATGTGACTCTGAACAAGCAACCTGTCAGTTTTGGTAGAAGTAAGAAAACAGAGTTTTCACATAAAAGACTACCAGTCCCAGAATGCATCAGGTTTCCAGCAGCCATGAGAGGGGCTGAAGTGAGAAAACGTGTGTGCAATCAAGAGAGCTATGAGGTAATCCCTAAGCACTCATCTCAAAGGGCAGGGCCTGATTCAACACAGCTGCGCTGTGTTAGGGAGGAGCACACATTAGGACAGAATAAGAATAGAGCTTATTCTTCAGATAACAGCTTCAGCAAAAGCTTCAGGAAAAGATACAGCGACAGCTTCAAGCTCAAGCACCAACATCATCTCGAGAAGCAGAAGCCAAGCCAAGCGAATAGAGAGAGAAGGAAACTCTCTGGAAGGAAGAGAAGAAAGGCCATTGGAAGGTCTGGGAGATTCCAAGGCAGTACCTATACTGGGAGGTATTCCAAATGCCAGCAGAGTCCATTGGACTGGAGTCAGCCAGAGGAATGGAATGGCAGAGATAGGAATCACCAGTGGCTACCTGGAAGAGAGAAGACTGCACGTGGAAAGGACTTTCAGACCAAGGCCAGAAGGTATGTGAGAGGAGATCCAGTGTCCAGGGATCAAGATTGGAAGGCTGGACATCAGAATTGGATTACATACTGGCCAGGCTATACAGAGAGGAATTATGATAGCAGGAGAGGCTCAGGTATGAACACTGATCCAGACCCTATCTATAATAGTGAATGGCAGCAAGGGAATAAGCATTCTCATGATAGTGCCTTATTGAAAGACTCATCTGTGCCAATGTATGATAGTGACCCTATGCTGATTGATGAAGGGGAAATTACAGCAGATGAGACTACACAGGTACACTACCAAAAAACTGCCTCCAGTTTTGCAACTGATTCCTATAGGTTTTGGGGTGCTGAAACCAGGAAAAATAGCCAAAATGTTCCATCACGTCACGTTTTCTTGCAAAATTAGATTTCTTACCCATATAAGGAATGTTCACATAATTTCTTTTTAGCCGACTGCAGTTTATTTTCTTGACCCAAAATAGAGGTTGTAATGGTTAACTAACTAGAAACACTCCCTCATGATATTTTAGAGTGTTTTGTATTCATTTTATACATTAACAGGACAATTGGGAGGCGGGGGGCTAAATCCAGTACTCGCGCTGGCGCATGTTCTTTCCTGTTCGCCTCGCCTCGTTCGCTCGCTCAAACACGGTGGTTGCGACATGAACGTTCCTGTCAAATTTCAGTTTCTTGCAAGCTCATTATTACCTTTTGTTTGCTCAGTCGTAATCCAGCTTTATTCCGAAGTGGTTCACTACAGTTGTAGTTTGCAGTGCTGTGTATTTGTGATGGCTCACAGAGCCAGAGGTTGCGTCAACTCTCCGGACAGTTTTTGTTTTATTTGTGGGGAATATACCGTGAAAAAGCGGCAGAGGAACATTTCTGCATTTATTAAAAAAGTATATTTCGCCTATTTCGGTTTGAAGTTAGGCGATCAAGACAAACCGTGGGCTCCTCACAAAGTGTGCAAGACATGTGAGGAAGATCTACGCTTATGGATGAAAGGTAAAAAATAAGCATTTCGTTTCGGAATACCTATGATGTGGCGTGAACAAAGAGACCACAGCAGTGACTGCTATTTTTGCTCTTGCATTGTGAAGGGATACAACTTAAAAAATAAGAACGTAATAAGTTACCCCAACCTTCCCTCAGCAATTAGGCCTATGCCTCATAGCAACGAAGTACCTGTGCCTGAACCACCAAAATCTTTGGATCATATTTGTGTGGACGGTTCTGATCATGATGAGACTCATCAGATGGCTTTTCCTGATGAGTCCAGTACTTCCGAGTTTGAAACTGAACCGGATCCGAAACCTGAACTTTTCTCTCAAGCTGAATTGAATGATTTAGTCCGGGATTTAGGACTCCCAAAAGATGCTGCCCAACTGCTAGGTTCTTGGCTTAAACAGAAAAATCTATTGTCACCAGGAACAACTTTTTATTGGTACCGCAACCGCGAGACACAATTTTTGAAGTATTTCAGCAAAGAGGAAGATTTGGTATTTTGCAACGATATATACGGAGTGATGGAAAAGTTTAAACTCAAGTATGATCCTGCTGAATGGCGGCTGTTCATTGATTCGTCAAAAGACAGCATAAAAGGTGTTCTTCTTCATAATGGCAACACATTCGCTTCAGTTCCTATTGCTCACTCTGTTATTCTCCAAGAAAAATACGAGAATTTGGCCCTGATTCTTCAGAAGATTCGTTATGATGAGCATAAGTGGATGATTTGTGGAGACTTTAAAATTCTATCCATGCTATTAGGGCAGCAATCCGGTTTCACCAAATATCCCTGCTTCCTTTGCTTGTGGGATAGCCGGGCCCGCGACCTACACTGGGGGAAAAAGACTGGCCAATTCGGGAGTATTTGAGACCGGGTGAGAAAAATGTTCTTCATGAGAGCTTGGTACCTCGTGATAAAATTCTATTACCACCTCTCCACATTAAGTTGGGTCTCATTAAGCAATTCATCAAGTCCCTTCCAAAAGATGGTGAGTGCTTTCGGTACCTTTGCTCAAAGTTCCCCCGACTTTCTGAAGCAAAGCTAAAGGAAGGAGTGTTTGTTGGCCCTGATATAAGGAAACTCATTTCAGATGGAGCATTCGCTGAAACGATGTCTGAGAAGGAAAAAGAAGCCTGGGATTCCTTCAAGGATGTTGTTCTCAAATTCTTGGGGAACAGGCGGGATGAGAACTATAAGGATATTGTTGCCAGGATGCTCAATGCCTTCAAAGAACAAGGCTGTAACATGAGCCTGAAAGTCCATTTCTTGCACTCCCATGTGAACTACTTTCCCGAAAACTTGGGGGCGTACAGTGAAGAACAAGGTGAAAGGTTTCACCAGGACATCAAGGACGCAGAGAGAAGGTACCAAGGAAGATGGAACACCACTATGATGGCTGATTTCGGCTGGTTGCTGCTGCGGGAAACCCCAGATGAAAAATACGCCAAGCAGCGCACCAAGAGAAGCATTCGGGGGAAGAAGAAACGGGCCCACCAGGAGATTGATTGACCCAAGAATGACTTTAAAATCTAAACTGTGTTGACAAATATCGTGTTTTTACTAAACTTTGAAATAAAAATTTGCTAGTTATTACCACAGTGTCGGATCTCATTTATTAGAATTTTATTTTCACACCATCGGGTGTTTGTCTTCATGTATTGCAATGGTGCGGTTTGCGTTTTCTATTCTTACATACATACCTGTACAACATTTTTTGCACATTTCTTTGCTTTGCTTTGTGTCTAACCTCGCTCTTTATATGCTCAATGTTTGTGCACATGTATGTGGCTGTTTTAAGTGAAGACAATTTTGCTACCATCACAGTGTGTTTTGTTGACATTACTCTATTCTTATGTGCTGCCTTGTTACAATTTTCTTTATTCTTATTTGAATAACTACTAAACAATTAGTATAAAGAATTCATCCAAGAAACTTTTATCTCGATCGCACTCAATCTGAAACGTTCACCTCAAACTGCTAACCCAATGTAGCAAAAAATCTGTACGTGATGGAGCAAATTGGTTACCAGATTTGGATTCAGCGCACCAAAAAACGTAAAAATCAATCGAAACATTAGAGGCAGTTTAAAAAAAATTTTTTTTAGTGTACCTGTGATTACATGGACTGTTCTCTATCCCAATGCTATTGCTAGCTTTCTGTGAGCAAACACCTAAGCCATCACAAAGAAACCTAACTTTGTTCTCATGTCCACTGCAAACAGCTCTTAAAGCAGGATTTTGGGTTCACACAGTAGCAGCCAGCCAGCTAAAGGGCTTTCAGCTGGACAATTGATAGTAATTAAAGCTGCACCTGATTGTGTGTGTGAGCAAGGAAGAATCACTGTAGGATCTGTGTGGAAAATAAGCAGAAGTTAACCTAACAAGCAAAGTTCATTTATTTCTTTGTGCCTTTTTATTTGGTAATTATTTGCTAAGAAAACATTAGCTAATTGCCTGACAAGCTGAAGGTTGTTTTCTGATTTGCTTTGTGACTTTATGTTATCCATTTAAACACTGCAAGCAAGTAACCTCATTTATATTGCTACCAAGCATATTTGTGCTGGGTGAATTAAACCCCATCAATAAAAGAAGTGTTTTATTGGCCTTACCACTGGTTTCACAACTCAATTATTGTCTTCAGCTGTGTTTGGAGTGAAAGAACTACATTACCCACAATACCTTGCAAGAATCATATGAATATATGCATCGTCAAGATTGTGTAAGTTCTCACCCTAGGCAGCCGTCTGACAGCCTTTAATGCTTGGAAATGTGGCCTTTTAGCAGTGTTAAGGGTGCAAGTGTGCCAATAACAGGCGTTAACGGCACACATGCTCCCTTACCGCCATTTACTAACATACCCCTTAGAGTAAAACATAATGCACAGTAAGTGAAAATATCATGTGGTAACTGTCGGAGGCCTGCCGAACTTGTTCCCTGCAGTTAACGCACTGAAAGGTCATTCATAATGACTGTGGGTGCAGTTCACGCCACTATGGAGGTAATATTAAGTGCACCATGCTAATCGCAACATTGACAGCACGCTGTAAATATCCTGTGCTAATGAAAATGTGCAATCCATGCCCACTGTCCGTTCATAGCCTGCCCATCCCTCATACTGTCACATGATGAGCAAATAGTGTGGGAATTAGCACATGGTAACTGTTACACTGTCACGCTAATAATTACTGCAGCACCGCATTATCAGTTACCCGACAGTTTCCGCACAATGTTTGCAATTACGTTTTACTCAAAACGTGCGGTAAAGGTAAAAGCTTACCACACCTTAATGTGCCAAAAATGAATACTCTGCATACAAACACTAAGAGGGTACTTTTGTAAAGGCTTTTTCAAGTGCAAGTGCCAGTATATATACTTTAAAGGCCTCTAATAAACCCTCCCCACACAAAAGAAGGCACTATGATAAGTAGGCATGACCCGGGTGTAGGCATGTTCAGGGGCATAGTTACGGAGCATAGGTGGAGTCCTAAACTCTGTGTATAGGCTATAAAGCATACATCTACACGCATACTTCATCCATCTATATTTATACCCACTCTTGAACTGATGTAAATGGATAAAGCTTCATTTTAGCTGTGATTTTGACTATTCTTGTGGGACAAATTTCTAACGACATATAAGGGCATGTTTACAAAACCTTGATAACCGTTAACCTGAGGTTTGCCATGCACTAAAACTTAACGCGGGCCCCATGTGTGATTGTGTAAGGACTGGGTAGGTGAGGGGTAGAACCTGGGTAGTAACAGTGCTTCGGTGTTAGTGTGACCATTGTGGGCATACGCTAACTGCAAATGTTGCCATTAGCATGGGGGCATTAAACAGCACCTTCGTGGGTAATGTTAAGTGCACCGTGTGCTGGATTGCACAGTGCAACACAATAGGAACGCGCCAATGGCAGAGGAATGGATACACACACCCATTGGAATGGTCTTCCACACTACTGGTACATTCGGTAGTAAATATGCCCCAAAGGTCCCTATTTGCCTTTTAAAACTACATTTAAATAGGTGCATACTTCACCTTCCAATCTAGGTGACCTCATAGAGCGTAATTGTATATTAAAGCGACCAATGTGTGGAGGCCAAGTGGCCTTATAAAGACATATATGTGACTCTGGGAGGTAGTTACAAAGCTGAGGTAAAATATTACATTTAACCAAGCTTATTTTATTGCAGGGATCATTAACCTATAGTAATACAATACCATAGATTAGTAACTCCTGGGGCAAATGAACAATGCAACACATGGAAAGGTTCTGCCCTTGGTACTATTTTATCAATTCATTTCTACCCAGTATTTGATTATCACACCTTACCAACAGCTCGAGACATCTTTCAGACTGACATCATAATAATACAATCCAGACTCTTCCCAGTCCATAAGAACATAAGATGTGCCATACTGGGTCAGACCAAGGTCCATCAAGCCCAATATCCTGTTTCCTACAATGGCCAATCTAGATTACAAGTACCTAGTAGGTTCCCAAAAAGACACACAGGTTCCACAATGCTTGTCCCGGGGCAAGCAGTGGATTTCTCAGGTCCTCTTTAATAATGGTTTATGGAATTTTCCTCCAGGAACTTGTCCAAACCTTTTTTTAAACCCAGCTACACTAACAGCTTTTACTATATCCTCCAGTAATGAATTCCAGAGTTTGATTGCGCGTTGAGTGAAAAAATAATTTCTCTTATTAATCTTAAATGTGTTACATTATAGTTTCATTGAGTGACCCTAATCTTTCTACTTTTTGATGGCATAAACAACTGATCTATGTTTACTCGTTCCACTTGTCAGACGGCTGCCTGGGTGAGAATCTTCACACTCTTGGCAAGTGCATATTTCTATATGATTTGCAAGGTATTGTGGGCAATGTAGTTCATTCACACCAGACACAGCTGCTGACAATAATTTAGTTGTGCTCTTGGGTAAAGCCAATAAGATATTTATTTATGGGGTTATTTCTCCCAACACAGATATGCTTGGTAGCACATAAAATCAGGTAACTTGCTTTCAGTGTTAACTTGGAAAAACAAAGTCAAAATCAGGAAAACAACAAATGAAAAGCCACAAAGCAAGAAACAAACTGTTCTTTTCAGATTAACTTATGATTACTTCCCACATAGATACAGAAGTGATTCTCTTCCTAGCTCACAAGCAATTAGGTAAGGTTTAATTGCTAGCAGTCACCAGCTGAAACCCCTTAGCTGGCTTGCCTTCCACTGTGTGGGTCAAATCCTGCTTCAGGAGCTTTTCTGAGTAGATTAAAGAACAAATTTGTATTTCTTTGTGATGGTTGCTGTACTTTATAACAGAAAGTTACCAACGGAGTTTAGATAGAGAGCAGTCCATATAAACAGGATCCTCATCTGCTATTATTCCCCCTTGTTCAACAAGCATGGGTTCAATATCATGGATTGGCACAGATGAATCTCTCAGTGGAGCATTTTCAGGAGAATACTTGTTTCCCTGCTGTCTTTCAAGGTTATAGCTAGGGCATAGATCAGTGTTCATACCTGAGCTTCCATTGCTGCTAGAGTTCCTCTCTATATAGCCTGGCCAGTATGTAGTCCAGTTCTTATGTCCAGCCTTCCAATCCAGATCCCTGGACACTGGATCTCTCTTCACATACCTTCTGGCACAGGTCTTAGGGTCCCTTCCACGTGCAGCTGTCTCCCTCACAGGTAGCCTCTGGTGATTCCTAGCTCTGCAGCACCATTCCTCTGGCTTTCCCCAGTCCAATGGTGTATGCTGGCCCTTGGAATATCTCCCAGTATACGTACTGCTTTGGACTCTTCTAGACCTCTCAAAGACTTTTCTCTTCCTTCTTCCAAAGGGTCTCTTTCCCTCTCTGTCCGTCCGGTTTGGCTTCTGCTTCTGATGATCCTTCAGATGAAACTGATGATCAAACTCAAGCTGATTCTCAGGATACTGAGGACAATTCTCTGGATATCCAAGGTGATCATGAAGATGGTCATCTGTAGAATAAACTCTACTCTTATTCTGCTTAGATGAGTGCTCCTCCCTAATACAGCGCAGCTGTGCTGAATCAGGCCCTGCCCTTTGAGATGAGTGCTTAGGGATTACCTCATAGCCCTTTTGATTGAACACACGTTTTCTCACTTCAGCTCCTCTCATGGCTGTTGGAAACCTGGTGCATCCTGGGACTGGTAGTCTTTTATGGCAAAATTCTGTTTTCTCATTTCTACCAGCACTGACAGGTTGCTTGTTCAGAGACACTTCACCTTTTCTATAGCCCCTTCCTGAGCTATGATAAGCTTCCTTATCACACACTTCATTCATTAATGTATCATATCATATCTCAGCCGTCTCTTTTCCAAATTGAAAAGCTCTAACCTTTTAAGCCTTTCCTCATAGGGGTATCCTTCTATCCTCTTTCCTGTTTTGGTGGCTCTTCTCTTCCCTTTTTAAGATATGGTGACCAGAATTGCATATAATATTCAAGGTGCAGTAGCGATGGAACGATACAGAGGCATTATAATATTCTTTGTTTTATTCTCCATTCCTTTCCTTATGATACCTAGCATTCTATTTGCTCTCTTGGCCGCCGCTGCACACTGGGTGGAGGGTTTTAACATGTTATCCACGATGACGCCTAAATCTTTTTCCTGGGTGTTGGTTCCTAATGTGGAACTTTGCATCGTGTAATCATAGTTTGGGTTGTTCGTTCCTAGGTGCATAACTTTGCACTTGTCCACATTAAATTTCATCTGCCATTTGGATGCCCAGTCTTCCAATTTATCAAGGTCCTCTTGCAATTTTCCACAATCCTCTTGGATTTTAATAACTCTGAATACATAAACGATCATTCTTCCAACTCCCTGCACTATAGGATACAAATCTCTCTTCCAACCCCTGACACAACTGAACCATTCACTATAAATCAAGAAGCCCCCTACCAAATAGTTTTTACTTTCTTTTGGAAAGGAGGATAATGTTTTTCCAGTAGGACACCCAATAGCCATGCATCCCACAAATAAGGTCCTTGAACAGCAAATCCACCTTTTTGAATACATTGCAGTTTAGTACCATATAGAACGTTCAACAACCAGTGCATGGTGAAGACTTCAGCCTTCTGATTGGCTTGTATGGCTGCCAAACAGTTGGCAAGTACAATGGTCCATCCAAAAACAAAGCTTGAAAACGCAGACAATAACTTTAAACTTAATATGGGCTTCAACTGGCAGCCAACAAAGGTCTAATAAAATAGGGGTGATATATCCACTGGATTTGTTACCTAGCAGTCATATTTTGCACAAGTTGACAATGATTCAGTTGGTATTCAGTCAACACGCAATACTATTACAATGTCCTATTCATTATGAAGGCATCAATCAGTGTTGCCAGGTCTCTTTGATTTAACAAAGGGCACAGTCAATGGAGCAGCCTTAAGCTAGCAAAGGACGCCTGATATATAATCATTCAATGACAAATTAGAATCCAAAAATACTCCCATTTCACATCACTCTCTTAGATTGCAGGGGAACACTCTCAATGCTTGGCAGAGCTGGTAAAGGATTGTGCCACCAGATACTCTAATTTCTGTGGGTTTAATTTAATTTTGTCTGCCGGAAACCAGATGGAGACTGCCTCAAGGCATCTATCCACTGCTTACACTATAGCAGCCTGATCACTCCTCACTTTGGCCTGCAACTCATAGCAGTACAGTAAACTAACATGCATTAAGGTATAAAAATACATAATTGTTCTATTTAATGTTGTTATTTGGCAAATATCGTGCGTTCTTTCCTTAAAGCATGTTAATAACTATCCCCCATGTGTTCTTATAAACTACTAGAGGAAAAGCAACCCAACCATTAGGCAAACCAGGCGGTCGTCTAGAGTGGCAACTCCCAGGGAGCAGCAAAGAGCAAGGCATTTAAAGCTAAATACTAGGTTCTGACAGCGGGGGCGGCATAAGGCTTTATATTTGTCTAGGGCGTCAACACCTTGAAGCAACTTTCGGGCCTGCCCTGAACAGACTTTACACCTGCACAGGAGCAGATATAAATGTTCACACATAAAGTCTGCTTATACATGTTTCTTTAGAAAATACACATGTACATTGGGACTCCACCCACGCTCTTCCCAAACTCCTCCTCAGAACGAGCTGCGTAAAATTATGTGGGCTCTTGCCATTCCGTGTACTTTTATGTCTGAGATAATTTCAGCAAATGCCTTTTATGCATGTATACTGGCATATGTGCAAGAAAAAGACATAAAATGACCCCAAGGGTTGAGTCTGCCTTTGCCCCTCCCCAATGCTGGCCTCTTTATCTATGGATAAAATATGGACGTTTAAATGTCTATGGGGTATGTTTACTAAACCGTCTTAACGTGCGCCTGGCGATAGTGTGCAGGCTGCCATTAAAGGAATGGGCGTTTCGGTCTTAATGTAGGAAAACGGGATTATCGCGCGATAACGTGCGCTGAGCACATTATCGGGCAAGATGCCACTAAGCACGTTAACGCGTGATAATCTTAAGTAGGCGCACAGATATACAAGCACAGAAACAGAGGTATAGCACAATGGTTGCTACACTGACTGACGGTATAGGGGTCATGAGTTTGATCCCCCAGTGTGCCTAATGCATATAGCTGGCTGAGGCATTAGCTGTTATGTGTAAGTATTGCTTTTTGAGGCATGTTATGTATATTTTAATTAGTGCTGCCAGCAAACACACTCTCACGTGCCGTAACCGAAGGTGCCGCATAAGGCACTCCATAGGGCACATTATAAAGTGCACTGTCCGCCAAGGCACCCTATAACGTCCCCTATGGGGCACCCTATAAGGCGCTTTATAGGACACCTTATAAGGCACCTCATAAGGCGCTTTATAGGACACCTTATAAGGCACCGTATAAGGTGCTTTATAGGGCGCCTTATGAAGCACCTTATGGCTACAGTACTCTGAGGGTGTTCTTGCTGGCAGCACCAATGTACATTAAAAATAGACAATGCCTCAGCCAGCCCTATGAAATAACCCCACAGTGGGTGTGAACCCATGACCTCTGGCTCTACAGGCAGTGAAGTAACCAGTGGGCTACAGCTGCTAATAAGCCCCTGGCTGTCTACAGAAGGACTGCAGGTCACCACACAAACTGTCTGCAGTGGTTACCAGGATAGGGTTAACCCACCCGTACCCATGATGCACTGCACATGCAAATCAGCAGTCTACAGATGATCACAGGATGGGGTATGCACCCCCACAGCACCTCTGCCTGGTAGGGGGAACTGACCGTGTGTACCCCAACAGCACCTCAGCCTGGTAGGGGGTACTGACCGTGTGTGTTTATTTATTTATTTTATTTATTTATTTGCATTTCTTATATACCGCGCTATTACAATCAGTGTGGTTTACATTTGAACAAAGTATACAACAATGTAACATATTACACTGAGTTTACAATAAACAGGGGATACAAACTTGGATGAAACAGGGTAGAAAAAATATGTACAGTGTTATGTAAGTAGAGGTTTAAACATCATACGTATGAAGGGCATGGTTAGGCATTGTATTGTGAAAAACGGATAAGTAACAGGAGGAGTGTCAGGCTAACGAATTTTCTAGTTGGGGTTGTGTTAAGTGTGAGTTTTGGTGAGGATGTGTATTATGTTGGGATTGGCTGGGGGGAATGAGATTGGAATAGTATTTTAGGAACAGATGATGTTTGATAGCCTTTCTGAATGAAATGATATTAGTGATGGCACGAATTTCTGGGGGGAGAGAGTTCCATGCTCCTGGTACAAATAGTGAGAAGGCTCTATTGGATGTTGTCTTTGAACATTTTGTGAGTGTTTTAGGCATTTCTAGTTTGTTCAAACATGACGAGCGTCTGCTTCTGTTGGGTGGCATAGGTTGGATGAGGTTGGTGAGCGGGGTGGGGGGCTGATTTTTTGAGGCCTTGAAAGTTAGAATGAGGGCTTTGTATATGATTCTAGTGTGTAGAGGCAGCCAGTGTAGGCTCATCAGTACTGGAGTTATGTGGTCCGATCTAGATGTTCCGGTGAGTATTCTTGCTGCAGAATTCATGGCTAGCCTAAGCAGGTTCAATGATGCTTGTGGGAGCCCAAGGAGGATAATGTTGGCAAAGTCAAGGTGGGGGGTTACCAGTGCTTGGAATATGGATCGGAAATCAGAAGGGTCAAGTAGTGGTCGAAGGTGGCGTACTGACCGTATCTTGTGGTAGATAGATTTAGTGATATTCTTGATATGCGGTGACATGTCCAGCTTTTGATCGAGGATGATACCCAAGTACCAGATGGTAGGTTTGACTGTGAGATCGAAGTTGTTGTGTTACTGGCACAGAGTAGCTACAAACCGTCACATTGTGCGGGTACTGTGCTCACCTTGAGGGTGAGGTGGGGCGCCCAGCACCAGGTCCACAGCACCTTGTATGGCTGGTATATGCCATGCTGCAGGTCCCCATCAGTGCTACTGTGTGTGATAGTTAGTTCCTGCAGACACACCTAGGATCCATCTGTGTCCATCTGTATTTCTCAGTCATGTCTAGCCCTGTGGGCTATGCTGCACCCAGAATAGTGCACATCCTGTGTTGGTGCCATGGTTACATGATGTAGGTAAAGAAGGGGGGGAGGGGTGTGTGTGTTTGGACCCATAGGCATGTTAAGTACCACCACCCCCCAACCCACCGTCTGGGGCTCAGGGTGGGAAACAGGATCTGCCACCAACAGGTCCACATTCTACCTCCCTGCAATGGTGGCAGTAGAGGGGACCATCAACCCCAGTCCTGCTGGGGAACAGACACCCTACAGGACAGTCAATGCAGATCTGTACACATCCATAAAGTAATAGCAAACAGACAGTAGGCCTGAAAATGCTCAGCTGCCCCCACCACTATTTGACATTCTCCAACAACAAGCCTCCAGCCACTGCACCCTGCAAGGTGTTCCAGCAAGACACATACTAGCTGCAGACAGTCTGCTAACTAGTCCATAGTGCATATTCCTGGCGGAGATGCATGTACCCTGAACTGGGATGTCAGCATACACACCAAGCAGTTAAGTCAGTGATTGGGTCCCAAAAGAGAAACCATAAATATTACATGAGAGAAAGACTAGATAGCACTATGGGGGAACCTAGCCATGCCATGGTCACTGCTCAGTCAGGGTGAGAGTGACCTCCCAGCAGGACAAGCTGTGGACACCCTGTCTGTGCAGGTGGTGGCCAGGCACTACAATGTCCGAGCCATTGCCCTATGCCCTGTGCAGATGCAGCCAGGCCAGCCCACCCTATCCAGGCTATTCCCACAGTACCTTGCTCCTCATTATGCACATTGGCAGGCCAATACTGGCAACAGTGCTAGCAGTGTGGGCTGTGGAGGGTGTTGGCAGCCACCACACACTGGATAGACAGACACACACTCCACACACCTATGAAAGCATTGTGCAACTATAGAGGTGTTTAGCAGCCCTGGCCACCACACCAGTTCTGGGCACAGTGCAGGCATGGCTATGGTACGCAATACTGTTGGGGGTCACTCTGTCAGACACCATATCTGAGGCACACTCCACAGACATCAGAAAGGTTGCTATGATGCAGCTCAATCAGCCAATTGTGCTTAGGAATTGCTATCTGCCAGTTATCATAGCAACCTTTTGATAGCTGTGTACAGTTTTCCCAGGTTTAGGGTGGCATTGCTAAGGTATGCAAGTGCTAGTATTGGGAGATGCACACAGGGCCCAACATCCTGCCTCTCCAGGAGGCTTTGGATAATGGAGCCTGTGGGTGCGGGTGTGTCTGCCCCTGTTGGCCGCTGCTCTAGGGCAGAGGTTCCCAACTCCAGTCCTGGAGGGCCAAACACTGTTCGGGTTTTCATGCTGTCCCTAATGAATATGCATGAGATACATCTGCATACCATGGGGGCGGTGCATAGAAATGCAGCACAGCCATATTTAGTAGAGGCAGCATGGAACCTGAATGGTGTTTGGCCCTCCAGGACTGCATTTGGGAGACTCTGCTCTAGGTAATGCGTATGTTTATGGTGTCTGTGCTCTGTAGGGTAAAATGTAGGTGTTTTGGGCATGTCTATGTCATCTGCAATAAAGGTTCTGTCTGTATTAGCATGTTTTAGTAGTAAAATATGGGGGCTGGGTTGGCAGGAACCACAGCTGGGACTTGAACCTGTGACCTTCTATTCCTGAACACACTGGCTGTGTGCACTGCACCACTGTGTTGCCACAGAGATAGTGCATTCCCTGGAGATACCATGACTGTTCGTCAGACAGGGCCTGTCTGTTCAGCTGCCACTGCCCCCTCCACCACCAGTACCCCTCTGCCACCCTGCTGACATGCCCTTCTGCTGGTGGTGCTGGTGGAGCGCAGTCTCAGGCCATCCAGTGTGTGGGTAGGTGGCTGCCTATGGTGCGGGTTCTGGGGTAGGGGTGCCTGCATAGCTGTCCACGCTTCCCCCCAGCACCGCCTGCCAATGTTCTTGCCCTTGGGGGTACCTGCTGGGTACCATCCCCTGTGACACTGTGGGAAGCACACTCGTGCCCATGTTGGGCCCTCATCAGTTGCTGTCTGGCTGCACTACTGTTTCAGCATTTCTATGGGCCACCTAGGCATCACCCTAGTCTGCACTGTGGCCCAGCTGCACAAAAGCATGTGCCGCCCTCTGTGTCCCCTTTTCAAGCATCTGTCCAGTTGTCCATTCCGATATGCCCGTCCGTGTTGTGGAACATGTGCATGCCATAGGAAACCTGCCCAATGGAGAGGGAAAACCCTGCTCAGCGCAATTTCACTGTGGGCTCATTCACCTTGTATGGGGACGGAGCATAGACCCTTCCAAAATTCATATCTTTTTTTTGGAGCTTTCTCGGGAGTGTTTTTTTGATGTTTCCCATTAAAATCACTACTGGCCAGCTTGGTTATGTTTTTATTACATTTTCTGCTGGTCATTTTCACTGTTTATTTGCCCTTTTGTTCTGTGCACATGTATCACACATCACTTTTTGTAGATTTCCTGGTTTTATTGTACATTGCTGACGGAAATGGTTTCTTTTCCCTTTAAATCAGCTCTAATGCCAGGGTTTCACTGGCGTTAGTTTTCAGCCTCGAATTTCACAGCGTTAGTGTGCAGGGAGCCTCTCCCCTCCCACTCTCCGCCCATTGACCCTCTCTCTCCGCCCCTGGGGAGCCTTACTCCGCCCTCCGCGAGCCTTTCTCCACCCTCAGCACTCATTTGCACCGCTGCGCGCATTATCGCGCGCAAAGGTACCTCTGCGCCCGATAAAACACCATTATTGCGCGATAAGGTACCTTATTGCGCGTTAACGTGGCAGAGCGCACATTAAGACGGTTTAGTAAACATACCCCTATATATTTATTTAACATTTCTTATATACTGCCTTTCATGATATCAAGGTGGTTTACATTAAACAAACTGAAATGACATTGAACAGGGCATTATAACCTGGAGATAACTATTTACAGGGAACATGGTCAATGAAGGGTTAAGTGGCTTGCCCAAGGCCACAAGGAGCACCTGTGGGACTAGAAACCCCAGTCCTTCCAGGCCCAAGGTTGCTGTCTTCTAGTGGGATTTGAACCACTGACCTTATGTCCTGAGGTAACTTGCCCCAACCACTAGGCCACTCCTCCCTCCATATGTGAGCTATACATTCATCACCTGCCAGAAAATGCATAACTTGCTTTGAAAATCAGGCCTATTAAATATAGTAGTGAGACATAAGGGATATGATCAGGGCTGGCCCAACCATCAGGCAAACTAGATGATGGCTTAGAGCGGCAGCTTCTGGGGGGCAGCAAAGAGCAGGGCATTCAAAGCTAAACAATAGATTGTGACACTCAATATGGAGCATAAGGCTTGAGGTATGGTTAGGGTGTCAACACCTTCAACCAGCTCCGGGGCTGACCCTTGATATTATAAGTTCGTATTTAAAGATGTAAAACATTTTTCCTCATACTCACGTTACTTCTAAAATTATCCCCAAAGTGGCTAGTGGGGTAGTCCAGGGTATGTGCTAGGGAGGGTTCCTTTTTTATACATTTAGTAGCAAAATGGCAGAGAGACTCAAGGAACAAATATGCTTATTTCCTGATGATTAAAAAGTTCAGTTATTTAATTTATTCATTATTTAATTTGATGATCAAACTTCTTACCTACTCATAAAGAGCGATGTTCTTGAAACGAGCTACAATAATGGTTAAAAATGATCAAAACAGCATAACATTAAAAAATCTGTGTAAAAGTGGGATGATGGGAATAGAGGAGACACAATAATCAAAATGGTTTACTTGCCCCCACCCTACTTCTAAGGGGCTTGTTTACAAAGCCGCGGTAGTGGTTCGCGATCGTGATCGCAGCCGCGGCCCCATTGAAATCAATGGGGCCGCGGCTCCGATTACGATCGCAAACCGCTACCGCGGCTTTGTAAACAAGCCCCTAAGATTAACTATACATCTCCATCTCAGCCATCATTTGACAATTAGACCTCATTTGGCTTGTTGGGAAAAAGTCTGAGAGTGAGACCATGGGGTATGTTTACTAAAGTGCGGTAAACGTGAATAACGCGCGTTGTATGACGTTAACGATCGTAAGTGCAGTATAACGCGCGTAATCACGCGCCAACGACCGTTAACGTCATACTACGCGCGTTAACCGCACGTAACGATCGTAAAGCCCCGCGGCGCGTTAAAACAGCGCAGAAGGTGGAGAGTGGGCGGAGAGAAGGGGTCAATGGGCGTAGAGTGGGCGGGGAGAGGCTCCCCTCTCACTAACGCGCTGAATTTCTGAGCTCAATTCCAACGCGAATGAAAACCTGCCGTTAAAGACATATTACAGGGAAGAGAAACCATTTCCGTCAGCAATGTACAGCAAAACCGGGGAAACCAACAAAACGTGAGCAGTGTGATATATGTGCACAGAACAAAAGTTCACATAAAACTTTAAAAATGACCACAAGAAATATTGTAGAAAGTATAACCCTGCTGGGCAACAGTGATAGCAATGGGCAACAATGAAAAACACTCCCATGAAAGCTCCAAAAAAAATAAATGATGTTTGGAAGGGTCTACGCTCCGTAGACCCTTTCAAAAAGCATTTCATTTTATTGGAGCTTTCCTGGGAGTGTTCTTCATTGTTGCCCAATGATATCATTGTTGCCCAGCTCGGTTATGGGTGTTTGCCCCTTTTTTCGAGGTCTGTTTGAGGTTTATTTGCACTTTTGTCTCCATACAAGGTAAATGAGCCCACAGTAAAATTGTGCAGAGCAGGGTTTCTGACTCGTCAGGCCAGTTTTCCTATCTCCAGGGACTGCACTGTCTCTGTGGCCACAGTGTGGTGCAACAGACACAGCCAGTGCCTGTAAGACCAGAGGGTCACAGGTTCAAATCCCAGCTGGGGCTCCTACCAACCCAGTCCCCATAGTTTTACCCACCACTAAACAGTGATAGTAAAGGCACTCCTTTATTGCAGAGAACATACGCATGGCCTATATTTTACCACACCAAACACAGACACCAGAAACAGGCACATTACCTAAAGCAGAGTCCCGCAAATGCAGTCCTGGAGGGCCCCACACCATTCCAGTTTCATGCTGCCTCTAATAAAGATGCCTGTGCTGCATAGCTATGCACCACCCCCATGGTATGCAGATGTAGCTCATGCATATTTATGAGGGACAGCATGAAAACCCGAACAGTGTTTGGAACACCAGGACTGGAGTTGGGGAACTCTGCCGTAAAGCAGCAGCCAACAGTGCCACACACACCCACAGGCCTCATTGGCCAATGCCTCCTGGAGAGGCAAGACATTGGGCCCTGCCTGTATCTCCCAATACTAGCAGTTGCATACCTTAGCAATGCCACCCTACACCTGGGTATATGGTACACAGCTATCAAACGTTTCCTATGATAACTGGTAGATATCAATTCCTACGTTAAGCACATTTTGCTCATTGAGCTCCACCATAACAATCATTCTGATGTCTGCGGTGTGTGCTGCAGGTCTGGTCTCTGACAGTGTTCACCACCCTGGGGAGTGACCCCCCAACAGTCTTGTGTACCATATCCATGCCTGTACTATGCCCAGGTCTGGTGTGGTAGGTATGGCTGCTGACCACCTCTATAGTAGCACAATGCTGGCATAGGTGTGGGGGTGGCTGTCTGTCTATCCAGTGTGTGGTGGCTGCAAACACCTTCCACAGCCCACACTGCCAGCAATGTTGCCAGTATTGGGCTGCCAATGTGCATAATGAGGAGCAAGGTACCATGGGTATAGGCCGGACAGGGTGGCCTGGCCAGGGTGCATCTGCACAGGGCATAGGGCAGTGACAGGCACATTGTAGTGCCCGGCCACCACCTACACAGACAGGGTGACCTCAGTATATCCTGCTGAGAGATCACTCTCACCCTGACTGTGCAGTGACCACAGTATGGCTAGGCACTCCCATAGTACTATCTAGTATTTTTCTTATGTGATAGATATGGGTTTCCTTTTGGGGCCCAGTCACTGATGTATCTGCTTGCTGTGTATGCTGACATCCCAGTTCTGGGTGCAGGCAGACTGTTTGCAGCTGGTATGTGTTGTGATGGAGTGGCTTGCAGTGGCTGATGGCTTGCACCAGGGGAATATCAGATAGTGGTGGGGTGCAGCATACCATATCCAGGCCTAATGTCTGTCTGCTATTGTGTTATGGATGTGTACAGAGCTGCATTGACTGCCCTGTGGGGTGTCTGTTCCTCAGCAGGACTGGGATTGATGTTCTTCTCTACTGCCACCTTTGCAGGGAGGTAGACTGTGGATCTTTTGATGGGAGACCCTGTTTGCCACCCTCGGTCCTGGGGGGGGGGGTGGTGGTGGTGCATGGGGGCTACACCTGACTGAAACAGACAGAGATGTCCAAGGTGTTCCTGCAGAAACTACCTATCTCACACATTAACACTGCTTTGGACCTGTGCCATGGCCTCTTTCAGCCATGGACGGTGCTGTGGACCTAGTGCTGGGCGCCTCACTGCGCCCTCAGGGTGAGCACAGTACCTGCACAATGTGACAGTGTGTAGCTACTCCGTGCCAGTACAACACATGGTCAGTACCCCCTACCAGGCCGAGGTACTGTGGGGGTGCACCTGATCACTTCCCCCCTACCAGGCTGAGGTGCTGTGGGGGTACATTCCCCATGGTGTGTATCTGTGGATGGCTGATTTGCATGTGCAGTGCATCATGGGTGTGACTGGCACAATCCAACCCTGGGTAAATCCAGCACCTGCTCACAGGCTCAGATACACCATAGGCCATCACACGTACATCTGTTGGCATAATGCATAGGTGCAGGACACCCTAAAGAGTCTGTAATATTAGGTGCCCACGCTGGTAAAAACACACGTACCCACGCACGATTGTACGCACGCACCAATGCACGTAGCTACGCACGCGGCTAGGCACACTGCGAGGGTGTGTTTCTGGCACCACTACTCAACGTAAAGAAAAACATGCCTCCTCATTCCCTATGTAATGTACAGGGTGATGCTGTTAGGCACACTGGGGACTCGAACCCATGCTGCCTGTAACAGCGGTCAGTACACTAACCATTTTGCTACAGCTCTGTTTCAGTGCTTTGTGTCTGTACGCCTTCATACGATTAACGCGCAGTAAACGCCACGGCGCCCTGTAATGCTCGTTAGTTTTTGGAACGCGCGTTAGTGGTTAGGATGTCCCGCCCATGTCCTTTTTTGGCTTTCCTTTCACTAACGCGGCTCCTAACGCGATTTGCACTAACGCAGTTTAGTAAACATACCCCCATGTGTATCATGAATTTTACCCTTCAGCCTGACTGTGACTGGATTTGTCATAAAGATGTCCTGTTTTCGATTCATTGTTTGTGAGTCTATCCAGATGTGGTGAAGACCACAAAAGAAAGGAGAACTTTGTTTTGTTATTTCAACTGAAAATGGCACACGTAGATGCTCAACTTTTTTTTTAAAATTCCATATAAATGTGTCATCCTTTTTTAGGCGGGCTCATTGTACTTTTTATGATGCTAATCATCTTTCTTTTCTGAGATACAAAACCACATCTGCGTCACCTCTTGTGACCCCCCCTGAGACTTCTGTAATTTGCAGTTAAAGTGTTTTGTTATATGATAATCCTTACCTCACTTGTCATAGTTCTGGCTCGTTTCAGCTACCAAAGTACTATGGTTGAAGAACTAATGATTTAGATTTTCCTCTCTTTTTATAATTTCTACTCATGTGTGGTGTATTAGCCCCGCCAACTGCTCATAGGACATTGGAATTTGAGTTTACAAAGTCCCTTTACATGACTGCTTTTTCTTTTTCATGTAGCATTTAACTTTTCCCATTTCTATATCCAGGTTTTTATTTATTTATTTATTTATTTTATTTATTTAACTGTATTTATATCCCGCTTTTCACCGGGTCAAAGGTTTAATTTCTTGTATTCATAGATTTAAATATTAAATATTATAGAACTGCAAGACTTAAAAGGAAGAGAGGGGGCACTGTGGGTTAAATTAGAAAGAGGGAAAGGGAAAGCCATTTGCACTGGAATTATATACACCTCCCCCTCACAGGGAGTAGAAGTGGATGAAGACTAAATAGAAGACATACACAATATTATCATGAAAGGAGAAGTGCTACTGATAGGTGATCTCAATATGCCGGATGTGGATTGGCACATCCCTACTACGATGTCATCTAGAAGTCAGGAAATCCTGAATTCTCTACAGGGAGAACTATTCAGGCAACTGATAACAGAACCCACATGTGAAAGGGCCATACTGGACTTGGTGCTTACCAATGGTGAAAGTGTTTCTGATGTTATAGCAGGAGATCATTTTGCATCCAGTGATCACCACATGGCATGGTCCAGTATTAGAATTAGGGCTGATAAAATCCATTCAAAAGCAAGGGTCTTAGACTAGGAAAACTAACTTTGCCACGATGAGCCAATACTTCAAGGAGTCATTAGCGGGATGGGAACAGTTGGGGGATGCAGAAAAACAGTGGGCAAAACTGAAAGGGGATATTTTAAGGGCAACCAACCTTTTTGTTAAAATAGTAAATAAAGGTAAAAGGAAAAGGAGACTGCTATGGTTTTCAAAAGAAGTAGCTGAAAAGGTGAAGAAAAAGGGGGAGGTCTTCATGAAATACAAGAGATCACAGAGAGAGGAAGACAGGCATCTATATTTGGAAAAAAATTAGAGAAGCTAGCAAAGTAGTCAGGAAAGGAAAGGTACAAAAAGAAGAAGAAAGCGTAGTTACTCACCTGTAACAGGTGTTCTCCAGGAGCAGCAGGAATCAGTCCTCACTTATGGGTGACGTCGGCGCCGACGGAGCCCTCACGGAGCAATTTTCCCCAGCTTTCAAAGAAAGCCTTTGGGAATTGCAGCGCGCATGCGCGGTCGTCTTCCCGCCCGAAGGTGCCATCTTAGCCAGTCAGATGACATAGCTAAAAAAGACAGCATAAAAATTTGCAAAAAGAACATAAGCAGACGATTGCAACTCCAAGGGGAGGAGGGAGGGTAGTGAGGACTGATTCCTGCTGCTCCTGGAGAACACCTGTTACAGGTGAGTAACTACGCTTTCTCCAGGACCAAGCAGGAAGTCAGTCCTCACTTATGGGACTCCCAAGCTCAAGGCTACCGGAGACCCTAAGCACAAAAATGAGCTCCCTCTAGCTCAGCAGCACAGAAGGATAGAATCTTCGCTGAATTATCACCCACCGGTAGCCCACATCCGGGATGGAGGGTAGGAGTTGCTCAGACCTCAAAGAGATTACGGAGGACTGCCTGTCCGAAAGCACTGTCCCTACGGGACTCCCTCTCGAGACAGTAATGGACCGCAAAAGTCTGGCTCGAAGACCAAGTAGCGGCCCGGCAGATGTCTGCCAGCGGAACAGAGCGGAGGTAAGCCACTGACGTGGCCTTTGCCCGAACGCAATGAGCCGTGACTCGACTTTCTAAGGCGAGTCCGGCTGCCCCATAAGCCCAAGAGATACAGTCCGCAACCCAGATGGACAGAGTACGCTTGGAGACCGGGAGTCCCAATTTATTGGGGTCAAAAGACACAAAAAGCTGAGCAGCTTTACGGTGCTCCCGCGTACGGTCAAGGTAGAAGTTCAATGCCCTTCTACAGTCCAGGGTATGGAGGACCGTCTCAGCTCGGCTGGAGTGTGGTCTGGGAAAGAAGGTTGGAAGTACCACCTCCTGATTCATGTGAAAAGGGGAGACCACTTTAGGCAGAAACTTTGGGTGAGTCCGTAGGACTACCCTATTCTTGTAGAACCGAGTGTAGGGGGGATCAGACACGAGGGCCTGCAATTCACTTACGCGCCTAGCGGAAGTGAGGGCTATCAAGAACAGTGTTTTCCAAGACAGAAAACGGAGGGAACAGGTAGCCATAGGTTCAAAAGGCGGACAGGTGATCCGCTGTAAAACCACATTCAGGTCCCAGTCAGGTGCTGGCGGGCGCAGAGGTGGTTTAAGTAGAAGGAGACCTCGGAGAAACCTCGCTACGAGAGGGTCGTTGGAGAGAGGTCTGCCGTCCACCGGCACATGATGTGCTGAAAGAGCACTGAGGTGAACTTTGACGGAGTTGGACTTAAGTCCCAGATTAGAGAGGTGTAGCAAGTACTGTAAGATCACCGACACCGGGCAGGAGAAGGGATCCTGAGACTGTTGGGAACACCAGATTGCAAAGCGACGCCATTTAAGGGCGTAGCATTTGCGGGTAGAAGGCCGTCGCGAAGCCAAGACGACCTCCTCCACCTCCGCCGGCAAGAGAAGAGGAGCAAGGACTACCCTTTCAGCAGCCAGGCCATGAGGTTGAGAGACCTGAGGTTGGGGTGCAGTAGGGACCCCTGATCCTGAGTGAGGAGATCCGGTTGTACCCCCAGAGGGATTGGATCCTCCACCGCCAGTTGCAGCAGGAGCGGAAACCACGGCTGCCTGGGCCAGCGAGGGGCCACCAGGATCATGAAGGCTTTGTCTCGGAGAACCTTGAAAAGAGTCCGAGAGACTAACGGGATGGGAGGGAAAGCGTACAGAAGGCTCCCCGACCATGAGATCAGAAAGGCGTCCGCCGCAACCCGAAGGGGGTGTGGCTGACGAGAGCAGAAGCGAGGAAGCTGCCGGTTGTGAGGACTGGCAAAGAGATCCACCATGGGGAGACCCCACCTGAGGAAGAGCTTCTGAACGATCAAGGGATCCAGACGCCACTCGTGCGGCTGGAGGACCCTGCTGAGTTTGTCCGCCAGGCAATTTTCTTGGCCCGGGAGATAAACTGCCTTGAGGAGAATGCCGTGACTGACGGCCCAAGAGCAGAGCTTCTGTGCCTCCCGGCAGAGGAGGAAGGAGCCCGTGCCCCCCTGCTTGTTCACGTAGAACATGGCAACTTGATTGTCCGTCTGGACAAGGATGGACTGTTGGGAGGTCAGGTGGGAGAAGGCCTTGAGAGCTAGGCGGATCGCCCTGAGCTCCAGGAAGTTGATCTGCTGAGCAGACTCCCACTTGGTCCAGAGGCCCTGAGTACGTGCCTCTTGGCAATGTGCTCCCCAGCCCAGGAGGGATGCATCGGTGGTCAGCACCCGGGTCGGCTGAGGTGACTGGAAAGGCATTCCTAATATCAGGTTCGGCTGCCGGAGCCACCACCGGATAGACGAGACCAGCGGCTCGGAGACGCGCACTAGGTCTGCTAGGCCGCCTGTGGCCTGTCGCCACTGCCGGCGGAGACACCATTGAGCAGACCGCATATTCAGGCGGGCATTGGGGGTCACATGGACGGTGGAAGCCATATGGCCGAGCAGTCTCAGGAAGCGCCTGGCGGAGACCAGGGGCTGGCTGCGAAAGCGGTCGGCTAGGTCCATGAGCCGCTGAGCCCTGTCGAGCGGTAGGTACGCTCGCGCCTGAGGAGTGTGCAGCCTTGCGCCGATGAACTCGAGATCCTGTGAGGGGAGCAAAGTGGACTTTGCGAAGTTTATGACAAAGCCCAAGTGCTGCAGGAGAGTCACCGTGCGGCACGTGGCGTTGGTGACCTCCTGAGCGGACGCTGCTCTGATGAGCCAGTCGTCGAGGTACGGAAAGACATAGAGGCCGTGAAGCCGGAGATGGGCCGCCACGACCGCGAGACATTTTGTGAAGACTCGCGGTGCGGAGGACAGGCCAAAGGGCAGTACTCTGTACTGGTAATGATTTCCCGCCACCACAAACCTTAGGTATTGGCGGTGGCTTGGGTGGATGAGGATGTGCGTGTAGGCATCCTTTAGATCCAAGGAGCATAGCCAATCTCCCTGCTGGAGGTAGGGCAGAAGGATTCCAAGGGTAAGCATTTTGAACTTCTCCCGCACAAGGAACTTGTTGAGGTTGCGCAAGTCCAGGATGGGTCGGAGGCCTCCTGTTCTCTTTGGTATCAGAAAATACCTTGAATAGAAGCCCTGACCTCTCAGGTGGTGTGGCACCGGTTCCACCGCCTGATCCTGCAGAAGACCTGCTAACTCCTGAAGGAGCAACTCCCTGTGCAGAGGGGGGCGCGGAGGCTCTCCCGGAAAATAGGAGGGAGGGACCTGATGGAAGTGGAGAAGGTAGCCCTCTCGCACGACCTGAAGCACCCAGGCATCTGCGGTGATGCTGGACCACCTGTGGGCGAAGTGAACCAGCCGGCCTCCGGTGCTGGGGGGAACCAGTGGGGGGGGAGGCTATGCTGAGCGAGTCAAAAACCCCCACCCTGCTGAGCAGGGGCTGGTGGTGCAGGCTTGGGGGCTTGCTGCCTACGGGACCCGTTACCCCGTCCCTTGGCCTGCTGGCCCTGTTGGGGAGCTGCAGGGGCCTGATAATGGGGGTATTGTTTGTAGGCAGCTGCCTTCCTCGGGTAAAAGGACTTTTTTCCCGAGCCCTTCTTTTTCTGGGAAGGGGCGGAGGTCTTCCTAGAAAGCCTGGTCCTGGTGAGAGTCTCAGTCTCAATTTGTGCAGCCTTTTCCGCCATGGGCTTGCCAAAGAGGTTTTCGCCTCGGCAGGGGACATCGACCAACTTGTCCTGTACCCAGGGCTCAAGGTCGGACGACTGAAGCCAAGCCTGTCGGCGGGCACCGATGCCGGCTGCGGCTACTCGAGCCGAGGCTTCAAAGCCATCATAGGCTGCTCGGGACATGAACTTTGAGCATTCCCGAATACCCGTGGACAAGGCTAGGAACCTCCGCAAGGGCTCCTCGGAGAGACCAGCGGAGAATCCGGCTAGCTCTTTAGCCAGATCCCTGAGATACATGCCCATGTATAGCTGGTAAGTCTGGACACGACAGGCGAGCATAGAGCCCTGGAAGCACTTCTTGCCAAGGCCATCCAGGTTACGGGCCTCCCTTCCAGGAGGCACCGAGGAGTGCATCTTCTGGCTCTTAAGACGATGCATGGCCGATTCCACTACCATGGAATGGTGTGGCAACTGTGCCTTTTGAAAGCCAGGGCTCTTGCGGACTCGATAGATAGAATCGACCCGCTTGCTCAGGACCAGCGAGGAGGCCGGACTCTCCCACATGCGGAAGAGTAGTCGTTCCAGCATAGGAGGAACCGGCACAGTAAAGTGTTCCCTCGCGGGAGAGTCATACTGGAGGGCGTCGAGCTCTTCGGCTCGAGGCTCCTCCTCGGGATCCGCAGGGAAGGCCAAAGCCTTGGCCATATCCCTAACGAAGTCCGAGAACCGGGCATCCTCCGGGGGGGACTGCTTCCGAGGCTTGGACTCCGGAGAGTCCGATGGGACACACCGAGTCCGGAAAGAATCAGGTGACTCTTCCTCCTCAGACTCCCAGACCGACTCCGACGAGGACTCGGTGGGGTCGGCCCGGGCAGGGTGCGGCGCCAGCCGCCCCGACGCCGAGGGAGTCAGCGTCGGCGACCTCGGTCCCGAACGGGAGGCCGAGGGCGACCTCGACCGAGGATCGACTCGAGTTCTCATCGACTCGAGGATCGGCTCGGTCTCCGGGGTCGACTTGGACGTCGACGTCCCGGCGGTCGGGGCAGCGACGCCAGCGAAGCCAGCGAGCAGTGCCCGCTGCTGGTCCATGAAGGCAGACAGTCTGCTCTCCAAGGCCGTCAACCTGAGTCCGAGCTCAGGTGACCCAGCAGCCCCCGACTCGGGCCCCGACGGCGTCGGGCCCGACGTCGGCTGTCGCGGAGGCGAGTCCAGAAGGACTACAGGACTTACCCGGGCAGGCATCTCCGACTCCAGGCGAGGTCGCTTCGGGAGGTGTTCCTTCTCCAAGGACCCGGGGCGGCTGTCGGGGCTATGCGACCTGGCCCTCGCGGAGCCAGGAGCGTCCACCGACGCCGCCCTCGCGGGTTTTTCCTTCCGACGATGGTCCCCGGAGGGAGAACCCCGGTCGGAGGAGCTCCGGCGACGGTCCGAGCTGGAGCCCTTTGACACGGAGGCCTCCGACGAGGTCCGGGTGCGGCTGGGGTCAGCGAAGATTCTCTCGCGCTGATGCCGCCGACTTCTCAACGCCTTCGAGGACAGTTTGCTGCAGGGCCCACAGATCAGTTCCTCATGATCCGGGCCCAAGCAGCGGAGGCAAAAGTCGTGTGTGTCGGTTAGTGACATATTTCGGTCACACCGACCACACCGCTTAAAGCCACTGGCAGCCATCGGGGGAAAAAGGGCCCCTGCGAGGTCAAAGGACCGGGCTGCCAGGGAAAACGAAAACGAAAGCTGACTAAGTCAGAAAAACCTAAAAAACGTTAGAGGACTCGAGACCGGCGTTGCGAGTCCGGGCGGGAAAACGATCGGCGTCGAACCGAAAGAAAAAAGTATAAAATAAAGAGGAAAATCAACTTTTTCGCGGGGACAAGACGGGGACGTCTGCAGGGCTCCGCGGAAAAAAGAAGACTGGCTAAGATGGCACCTTCGGGCGGGAAGACGACCGCGCATGCGCGCTGCAATTCCCAAAGGCTTTCTTTGAAAGCTGGGGAAAATTGCTCCGCGAGGGCTCCGTCGGCGCCGACGTCACCCATAAGTGAGGACTGACTTCCTGCTTGGTCCTGGAGAAATAGCCAATGCAATAAAATGCGGAGATAAGACATTTTTCAGATATGTTAGTGAGAGGAGGAAGGGCAAAAGTGGTATTGTCAGACACAAGGGTGCAGGGGAGGAATATGCAGAAACTGATGAGCATAAAGCAGAATTGTTTAACAAATATTTCTGTTCTGTGACCACAGATGAAGTCCAGGAGCAGGACCTCTGGAAGGGGGCAGCAGCCAGCAGCAGCAGCAGCAGCAGTAGCAGCAAGGGGTGGGAGGGGGCCAGGATGGCGCGGATTTGGGCGGCCACGCAGGCAGTAGAGGAGGGGGTGTCTACCCATCTTGTCAGTGTAAATAAAGGCAACCGGTTTTGGTAACACCTGTAGCCATGTGTCCAGTGTCGCTGTCTCTGCTCTCATGGGTAGTCTGTCTGCCATGATGTCATCCTGGTCACATATCCCTTGCCCTGGCATATACACCTTATAGCATGACATTCCCTGTCCCCATCCCATGTCACTGTAGGTGGGTGGTGTGTTTGCCCTGTTACCGTTAAGCATATCTATGTGTTGGCTTGGCACATGTGCCATGCACTGTGCCATGGGTGCACAACTAGTATGTTTGTGCCACCAGGCATGTGCTCATGTATGAAGGACATACCAGCACATGGGTACATCCCTGTGGCCATGAGGGATGCACATGGCACTGCACATGCCTATCCCCTATGCCTGCTGTGAGGACCATGCCATGTATGTGACATCTGTATTGCGCCCATACACACAGGGACATGTTCACATGTGTCAAACTTTACCACTGCATGACAGGTAATGAGGCACATGACCATTGAGACGTGGGTAAAGGTAACAAATATAAATTTTTATATATAAAATATTATGACACACGATATTTACATTTTGGTACAGTATCTACATGTCTGTTCAGGGTTACAGGCACACACGGTGGCGCACAGCACCAGCATTGGTGGGAGTGGGCCACTCGACCCCCACCCCCTGTGCCCTGGGGTTGTGGCAGTCCCGGGACACCGGACTGCATAGGGCAGGGGTGCCACAGACTATGGCAGTGATCTATCCCTCTTGGGGGCCACCATGGCCTGATGGCTGATGAGCTGTGAGCCCCTCTACTGCCTCCCTGAGCATCCGCAGCTCATCAGCCATCCGGCACATGGCATTCAAACACCTGCTCCATGGTCCTCGTCTGCTCCCGCTAGCCCAGCGAGACTGTGCACAATGCCGCAAATAGGGTGTGTGGCCGTTCGCCCCCACACAGGCCCCATGTGCAAGGGGTCTGCATGGAGGTGTCCACACACACCCTGTCTGCAACACTGCCTGCCACTCCTCTGGCTGTGTGGGCCACATCAAGAGGCAGTACACAAGAAGCAAGAGTGGAGGATGAACACAATTGCTTTATTGAATCCCCACGCGTTTCGGCAGATGCCTTCTTCGGGGGGAGGATACTTTGATACATATAAAACAAAACATATTAAAAAAACATATATTAAAAACATAATAAATCCAAAATAAAATTAACAGGCATGACCACCGTAGGTGTTTTAAAATGACAAATAAATAAACCCGTAAAAGTACAATGAAATAAAACCATGAATATGAATAAATATGTTGACAAATATATAAAACTTGTATAAGTTAAAATAAAATAGACGCAGGGCAAAAAGTCAATAAATATAAAACCAATGTACAAACATGCAGTACATTACTCACAGAAAAAACCTTGTGGGTACAAAGACCCTGGTGGTAGATCTTCTTATATTGGAGCTATCAGCATCTGGAAACAATGGCTTTGCAAAATGAAACTGTAGTGTGTCTAATGAAACTGCAACGTAACAATTAAAATTGACAAAAAGATATATAATTAACAGGAACACATTTACTGAATTAAAATAAGTGAAAACCAAAACTAGTATAAAGGTTATGTGTACCCTCTAACACAACAGGAAGGGGAGCGAGTGACACTTATCGTCAATAACTAAAGAGTAAAAATATTATAACGCTGTTGTAAATGTAATCATAGAACATGGCTAATGTGAGCCATTATGTAGCCAGGAGAACCTCATGTTGAAAAGTACTTTAACCAAACAACGAAGGAAAATAGTAAATACTTCTAAAAAATGGTGAGAGTGCCTACAAAAAACTAGCTGATCTTATATAAAAAAGATTGGCAACGGCCAACATACTGGGGAAAGCTTAATGGAAGATGCTCAACGACTATGTTCAAACTGCTCAATGCTCTCATCTGACTGTTTAAATCTGTGTAAATCTCTGTCACATGATCATTCTGTATCGCAGATACTATTTCTGTTTGTTTTGATGTACAATTACTGTTGTTTGTAAGCGCTTATATGATGATACTTATCAGCTTAGAGAAGAAGCATAGGGGTGGGGGGTAATTGGGGTTGCTTTTTCCTTATTGTATGCTTGTATTTGTTTCCTTTGGTGTGTTGTTTCTTTTTGCTTGTTGTAAAATGAAAATAAACGTTTAAAAAAAAAAAATAGTGTTGTTAAAGGAAACAATAAAATGCAAAACTCTTAAAAAATGAATAATGTTTAAAAACTGTCAGGGACGAAAACAATATCCTGCCCGTAAAGAATCCATCTCTAGAGACCAAAACATGCTAAAAAACAATAAAGACTGTTATCCATATACCATATTGAAAAGTGTATATAGTATCGTGCAAATGCCATTGCGGGACTACATCAGCCGTATTTAACGTTTAACCCGCGCTTGTTCAGATTGCAGTCAAAGTGAAAAAGGAATACCAATATATAAATAATCGGCATATGGCCAACACTGTAAACCAATTTGAAAGAAATAAAAAGTAAATCCTTTTTTTTAAAAAAAACGTTAATGGATAACATCTTGAAAAACATATAAGATGATGTTAAAACTGAAACAATGTGTTGCCCGTAAAAATGTATCTCTAGAGGCAAAAACCATATACCAAAATAATAACCACTGATACTCGTGCGTTTTGCTATGAAATGTTAAAAAGCTATAATAATACCGTGCATGTGCGGTTAAAATATAACAACAGCCGTACCTATCAAAGAAATCTCGTACCTCAGAATGCGATCAGTGAAAACTAGTGGTGCGGTGGACGAGTGATTTTAAAGACGCCAAAAAAACGCGCCAAACCAGGGGGCGTGGCCAACTGACTGCTACACTCGCAAATACACTCAAACAGGAGTGAATAGTGTTGTATACAAACTTATGGGACGCAAAATGTGTGACAGATGAGAAATGCTTTAAAAACAATTAAACCAAAAGAGGCAGGCACTCACAACTGAAGAACCAATAAAAACACTGACATTAGGTCTACGTGGTAAACATAAAAGTGCCACTTGTGTGTAGAAATAAATGCATAAATTAATAAATAACCATAAATTACAGGTAGGTAAAAGTTGCAATCGTTTGCTGAAAAATATATGTGTGTACATGGAAATGGCAAACTTATCAAACTAAACCATACATAAAATAGTCAATTTTGAAAGAAAAAAGGTTGACATAGAAAATAAACAAATGATGAACCATAGACCGTGGGGTATGTTTACTAAACCATCTTAAAGTGCGCTGCGCGACATTATCGCACGATAAGGTACTTTATCGCACGATGATGGCGCTTTTTAAGGCGGACAGGTACCATATCGCGTGATAACGCGCGCTGCGGTGCAAACGAGCGCTGAAGGCGGGGAAAGGCTTCCGGAGGGTGGAGGAAGGCTCCCCAGGGACGGAGAGAAGGGGTCAATGGGTGGAGAGTGGGAGGGGAAAGGCTCCCTGCACACCAACGCTGTGAAATCCGAGGCTCAAAACTAACGCCAGTGAAACCCTGGCGTAAGAGCTGATTTAAAGGGAAAAGAAACCATTTCCGTCAGCAATGTACAGCAAAACCAGGGAAACCTACAAAAGTGATAAGTGTGATATATGTGCATGGAACAAAAGTGCAAATAAACATTGAAAATGACCCCAACAAAATAAAAAAAAATCATAATCAAGCTGGGCAATAGTGACAGTAATGGGAAACATCAAAAGACACTCCCAAGAAAGCCCCAAAAAATAAATATGAAGTTTGGAAGGGTCTACGCTCCGTCCCCATACAAGGTGAATGATCCCACAGTGAAATAGCACTGATCAGGGTTTCCCTCTCCATTGGACAGGTTACCTATGGCATGCACATGTTCCACAACAGCAGGGTGGGCATGTCGGAATGGGCAACTGGACAGATGCTGGAAAAGGGGATACAGAGGGCTGCAGGCGGCACATGCTGTGGTACAGTGCGGACTAGGCAGATGCCTAGGTGGCACTTAGGAATGCTGAAACTGAACAGCAGCCAGACAGGAACTGATGAGGGCCCAACATGGGCATGAGAGTGTTTATCACAGTGTCACAGGGGATAGTAGCCAGCAGGTACCCCCAAGGGCACAGAACATTGGCAGGCGGTGTTGGGGGGAAGCGTGGACGCCTATGCAGGCACCCCTACCCCAGAACACGCACCATAGGTAGCCGCCTACCTGCACACTGGATGGCTTGAGACTGCACACCACCAGCACCACCAGCAGAAGGGCATGTCAGCATGGTGGCAGAGGGGTACTGGTGATGGAGGGGGGCAGTGGCAGCTGCCCAGAGCAGACCATGGCCTAGCCCTGTGTAGGTGGGTGCCATGCACTGCAACAGACAGACCCTGCTGGACAAACAGTCATGGTATCACCAGGGAATGCACTGTCTCTGTGGCAACACGGTGATGCAGTGCACACAACCAGTGTGTTTGGAGGCAGAAGGTCACAGGTTCAAGTCCCAGCTGTGGTGCTCTGCCAACCCAGTCCCCATATTTTACCCATTACTACAACGTTCTAATACAGACAGAACGTGTATTGCAGATGACGTAAACATGTCCAAAACACCTACATTTTACCCTACAGAGCAAAGACACCATAAACAGGCGCATTACCTAGAGCAGAGTCTCCCAAATGCAGTCCTGGAGGGCCAAACATCATTCAGGTTCCATGCTGCCTCTAATAAAGATGCCTGTGCTGCATATCTATGCACCACCCCCATGGTATGCAGATGTATCTCATGCATATTCTTGAGGGACAGCATGAAAACCCGAACAGTGTTTGGCACACCAGGACTGGAGTTGGGAACCTCTGCCATAAAGCAGCAGCCAACAGGGGCAGACACACCCACACCCACAGGCTCCATTAGCCAATGTCTCCTGGAGAGGCAGGACATTGGGCCCTGCGTGCATCTCCCAATACTAGCACTTGCATATCTTAGCAATGCCACCCTACACCTGGGAATACGGTACACAGCTATCAAAAGTTTGCTATGATTACAGGCAGATAGCAATTCCTACGTTAAGCACAGTTTGCTGATTGAGCTCCATCATAGCAACCTTTCTGATGTCTGTGGAGTGTGCTTCAGGTCTGGTCACTGACAGTGTTTACCACCCTGGGGAGTAACCCACAACAGTATTGTGTACCATATCCATGCCTGCACTGTGCCCGGGACTGGTGTGGTGGCCAGGGCTGCTAAACTCTTCTATAGTAGCACAATGCTGGCATAGGTGTGGGAGTGTGTGTCTGTCTATCCCATGTGTGGTGGCTGCAAACACCCTCCACAGCCCACACTGCCAGCACTGTTGCCAGTATTGGCCTGCCAATGTGCATAATAAGGAGCAAGGTACCATGGGTATAGCCCAGACAGGGTGGCCTGGCCAGGATGCATCTGCACAGGGCATAGGGCACTGGCTGGGACATTGTAGTGCCCGGCCACCACCTGCACAGACAGGGTGGCCACAGCATGTCCTGCTGGGAGATCGCTCTCACCCTGACTGTGCAGTGACCACAGCATGGCTAGGCACCCCCATAGTGCTATATAGTATTTCTGTCATGTGATATTTATGGGTTCCCTTTTGGGGCCCAGTCACTGACTTATCTGCTTGTTGTGTATGCTGACATCCCAATTCTGGGTGCATGCATTTCCACCAGGAACATGCACAATGGACTAGCTAGCAAACTGTCTGCAGCTGTTATGTGTCTTGATGGAGTGCCTTGCAGGGTGCAGTGGCTGAAGGTTTGCTGCAGGAGAATATCAGATAGTGGTGGGGTGCAGCTAAGCATATCCAGGCCTAATGTCTGTTTGCTATTGTGTTATGGATGTGTACAGAGCTGCATTGACTGCCCTGTAGGGTGTCTGTTCCCCAGCAGGACTGGGGTTGATGGTCCCCTCTTCTGCCACCATTGCAGGGAGGTAGAATGTGGATCAGTTGGTGGGAGACCCTGTTTGCCACCCTCAGCCCTGGAGGTGGAGGAGGAGGGTGGTGGTACATAATCCTCCTAGGGGTCCATAGGGGCTACACCTGACTGAGACGTACAGATATATCCAAGGTGTGTCTGCAGAAGCTACTCTATCTCACACATTAGCACTGCTGGGGACCTGCAACACGGCCTAATTCTGTCGTGGAAGGTGCTGTGGACCTGGTGCTGGGCGCCCCACTGCACCCTCAGGGTGAGCACAGTACCCGCACACTGTGACGGTGTGTAGCTACTCTGTGCCAGTAACACACATGGTCAGTTCCTCCTACCAGGCCGAGGTGCTGTGGGGATGCATACCCCATCTTGTGTTCATCTGTAGACAGCTGATTTGCATGTGCAGTGCATCATGGGTACGGGTGGGCTAACCCTATCCTGGTGACCACAGCAGACTGTTTGTGTGGTGACATGCAGTCCCTCTGCAGCCAGCCAGGGGCTTGCTAGCAGGTATAGAGCTGTAGCCCACTGGTTACTTCACTGCCTGTGGAGTCAGAGGTCATGGGTTCAAACCCACAGTGGGGTTATTTGATAGGGCTGTCCAAAGCATTATCTATTTTTAATGCACATTAGTGCTGCCAGCAAAAACACCCTCAGCGTACTGTACCCATATGGTGCCTCAGAGGGCGCTTTATAGGGCGCCCTATAGGGCACCTTATGGTTACCGTCCATATAAGGTGCACTATACGGTATCCTATGGAGCGACTTATAGGGTGCCCTATAGGGGACATTATAGGGTACAGTGGCGGACAGTGCACTTTATAATGTGCCCTATGGAGTGTCTTATAGGGTGCCTTATGCAGCACCTTCAGTTACGGCACGTTAGGGTGTGTTTGCTGGCAGCAGTAATTAAAATAAAATTAAAATGCCTCATAATGCAATATTACACATAACAGGTAGTGCCTCAGCCAGCCTTATTCATTGGGCACAGTGGGGGATTGAAACCATGACCCCTGCACCATCAGTCAGTGTCTTCACCATTGTACTGCAGCTCTGTTCCTCTGTTTGCACATCAGCGCGCCTGCTTATGCTTCCCGCGCGCGTTGCTCATGCGCTACTGTGCACGGCGCAGAGTTGCACGCAGCGCACATTAGCGTGCGATAATCCCGGTTTGCTATGTTAAGACTGAAACGCCCACTCCTTATATGGCATCCTGCACAGTAGCGCCAGGCGCACATTAGGACGGTTTAGTAAACATACCCCTGTGAGTTTGTTGAAAACATGAAGTTGAATAACTACATATTGCATGTGAAAACCAGCAGTATTGATGGTATTAGACTAAAAGATATGTTTAAATAACTTAAAAACATAAAAAAATAAAAACCATAAAACCACTGATTTAATCCTATATAAATCATAAAAACACTGATAGATCTATCTCTTGATTTAATCCATTAGGTTCCAGACTCTTAAGTTCATAGATATATCTCTGCTCTAATTTAAGCAATATCTTATTGGCATCTCCACTTCTCCAATGGGGAACCACAGTCTTAACAACTAAATATTTCAAATCGTTAATGGTATGTTGTTTTTGTAGCCAATGTGACACAAATGGACTATCTGAAATGTTCCTTTGTAGACAACTCCTATGCTCTATAATCCTGGTCCGGACCTGACGTATAGTCTTCCCAACATAGATTAAATTGCAGGGGCATATTATCAAATAAATCACTTTATCAGTTTTACAGTTAGAAAAATTATTTATATAAATTTTTCGTTGCGTGACTGGATGTATAAAACGTTCCTTAACTGTAATTGTGTGTGAACATACGGAACAACTCCCACATTTAAAATGGCCCTTAATTTTGGGTAATGGCTTATGATATGTGAGGGCAGATGGTACCAGAATATTAGCTAAGTTAGGGTTACGTTTATGAGCTACCATGACCTTCTTAGATGCAAAAGTTGGTAAAGTAGTTAGTAAATACCATTCTTGTTTCAATATGTTGATAATTTCCTTAGAGTAGTGAGACAAGGTAAGCGAGCAGACAATTTTATCAGTATTTTGATGTTGCTTCTTCTGTAAAAGACTCGTATGATCTGTTGAGCAGGCCATAAAAAAGGCCTTCTTAATACACTGTTTAGGATACCCACGTTGTTGAAATCTATTATACATATCAACTGCATGTTTCTCAAAATCTGCTCACACCCAGGCCAGTGGGGCAGGATGCACCCATGGTGGTGTGTGCCTGTGGAGATGCCCCACGCCCACCCTCAGGTGGCTTCACATCACACACCACTAGGAGTGCATCCTGCCTCACGGCCCCATCCCCTGTTCCCACCTCACCACCACCCTCCCCCATGCTCTCCCCTGGCCCTCCCACCTCCCCCACCCCCACCCACCACACACCTTCCCACTCCCTCACTCACTCCCCTACCTGCCCCTCCCCCACACCCAGCGCCTCCACCACCTCTGCCATCTCCACCTCCTCTTCCTTTGCCTCAGCTACCTCTTCTTCCTCCTCCTCATCATCCTCCTCCTCCTCCTCCTCCACATAGTCCTCCTCCTCCTCCTTCTTTTCCTCCTCTCCTGCCTCCTCTTCATCCTCTTCCGCCTCCAGGTCCTCCTTTTTCTCCACCTCAACCACCACCACCACATCCTGGGCCTCCTTCGGAACAGGCACCGCACCAGCCAGCACATCCCCACTGCCCTCTGCGGCCACTGTGAGGGAAAATGGACAGTACCATATCAGTCATGTGTTGCCCAAATAATGGACACATAGTAGATGGCCCCACAACCAGCTGCTGCATTATTATATGCTGTTGTGTGTCACACAGGCTGCATCACTCACTATCCTCTGGCCCCATCAGCTCCTGCTGCAGCTGCAGCAGGAAGTCGGGCCTCCGCCGCCGCAGCTCATGGACCTTCTTGCGCAGGTCCTCCACTGGGGGAATAGCAATAGATAGAGGCTGTTAGGGGACAAACATGCCTGACCATCATCTGATGCAGTACATGTATGACTGTGTGCAGCGGGATGATGCTCCTGCTGTACACTGACAGTCCAATATTATCTGTCTGCAATGTCGGCTGCTTGTGTGCGAGGGAGCAAGGGGTGCCACGAATATATTGAAGAGGAGAGGTGCTAGTATGGATCCCTGCGGCACACCACAAAGCAGTGGAACGTGTTCCGACGGGTTCGTCGGTACTGACAGGGGGTGACCAGTGCAGGCCCGGGAGGAAGGATGTGAGTGGAACCAACAATATAGAGTGCAATGAAGCCTGGCCTCACGTAAGTGGGAGAGGAGAAAGGTGTGATCAGCCAGGTCATAGGCTGCAGATATGTCTAGAGATACTGCCACTGAAACATCACCACGATCGTGAGCCATGTACAATTCATTGCGAATGGCAAGACGGGCGATGACATGATTGGCGGTGATGAGGGACATGTGTGGAATCCAAGTGATGGGAAAGCTGTGACAGGACTGTTTTCCAGGTATTTTAGACAGAAAATGGTGATTGGGAACAGGACGATAATGAGCTGGAATAAGGGGGTGATAATGAGCTGGAATAAGGTCTTTCTATGGATAGGGCATATGAGGGCATGCGGACAGGTACCTGTGGAAATCTAGTGTTGAGCATGCTGGGAATGGAGGGGATGTGAGCAAGAGAGGGTGTGGGTAGTCAGGAGGACGGTACATGAGCAGGGGAGCCGCGGGTCCCTTTGGTAGGGGAGATCAGATTACTACGTCCTGAGGTTGTAGGTGGGTGTTGTGTGGCCACGCATGTGAGAGTCGGGATCCTTGTGTTGAGGACAGCTGCAAGCTGTGAAGGGGAGGGAGGTGACCGGGAGGATACAGTATTGGGATCTGGCTGGTGTGTTGTTCATAACCTGGGAACAGAGTGGAGGTGACATGTTTGGTTCGGAGCAGAGGAGATGGCTGTGGAAATTGAGGTTTGTTTGGCCTTGTGAACCTGGGAACGGTAATGGGGATGATGGGATCTGAGAGATGATAGGGTAGTGAGTGAGGGCGGCATCTGTCACAGCCACTCGGCACAACAGAGGTGGGTGTGGTGAAGGAGATGGCCCCTATGATACCAGAGATGAGGGGGACAATGATGCACGGGCCGTGGTTGTTGAGGAGCCAAGTTATCAAGGGCATCAGACAGACAGGAGGACCGGTGAGAGACCTGTGAATCAGGGGAGAGTGAGGGGAACTCTGTGGGTAGGAGTTCACCAGTGGCTGGAAAATGTTGGGGAGTGTGAGGGGTGAAACGACGGGAGTGGCATAGAGAGGAAGATGGTAGAGGATGGGCTACCTGTGAAAAGGCGGCAGAGTCAGATGGCGACAGAGGACAGTGACAGGTCACGTAATTATGATCTGTCCAGGGTAGGGTGTAGCATGGTGACATTGTAGGTGAAAAGGGGGGAGGCCGGGGAAGGAAGCAGGTCACGGGTGTGTCCTGCTGAGCGAGTGGGAAAGGTGACATGCTCTGTTAGGGACATAGCCTGTATAAGAGTGATAGAAGACTGCTCCCAAGAGGAAGAGGGTGTGATGGGGTGGTGAGTCACATCTCATGCAGGTGGCAGTTGAGGAAAGGCCAGTGACAGGTCTGAGATGGTCAGAGGATGAGTGTCCCAAAGGTCAGGACAGGGAGCTGGGGCTGAGTGGAGAATTAAGATCTGCAAAGCAGGTGAGGTATGGTGGTAAGGTGGTAGAGATTCCGGGTATTGCAATAATGTGGATTGGATTTGCGTAACAGCACACGAGGAGCAGATAGGAGCCGCCACACCACCACCCATGGCATGCCTGTGGGGAATTTACATGTGCGTCCTTGTGTAACTGTGGTTGCCATGCCCTGCCTACTGTGAGTTCTATCATGTCATGTGACTGGGTTACTGGGGACATGCAGGACATTGACATGGTGTCCCTGATAGGTCTCGTGAGGGCATATTTCACCGACTACATCTGTACATATGTGCACTCGGACACACTCGCATGACATGTGCATATTCCATCTGTGAACTGTGATGTGTACATGCATGGGTGCCAGACATTGGAAAGCACAGTTGCATCCTCCCTGCACAAGCTGAGTGTGCATGGAGTGCACTGGCCTCACAATGGGTGTTGTGTATACACATCAGTCACCAGGGCACCAGGGTCAGGTCTGGCATGATGTGCATTGGTGTAAGAACACAGACTGTTGGGAAACAGACCATGTACATCTAAACGCACAGGATGTGTCTCGCCTACCTACAACATGACTTGTACAAGCATCTAGGCCAGGAACATTGTGTGTACCAGACCTGCACAGAGCAGCAGGCACACCTACAATAGCACCAGGATTAAGCACATACCCCTGTCAATAAGCCTGAGGCCTCCTGGGAGTAGGCAGACCTGCACACATACGCAGGGGGACCTACAATAGCACCAGGATTGACCACAGACCCCTGTCTATGGCCCTGAGGCCAGCTGGGAGTAGGCAAGACCTGCACACATAAGAAGGCACACCTACATTAGCACCAGGATTAACCACAAACACCTGTCAATAGGCCTGAGGCCTTCTGGGAGTAGAGCAGACCTGCACACATAAGCAGGTGCACCTACAATAGCTCCAGGATTGACCACAGACCCTTGTCAATAGGCCTGAGACCTCCTGGGAGTAGGGCAGACCTGCACACATAAGCAGGCACAACTACAATAACACCAGGATTCACCACAGACCTCTGTCTATGGCCCTGAGGCCACCTGGGAGTGGGGACAACCAGCACACATAAGCAGATGCACCTACATTAACACCAGGATTGACCACAGACCTCTGTCTATGGCTCTGAGGCCACCTGGGAGTGGGGATGACCAGCACACATAAGCAGGCACACCTACAATAGCACCAGGATTGACCACAGACCTCTGTCTATGGCCCTGAGGCCACCTGGGAGTGGGAACAACCAGCACACATAAGCAAGCACACCTACATTAGCACCAGGATTAAACACAAACCCCTGTCGGTGGGCCTGAGGCCCATTGGGAGTAGGGAAGACCTGCACACATAAGCAGGCGCACCTACATTAGCACCAGGATTGACCACAGACCCCTGTCAATAGGCCTGAGGCCTCCTGGGAGTAGGGCAGACCTGCACACATAAGCAGGCACACCTACAATAGCACCAGGATTGACCACAGACCCCTGTCTATGGCCCTGAGGCCACCTGGGAGTGGGGATGACCAGCACACATACGCAGGCGCACCTTCATTAGCACCAGGATTAAACACAAACCTTTGTCGGTGGGCCTGAGGCCACCTGGGAGTAGGGCAGACCTGCACACATAAGCAGACGCACCTATATTAGCACCAGGATTGACCACACACCCGTGTCAATAGGCCTGAGGCCTCCTGGGAGTAGGGCAGACCTGCACACATAAGCAGGTGCACCTACATTAACACCAGGATTAACCACAAACCCCTGTCGGTGGGCCTGGGGCCACCTGGAAGTAGGCAGACCTGCACACATGAGCAGGCGCACCTACAATAGCATCAGGATTGACCACAGACCTTTGTCATTAGGCCTGAGGCTACCTGGGGGTAGGACAGTCCTACACACAGCAGCAGGCACAACTACAATGGTCCCAGGAATGACCACTGACATGTCCTTTTCCCATGGTGTGCTTATATGATATGTGTGTTGTTTTCTGGCTACTAGGTTGCACTCCTTGGTTTGTGTGACCTGCCCCCATGTACTTACCTCACGTGGGTTGTCAGCTGATGTATTAAAGTGCCTGGTCAGCCACTCCCAGGCCCTCCTGACCCTGTGGAGAACCTGCCTCTTGGAGGAGCCTGGGTAGAGGCGCCTCTGGCGTAGGCACATGAGGTGCCCGAGCACCTCCAGGTCCGAGACCGTGAAGGCTGGCTTGCGTGATCAGGCGGCCATCTTATCTGCTGTACTATGCACGGTACCTCATGATGCAGTATTGTCACGCTACGCGTGTTGTCTCACTCGATAGCACATTGCAGTGCCACAAATGTGCAGCACACACAATAAGGCACTTGACGTTCTTTTAGGATGTGTGGTGTTACGTGCATTGCACGTTCGACACACATGATTGGGAAGACGCATGTTGAATCTGCCACGGTGCGCGCAACACATGGCGTCCTCTATATGCGCATTTCTCTATCAGCTCTATGTGCACGTTCTGCAATGCATGGTCCGTATGTCACGCACATGGTGCATGACGCTCTATGGTTCTGATGGCACGTTATGCATGTTAGGGCACACATGGGCAGCACACCGTACATGCACTGATGTCTGCATTATGCATTGACCGTGCATTACGTGCAGGGCACGTTGTGTGGCACCACACATATTAGAAAAGTTGTGAGCAGGTACGTCTGTCTTCTGTGTGATGTGCCACAATCCCATGTTGTATGCATGAGGTTGTCGTTTCCCAGGACTTGAACTCACAATGTGTGGATTGCATGGTGTCACCCCTAACCACTAGGCTACATACTCCAGGGTATGTGTACTGAGTGGGGGGCAGGTCACCGACACCATATACGGAGGTTGGCAGGTAGGAGACGTTCCAACGTGATGCAAGCAATGGGCTGTTAACGTGCATTATATGTAAGGTGCCTTAACCTAACTTAACATGCCTTACAACCCTAGGGTGCCTGGGATTAAGGCGCCTTAGGTTAAGGCACCTTATAAGGTGTCTTAGGTTAAGGCACCTTAGGTTAAGGTGCCCTAAGGATGTTAAGGTGCCTTAGGCTGAGGCACCCTAAGGGCTTTAAGGTGCCTTAGGTCATTATCTGTGTGTGGCATGTGTTTCATTCAGTGGGACTTTGAGTCACCCTGTGTCCATCTGTATACCCCAGTTACATCTATGTCTGGGATACACTCAGAATGGTGCATGCTCAGTATTACAATAAGGCTGTCATAGACACTGTAGCAATGCCTAATATACCACCCTCTCCGGGTCAGAGCGGTATACAATATATGTCCCTTGCCCCCAATGGCCCTGAAATACACCTTTTTGTAATTGGGGCAGTCCCCCTGTCAGGCTGTCATCCAGTGGGGGATTAGACTAGGGCACTGGCAGGGCAGCAGCAGTTCTGGGAGACGCTTAGCTACCCCCCATCAAGGTCTGACATTCACCAGCAGAAGGCACAGTCAGACTGTACCTGCTGCACCCCACCAGATGTTCCACCCATGCACATACTAACTGCAGACAATCCGCTAGCCAGTCCATATTGCATGTTCACAAAGGAACTATGCACACCCATATGTGAGATATGCAGTACAGACACCAAGCAAGTGCCTTAGTGATTGGGGCTCCTGATAAGATAACACACATAGCTCACTGAGAATAAATACTATGTAGCACTATGTGGGTGCATAGCCGTGCCATGGTCACTGCTCAGTCAGGGTGAGAGTGTCCTCCCAGCAGGACATGCTGTGGCCACACTGTCCATGCAGGTGGTGGTTGGGCACTACAATGTCCCAGCCATTGCCCTACCTCCGATGCAGACACATCCTGCCCGATCTTCCCTCTATGAGCCATACCCACAATACCTTGCTCCTCGGTATGCACATTTGCAGGCGAACGCTGGCAACAGTGTACGTATTGTGGGCCCAGTGAGGGGTAGGAAGCAACAAAACAATGGGTAGACATACACATACCGACTCCTATTGCAGCATTGTGCAAAGATAGGTGTGGTTGGCAACTCTGCCTGCCACACTGGTCCCGATCACGATGCAGGCATTGCTAAGGTGTGCAGGAGCTAGTAGTAGTTCTCTGGTGATAACTGCTGCTCCATGCCAGTGCCAACAGCCTGACTCTCCATGAAGCTTTGGATACTGGGGCCTGTGGGTGTGGCTGTTTGTATTCCTGTTAACCGATGCTTTGGGGATTGCACATGTTGATGGTTGTGTGTGCTATATAGGGTAAAATGTGATGACAGGGATGTGAACCTGTGACCTTCTGCTCCAGAACACACTGGCTATGTATACTGCACCACAGAAGCAGAGCAGTCCTGGGGCTACCTTTGCTGTTCATCAGACAGACCTTGTTTGTTACACTGCATGCCACACTCTGGATCAGGTCATGGACTTGGTCTGCTGCAGGAGGGTGCCACTACCCCCTCTGCCACCAACCCCCCCCCCCCCCGCCATTCTGACATGTCCATAAACTGTCGGTGCTTTTAGTGTGCAGTCCCAGGCCATCCAATGTGCAGGTAGGCAGATTCCTAGGTTTCAGGGTCTGGGATGCAAAGGCATACATGGATATCCATACATCCCCCCATCTCCGTCTGCCATTGTTCTGTCATGTCTGCATGGGGGTGAGATGGCTGGGGGTGTCAGGTTTGTGATGTAGCAACTGTTGGCTAGGGTGGACCTGCTAGATAGACTGTGTTCTGCCAGCAGATTGTGGACAGGTTAGGGCATGCAGTGCGGCTACAGTGTATCCAATTTGGACTACTGGGTGTCTACATGTTTCAGACAATGCGTGGTCACACTCTGCACTGACTTCCAGTGGCTGTTTTCTGGGGGTGTTCATTTAACTGGGTTTACATGCAGTTTGGGACGTACTCTGCGGACAGTATGTATACCCTTGTTAGAGTGGTCCCCAGATGTGCACTGCTTGCCCCATTATAGTCATTGTGTTTCCTGTGTAACATTTGGGGTACCTGCAGGGTACGTGTCCCCTGTGTGGAACACAGACTACTGGGCATGTTTGACCTTGGTCAGCCTCTGTCTTGCTGTTTTCTAGTTTCTGTGTTCCTATATGCCACCTGGGCGACTGCCTAATCTGCCCTGTGCCCCACCTGCCCCCACTGCATGTCCTGCCTGCAGCCCCCTTTGCCCCATTTGCACCTTCACCATAGTTCCCTTTCATACTTGGGCACTATGCTGTTGCTGCAAATGGAGCACAACTATCACTTTACCTGGGCTCCCTGTCTGTGCTGTACATTGCTGACACTTAAATGGTCTCTCTCTACTGCAAATGTGTATTTATTGCCAGGTTTTCACTGGCAGTAATGTCCCGGCATTAATGTTCCAGTGTTAGTGTAGCAGGGGCCTCTCCATGCCCACTTCCTGCCTATTGACCCCTTCTCTCCACCCTCAGGAACAGTTACCACTGCCAGTAACGTTACCGCACGTTAACGTTACATCAGGTAACATTATCATGCGGTAACGTTACCAATGCTACTTTACCGCACCTTAGTAAACATATTTCTAAATGTAGACAAAGCCATGGGTCTAGATGGGATACATCCAAGAATACTGAGGGAACTTGGGGGCATTCTAGTAGCTCCCTCTCTGACCTTTTCAATGCCTCATTGGAGTTGGGAGTGGTGTCAGAAGACTGGAGAAAGGCACATGTGGTCCCTTTACACAAAAACAGTAGTAAGGATGTGGTTGAAAACTACAGGCCGGTTAGTCTAATCTCTGTGGTTAGTAAATTATTGGAAAGGCTAATAAAAGAGAGAATAGTGAAGTTTCTGGAGTCCAATGGATTGCAGGCTGTGAGACAGCATGGATTCACCAGAGATAGGTCTTGTCAGACAAATCTCATAGATTTCTTTGACAGGGTGACCAGGCATTTGGACCAAGGGAGAGCCCTAGATGTGGTGTATTTAGATTTCAATAAAGCCTTTGACACCATTCGCAGTCCCTTACAGCTCTCAGTATTGTTCCTCCGGTAGTTCAACAGGAACCTTTGGAGGATCCCTTGTTGCAGGGTTTCAAAACCGAACAGAGATGTTTTCCTCTACATAGGGAGCGAAGCGGGCTCCGCGAAAGCGGCGAAACTCACGCCCTTGGCCCCTAGGGAAGGAGCTCTGCTTAGTCGCCCGAGGACGATCTTCGGGTAGGCGTCCCCCTTTGGAGTCACCTAAATCCTTAACAATTTTCTCTAGCACTTCCCCAAAGAGAAGCTTACCTTTGTACGGAAGTTTGCTGAGACGGGCCTTGGAAGAAACATCCGCCGCCCAATTACGCAACCAAAGAAACCGACGGGCGGCAATCATGGAAGCCATAGCTTTTGCGGAAATGCGAATCAAATCATAGAACCCATCTGCCAGATACGCTGCCGCCGATTCCAGCTTAGCTCCCTCTCCAGAAGGAGAAGCATCTCCCCCAGGACTCGAAGCCAGCTGACTCCACCGAATAGCAGCTCTGGACACATAGGCTCCACAGACGGACGCCTGCAGCGCCAGAGCGCTAGCATCAAAGGCTTGCTTCAAGAGCCCTTCTAACCGACGATCCTGCATATCCTTAAGAGCCACAGCTCCTTCCACTGGGATGGTGGTCTTTTTGGTGACTGCCGAAACCAGCGCATCAACCTTAGGCATACGGAGGAGCTCCCTTTCCTCCTGGGGCACCGGATACAAGCGTGCCATAGTCCTAGCTCCCCGCAAGGAAGCCTCCGGACATTCCCACTCGGACTCAATCATTTGTTTGATGACTCTGTGCAGGGAAAACATTTTTGTTCGGACTTGAACCCCTGTAACAAAGGATCCTCTAACGGTTCCTGCTGAATTACCGGAGGAAGAATACTGAGAGCCAATAGAGACTGTGAAATCAGAGCCGGCAACTCCTCCTTCCTAAAAACCCGAAAAACATTAGGGTCCTCCCCAGGCCCTAATTCCCCTTCCTCCAAATCTGCTGGCCAGGAGTCCAAACCCGGGTCTGATAGGAGCTCTCCCTCCTCTGGACCCACGGCCTCAGCCGTTAAAGAAATATCATCAACCTTAGTCTCCCTAAGAGCCGAGAAAGAAGAAACCCCTTCTCCGAGCTCAGACCAGCTAGAAACTCCCGCCGGAGCCATCAGTGAGTCTGTCACCACTTGTCCAGGAGACTGTGGCTTTTTAATCAAATAAGCCTTGTGAAAAGCCAGAATAAACTCTGGTGAAAGAAGTGGATCAATCTCCCCTTGCAGAGCGGGCAGCGCTGGCCCCACAGGCTGCTCTTGCTCAACCGTACAATGGCGCGATTTATTTTTTCTTTTTTCTTTTTTTTTTCAATTCAGCCAATCCTAAGATGGCCTCTAAAAACTAGAACACTGAGAAAATACCGAAACTCCAGAACATCCAGAAGGGGTGGGTTCTGGACTGGCCCGGAGAGAACTCAAGGAAAGACAATTAGCAGGTAAGGTCTAATTTCTCCTTCCTAATCGTCTCTCCGGGCCAGTCCAGAACAGTTGGGTAGTACCAAAGCAGTATCTAACCCTGGGAGGGACCTGTGAGCCCCGCTAAAATGGCGGAAGCCCCCACACATGCATCTTGACGCGCGCGAACACATCCAACCGATAATGACGCGAGAAAGCATGGAGAGAAGACCAGGACGCCGCTCTACAAATATCCACTGGAGGAACTAAAGCTGACTCCGCCCATGAGGTCGCCTGACCCCTGGTAGAATGCGCACGAAGACCGACAGGAACGGCTTTGCCCCTGGCCTCATAGGCGACCCGAATGACCTGTTTCACCCAACGCGCAATGGAGGCCTTGGAGGCCGCCAGACCCTTAGACGGCCCTCCGAAAAGCACAAACAACCGGTCGGATTTACGAAACGATTCAGTCTCCCTGAGGTAACGACGGAGCACACGACCCATATCCAACCTCCGCAGAGAACGATCAACCGACGCCCCGACCCCCGACTCAACGAAGGTGGGCAGCGAGACCGACTGATTCAGATGGAATGCAGACACCACCTTAGGCAGAAAAGACGGAACCGGACGCAAAACCACTTTCTCCGCTGAAAACTGAAGAAACGGAGGCCTACAGGAGAGAGCCTGTAAATCTGAAATTCGCCTGGCGGAACATAGGGTCACCAAAAAAAACGTCTTCCAGGTTAACTCCCTGATGGAACTAGAAGAACGCGGCTCAAAGGGAGCGCCTGTCATCACCTCCAAGACCATATTCAAGTCCCAAGGAGGAATAACTTGCCGAACCGGCGGTCTAAGATGCCTGGCCGCTCTAAGGAATCGCAGTATGTCCGGATGCGAGGAAAGGCGAATTCCGCGAACCGTACCCCGAAAAACTGCTAGCGCCGCTAACTGTACCTTTAGGGTGCTAAGAGCAAGACCCTTCTCCAGTCCGCATTGCAGAAAGGCGAGAATATCCGGGATGGAAGACAAACGGGCCCGTAAGGCGCGCTCCGCGCACCACGCCTCAAAAACCCGCCACACGTGGATGTAAGCCAACGACATGGAACGTCTGCGAGACTGCAGCAATGTAGATATCACCGATGCCGAATAACCTTTGCGGCGCAAGCGTTGCCTCTCAATAGCCATGCCGTAAGCAAGAATCGATCCGCCTGGGGCATCCGAACTGGTCCCTGCAGCAGTAAGTCCGCTCGAGCGGGTAACCGCCACGGCGGTTCCACCAGAAGCTGCATCAGATCGGCGTACCAAGGGCGTCTGGGCCAATCTGGAGCAATAAGGATCACCCGACCTCCGTGATTGGCTACTCTCTGAATGACCCGACCCACCAAGGGCCACGGAGGAAACACATACAGAAGGTGCTGCGACGGCCAGGGTTGCACCAGGCCGTCGAGACCCTCCGACATATGTTCTCTGCGCCTGCTGAAAAAGCGCTCCGCCTTCGCATTGCGAAGAGTGGCCATGAGGTCCAGAACTGGCTGACCCCAACGGAGGGTGATCTCGTGAAAAACCTCCGCATTGAGTTCCCATTCTCCCGGATCCAGCAGATTGCGGCTGAGATAGTCGGCCTGTATATTGTCTTTTCCTGCCACATGAGACGCCGACAGCGCCACAAGGTACAATTCCGCCCAGTGAAACAAGCGTTGGCTCTCCTCCAGGAGATGGAGACTTCCCGTTCCGCCTTGACGATTTATATAGGAGACCGTCACAAGGTTGTCTGAAAAGATGCGCACCGGCTTGCCCTCCAGAAGAGTTGCAAACTCCAACAGCGCTAGATACACCGTTCTCAGTTCCAGCCGATTGATGGACCACAGACTCTCCTCCGGCGACCAGGAGCCCTGTGCTATGTGAGCCAAACAATGCTCTCCCCAGCCGGAGAGACTGGCATCCATCGTGACCAAAATCCACTCCGGGAGTGCTAGGGGAATGCCTGCGAGAAGATGGTCCGGAACCAACCACCACTGAAGACTGAGCTTCACGTGGTCGGGACAGGCTAAACGACGAGAAAGCGGATGATGTTGGGGAGACCACCGCGAGAGCAGCACCTGTTGGAGCAGACGCATGCACGCCCAGGCCCAAGGCACCAGATCCAAGGCCGCCGCCATCAGCCCCAGCAATTGCAAATACTTCCAAGCTGTCGGCGCCCGAACACGCAAAATGCTGAAACGTGAGAGAGAAGCTTCCAAACCCTCTCCGGAGGCAAGAGAACCAGCCCCCTGTCTGTGGCGAAGGATGCCCCCAGATACGTAAGCTGCTGCACCAGCTGAAGTTGACTCTTCGCCTGGTTCACAATCCATCCTAGACCCTCGAGACAGGAAACTACCCGTGCGGTCGCCATGACCGACTCTTCTCGCGACGCCGCTCGAATCAACCAGTCGTCCAGATAAGGGTGAACTAGGACTCTGTCCCTGCGAAGAGCCGCCGCCACCACCACCATCACCTTCGTGAAGGTGCGCGGCGCCGTCGCTAACCCGAACGGCAACGCCCGGAACTGAAAATGACCCATTGGAACTGCGAACCGGAGGAATCGCTGATGATCCGCTCTGATAGGAATGTGAAGGTAGGCCTCTGTCAAATCGATGGAGGAGAGAAATTCTCCCGGACGCACAGAGCTGATCACTGATCGCAAAGTTTCCATCCGGAAATGAGAGACCCTCAGACGCCGGTTCACGTGCTTTAAATCCAAAATGGGCTTGAAGGAGCCCTCCTTTTTGGGCACCACAAAATAAATCGAGTATCGACCTAAGCCGCACTGGTCTGGGGGAACTGGAATCACGGCTCGGAGCTGCAGCAAGCGTTGCAAGGTGTCGCGGACCGCCTCCCGCTTGGCGACCAGACCACATGGAGAGAAAACAAACGCGTCCGCCAGAGGCCCAGCGAACTCGAGAGCATAGCCCTCTCTGATAATTTGCAGAACCCACTGGTCGGTGGTAATGGCGGCCCAGGCGGAGACAAACTCCTGCAAACGACCTCCTACTGGAATCTCCGCCTGGACCGGCCTCACTTCATTGTGGCTTTTTAAGAGACGTTGGAGCGGATCCAAAGTAACCCTTGCCGGAACCTCTAGCGCCCCGAAAGGACTGCCCACGGGACTGAAACCGACCCCGCTGATAAGGAGCAAATCTCCCTCCTCTAGCAGCTGAGGACGGAATACTGATTCTTGTTGCTAGGTTACCCATCTCTCCCCTGGTAACAGAAGACAGTCTCCATGTAGCAAGCAGCCAAAACAACAACAAAGAAGAAGAGATAGCGGAAGAGTCACACAGAAGGTATATGATCGTGCGCCGTGCTTGAGCACCAAAGCACTTGACAGCGACAATAGCCAAAGGAAAGGCTAACATGTTATCTAAAAACATTTGCTGTTTAGAAATTTTTTTAGAATGCGTAATTAAGAACCATGAAGACAACTTCCAACTCTTGAATCACTGATAGGAAGATCCGTCATGGATGAAACTCGAGAAAAACTGAGAGCAAAAAACGGATAACACTCATAGGGTGGGTTCTGGACTGGCCCGGAGAGAACTCAAGGAAAGACAATTAGCAGGTAAGGCCTAATTTCTCCTTCCTATTCGTCTCTCCAGGCCAGTCCAGAACAGATGGGTAGTACCAAAGCAGTATCTAACCCTGGGAGGGACCTGTGAGCCCCGCTATCACCGCTGAAGCCCCCACACACGCATCTTGCCGAGCGAGCACATCCAACCTATAATGACGTGAAAAGGCATGGAGAGAAGACCGGCGGAACCAAAGCCGATTCTGCCCACGAGGTAGCTTGACCCCTGGTAGAATGAGCCCGAAGACCTACAGGAATCGGTTTGCCTCTGGCTTCATATGCGACCCGAATCGCATGCTTTACCCAACGTGCAATGGAGGCCTTGGAGGCAGCTTGTCCCTTGGACGGCCCTCCAAACAACACAAACAACCGATCAGTCTTACGAAACGGCTCGGTCTCCCGAAGATATCTACGGAGCACTCGCCCCATATCCAATTTCCGCAGAGAACGATCGAAAGAACCTTCCTCCGAATCCACGAAGGTGGGTAGCGAGACCGGTTGATTCACATGAAATGCAGACAGCACTTTAGGTAGAAAGGACGGTACCGGACGCAAGACCACTTTTTCCGCAGAAAACTGAAGAAAGGGCGGACGGCACGAAAGGGCCTGCAGATCTGAAATGCGTCTAGCAGAACACAAGGCCACCAAAAAAGCCGTCTTCCAGGATAACTCCCGCAGCGAACCTGAGGAACGAGGCTCAAAGGGAGACTCTGTCAAGACCCCTAACACCAGGTTCAAATCCCAAGGAGGAATAACTTGCCGAAACGGAGGCCGAAGTTGCTTAGCCGCTCTAAGAAAACGTAGTACATCCGGATGTAATGAAAGACGTAGTCCATGAACCGGCCCTCGAAAAACTGCCAGGGCCGCTAATTGCACCTTTAAGGTGCTCAGAGCAAGACCTTTCTCAAGCCCGCATTGAAGAAACGCGAGAATATCTGGAATGGAAGACAGGCGAGCCCTCAAACGGCGTTCTGCACACCATGCCTCAAAAACGCGCCACACACAAATGTACGCCAACGATGTGGACTGTCGACGTGACTGCAACAAGGTGTTGATTACTGATTCTGAATAGCCTTTGCAGCGCAACCGCCGCCTTTCAAGAGCCATGCCGTAAGCAAGAATCGATCCACCTGGGGCATCCAAACGGGCCCCTGATGCAGTAAGTCGGCCCGAGCGGGCAACCTCCACGGTGGAGCCACAAGGAGGCCATTAGATCGGCATACCAAGGGCGCCTGGGCCAATCTGGAGCAATAAGAATCAGCAGACCCTCGTGCTGAATGGCTCGCTGAATGACTCGGCCCACCAAGGGCCACGGAGGAAACACATACAGAAGTTGCCCCAACGGCCAGGGCTGAACTAGACCGTCGAGACCCTCTGACATATGCTCCCTGCGCCTGCTGTAAAAGCGAGCCGCCTTTGCATTGCCCAGAGTTGCCATCAGGTCCACTACCGGTTGACCCCAACGTACTTTGAGCTCGTGAAACACTTCGGCATTGAGCTCCCACTCTCCGGGATCGAGGACATGTCGACTGAGATAGTCCGCTTGTACATTGTCCTTTCCTGCCACATGAGCTGCCGAAAGCGCCGTGAGGTGCAATTCCGCCCAGTGAAACAAGCGCTGACTCTCCTCCAGAAGAAGAAGACTGCCTGTCCCGCCTTGGCGATTTATGTATGAGACCGTCACTAAGTTGTCAGAGAAGATGCACACCGGCTTCCCCTCCAGAAGACTTGCAAACGCTAACAGCGCCAGATGTACCGTTCTCAGTTCCAGGCGATTGATGGACCACAGACTCTCTTCCGCTGTCCAAGAGCCCTGCGCTATGTGAGTCAAACAATGTGCTCCCCAACCGGACAGACTGGCATCGGTAGTTACCAAAACCCAGTCCGGCAGCGCTAGGGGAACCCCCGCCTGAAGATGTTCCGGAACCAACCACCACTGAAGACTGACCCTGATATGATCGGGACAGCTCAAGCGACGAGAAAGGGGATGACGTTGCGGAGACCATCGCGAAAGTAGAGCCTGTTGGAGCGGCCGCATGTGCGCTCTGGCCCACGGTACCAAATCCAAGGCCGCCGCCATTAGCCCCAGTAACTGCAAGTACTTCCAAGCTGTCGGCACCCGTGCAAGCAAGAAACTCGACACGTGAGCGAGAAGCTTCCGAACCCGGTCTGGAGGTAATAAAACCAGACCTCGGTCCGTGTTGAAGAAGGCCCCGAGATAAGTCAGCTGTTGTACCGGCTCCAGATGACTTTTGGCCTGATTCACAACCCATCCGAGACTCTCCAAACAGGAAATTACCCGAGCGGTCGCTCACAGCGACTCCTCTCGTGAAGCCGCTTGAATCAACCAGTCGTCCAGATAAGGGTGAACCTGAATGCCGTCCCTGCGCAGAGCCGCCGCCACCACCACCATCACCTTGGTGAAAGTGCGCGGCGCTGTCGCGAGACCGAACAGCAAGGCCCGAAACTGAAAATGACCCATGGGAACCCCCCGTTCTTTCCATCTTAATCGTCTTGCCCTCCCTTCCCCCGCTCGTGCCCGCCTACAGCTCACCCGTTTCTCCGCCTTCTATTTTGCTGGTCCTGCTCTCTGGAACTCTCTCCCTCCCTCCCTTCGCCTGGACTCTCAATATGTCACCTTTAAACACAACCTCAAGACCCACATATTTTCCCTGGCATTAGACACCCTTCCCCATTTGTATGACCCCCCTCTCCTTAGTACTATACGTTTGCCTTTTGTGTCCTGTCTTGTCCTTGTCTTCTTTATTCCTTCTGTCCTATTTACAAATTGTACATTTCCTTTCCTTTTCTCGGCCTTGGCCAAGTTTTAATGTAATTTTATCATTGTACACCGCCTTGATTATCCCAGAAAGGCGGTTTTTATCAAATAAATAAACCTTAAACCTTAAATCGCTGATGATCTGGTTTGATAGGAATATGCAGATAGGCCTCCGTCAAGTCTATGGAGGAGAGGAACTCCCCCGGCCTTACTGAACGGATCACCGATCTCAATGTTTCCATTCGAAAGTGAGAGACACGCAAACAGCGGTTCACGTGCTTTAAATTCAAAACGGGCCAAAAAGAGCCTTCCTTTTTGGGTACCACAAAATAAATCGAGTATCGACCGAAGCCGCACTGGCCTAACGGAACTGGAACCACGGCGCGGAGTTGCAACAACCGCTGCAACGTGTCGTGGATCGCCCTCCGCTTGGCGAGCGGACCGCACGGAGAGAAAACAAATGCGTCGGCTAGATGACAATTGAACTCAAGAGCATATCCCTTGCGAATAATCTGCAGTACCCACTTGTCGGTAGTAATGGCGACCCAAGCGGAAAGAAACTCCTGTAACCGACCTCCTACTGGAAGCTCTACTTGGGCCGGCCTCGCTTCATTGCGGCTTTTTAAGGGAAGCTGGAGGAGCTCCAAAGTAGCCTCTACTGGCGCCTCTAGCACCCCGAAAGGACTGCCCCTGGGACAGAAAGCGACCTCGCTGATAGGGCAGGCAACTTTTAAACAAACTGAGCACCCTAGACATGGACCCTTAAGTTACTGATTGGATTAAAAATTGGCTGAGTGGGAGGTGACAAAGGGTACAGGTAAATGGAGCTCACTTTGAGGAGAAGGAGGTTACTAGTGGTGTGCCACCGGGATCTGTCCTTGGTCCAATTCTGAACTGGACATACAGAATGCATTGTGAGTCTGATCCCGTGGGATCAGAATTGTGTACAGTCCTGTATGTGCAGGCTGGGACTACGATTCAGCCTGCAAATACAGGACATGCTCAACTAACTCAGTCAGGGCTTTTAAATGAAGCCGCGATCCCGGCCGCCGGCTCCTGCAGCTGATTCCCCACAGCCCAACCCCTGATCCAGCCACCTATGGCCAGGGTTGGGCTACAGGGAATGTTCTTGCCCCCCCCCCCCGCCCCATCCGCTGATCCATTGTGTCCAGGGAAGTTATTCCACCTCAGAGGTGGAATAACTTCCCCGTACAAGTCGCCAACCCTGGACATACAGGGCTGACATTAGAATCGGCCCTGTATGTCCAGGGCCAGAGACCACCCACTGCCCACCCTAACTTTGCCCCTGATCCGCCCCCTCCCCACCCCCATCTAACTTCCCCTTACAACCGGCGGGGAAATTAGACACTGGCGGAGAGGCCCACGAATAGCAGGGATGGATGTTCCTTTGGGATGTCCATCCCTGCTATTCGGGGGACAGAATAACCCCCATTGTGTTTGAATTGACTGGTAGTTTGTGCATAAATGGATTGCTCCAGAACCTAAATTATATTTACGAATGTTAACTACTGAGATGTGTATGACAACATCTGAAATACTGAATAGTTCAGGCCTTGGCAATTAGGCATCAGGATACAGTTGTTTTCTGGTTGTCTGCTTGCCATTAGATTACTTAACTAATAGCTGCAATCAGAGAGGCTCGGGGAGATGAATTGGAGTACAGCCTAGCACTATAAAGGTATCTTATAATGAATTTCTGAAAGGTAGGTCAAGAATGAATCCATTTTCCAGTCTCTCCCTCCCTTCAACTAAACTGGTCTTGTCTTTGACCTCAGAGTAAATTGTTTAGTTTCTACTGCATTGCCAACTTTCACACACTTTAACAATTTTAAACACATGCTGGGACTTGTAAAATTTAAAATAGTATAGATGAAGAGCCATATAAATAGCAGTAAAGCTGTTAACTCTATTTGCATTTCATACCAAATAATTTTAGACTCCACCTTTGAGAACACTGCTGAAAAGTCAGCAAGTTTAATTGTCCGTTAAATTTTCTTTTGCACATCTGTTTTGTAGCTGTCATTGGGAGCGTATGGTGAGAAAAACCAGATAACTGATTATCTCTACGTTGGAGGCTGGGATAGCCATTTGTGTGCCATGAATTCTCCTCTACATTTTTACTTAGGTAAACAGTCAAGGTCACTTGATTTCATGTCTGCAGTCTGTCTGTGGACAGTGGTGCATACTGGTCACACTCATGGGCATCAGATATACTGTAGTTTGTCAGTCCATAATACTAAAAATCCCCAAAAGGTATAACGTTAAAGCAATCTGATCTCACTCCTGAGGTCATCATTTTATTCTAATCGCTCAGTATTTGCATGTAGTCTTGTGAGCTTACATGTTTTTCATGATGAACCGCTCCTTACTACTCTCCTCCCCCTCCCCGCCAATTAGGGTTGCCAATGGCTCCAGATTTGCTTGACAAGTTTGATCCAGTCCTAGGTTTACCCCATTCTAGGAACTTGTAGTGTGGCTTGTCATATGCAATAGAGATATCTGAACTACAAACCCCTGCATGCAATGGGATAAACTCAGGACTGGATCGAGCATGTCAGACAAATCTGGAGCCAATTGGCAACCCTACCACAAATAAAGTAACAGGTCATAATAGCCACTACTAGCAAAATTATCAGAGCTGAGTCACACACCTTTAGCTGGATTCAAATATTTCGGAGACCACTTTTAACAAGAATGAGGAATTGGTTCACTATTGAACAGAAAAGTCGGAGGAGGGGGGGGGGGGCTAGGCAAAATAAAGCTCCTAATTGCTGCTGTTTTCATTTAAAATGGATATTCAGTGATGGAACATATCCAGTTTCTAACAAGAAAGACTAGCAGCAGAGTGGATTAGTTTTGACTTAAGAAATGAAGCTCCACTGAACTGTCCTTATTCTCATGGAGCCCCATCCCATAAGGGGCACGTCCGGGCCTTCTGGACGGGCAAGCACTGGATGGACCCGGTCTGCATCCGATTCTGCCCCACGGGAGCAAGACTCGAGAGCTGATGAACTATCTCATGTACTTTTACGCGTGGAGTGGAGGAGTGTCCTAGTGGTTGGGGCAAGGTACTTCGGGCTGGAAGGTCGGGGGTTCAAATCCCACTAGAGGACAGCAACCTTGGGCCAGAAGGACTGGGGTTTCTAGTCCCACAGGTGCTCCTTGTGGTCTTGGGCAAGCCACTTAACCCTCCATAGCCCATGTTCCCTGTAAAATAGTTCTCTGTGTGCTGTGCTTTCCTGTCTAATCAATGTGTTTATACCTCAAAAATTTCCTGTCATGATTTGACAATTTCCAATCTGTAATCAAACCGCTGCTGATCGCTGGAAGTAGCGGTATACAAATGTATACTAAATAAATAAATAAATATAAGGCAGCAGGGAATGGAGTCCGGAGAGCGGTAATAAGAGTGTGTTCAGTTTCCTGCTGTGTTGAGTTTGCTTTGTGCCTTCTGTGGGGATTGCTCTCTTTTCTTTTGCTTCTGGCAATTTTATAATGCATACATTGCCATGTGCATGCAAAAATGTCTTTATAAAATTACCTCTTTAAGGGTCCGGATTAGTGAGAAATGATTGTAGGGTTTTGAAAGGAGCCCAGGAATGTTGCCCAGGAATGTTGGTGCACTGACTAGAAGTAGAGGATGACTTTGTATAGGGAGTCTGTGTAAGAGGCATATTTGCTAAAATGTGGCGGCGCACCATGCATTAAGCTCCAAAACCTAATGCAGGGGTGGCGCTGGACCACACTAACAAATGGAGACATGCCTGGTGTTGCCCCATGTAATTAGCGTGAGCTGTATGCCACCTGTGCATAAAGTGGTTTGCTGCTATTACCATGGGTGCACTTAACATCCCCATTGAGGTAGCGGTAAGTGCACCCATGTGAAGTGCAACATTGACGGTACTTGATGCTATTAAGTGCTGTTGAGTCAGTGTGGACTCATGGCGACCCTCTGGATAGATGTCAAACTGTGTTCACTCTTCAGTCAGATGTCTAATTGTTGAGAGAGTGACATCTATAGCTGCTGTTATTGTAGCGACATCGATGGTTAGCATGCGTTAAAGATGCTTGCATTATTTCCCTTCTCGGCCTCCCAAAATAGTGGTTGGAATGGCCATGGATATTTGATTTCTTAGACTTTTTGCGCTAATTTTGCTGTTTTTCTGTTTTTGTTCATGTGTATTGCCTCTTTAAATATCCTTTGAAATCCTTAAAAACAATTTAAATTAAAAAGAAAGGAGGTCAACATTAACAACAATGCACACTCTCCAACCCTGAACCACGTAGTCTCTGTACCCATTCTAAATAGTTAGCTCAATATTAGGCACTCAGTCATGGTTACAGCCATGCACTTGGCACACGCCAAACCCTTCACTAACCATTACCACAGTTTAGTAAACATTCCCCTTAGCTCCATGCATGCTCCCTGCAAAATCTTTTATAAAACTTAGAATACTAGAGAAAAAAATGTGCATTTGGAGTGATACAAATTGTGGGAAACAATTTTTACAAATGAGAATATTCAAGCGAAAAAGAATGGCATTACTTGGGGATTTGCACCTTAAGTAGTATTATGGCGACTTCTACTATTTATATATGTAAGTGATGGATTTTGGAAACCTGCAAATTTATGGAAAAGTGGTTAAGGAGCCATCCTCCGGAATTCAAAATTTTTGGCAATTCATGGTGTTCTTGAAAACCAGAGAGGTAAGCATAACTCTTCCATCAACGCTTTCCTACCATTTCCAGGCTCAAAAGAGACGTTGGTCAACAGCTGTGTGTGACTTGAAGCAGGTGCAAATGCCAACAGGAAAATTCTCCAGGATATGCATGCATCTCAGTTCTAAAATACGGAATGCACAATTACCTTGAAGGTCCATCAAAACCATGCCTAGAGTGCACTCCCTTCAAATTTTGGTGTGCCTCTGGCATCTACAGATAAGAAGCCCCTTTTCTAAAATTCTTATTTATTTAGTATTCTGCACTCTACCCAAATATGACCTTGAGAATATACCACTGGAATTTAAAGACTGCCTGTGAAATCGATTTGCTGCATTGGATACAAATGACAGAGCACCAGAAGAGTTATAGGGATAACATCAAGAAAGTTGTGCTCGAAGAAAATGAGAAGACTCTACAAAAGGCGAAAAAGCAAAAATGGTCAAAATGGATGAATGAAGCAACTCTAAAAATTGCCCAGAAATGAAGAGAAGCTAAAACAAAAGGAGAAAGACAGGCCAGCACAGAACTTAACAGAGATTTCTAACGTGCAGCAAGACGAAACAAAGAGAAGTACTACAATGACGTATGCAAGGAAATAGAATCAGAAACTATTAGAGGAAGAACAAAATTGGCTTTCCTAAAGCTATGAGAGTTAAAGAGAAAATTCCAGCCTCGAACTGGAATACTACAAGATGCTCAAGGATCCATGTTGAATGATGCTGAGAAGATCAAGAAAAGGTGGAAAGAATATACAAAGTCATTATACCACAAAGATCAAGTGGATCAACATTCGTTTCAACCTGTACTTTATGATCAGGAACCATTGGTGATGAAAGAAGAGGTCGTAGTAGCATTGAAAGTAATATCAAAGAACAAAGCACCGGGCACTGATGGCCTTCCCACTGAAGTATTACAGCAATCTTATGCAGCAGTTACCATACTAACAAGTCTCTGCCAGGAATTTTGGAAGATGACACCATGGCCAACTGACTAGAAAAGGTCTGTGTTTATATCAATACTGAAGAAAGGAGATCTGACTGACTGGAAAGTATCGCACAATCTCTCTGATCCCACATGCCAGCAAAATTATATTCAAGATCATTGAGCAGAGACTACACCCATATCTGGAACGAGAACTGCCTAAAGTGCAAGCGGGGTTCAGAAAAGGGCGAGGAACGAGAGACATCATCGAGGATGTGAGATGGATCTTGAAAAGACAAAAGAATACCAAAAGGATATCTGAATGTGTTTTATTGACTACAGAAAGGTTTTTGACCATGTAAACTACGAGAAACTCTGGGATACATTAAGAAGCATGGATATACCAGAACACCTGATAATTCTCTTGCACAACCTTTACTTTGATCAAGAAACAACAGTTTGAACAGAACAAGGAGAAACAGAATGGTTTATTAATCAGCAAAAGTGTACAACAAGGTTGCATACTTTCCCCCTAATTTATATACAGAACAAATCATCAGAGAAGCAGGATGGTATGAAGACAATACTGGCTGAAAGTGAGGATAATCTGAAACATTTGCTTCTCAAGATCAAGAAATCTGATGATGCAATGCTCTTGGCAGAACGACTATGACGGACCTAGACAAGATTATCACGAGCAGAAATGTCTCTCTCCATAAAAAGATTTGACTTATCCAAGTCATGGTATTTTCAATAACATCATATGGATGTGAAAGTTGGACAGTGAAAAAGATAGAAATTGAATTGATACCTTTGAATTATGGTGCTGTCGAAGAATACTGTGTATACCATGGACTGCCCGAAGAACAAACCATACAGTACTAGAGAAAATCAAACCTAAGTTTTCTTAGAAGCTCAGATGACAAGACTTCGATTTTCATACTTTGGAGATATAGTGCAAAGAGAGAGATCATTAGAAAAAGACATCATGCTTGGCAAGGTTGAAGGTCAATGTAAAAGAGGAAGGCCAGCAATGAGATGGATTGCTAGAATAACAGCAGCTATGAGCTGCCTGACTGAAGACCAAATACAGTTTAAGACAACTATCCAGGAGGTCGCCAGGAGTCGACACCAATTCGATGGCACTTAACAATAACAACAACAACAAAAACCCAAATAATGGGAACTAAGAGGCTGATTCTCTATTGGCTGTCCAGCCCCTGGATGGCCGATCTGAATTGGGGCTTACAGAGGTAGACCTGATTCTGATCCCACGGGACTAGACATACCCATGGGATCAGAATAGGGTCTATGGCCTGGATGTGCAGACCTGGCCCCGATTCTGATCAGCCACACGCCCAGCCACATACCCAGTTAACTCAGCCTGGCTCCATAATGGAGCCGCAGTGCCATGGAGTCTCATTGCCATCGTAGTGTGGCTCCATTACAGAGCTGCAATCACTGGCTGACATGCAAAGCTGTGTATCCCAGCAGCCCGACCCCCAATCAGGCATTCCAAGGCCTGGGTCAGGCTGCAGGGAACCTCTTGCCCCCCCTCAGCTACCCCTCTGTGTCCCGCACCATGATCTTCCCTCCACATTGAAGTCCCTAGACATACAGGGCCAACCTTCGGACTCGGCCCTGTATGTCTGGGGTCATGGCCCACCCATGCCCTGCCCTCATTCTGCCTCCAGACAGCCCCCTCCTGCCCCTGTTTATGGTGCCCCGTACAACATAGATTACTGTAACTCTGATTATTCAGGTATATTCCAATCTCAACTGAAATCTATTTTTATTTATTTATTTAACAACTCTTATATACCGCGCTATTTGTTATCAGTGCGGTTTACATACAACAAGGGTACACAGTCAGAAGCCTGTTCTGTGCTTACATTGTAACAGGAGTTTGAACTTGGAGCAACAGGGAAACTATAAACATATGTACAAAATACAATTAGATTTGGTTTGTATATACACGGATGGCTAAGGTAAGCTCAAAATACTTGTTACAGGGAAGGGTTCGTAGACATTGGTGAGTGGGTGAGCAGAGGTGGGGTGGGTGCTTGAGAAAAGTGAAGTAGGAAAATGTGGTGTTTGATTGCCTTACGGAACTGCATAAGGCCTTTGATGGATCTAATTTCTGGTGGAAGGTCGTTCCAGCATTTTGGGGCATAGAATGCAAATGTTCTTTTCTTGGTCGTCTGGGTGCACTTGATGGACTCCTTGGGGATGAGCAAGGTGTTGTCAGTTACTGACTTTGACCCTGATTCTGGGATGCGGGTTACACATCCCTGCAGGACATGCAGCCCCGCAAGATGTCCAAGCCCGATTCCCTCTCTGGTTCTCCCCTGTATGTCCTAAGCATCAGGATGGGGACAGCCAGCGGGGGGCGGGATCGAGGCAGAGTGGGGGCAGGCCAGCCTGGCAGGACGTACAGGACCGATTCAAGTCAAGGCCCTGTACATCCTGCTGGGTCCATCGGGATGTGCTGCTTATTCCACTCCAAAGGTGAAATAAGCAGCACAAAACCAGCAATTGGGCCCAGGGATCCTCCCCAGGGCTGGATCCTGGGGGGGGGGGGGTGGTCCCTGCTGCCCAATCCAGGCCACTGTGGGTCAGGCAGTGGGGAAAAGGGGGGCTGAAGCCACAGGAGTCGGGGGTGCTTGCAGGGAGGACGTCCCACAGGCATCAGGGGCACACTAGGCTGTCCTCAGGCCTGAATCTGGTTACTGCGGGAACGTTTTGTTCCCATTTTCCAGAATTGGGTCCAAACAGACCCATCTTGCTTGGGGCTATCCGGACAGCCCAGACGTGCCCCTACCTGGATCGGGCTCTTTGAATCCTGTATCATGCAATAAAATGTCATCATATTACCCCACTCTTATTCCAACAACACTGGCTTTAAGTCCACTACCATATTCACTATCAAATTCTCACTCTGACCCACAAAGTCTTATATACCAATACTCCTCTTTACTTAGCATCCCCGATCGCCTTCCACACCCTTGCTAGTGTCCTCCGATCTCTCTATGCCAATTGCTTCAACATTCCAAGGTTTCTTGTGCTAAACTAGAGAGTAAGCTCACCTTTTTCTTTACCTCCCCTGCTCTCTGGAATACTCTTCTGCTCAATTTGCGAAATGAGCCATCCTGCAAGTCTTTCAAAGTGGCTCTGAAAACACAAAGTAGTTTGTGAGGAACACATCTTCTCAACATGTCATTAGAGAATGGATCGGATACATCATAAAGGCCAGATTTGTGGGGGTGGCACCTGTAACCTGTAATCCATGAACTGTGAGCTCTGACCTCTTTTCTTTCGTTTATTAATTGTAGTTCCTTTCTATTTGGAATGGAGTGGCATGGAGGAGTAGCCTAGTAGTTAGAGCCTAGTACCCAGAAGATCAGAGGTTCAGTTCCCACTGGCATTCCTTGTGACCTTGGGCAAGTTGCTTTACTCTCCATTGCCTCAGGAAAAAAAATCCAAGTTATTAATGTCCCTGTTTAGTGTACATTACCAAGTTACAATGTAAACTGCTTTGATTGAAGTGGTATAAAAGTCTTGTTAAATAAGTATTCTTTATGTATGAATTTGATTGTAAACCTCTTTGGCCCCTTTATTTAAGCAGTTTTATATACTGTCTTATCCTTCAAGGCAAGCAGTTTACATTAGGTAATTACTACAAACAGGTACTGGATACATTCCCTTGTCTCCAAAGGGCTCACAATCTATGTGTACCTGAGGCAACAGAGGGTTAAGTGGCTTGCCCAAGGCCACAAGGAGTGCCTACAGGACTAGATTGCTGTCCCCAGGTGGAACTTGAACCCCCCAGCCCTCTGACTTGAGGTACTGTGTACTAGGCCACTCACTCCTCCCTTTATTTGAGAGGCAAGATATTAAATATTTATAAACCATAAAGTAGTTGATTGGTATGCTGGGGTAGGGGAAAATATAAATAGGGGAAACATCACTGGATAGTTGTGAATGAAAGCTCAAGAGGAAAAATCTCAGCCCTGGTTCTAATTGATCAGGAAGCAACTGTTTTTTCTATTTGTAAATTGCGTATTAGAATAAACCCTGATACATTCTTTAGGCCGCTGTTCGAGAATCAATCGTACGTCTTCATCCAAGTGGCAACCCTAAAACTGAATGCCATTTTTTGAATCATTAAGTATACTACCTTCTGAGGATCCCAATGCTCTTCCTCGTTCAGCTCAACTGCAGACTGCATAAACACTATCTCAACAAGTAAGGGTGACCTGAATGGAGCAGTGGGTGACCTGCACGGAGCGGCAGGTGCACCTAACTCTTGCCACCTTGCTGGGCAGACTAGATGGACCATACTGATCTTTATCTGCTGTCATATACTATGTTACTATGTTACTATGGGGGATGTTTACTAAACTGCGGTAACGTTACATAACGCGCGTTATGTAATGTTAACGATCGTTAGCGCATCATAATGCGCGTTATGATGCGCTAACGATCGGTAACGTTACATAACATGCGTTAACCAACATTAACGATCGTAACGCTCCGCGGCGTGGTAAAACACCGCAGAAGGTGGGGAGAGGGAGGAGAGAAGGGGTCAGTGGGTGGAGAGTGGGCAGGGAGAGGCTCCCCTCACACTAACGCGCTGATCTGAAGAGCTGAATCCAAACGCGATTGAAAACCTGCCGTTAAATGCACATTACAGGGGAGAGAAACCATTTCAGTGTCAGCAATGTACAGCCCAGGCAGAGAAACCTACACAAAGTGATAAGTGTAATACATGTGCACAGAACAAAAGGGCACATAAACACTGAAAATGACCCCAACAAACTGGAAAAAAAACATAACCAAGCTGGACAATAGTGGTATCAATGAGAAACATCAACCCCTCCCCCCCCAAGTAAGCTCTATAGAAAAGATATAAATCGTGGAAGGGTCTATACTCCGTCCCCATACAAGGTGAATGAGCCCACAGTGAAATAGCGCTGCTCAGGGTTTTCCCCACCATCGGACAGGGTTACTATGGTGTGCACATGTCCCGCAACATCAGAGCGGGCATGTCGGAACGGCAACTGGACAGATGCCGGAGAAGAGGATACAGAGGGCCGCAGGTGGCACATGCTGTGGTGGAGCTGGGTCACAGTGCGGACTAGGGTGATGCCTAGGTGGCCCATACGAATGCTGAAACAGCAGAGCAGCCAGACAGCAACTGCTGAAGGCCCAACATGGGCACGAATGTGTTTCCCACAGTGTCACAGGGGATAGTACCCAACAGCTACCCCCAAGGGCACGGAACATTGGCAGGCGGGGCTGGGGGGAGCGTGGACGTCTATGCAGGCACCATGACCCCAGAACCCGCACCATTAGCAGCCGCCTACCTGAACACTGGATGGCCTGAGACTGCGCACCACCAGCACCACCAGCAGAAGGGCATGTCAGCATGGTGGCTGAGGGATACTGGTGGTGGAGGGGGCAGTGGCAGCTGCCCAGAGCAGACAGTGGCCTAGCCCTGTGTAGGTGGGTGCCATGTACTGCAACAGATGGGCCCTGTCTGACGAACAGTCATGGTATCACCAAGGAATGTACTGACTCTGTGACAACAAGGTGGTGCAGTGCACAAAACCAGTGTGTTCAGAAGCTAGAGGGTCATAGGTTCAAGTCCCAGCTGTGGTTCCTGCCAACCCAGTCCCCATATTTTACCCACTACTACAATGTGCTAATACAGACAGCACCTTTATTGCAGATGACGTAAACATGCCCAAGACACCTACATTTTACCCTACAGAGCACAGACACCATAAACATGCACATTACCTAGAGCAGAGTCTCCCAAATGCAGTCCTGGAAGGCCAAACACCATTCCGGTTCCATGCTGCCTCTGATAAAGATGCCTGTGCTGCATTTCTATGCGCCACCCCCATGGTATGCAGATGAAGCTCATGCATATTCATGAGGGACAGCATGAAAACCCGAACAGTGTTTGGCACCGCAGGACTGGAGTTGGGAACCTCTGCCGTAAAGCAGTAGCCAACAGGGGCAGACACACCCGCACACACAGGCCCCATTATCCAAAGCCTCCTGGAGAGGCAGGACCTTGGGCTCTGCGTGCATCTCCCAATACTAGCACTTGCATACCTTAGTAATGCCACCCTAAACCTGGGAATATGGTACACATCTATCAAAAGGTTGCTATGATTACTGGCAGATAGCAATTCCTAGGTTAAGTTCAATTTCCTGAGTGAGCTGCATCATAGCAACTTTTCTGATGTCTGTGGAGTGTGCTACAGGTCTTGTGTCTGACAGTGTTCACCAACCTGGGGAGTGACTCCTACAGTATTGCATACCATAGCCATGCCTGCACTGTGCCCAGTACTGGTGTGGTGCCTGGGCTGCCCAACACCTCTATAGCTGCACAATGCTGGCATAGGTGTGGGGAGTGTGTGTCTGTCTATCCAGTGTGTGGTGGCTGCCAACACCCTCCACAGCCCACACTGCTAGCACTGTTGCCAGTATTGGCCTGCCACTGTGCATAATGAGGAGCAAGGTACCGTGGGAATAGCCTGGATAGGGTGGCCTGGCCTGGATGCATCTGCACACGGCATAGGGCAATGGCTCGGACATTGTAGTGCCTGGCCACCGCCTGCACGGACAGGGTGGCCATAGCATGTCCTGCTGGGAGGTCACTCTCACCCTGACTGAGCAGTGACCATGGCATGGCTAGGTTCCCCCATAGTGCTATATAGCATTTCTCTCATGTGATATTTATGGGTTTTCTTTTGGGGCCCAATCACTGACTTATCTGCTTGGTGTGTATGCTGACATCCCTGTTCTGGGTACATGCATTTTCTCCAGGACCATGAACTATGGACTAGCTGGCAGACTGTCTGCAGCTAGTATGTGTCCTGCTGGAACACCTTGCAGGGTGCAGCGGCTGGAGGCTTGCTGCTGGAGAATGTCAGCTAATGGTGGGGGCCAGCTGAGCATTTCCAGGCCTGCCGTCTGTCTGCTTTTGTGTTATGGATGTGTACCGTGCTGTCTGTTCCTCAGCAGGACTGGGGTTGATGGTCCCCTTTACTGCTACCATTGCAGGGAGGTAGACTGTGGATCTATTGGTGGGTGATCCTGTTTCCCACCCTGAGCCCCAGAGGGTGGGCTGTGTGGTAGTACATGATCTGCCTATGGGTCCATACACCTCCCCCACTTTCATCTACAGCCGGTAACCATGGCACCAACACAGGATATGCACTATTCTGGGTGCATCATCACCCATATGGACTAGACATGACCGAGACATACAGCAGGACACAGATGTATCCTAGGTGTGTTGAACGGAACTACCTATCACACACTGCTGGAGACCTGCAGCATAGCGTATTTCAGCCATGAAAGGTGCTGTGGACCTGGTGTTGGGCGCCCCACCTCAACCTCAGGGTGGGCACAGTACCCGCACAATGTGACTGTCTGTGGCTAATCTGTGGCAGTGCCACACACAGTCTGTTCCCCCTACCAGGCCGAGGTGCTGTGGGGGTGCATACCCAATCTTGTGCCCATCTCTCGACTGATGATTTGCATGTGCAGTGCATCATGGGTACGGGTGGGTTAACCCTATCCTGGTAACCACAGCAGACAGTTTGTGTGGTGACGTGCAGTCCTTCTGCAGCCAGCCAGGGCTTTGTTCACAGCCTTATAAGGTGTCCTATAGGGGACATTATAGGGTGCCTTGGCGGACAGTACACTTTATAATGTGCCCTATGGAGTGCCTTATGGGGTGCCTTATGCGGCACCTTAGGTTATGCCACCGTGAGGGTGTGTTTGCTGGCAGCACTAATTAAAATACAAGTCTAATGCCTCAACAATCACTACTTAAATGTAAAGGGTGCTCTCTCAGCCAGCCTTATACATTAGGCCCACTGGGGAAGCGAACCCATGACCCCTGTACCATCAGTCAGTGTTGTAACCATTGTGCTACAGCTCTATTGCTGTCCTTGTATGCCTGCGCGTCTTCTTAAGATTAACGCGCAGTAACGTGCCCTGTAGCGCCCGTTCATTTATGGCGCCTGGTAACGCGCGTTATCGGTAACGATGTACCGCCCATGTCCTTATTTGGGATTTCTGTCTCTACCGCGGCTCCTAACGCGAATCACACTAACGCAGTTTAGTAAACATACCCCTATGTCTTAGGAAGCATACTGCACAAAAAGCAATTGAAAAGTTGCTTTCCTGACAGTTTCACTTGCAGATATACAACCCATCTTAAATTATTTCCAGCCTAAATCTTCTACTCACTAAACTGAAAAATGTAATTTCTATTTAGAATATTCTGTTCTCCCCACTGTCAAGTCTGAATGTTTTAGACTGCCAAAGCTATACCACATTCTGTAATCACCCATGACAGATGAGTAGTCAACTAACAATTCATGTAGACTTTAAATAAAGAACTTTTTCACAGATGCAAATTGATTTTTTTCTGTAAGCTTCACTACATTTATTCATTACTGTAGAAGAAGAGTGAACACCACAAAATAACTTGAGCATTCAGAAACTCATTTGGAAATTTGCTAATCATATTTAACATTGCGAAAAATTGCCAGTCTACATGTGTAGGAGGATTCACACGTAAAATAAATAGTGCTTTAAGATGTTTGTTTTTAACAACTTGGTCCACAATTAGGACAAATGAAAATGCTCTTCTATATCCTTCATCCTAGCTGGTCACCCATTATGACATCAGAAACACTTTCCCTAATCAGAAGCATCAAGTCTAGTATCTCTCTCTCCCAAATAGGTTCCATTACAAGTTACTAGAAGAGTTCTTTCAGGGTGAATTCTTCAAATGGGTTAGTTATGCGCATTAGGGTTATCGGAGACCGTCCATGTAAGTAGCTGGTGGCTAATTTATTTTAGAACTAGCCCTTTGAAGAAGCCCTGGGCAAGTGGTAATGTTGAAGATGCGCTACTATTGAAGATCTGTTGGATTTAAATAAGGTTCTCCGTTCTTGTCCTGGATGAAAAGATGGCTGTTATTGAGCGTCGCTTGGACCTTCTTCGCTAGTAGTTTGGTGCTTCGTCCTTTACAGATAAGTGCTGTGTGCTCTCTGTTTTGGATATAAAGATATTCTGTACGCCATTATTATTTTTTCTTCTTTTTAGGAAGAGTACTGGAGGTTCCAGCGCTGTCTCTGTCAGCGGAGTTACTATTTTCGAGACGCTTTTTTAAATATTTTGTTGTGTATGTTGTATGAATGGTGTATGTTAGTAGTTAGTAGGTTTTTGTGGATTTAACGAAGGTTTTCCCAATGGTAGTTGTGGTGTTTTGAAATTACTTTAATAGATGGCATTGGTGGTTAGGTTAGGTGGCTATAGGACCTGTGATGTAAGCGTCTGCTATTCCCTATAGTGATTTTTCACTACATGTGGGTTTTAACCATCCTGAGGTCCTTTTAGCTTTATTGATATGTTGTTGAAATTTTTGGATATAATAGTTGAAATTTATGGATGAATAAAACTTTGTTGTGCAGAGTCTGTTGGTGGTGTGTTAGTTATGCGCATACCATAACAATAATGAGCCTCACTCCTAAGCCAGGGTATGGGGTTGTTAGCATCTATTGCAGTGAACAGCTTATAGGTTGTAAGTGGACATGTCAGTGGCCTGTAATTTTTAGGGTCATTACTTGGAGCTCGGATACGTGTTCTTCCTGTTATTAGCCATTGCGCTGTTAAATCTGACTGCTTGACTAACTGTTTTTTACAATTTATCAAGTCTTTGTGGCGTGAGCAAAAATGATCAATAACTAACCTCTATAAAGTGAACCAAAAACAATATCCAAATATAGAAGATCACTTACTATTTCCCATATGTGATATCAAAACATGTTCTGAACAGTGAAGATCAACCAAAATTAGTATTTTTGTCGGATCGTCTGTCGTGAGGATGTAGCAACACACTCAAATGACAGACCCTCCTTTTATTCAACTTTTATTTAAGAAGGTCAGTTCGACCTAAATATGCTGGAGGCTATAATCAGTCCAAAAGGACAAGCCCCTGCATAAACAAAATGCTAAGTTGCATAATATGAAAAACGTCCATGTTCAGAAACGAATCTGCATTCACCAATTGTTCAAAACATAGAAGCGGTAATACTTAGCTGAGCTCAAAAATGTCCAGTGAGCTAGGACTGCCAATGTGAGGACTCAGTAGATTTTCAAACTGATGAAATTTCACAGATTCTCCTAAACGGGATATCTTAAAGCTGGTCAATCTCCTCGAATGGCTCCAACAAACCCATAGATAAGCCCACCAACCAATCTTCTACGAACAAATCGAGCAAAGGTCGGGTTATCCTGCAAAAATTAGGCATCCAACTGGGCCAGGGCTTTTCCAATTTGGAGCTCTTCCTAACCTGCTTTTCAACTCTTTAATTGTTACTTTGGGCTATTCCACTGATTTAAGGGTATGTTTACTAAACTATGGTAGCCTTTTGTTTATTGTTTATTGTTTATTGTGCAATAGCTACAAAAGGGCTGTGGATAAGGCCCAAACCTCCACAGTATGTGCAAGGAGCATTCCAACTTTCCCTCTGTGTTAGTTTCTAATTATTTATTTATAATTTTTTTATATACCGCCGCTTCCAGAGATCAGGGGTGGTTTACATTGAACATAACCAGTTACAGGGAACATATGAGATTACATTGAACATAATCAGTTACATAGTACACCTGAGATTACATACTAACCATATACAGAGTATAGAGGATCTGTGGGATTGATCCACTTTAACTATATACATTTAATTACTTTTAACTATATACATTTAGGATGGTTGGGTTAGTTTTGGTAAACATGCAGAATTTTATACTGTTGTAGTTCTGTTCTTTATTTCAGGTGGACAGTGGAGTTCCTATCTAACTTTTACTTTAGAAATTTAATTGTAAATCACTTTGCTTGATAAAGGTGGTATATCATATTCAGATAAACTCTAAACTATATCACAGAGGTTTTGGATTTACCATGAATATCTGAAATACCTGCATCGGCAGGTAGAGCATGAAGTCCCATGGTGCCTGCCAATGCAGGTATCACAGGCCTCGATAAATCAGTGGGCGATTGGGTGCACACAGCTCTCATGAGCTCTATGCCTTGACCACTGCCAATCTCTCCTGAAATCCAGTTTGCGCTCTCCACCTGCAGATCATTGTCGTGACACAGATCTACAGATCCATTGTAAAGACAATCGCAAACAAAGCGGTTGTACTCCCCTTCAGCACCGATCTCCCCGGACAGCTCCCGATCCCCATGAGGAACTGTCAAGGGGGATTGGTGCGTTCTCCAGCCAAGGCTAACATCCCGGCTAGCCAGTCGAGTGTCAAAAGGCCACCATCCCTCCCCATCCCTTCAACATTACTGGCTAGCCAGTCGTGGTCCTCCTCCCCCTCCCCCCCTTCAAGAGATGGAAATCCAGCTAGCCAGTCAGTAAGGAGGGCCCCTGGGACCCTATCACCCCCCACCTGGAGCCATACCTCTAGTTCCTGGTGGTCTATAGGTAAAGGTGGGCAGGAGGGTCCTCCCCACTCCGGCCCCCATCAGAATTTCCACTTTAGCAGCTAACAGAGTTTAGTAAACATGCCCCTTAATCTCATTCTCTGCCATTTCCAAATTCTTGTATATGCAGAATAGTGATTCTGCTTCTCGATTATGCTCTACGAAGTCCTTACATAAGTCTTTGAAATGTTTCTGTTTCAGCTTTCGTCGGTGGTATTTTCACCATACTAAAGTTCTTCCCTACTGCCCTGTAGAACTATTTTGGGTTCTCTTTAAATAGTTTATTTTGGTATCTTTTTTGTTTTCTTCTTATCTCAGTAATTGTTGTGCCTCAGCTGTTATTTTAAATTTATTACTGCAGCATGTGAATGTAAGATCTCCTTATGTTAATGCTGCTTGTTTCAATTTGACGATATGGATCTTCCTCATTATCTTTGTTGATCTTAATCCTTTTAGCTACCCAACTTTTCACACAATGAATTTATTTTCCCTTCAATGTACCTTTTGCTCCCTTCCGGATCCCTCCTTCTTCTTGTACCTAAAACTTCTCTCTCTTTCTGCACCAGGTTTTCTTCTGTTGGCTCTTTCTGAAGCTCTTCTCCCCTTTTCTGTACATGCCTATTTTATGCTGCTTCTGCCTTTATCTCCTCTTTCTCTATTTCTTTTTCAACAGAAGCTTTCAATTGTTCTAAGGAGTTGTACTTCTTTACTTTGATCTTCAAAAATTAGGGATCTTAAATTTATACTGGTTGCTTTTTGCAGCCCTTTTGGTGCCAGTATGCTCCTTTCGTTCAGCTTTTGGTGGACTCTCTTTGTATACCCTCGTGGTCTAAATATAGGGTGTGTGGTATACAGGTTGCAGTACATTGTCTCCTCTTTATCTGCAGGGGTCCACTTAATTGTAGCTAGTCCTCTTACCTTTTCATTAACTTCCGCGGTGTATTTTCTGCCATACTTGATCCATGAACAAGTTAACTGTGGCCTTTATCTGTGGTAGGTATGCTGTCTTCTTCTGCATCATTAGCCCTAGTGTGCTATGGATGGGCACCTTAATGAGGCTGGCAAAGTAATCAGGAAAGCAAAGATTCAAAAAGAGGAGGAAATAGCCAATGCAATAAAATGGGGGGATAAGACATTTTTCAGATATGTTAATGAGAGGAGGAAGGGCCAAAGTAGTATTGTGAGACTCATGGGTGAAGGGGAGAAATATGTAGAAGCTGATGAGGATAAAGTGGAATTGCTTAACAAATATTTCTGTTCTGTGTTCACAGATGAAGGACTGGGAGCAGGACCTCAGAAAACACCCACAAACGGGAACAGAAGTGAGGGGCATCTTGAACGATTTTCAGAAGACTATGGGGTATGTTTACTAAAGGGCGTTAAGGGAGCAAGTGTGCCGTTAACGCCTGTTATCAGCAGCCTTGTGCCCTTAATGCTGCAAAAAAGCTGCATTAAGGAGCGTTAAAGGCTTCTGCAGCATTAAGGGAACAGTAGATGGAGAGTGGGCATTAATGGGGCAGAGAGTGTGTGTTAACAACGGGTGTTCCCTTAACACCTGCTGTGCTAACGTATGTTAAAGCCCTTTAATACTGGGAACCCTAACAGCAAGTAAAGGAATATTTTGTGGGGAGACAGCCTATTTTAATGTCTGCAATGTGATGGACAGATAGGGGAGCCCAAGATGGTGATAGTAGTGCTCCATTGGTAGAAACAGCATAGTGCCCAAGTATGAAAAGGCATCATTTTGATAGTACAAATGGGGCAAAGGAAGTGGCACATTGGTTATGCAGTGGGGGTGCTGCTGCTACGGAAAGGAGATGTGTCACATGGGGAGGGCCAAGGTTTCCGTCACTCTAGCCATGGTCCCTGGCTGGCCCCCACCCATGCTGCCACTGACATCAGCTCCAGAGGAAGAGAATGATAGCACCAGCAGCCGTAGCGCTACAGGGAGTTGCAAAATGCAGGCGCCTGTGGAAATACCACAGGTGCGGCTATCTGCTTCCCCCTAAGATGTATTAGCAGCAGGTGGGGATGGGGTCTGGCAGTGGCAGTTATTTTGGGGGGGGGGTGACATGTCCATCAATGTGTGCCTCTGCCCCACTCATCTGGACCTGGCGCCCTAGGCATCTGCCAAAGTCACATGGTGTACCAGTCACTACTGCACACAACCCCCACTGACAGCATGCTGGCATGGCAGCATGGTGTGGGGGTGTTAGCAGCTGGTGCAGTGGAACCCACCTGCAGCAGACAAGACCCATGTAATGGTCCTATGTGCCGATTGCATCGCAACATGTCCCCTAGTCTGCCTGATGGGAAACATGTCAGTGTCAGGGACTGATGTAGCCTTATGGCAGTTTTGTGACTTAACACATGGAGTTGTTGTGTATATGAGCAGAGGGTTACGAGTTCATAGACCTGGTGGCAAGTCATGCATTGCATGTTCCTGTGGATAAACTTTAGCCTACAGTGCAGGTACAGCATCAGCCAGCAAGGGTATAGACACCCATCAGCCATACAGACAGGCTCCACTATCCACAGCTGGAAATGCAGGCTGATAGCACAGCCTCACTGAGTGGGTGTCAACAACTTGCCTGAATGTCAGAGCATGCTTGAGTTGATATTGAGACCAAAGTGGTAGGCAGGAATGCTACCCATCCCCACTTTTGCGCAGTGATGTGTGTGTGTGTGTCCAGAGTTCTGTGGCCTTCTGCACTGCACTGTGCCTTGCATAGCCTAAGCTGTTCCCAGCATGATGAGGAGCAGAGGATTCTGGGTATGGCCTGAAACACAGCGGTTTGGCCAGGATGGCCAGGTAGGGTCAATGGCTGAGATGTTGTAGTGCCCGTCTGCCACATGCATGGCCTGGGTGGCCACAGCAGTGTACGCTGTGAGGGCACTCTCACTCTGACCAAGCTGTGACTATGGCACAGCTTTGTATGCACATAATGCTATACACAGTCCAGTTTCAATGATGTGGGTATACTCCTTGTCTTGAGAGCCTGATCACTGTGCTAAACGCTGATTGGCCCAAGCCAGGGGTACATGGCTGTTGTCTACAACTGCATTGTGTAGTTGGTGTGTGCATGGCTGAAGCAGCCCTGTGGTGGCCAGCAGGTGCAGTCTGACTGTGCTTGGTGATGGTTAGAACAGCAGCTGTTTCTGGCTTGTTTACTATGGTCATAGCAAGGCTGAAGCCTCCACTACATAGAACAGCCATGACATCAGCTACTGCAATACAGGGCATTGACATATGCTGTTTCCTATCCAACAGAGTACAGACACGACAAGTACATACAGCACACTACAATCAAACAGGAAATAAAGCAACTACTGCAACAATACACACTAGCAGTGAGCGATTCTGCAGTAGAGACCAGCTCTAATGGGCCAAGCTATGGGGACCAGGTGCTGGGTGCCTATCCTCACCCTCAAGGTGACCACTGAAACTGCTCAGTAGCACAGTTTGTAGCTATTCTGTGTTTGTATCACACACTGTCAATGAATCTTACTGAGCTGAAGTGATGGATCAGTGGTGATCATCTGCAGATAACTGCTCTGCGTGTGCAGTGCATCATGGGTACTGGAGGGGCTAATATATGCAGAAACACTAGCAGACATTTTAGGCAGTTACCTGCAGTCTCTTTGAATCCAGCCATTGCTGTACAAACAGGTATAGTCTACTGGTTAGTGCAATGAGTCTATAAGCAGTAGACAGGGGTTTGATTCCTACTTGTTCTTTTTATGATTGTGTGCTACTCAATTCATTTTCATGCCTGCAACATTCCAGGCTCTGCTGGTAGACACACATCCTTAGAGTTTGTTATGTGTTCTGGCCACAATTTGTGTCAGCAAACAGGCTATTCAACATCATGCCTTTCTGAGAGCATGGCTTTATTGACTCTGCTGCAGCCCATTGCAGGGGTCAAATATGTTCACCTTGCAGCTGTCTCGCAACTGCTGGGAGGTGTGTTGTAATGGTCATGGCACAGGTTTGGAATCCAGGATGCAAGGTTTGAGGCCCCACCAGCGCTCCTTTTGTGACAATATGGAATGTTTTACTGTGGCATTTTATGTATGCCACAACCTTCATGGATTGCCCACACCTCCTTGGGCAGGTCACCTAACCCTCCATTGTCTCAGCTGACTGCAGGTTCTTACAGTTCCTGTTTCTCATCAGACATTACCATGTTTTCGGTACAATGGGGGATGTTTACTAAAGTGCGTTAAACGTGACTAATGCGCGTTATACGACGTTAACGACCGTAAGTGCTGAATAACGCGCGTACCGATGCGCTAACGACCGTTAACATCATACTACGCACGGTAACCGTAGTTAACGATCGTAAATCTCCGCGGCGCGTTAAAACAGCGCAGAAGGCGGAGAGTGGGTGGAGAGAAGGGGTCAATGGGTGGAGAGTGGGCGGGGAGAGGCTCCCCTCATACTAACGCGCTGTATTTCAGAGCTCAATTCCAACGCGAATGAAAACCTGTCGTTAAAGGCATTTAAAGGGAAGAAAAACCATTTCCGTCAGCAATGTACAGAAAAACCGGGGAAAACCCACAAAACGTGAGCAGTGTGATACATGTGCACAGAACAAAATTTCACATAAAACGTTAAAAATGACCACAAGAAACATTTTAAAAAGCAGAATTCAGCTGGGCAACAGTGATAGCAATGGGCAACAAGGAACAACACTCCCTGGAAAGCACCAAAATAAAAGGAAATGATGTGTGGAAGGGTCTACGCTCCGCAGACCCTTTCAAAGAGCATTACATTGTAATGGAGCTGTCCTGGGCGTGTGGTGTAATGTTTCCCAATGATATCATTGTTGCCCAGCTTTGTCTGCATACAAGGTAAATGAGGCCACAGTAAACCTGCTGCAGAGCAGGGTTTCTGACTCGTCAGGCCGGTTTAACTAACTCCAGGGACTGCACTGTCTCTGTGGCCACAGTGTGGTGCAACAGACACAGCCAGTGCCTATAAGACCAGAGGGTTACAGGTTCAAATCCCAGCTGGGGCTCCTGCCAACCTAGTCCCCATAGTTTTACCCACCACTAAACAGTGATAGTAAAGACACTCCTTTAGTGCAGAGAACATACGCAAGGCCTATATTTTACCACACCAAACACAGACACCAGAAACAGGCACATTACCTAAAGCAGAGTCCCGCAAATGCAGTCCTGGAGGGCCCCACACCATTCCGGCTTCATGCTGCCTCGAATAAAGATGCCTGTGCTGCATAGCTATGCACCACCCCCATGGTATGCAGATGTAGCTCATGCATATTTATGAGGGACAGCATGAAAACCCGAACAGTGTTTGGAACACCAGGACTGGAGTTGGGGAACTCTGCCGTAAAGCAGCAGCCAACAGGGCCACACACACACCCACAGGCCCCATTGGCCAATGCCAGCTGGAGAGGCAAGACATTGGGCCCTGCCTGTATCTGCCAATACTAGCAGTTGCATACCTTAGCAATGCCACCCTACACCTGGGTATATGGTACACAGCTATCAAACATTTCCTATGATAACTGGCAGATATCAATTCCTACGTTAAGCACATTTTGCTCATTGAGCTCCACCATAACAATCATTCTGATGTCTGCGGTGTGTGCTGCAGGTCTGGTCTCTGACAGTGTTCACCACCCTGGGGAGTGACCCCCCAACAGTCTTGTGTACCATATCCATGCCTGTACTATGCCCAGGACTGGTGTGGTGGGTATGGCTGCTGACCACCTCTATAGTAGCATAATGCTGGCATAGGTGTGGGGGTGGCTGTCTGTCTATCCAATGTGTGGTGGCTGCAAACACCTTCAACAGCCCACACTGCCAGCACTGTTGCCAGTATTGGGCTGCCAATGTGCATAATGAGGAGCAAGGTACCATGGGTATAGGCCGGACAGGGTGGCTTGGCCAGGGTGCATCTGCACAGGGCATAGGGCAGTGACAGGCACATTGTAGTGCCCGGCCACCACCTACACAGACAGGGTGACCTCAGTATATCCTGCTGAGAGATCACTCTCACCCTGACTGTGCAGTGACCACAGCATGGCTAGGCACTCCCATAGTGCTATCTAGTGTTTTTCTCATGTGATAAATATGGGTTTCCTTTTGGGGTCCAGTCACTGATGTGTCTGCTTGCTGTGTATGCTGACATCCCAGTTCTGGGTGCAGGCATCTCCACTGGGCACTAGCAGACTGTTTGCAGCTGGTAGGTGTTCTGATGGAGTGGTGTGCAGTGGCTGATGGCTTGCACCATGGGAATATCAGATAGTGGTGGGGTGCAGTATACCATATCCAGGCCTAATATCTGTCTGCTATTGTGTTATGGCTGTGTACAGAGCTGCATTGACTGCCCTGTGGGGTGTCTGTTCCCCAGCAGGACTAGGGTTCATGTTCCCCTCTACTGCCACTGTTGCAGGGAGGTAGACTGTGGATCTTTTGATAGGAGACCCAGTTTGCCACCCTCAACCCTGGGGGAGGGGTGTGGTGGTGCATGGGGGCTACACCTGACTGAAACAGACAGAGATGTCCAAGGTGTTCCTGCAGAAACTACCTATCTCACACAGTAACACTGCTTTGGACCTGCACCATGGTCTCTTTCAGCCATGGACGGTGCTGTGGACCTAGTGCTGGGCGCCTCACTGCACCCTCAGGGTGAGCACAGTACCCGCACAATGTGACGGTGTGTAGCTACTCTGTGCCAGTACAACACACGGTCAGTACCCCCTATCAGGCCGAGGTGCTGTGGGGGTGCACATGGTCAGTTCCCCCTACCAGGCCGAGGTGCTGTGGGGGTGCATTCCCCATGGTGTGTATCTGTGGACAGCTGATTTGCATGTGCAGTGCATCATGGGTGTAACTGGCCCAATCCAACCCTGTGAAACACCAGCACCTGCTCACAGGCTCTGCTAAACCATAGGCCATCACACGTACATCTGTTAGCATAATACATAGGTGCAGGACACCCTACAAAGTCTGTAATATAAGATGCCCACACTGGTAAAAACACATGTACCCACGCACGTAGAAACACACGTACCCACGCACGAATGTACGCGCGCAGCTACGCACGTACCAATGCACGCACCAACATACGTGGCTAGGCACACTCTGAGGGTGTTTTTCTGACACCAATACTCAGCATAACGAAAAACATGCCTCCTCTTTCCTTCTGTAATGTACAGGATGATGCCTGAGACAGCCTTTTGCTTTAGGCACACTGGGGGCTCGAACCCATGCTGCCTGTAACAGCGGTCAGTACCGTAACCATTGTGCTACAGCTCTGTTTCAGTGCTTTGTGTCTACGTCTTCTTACGATTAACGCTCAGTAATGCGGCACGGCGCCCGGTAACGCTCGTTAATTTTTCTAACACGCGGTAGTGGTAACGATGTACCGCCCATGTCCTTATTTGGGGTTTCTTTCACTACCGCGGCTCCTAACGCGAATTGCACTAACGCAGTTTAGTAAACATACCCCAATGTAACCCGATGTGACTGCACTGATGTAGTGGTCTACTAACAGGCAGTTACATGCATACAGTTGTAACCTACTTGTACAACATGAGTCAGGTATGACATCATGACTGTGACTGTACAGCTTTGGTTCCATCACATCTCTGCATTTCATGCAGACACATCCTATCCCATGGATAGCCACCTGCATGTATCAAATCATGTCTGTACTTGCCCCTTTTGCCCAATTTCTGCTGTCTAGTTGATGTATGCACATTTGTCTGGGTTGTTGTATGGTGGTTGAGTGGCTGGGATGGGTGTGAAACCCACATGTCTTGTATCAGGCCTTCCACGTGGCACTGACACACATTTTTTCCAACAGTACAAATGCATTGGGGATGGCACCTCTGGTACATCAGTGCTACCAGCCCATGCCATACTCTCCTCTGCCACCATCCTTCCTATAGCCTATCCATCAGCCCCTGGCGGCTATGTGCATTCATGTCTTCTTGTGCAAGCTGCTATACTATGGCGTACACAGGTACTCTTTTCCACATTTGGATGGCTTCACTCATGGCTCTCCTTTCCCTGATCTTCACGACACCACTCCTGCTCCGTCCTCCTTTCAAAGCACACATTGTGCCACTTTTAATTCCACTGGGGGACACATCTTCCCCATCCTATGCCACACACTGACATTATGGTGTTTTACATGGGAACCCCCAGTGCATAGGTACAGCTGCCTCTCACATGCTCATCACATTTACTGGCTGGCACGTTGGATGCCCATGGATCTGTCAGGCCCTTCAGCTCCCACCTATCCTTCTATTCATCACCTTTACAAGATGGAATCACAGCACCATGGCCATTTCCCCTTGTCTCTGGACTTTCACTGTGACCTATGCCAAGTAGTGGCTTTCACCAGTCAGCATGTGGCCCGTGAGCCAGTGAACATTCATAGACCGTTGCCCCCTCCTGGGTAAGCTTCCTGTTAAGCTGAAATCCCATGCTGAGTACTGGGTTTTGTAAGCACACACTGACACAAGGGACCCTGTGCTGACTGCTGCTGAAGTTGCCACTACTGCCCCTGCTATCTTCCTGCTGTAGATGAGTGGAAGGAGGAGAAGGAGGCTGGAGAGCTGCCAGTATGATTTCATCATCATCTGGGGGTCACATGAATTTTCAGTTGTTAAAATGGGGTCATACAGGATAAACGTTTGAAAAGCACTGGTCTAGGGAATGTGAAATCATTACAGGGAACTGAGCCATGTCATGAAATTGATCTTGTAACCTTGGAAAATGATAGATAAGACCCAGCTGTCTGTAGTGATCTCTTTCCAAGTCTCCTTGAATTGACAAACATGACTCTCCTTTGGAGGGTCATCAAAAACTAGGATTCATTTTCATCGAGGGAGGTGCTGCAGCAGGTTGTTTGCATTCTCAGGGGCACTGACAATGGATGCATGGCAACTGTGCAGGACGCTGCGGTAAGGGTCGAAGGTATGGTTGGTACCTTCTCTTTGGAAAGAATTTCTGTACGTAATGAGAAAATCTTCAGTAGGGTTGCTGGGATCTTCAGGAAGTACATAAGAACATAAGATATGCCATACTGGGTCAGACCAAGGTCCATCAAGCCCAGTATCCTGTTTCCAACAGTGGCCAATCTAGGTCATACGTACCCAGCAGTTTCCCCAAAAGACACAGATTCCGCAATGCTTGTACTGGGTCAAGCATTGATATCCTGGGTCCCTTCTTAATAATGGTTTATGGACCTTTCCTCCAGGAACTTGTCCAAACCTTTTTTAAACCCAACTACACTAACAGCCTTTACTACATCCTCCGGTAACAAATTCCAGAGTTTGATTACACTTTGAGTGAAAAAATATTTTCTTTTATTAGTCTTAAATAGTTTACCCTGTAGTAGAGGAAGTAGAGGAAGTTTGAGATACTTCAGTTTACTGTGTGGATGTTTTTTCCTGAGTCAATGTCTGGAAGATTGGGGACATCTCCTGTTAAGTGTCATTAGTGTGGGGAAGGGAGGGGCGGCAGCTAATAGTCCTCACAGTTAGTGGGACTGTCCAAGCAGGGATGTTATTGTTTTGGAAGAGGGATGCAATCAAGGCGAGTTCAGGGGTTGGGCCGCTTGGGGAGTCTGATCTACTGAGATCAAGTATCAAATTTCACTTTAGATGACTTTTGGAGGTTTTTTTGCCAAGGCAGTCCATGCCCACAGGTGCCAGACTTAACGCAGGTCCCTGAGTGCATGTGTCCGGCTTGTTCCTCTTGTTTAACGCTAACTTTTTGCGCACAACTGATACAAATGCTTTAAATAAATAAATAAATAAATTAATTCATTAATTAAATTAAAAATATGCCTTTTTGGATCCCCTCAGTTGACTCAGTTTTTGGTTGGATTATGAGTTGGGTCTTCTCCAACTGCCTCTACTTCTCTTGAAGATTAGGCTTGACAAGAAGTTGCAGAATAATTTTTTTTCTATGTCAGGTATTTGCCATTTTTTCCTATCTTTTAGAGAGCGGGTTTTTGCTTTCTGTTATATTTCCTTTGAATACTGGACTCTACCCCCACCCTTAAGTATTGGAGACTTTGGGGGTCTTTTACTAAAGGGTGCGTGTCAGTGCATGTTCCGGCGTGCACTGAAGGTGAGGTGGAACACGCATTGACTGCTAATGCGGGACCTTCACAGTTAATGCAGGCCACTTTCTATGCTAACTCTGAATCACAAATTGGGGTGGTAAGGGGGCTGAATTAGCATGGCCATAAACACCACGAGCTAACTGCGACCACTGCAATGAGCACAGGTTCACCTAATGCCACCTCAATAAGTGGAGTTAAGTGCACCTTTGCTATTTGTATACCAAATTAGGGCACAGGGCTCTATGCTAACTTCCGGAAACGTGCTCTCCATGCAACCGACCATTAATGTGGGGGTGTTGCACCTAACGTGTCAGTTAGGTGCACCCCTTTATGATTGTGCTATGATCAAATGTTTTTTTCTATTTTTTTTCCTGTTTTTTTGTGATTGAATTCATAGGGGTCTGTTTACTAAACATTCCTAATGTGCGGGGCCGCGGTAGTGTGCCTGTGCCATATAAGGAGTGGGCGGTTCAGGCAGAGAAAAGAAAAAAAACGGGAGTAAGCGATCGCACATTTGCGCGGGGCGCTATTGTGCGCCGTGCACAATAGTGCGTGGGAAGGCTAAGTGGCGCCCTGATGTGCACACATAAAGGAGCAGAGCCATAGTACAATGGTTAAGACACTGACCAATGGTGCAGAGATCAGGGGTTCAATCCCCCACAGTGCCCAATGAAGAAGGCTCACTGAGGCAGTGTGTATTATGGGGATGAGTGCTGTAGGGGGCAATCTATTTTTATTTCAGTTATCACTACTAGCAAACGCACTCACAAAGCGTGTTAACATAAGGCGGCCCATAAGGCACATGTTAAAGTTCACTGTCCGCCAAGGCACCCTTGAATGTCCCCTATAGGGCACCATATATGTTGCGTCACAGGATAATGTATAGTGCACCTTATATGGACGGCAACCATAAGGTGCCCTATAGGGTGCCCTATAAAGCACCCTCAGAGGCACCTTATGGGTACAGTACACTGAGGGTGTGTTTGATGGCAGCAACATATGTACATTAAATCTAAAAAAAGCTTTGGACAACCCTATCAAATAACCCCACTGTGGGCTTGAACCCATTACCGCTGGCTCCACAGGCAGTGAAGTAACCATTGGGCTACAGCTATATAGCTGCCAGCAAGCCCCTGGCTGGCTGCAGAGAGCCTGCATGTCACCACACAGACAGTCTGCTGTGGGAACCAGGATAGGGTTAGGCCACCCATACCCATGATGCACTGCACATGCAAATCAGCTGTCCACAGATGAACACAAGATGGGGAATGCACCCCAACAGCTCCCCGGCCTGGTAGGGGGACGTGTCCGTGTGCACCCACACAGCACCTTGGCCTGGTAGGAGGTACTGACCGGGTGTTTAATTTGCACAGAGTAGCTACACACAGTCACACTGTGCGGGAACTGTGCTCACCCTGAGTGTGCGATGAGGCGCCCTGGACCAGGTCCACAGCACCCTCCATGGCAGAGCTCCAAAACAGTCGTAATCTGTGAGATAGGTAGTTTCTGCAGGAACACCTTGGATATCTCTGTCTGTCTCAGTCAGGGGAACCCCCCCCCCCCCCAGAGCTGAGGGTGGCAAACAGGCAGGGTCTCCTATCAACAGATCCCCATTATACACACCACCCCCCTGCAATGATGGCAGTAGAGTGGACCATAAACCCCAGTCCTGTTGGGGAACAGCCACCCTACAGGGCAGTCCAAGCAGCCCCACACACACCCAGACCACAATATCAGACAGACAGTAGGCCTGGATATGCTAAGATGCACCCCACCACTATCTGATATTCCCCTGCATCAAGCCCTCAGCCACTGCACCCTGCAAGGCACTCCAGCAGGGCACATACCAGCTGTGAACAGTCTGCTGGTTAGTCCCACTGGAAATGCATGCACCCACAACTGGGATGGCAGTACACACAAGCAGATACATCAGTGACTAGGCCCCAACAGGTGACCCATATATATCACATGAGGGAAGTGCTATGAAGCACTATGGGGGTGCCTAGCCATGCTGCCATCACTGCACAGTCAGGGTGGAGTGAAAGCCCAGCAGCACATACAGAGGTCACCCTGTCTGTGGAGGTGGGGGACGGCCACTACAATGTCCCTGCCAGTGCCCTATGCCCTGTGCAGATGCATCCTGGCCAGCCCACCCTGTCTGAGCTATACCCATGGTACCTTGCTGCTCATTATGCACATCATCAGGCCAAAACTGTGGACAGTGTTTGCAGCCAACACACACTGTATAGACAGACACACACTCCCACACGTATGCCAGCATTGTGCTACTATAGAGGGGTTCAGAATCCTTGCCCACCACACCAGTCCTGGGCACAGTACAGGCATGGGTATGGTATGCAATACCGTTGGGGGTCCCTCCCTAGGGTGGTAAACACTGTCAGGGGCCAGACCTGACGCACACACCGCAGACATCAGATAGATTATTATGATGGAGCTCATAGAGCAGACTGTGCGTAACGTAGGGATATCTATCTGCCAGTACTCATAGCAAACGTTTGAGAGCTGTGTACCATATACCCTGGTGTAGGGTGACATTGCTAAGGTATGCAAGTGCTGGTATTGGGAGATGCACGCAGGGCCCAATGTCCTGCCTCACCAGGAGGCATTGGCCAATGGGGCCTGTGGGTGTGGGTGTGGGTGTGTCTGTCCCTGTTGGCTGCTGCTGTACGGCAGAGGTTCCCAAATCCAGTCCAGGTTTGCAATACACTGGTTGGGGTTTCCTGCTGTCCCTCATGAATATGCATGAGCTACAGCTACATGCCATGGGGGTGGTGCATAGATATACAGCACGGTTATTTGTATGAGTGGCAGCATGGAACCTGAATGGTGTGTGGTCCTCCAGGACTGCATTTGTGAGACTCTGCTCTAGGTAATGCCCCTGGTCATGGTGTCTGTGCTTGGTGGTGTAAAAGATAGGCGTATGACCAATGCGTATATCCCCAGCAATAAAGGATTGCCCTTACTAACATGGTTTAGTTGTGGGGAAAATATGTGGACAGGATTGGCAGTAGCCCCAGCTGGGCTTTGAACCTGTGACCTTTTGCTCTTGCACACACTGTCTGTGTGCACTGCACCACTGTGTTGCCACAGATGTGCTGAACTCCCTGGGAAGTCCATGACTGTACATCCGACAGGGCCTATGTTGCAGTGGACGTGCCAGCCTGCACATGGCTCGGCCACTGTCTTCTGTGGCTAGCAGCCACTGCCCCCTCCACCACCTGTACCCTACCGCCAACATGCTGGCATGTCCGTATCTTGGAAAAGCATATGACCTGATTGAGTTGTGGCACTCCAGGACTGCATTTGGGGGACTCGGCTGTCGGTAATGCCCATTGTTATGGTGTGTGTGCGGTGTTGGGTACAAAATGGGTGTGTGAACCATGCTTATGTTCTCTGCAATAAAGGAGTGTCTTTACTATCTCTGTTTAGTGGTGGGTAAAATATGGGGACTGGGTTGGCAGGAGCCCCAGCTTGGATTTGAACCTGTGATCCTCTGGTCCTAGAGGTACTGCCTCTGTCTGCTGCACCACACTGTGGCCACAGTGATAGTGCAGTCCCTGGGGGTGGGAAACCTGACCAAAGGAGTCAAAAACCCTGCTCTGCACATTTGTACTGTGGGCTCAGTCACCTTGTCTGGTGACAAAAGTGCAATTAAACCCCTCAACCGACCACGACGAACTGGGGATAAATATAACCAAGCTGGGCAACAGTGATATTAATGGGCAACCATAGCAAACACTCCCAGGAAGGCTCAGAAAAAAGGAAATGGTTTTTGGAAGGGTCTCCGCTCCGTAGCCCCTTCCATACTTCATTTCATTTTTTGGAGCTTTCCTGGGTGTGTTTCTTATGTTTGCCCATTAATATCAGGGTTCCCCAGCTGACTTCCTATTTTTAATATGTTTGTTTGGGTCTTTTTCTATCTTTATTTGCACTTTTGTTCTGTGCACATGTATCACACTGCTCACGTTTTGCAGGTTTCCCAGGTTTCCCTGTACATTGCTGACGTAAATGGTTTCTCTTCCCTTTAAATGCCCTCTACCGTGAGTGTTTCACTCGCGCTATTTTTAACCTGCAAATTCGTCCCCGATACTGTGCGGGGAGCCTCTCCCCTCCCCTTCCCCGCCCATTGACCCCGTCTCTCCGCCCCTCGGGAGCCTTCCTCCGCCCTCAGAATGCCTTTCCACGCCTCTATCGGACATTTGCGGGCCGGGTACTTGTGCGGGGCACGTTAGTGCGGCGCGCAATTGTGCGGGGCCCACGCGCACTTGTGCGGGGCGTTTAAGAGCGTTTCTGAGCGTTTGAGTGCCGCGTTTCCGTGCGCTATTGTGCGGCACGCAATTGTACGGCTTTTAGTAAACATGCCCCATAGTACATTTCATTTCTGTAAATGAGTTTTTCTTGGATTGTATATGAAAATTGCATTAAGAGTAATATTTTAAAAAGGAATTATAGGCAAACTGCATTCCTAAAGGGTCTCCATTGCAAGCAAGGTAACACTGTGGCTCTTAAATACAAATTCTCTGCCTGAGAGCTCTTAAAGGTTTTTGTTTTGTTTTGTTTTGTTTTCATTTTTAATAGCTAATTTTTTTTCTGCTGCTGCTAGAGTTCTTTTTCTTCACCTCTAGCCCTCAAGTTCAAAGAGGTAGGCAAGGCCTTTGAAGTCACTGATCTTCTTAGGTATTAGATCTCTCCCTTCCCACCCCAGCTCCCACGCACCCCATATAAGCATTCTTGCCATATAGGGCAATTAGCTTGTTGACAAAAGTTAACAGATTTTTATTGCTTGGCAGGGAAAATCTAGGAACAAATAGTTCCACATTTGGATATCTACTAAAAGTAAACAATTTGCTATTCTTGAAGAAGCTCTGATTGGTAAATTTACAAAGGGAACAAATCACTAATAGAGCATTCACTTATGTTGCCCCTAGCCTCTGAAATGCCCTTCCAGATAAACTAAAACCATCAAAGACCTTCAAGTCTTCTGCAAAGAGTTAAAAACATTCTTGTTCGTTGAACACTATGGCAATTCGGCAGACAATGAAGATATTTACCCAATATAAAATATATCAGCATGTGACAAAATACATCATCTGATGACTTTTCCACACCATTCCACCTAACTACTGTCCACATAAATATAAACCATAGATTATTTCAACATTACATAACTACTCACAAGAATCAAACCAAGAACAAGCTTACCCTTTCCCCACAGGCAAATATAACTTCAATAGTGCCCCTCAATAATACTGCCATAGCTACCATTCACTCAAGTTGATTTCAAATATGTCCTCTTTATATAGTTATCATGTGCATAGATAACCTCTTGTTCTTATGTTACACTTTGTTTTCAAGTTTTAATGTAACTTCCCTGTTCAATGATCATTGTAAACTGCCCTTGATCACTGGAAGGGGCAGTATAATAAAGCTGTTAAATAAATAAATAATATCAAAATTTACTAGTGTTAAGTAATGACTGTTTGGCAAGGAAGCAGAGCTTCACACAGGGACATAGGACAGCACTGTTAGAACATACGTAAAAGAGGTTGGCTGCTTTTTCTCTTAAAGAACAGCTGAGGAAAAAAGCTAGGGACTTTGGTAGATCTCTCTTGTTTACTTCAAACCTACTGAAGAGGGCTTTAAACTAGATTTGATGGGGATGGGTGAAGAAAGCTCCCAGGTAAGTGAAAGTCCTCAGATAAGTAACACATTAAATACCTCTACAGAAATGGATGAAAGGGGCAACATCTGGAAAGCCCGTAGTATGGGAAATAAGATCACCGATGTTGAGGCTTTTATGGAGGAGGCTGATTTGGATCTAGGGGCAATTATGGAGACATGGTTCACAGACAACCATGACTGGGGTGTAATTATACCAGGCTATACTCTATTCAGTAACAACAGGGTAGGAAGAAGGGGAGGAGGAGTGGCACTATATGTAAAAAATACTATTAAAGTTATAGAATTACAGGGCTTACAAGGGAACTAGGAGGCACTGTGGCTTAAACTAGAAAGAGGGAATGGGAAATCCATTTGGATTGGTATGATATACAGATCTCCTTCACAGGGAGAAGTGGACAGATATTTAATAGAAGACATACGCATTATTGCCATGAAGGGAGAAGTGCTACCGATAGGTGATTTCAATATGCCGGATGTTGATTGGCACATCCATATTGAGGTGTCATCTAGAAGGAGTCATTAGCGGGATGAGAACAGCTGGGGGAAGGAGAAAAGCAATGGGCAAAACTGAAAGGGGATATTTTAAGGGCAGCATATGTTTTAGTTAGATAAATAAATGTGAAAGAAAAGGTTCTCAAAAAAGTTTCTGAAAAGGTGAAGAAAAACAGGGTGGCCTTCATAAAATACAAGAGATCATAGAAAGAGGAAGACAAGCATCAATAATTGGGAAAACTTAGGGGTATGTTTACTAAACTGCGTTAGTGTGATTCGCGTTAGGAGCCGCGGTAGAGACAGAAATCCCAAATAAGGACATGGGCGGTACATCGTTACCGATAACGCGCGTTACCAGGCGCCATAAATGAACGAGCGCTACATGGCACGTTACCGCGCATTAATCTTAAGAAGGCATGCAGGCATACAAGTACAGCAACAGAGCTGTAGCACAATGGTTACAATACTGACTGATGATACAAGGGTCATGGGTTCGATTCTCCAGTGGGCCTAATGTATAAGGCTGGCTGAGACATCACCCTTTACATTTAAGTAGTGATTGTTGAGGCATTAGACTTGTATTTTAATTAGTGCTGCCAGCAAACACACCCTCACGGTGGCATAACCTAAGGTGCCGCATAAGGCACCCCATAACGCACTCCATAGGGCACATTATAAAGTGTACTGTCCGCCAAGGCACCCTATAATGTCCCTTATAGGACACCTTATAAGGCTGTGAACAAAGCCCTGGCTGGCTGCAGAAGGACTGCACGTCACCACACAAACTGTCTGCTGTGGTTACCAGGATAGGGTTAACCCACCCTTACCAATGATACACTGCACATGCAAATCATCAGTCGAGAGATGGGCACAAGATTGTGTATGCACCCCCACAGCACCTCGGCCTGGTAGGGGGAACAGACCGTGTGTGGTACTGCCACAGACAGTCACATTGTGCGGGTACTGTGCTCACCCTGAGGTTGAGGTGGGGCGCCCAGCACCAGGTCCACAGCACCTTTCATGACTGAAATATGCCATGCTGCAGGTCCCCATCAGTGTGTGATAGGTAGTTCCGGTAGACACACCTAGGATACATCTGTGTCCTGCTGTATTTCTCGGTCATGTCTAGTCCTTATGAGCGATGATGCACCCAGAATAGTGCATATCCTGTGTTGGTGCCATGGTTACCTGCTATAGGTGAAGGGTTGTATGGACCCATAGGCAGATTATGTACAACCACACAACCCACCCTCTGGGGCTCAGGGTGGGATACCAATAGATCCACATTCTACTTCCCTGCAATGGTAGCAAGTAGAGGGGAACCATCAACCCCAGTCCTGCTGGGGACCAGACAGAGTGGTACACATCAATAACACAATAGCAGACAGACAGCAGGCCTGGAAATGCTCAGCTGCCCCCCCCCCACCACATTATCTGACATTCTCCAGCAGCAAGCCTCCAGGCGCTGCACCCTGCAAGGTGTTCCAGCAAGACACATACTAGTGGCAGACAGTGTGCCAGCTAGTCCATAGTGCATGGTCCTGGAGAAAATGCATGTACCCAGAACGGGGATGTCAGCATACACACCAAGCAGATAAATCAGTGATTGGACCCCAAAAGAAAACCCATAAATATCACATGAAAAAAATGACATATAACACTATGGGGGAACCTAGCCATGCCATGGTCACTGCTCAGTCAGGGTGAGAGTGACCTCCCAGCAGGACATGCTATGGCCACCCTGTCCGTGCAGGTGGTGGCCAGGCACTACAATGTCCGAGCCATTGCCCTATGCCGTGTGCAGAAGCATCCAGGCCAGACCACCCTATCCAGGCTATTCCCACGGTACCTTGCTCCTCATTATGCACATTGGCAGGCCAATACTGGCAACAGTGCTAGCAGTGTGGGCTGTGGAGGGTGTTGGCAGCCACAACACACTGGATAGACCAGGGGTGGGCAAACCTGGTCCTGGAGGGCCGCAGACCTGTCAGGTTTTCGGGATCTCTCTAATGAATATGCATGAGATATATATGCATTAGAGATATCCTGCCAACCTGACTGGTTTGTGGCCCTCCAGGGCTGGATCTGGAGACCCCTGCCTTACACCTCTGTCATTTAAGATTGTGAGTGGACAAGGTGCAGATGTCCAAGACATCAAAAAGGTTAGATAGAATTTGTCACAGTCCTCCTCACTTCTCACCACCACCAAAAAATTGTCTATTAGACAACTTTTTGGTGGTGGTGAGAATCGAGGAGGAATGTGACACATTCTATATACCCTTTTGATGTCTAGGACATCTGTACCTTGCCCACTCACGATCTTAAATGACAGAGGTGTAAGGCAGGGGTCTCCAAATCCAGCCCTGGAGGGCCACAAACCAGTCAGGTTGGCAGGATATCTCAAATGCATATATATCTCATGCATGTTCATTAGGGATATCCCGAAAACCTGACTGGTCTGCGGCCCTCCAGGACCGGAGGTGCCCACCCCTGGGATAGACAGACACACACTCCCCACACCTATGCTAGCATTGTGCAACTATAGAGGTGTTGGGCAGCCCAGGTCACCACACCAGTCCTGGGCACAGTGCAGGCATGGCTATGGTACGCAATACTGTAGGAGTCACTCCCCAGGTTGGTAAACACTGTTAGACACAAGACCTGTAGCACACTCCACAGACATCAGAAAGGTTGCTATGATGCAGCTCACTCAGAAAATTGTACTTAACTTAGGAATTGCTATCTGCCAGTAATCATAGCAACCTTTTGATAGATGTGTACCATATTCCCAGGTTTAGGGTGGCATTACTAAGGTATGCAAGTGCTAGTATTGGGAGATGCATGCAGAGCCCAAAGTCCTGCCTCTCCAGGAGGCTTTGGATAATGGGGCCTGTGGGTGCGGGTGTGTCTGCCCCTGTTGGCTGCTGCTTTATGGCAGAGGTTCCCAACTCCAGTCCTGCGGTGCCAAACACTGTTCGGGTTTTCATGCTGTCCTTCATGAATATGCATGAGATACATCTGCATACCATGGGGGTGGCGCATAGAAATGCAGCACAGGCATCTTTATCAGAGGCAGCATGGAACCGGAATGGTGTTTGGCCCTCCAGGACTGCATTTGGGAGACTCTGCTCTAGGTAATGTGCATGTTTATGGTGTCTGTGCTCTGTAGGGTAAAATGTAGGTGTCTTGGGCATATTTACATCATCTGCAATAAAGGTGCTGTCTGTATTAGCACATTGTAGTAGTGGGTAAAATATGGGGACTGGGTTGGCAGGAACCACAGCTGGGACTTGAACTTGTGACCTTCTGCTGCTGAATACTCTGGTTTTGTGCACTGCACCACCTTGTTGTCACAGAGTCAGTACATTCCTTGGTGATACCATGACTGTTCGTCAGACAGGGCCCATCTGTTGCAGTACATGGCACCCACCTACACAGGGCTAGGCCACGGTCTGCTCTGGGCAGCTGCCACTGCCCCCTCCGCCACCAGTATCCCTTAGCGACCATGCTGACATGCCCTTCTGCTGGTAGTGTGCAGTCTCAGGCTATCCAGTGTGCAGGTAGGTGGCTGCCTATGGTGAGGGTTCTGGGGTAGGGGTGCCTGCATAGATGTCCACGCTCCCCCCAGCCCCACCTGCCAATGTTCCGTGCCCTTGGGGGTAGGTGTTGGGTACTATCCCCTGTGACACTGTGGGAAACACACTCGTGCCCATGTTGGGCCTTCAGCAGTTGCTGTCTGGCTGCTCTGCTGTTTCAGCATTCGTATGGGCCACCTAGGCATCACCCTAGTCCACACTGTGGCCCAGCTCCACCACAGCATGTGCCGCCTGCGGCCCTCTGTATCCCCTTTTCCGGCATCTGTCCAGTTGCCGTTCCAACATGCCCGCCCTGATGTTGCGGGACATGTGCACACCATAGGAACCCTGTCCGATGAAGGGGAAAACCCTGAGCAGCGCTATTTTACTGTGGGCTCATTCACCTTGTATGGGGACGGAGTATAGACCCTTCCACGATTTATATCTTTTCTATGGAGCATACTCGGGGGGGGGGGGGTTGATGTTTCTCATTAATACCACTATTGGCCAGCTTGGTTATGGTTTTTTTCCAGTTTGTTGAGGTCATATTCAGTGTTTATGTGCCCTTTTGTTCTGTGCACATGTATCACACCTATCACTTTTTGTAGGTTTCCCTGCCTGGGTTGTACATTGCTGACACTGAAATGGTTTCTCTCCCCTGTAATGTGCATTTATCGGCAGGTTTTCAATCGCGTTTGGATTCAGCTCTTCAGATCAGCACATTAGTGTGAAGGGAGCCTCTCCCCGCCCACTCTCCACCCACTGACCCCTTCTCTCCGCCCTCTCTCCACCTTCTGCGGTGTTTTACCGCGCCGCGGAACTTTACGATCGTTAATGTTGGTTAATGCGCGTTATGTAATGTTACCGCAGTTTAGTAAACATCCCCCTTAGAGAAGCTAGGAAAGTGTTTAGGAAGGCAAAGATACAAAAAGAAGACATAGCCAGGGCAATAAAATGGGGGTATAAGATATTTTTCAGATATGTTAGCGAGAGGAGTAAGTACCAAAGTGTTACTGTCAGACTTGGGTGAAGGAGAGAAATATGTAGAGTGGAGGAGTGGCCTAGTGGTTAGGGCAAGGTACTTCAGGCCTGAAGGTTGAGAGTTCAAATCCCACTAGAGGACAGCAATATTGGGTCAGAAGGACCAGGGTTTCTAGTCCCACAGGTGCTCCTTGTGGTCTTGGGCAAGCCACTTAACCCTCCATAGCCCATGTTCCCTGTAAAATACTTTTTTCCAAGTTATAATGCCCTGTTCAATGTAATTTCAGTTTGTTCAATGTAAACCACACTGATGCAGAATAGCACGGTATATAAGAGAATGTAAATAAATTAATGTAGAAGCTGATAAAGCAGAATTGCTTAACAAATATTTTTGTTCTGTGTTCATATCCGAAGGCCCAGGAGCAGGACCTCAGAAAACACCCACAAATAGGAACAGAAGTGAAGAAGATCTTGAATGATTTTCAGAAGATTATGTTTGTGAGCAACTATCTAAATTAAAAGTAGACAAAGCGATGGGGCCAGAAGGGATACATCAGAGAGTACTGAAAGAACTTGGGGAAGTTCTAGCAGCTCCACTATTTGACCTTTTGAATGCTTCTTTAGAGTTGGAGTGGTCCCATAGGACTGAAAAAAAGGCACATATGGTCCCTTTACACAAAAGCAGAAGTAAGGATGAACTACAAGCCAGTTAGTCTGACTTCTGTGGTGAGTAAATTATTGGAAATGCTGCTAAAAAGGAGGATAGTGAGGTTTCTGGAGTCCAATGGATTGCAGAATCTGAGGCAGCATGGGTTTACCAAAGAAAGGTCTTTTCAGACAAATCTGATTGATATCTATGACTGGGTGACCAGAGGTGGGATAGAGGGAGAGCCCTAGATATGGTGTACTTAGATTTCAGTAAAGCCTTTACATCATTCCACACAGGCAACTTATAAATAAATTGAGTACCCTATGGATGGATCATAAAATGACTGACTGGGTTAGATATTGGTTGAGTAAGAGGTGACAAAGGGTAAAGGTAAATGGAGCTCACTCTGAGGAGAAGAACATTACCAGTGGTGTGCCGCAGGGATCTGTTCTTGGTCAGATTCTTTTTAACATTTTTGGAAGGGCTGTTGGGTAAGGTCTTTGTGGATGATACCAATATCTGCAATAGAGCAGACACCCAGTAAGGGGTAGATAACCTGAAGAAGGATCGAACTAAGCTTGAAGAATGGTTGAGAATTTGGCAGCTGTAATTTAATGTTAAAAAATGCGGGGTGAAGCATTTGGACTTAAAAAGTCCAAGGGAGTGGTACAATATAGGGAGTGAAGTACTTCTGTCCATGAAAGAAGAGTGGGACATGGGCATGATTGTGTCTGATAATCTTAAATTGCCTAAACAAGTAGAAAAAGTGATAGCGAAAACCAGTAGGATGCTTGGGTGCATAGGGAGAGGAATGGCAACAGCAGGAAAAAGGAGGGGATAGCGCCTCTGTATACAGTAAGTCTTTGGTGAAACCTCATTTGAAGTATTGTGTGCAATTCTGGAGGCCACAGCTTCAAAAGGATATAAACAGGATGGAGTCATAGAAATATAGAAACATGACCATATCACAAACGACAAGAGTCCCCTTTTTTCCTTTAGAGAGCCTCTGTGTTTGTCCCATGCTTTTTTTTAATTTAGATACTGTCTTCATCTCCATTGGGAGACTATTTCATGCATGTATCACTCTTTCTGTAAAGAAATATTTCCGCGTATTTCTCCTGAGTCTATCCCCTTTCACCCTCATCAATTGAAAGAGGCTCTGCTCCTATACATTTATGCCACGGAGTTATTAAAACGTCTCAAACATATCTCCTCTATCCCGCCTTTCCTTTAAAGTATACATATTAAGGTCCTTAAGTCTGTCCTCATATGCTTTATAATGAAGATCATTAACCATTTTAGTAGCCACCCCTTGTACCGACTCCAACCTGTTTATATCCTTTTGAATATGCGGTCTCCAGAATTGCACACAATACTCCGAATGAAGTTGCACCAAAGACTTATACAGAAGTACTATCACCTCCTTTCTCATGCTGGCCATTCCTCTCCCTATGCACCCAAGCATCCTTCTAGCTTTTGCCATTGCCTTTTTTAACTGTTTAGCTACTTTAAAATCGTCAAACACAATAATGCCTAGGTCGCGCTCTTCTTTCGTGGACAGAAGTATGTCACCCCTATACTGTACCCCTCCCTTGGATTGTTGCAGCCCAAATACATGACCCTACATTTTTTAGCATTAAATCTCAGCTGCCAAATTATAGACCATTCTTCAAGTTTAGCTAGATTGCTCCTTATGTTATCTACACCTTCCTGGGTGTCTACTCTGTTGCAGATTTTGGTATCATCTGCAAAGAGGCAAACCTTACCAGACAGCCCTTCCGCTATATCACTAACAAAGATGTTAAAAAAATCAGACCAAGGACAGATCCCTGTGGCACACCACTGGTAACCTCCTTCTCCTCAGAGTGAACTCCATATACCTGTACTTTTTGTCGCCTCCCACTCAACCAATTTCTAACCCAATTAGTAGGGTCCATCCCATTGGGTGCTTAGTTTGTTTATATGTCACATGTGCAGAACAGTGTCAAATGCTTTACTGAAATCTAAATATACCACATCTAGGACTCTCCCTCGATCCATGTCCCTGGTCACCCAATCAAAGAAATCAATCAGATTTGTCTGACAAGACCTGACCCTAGTGAATCCATATTGCCTCAGATTCTGCAAGCCGTTGGACGCCAGAAACCTCACTATTTCCTCTTTCAGCAGTGTTTCCAATAATTTACTCATCACTGAAGTTAAACTAACGGCCTGTAGTTTTCAACCACATCCTTACTTCTGCTTTTATGTAAAGGGAATCAGTGCAGAGATGGCTACCAAAATTGTCAGTGGTCTTCATTATAAACCATATGGGAACAGACTTAAAGATCTCATTATGTATACTTTACTGTAGAGGAAAGGTGGGATAGAGGAGATATGATAGAGATGTTTAAATAGCTTTGTGGCATAAATGCACAGGAGGAGAGCCTTTTTCGACTGAAAGCAAGCTCTGCTACGAGGGGGCATGGGATGAGGGTGAAAATGGATAGATTCACGAGTAATATGCGGAAATATTTCTTTATGGAAAGAGTGGCAGATGCGTGGAATAGTCTCTCAGTGGAGGTGGTAGAGATGAGGACAGTATCTGAATTCAAGAAAGCACGGGACAAACGCAGAAGATCGCTAAAGGAAAAATAGGGACAATAGTAATTGATATGGAAGGGCAGACTAGATAGGCCATGTGGTCTTTTTCTGCCATCATCTTTCTATGGGGCATGTTTACTAAACCGTCTTAATGTGCGCTCTGTGATGTTTTCGCGCGATAAGGTACCTTATCTCGCAATAGCGCTTTATCAGGCGCACAGGTACCTTAGTGTACGATAACACGCGCAGCGGCGCAAACGAGCGCTGAAGGCGGGGAAAGGCTCCCGGAGGGTGGAGGAAGGCTCCCCAGGGGCAGAGAGAGAGGGTCAATGGGCGGTGAGTGGGAGGGGAGAGGCTCCCCGCACACTAACGCTGTGAAATCCGAGGCTCAAAACTAACGCCTGTGAAACCCTGGCATTAGAGCCGATTTAAAGGGAAAAGAAACCATTTCCGTCAGCAATGTACAGCAAAACCAGGGAAACCTATAAAAAGTGATAAGTGTGATACATGTGCACGGAAACAAAAGGGCAAATAAACATTGCAAATGAACAGAAGAAAATGTAAAAAAAACATAACCAAGCTGGGCAATAGTGATATCAATGGGAAACATCAAAAAACACTCCCAAGAAAGCTCCAAGAAAAAGAAATGAATTTCGGAAGGGTCTATGCTCCGTCCCCAAACAAGGTGAATGAGCCCACAGTGAAATTGCGCTGAGCAGGGTTTCCAAATCCATTGGCCAGGTTTCCTATGGCATGCACATGTTGCACAACAGCAGGGCGGGCATGTCGGAATGGGCAACTGGACAGATGCTGGAAAAGGGGACACAGAGGGCTGCAGGCGGCACATGCTGTGGTGCAGCTGGGCCACAGTGCGGACTAGGGTGATGCCTACCTGGCCCATAGGAATGCTGAAACAGTAGAGCAGCCATACAGCAACTGCTGAGGGCCCAACATGGGCACAAGTGTGCTCCCCACAGTGCCACAGGGGATAGTACCCAGTAGGTACCCCCAAGGTATGGAACATTGGCATGCGGTGCTGGGGGGAAGCATGGACAGCTATGCAGGCACCCCTACCCCAGAACCCGCACCATAGGCAGACGCCTACCCACACACTGGATGGCCTGAGACTGCGCTCCACCAGCACCACCAGCAGAAGGGCATGTCAGCATGGTGGCAGAGGGATACTGGTGGTGGAGGGGGGCAGTGGCAGCTGCCCAGAGCAGACCGTGGCCTAGCCCTGTGTAGGTGGGTGCCATGCACTGCAACAGATAGGCCCTGTCTGACGAACAGTCATGGTATCACCAGGGAAGGCACTGTTTCTGTGGCAACACAGTGATGCAGTGCACACGACCAATGTGTTCAGAAGCAGAAGGTCATAGGTTCAAGTCCCAGCTGTGGTTCCTGCCAACCCAGTGCCCATATTTTACCCACTACTAAAACGTGATAATACAGACAGAACCTTTATTGCAGATGACGTAAACATGCCCAAAACACCTACATTTTACCATACAGAGCACAGACACCATAAACATGCGCATTACCTAGAGCAGAGTCTCCCAAATGCAGTCCTGGAGGGCCAAACACCATTCAGGTTCCATGCTGTCTCTAATAAAGATGCCTGTGCTGCATTTCTATGCACCGCCCGCATGGTATGCAGATGTATCTCATGCATATTCATGAGGGACAGCATGAGAACCCGAACAGTGTCTGGCCCACCAGGACTGGAGTCGGGAACCTCTGCCCTAAAGCAGCAGCCAACAGGGGCAGACACACCCGCACCCACAGGCTCCATTATCCAATGCCTCCTGGAGAGGCAGGATGTTGGGCCCTGCGTGCATCTCCCAATACTAGCACTTGCATACCTTAGCAATGCCACCCTAATCCTGGGAATACGGTACATAGCTATCAAAAGGTTGCTATGATTACTGGCAGATAGCAATTCCAAAGTTAAGTACAAATTTCTGAGTGAGCTGCATCATAGCAACCTTTCTGATGTCTGTGGAGTGTGCTACAGGTCTTGTGTCTGACAGTGTTTACCACCCTGGGGAGTGACCCCAACAGTATTGCATACCATAGCCATGCCTTCACTGTTGCCAGGACTGGTGCGGTGGCCAGGGCTGCCAAACACCTCTATAGTTGCACAATGCTGGCATAGGTGTGGGGAGTGTGTGTCTGTCTATCCAGTGTGTGGTGGCTGCAAACACCCTGCACAGCCCACACTGCTAGCAATGTTGCCAGTATTGGCCTGCCAATGTGCATAATGAGTAGCAAGGTACTGTGGGAATAGCCTGGATAGGGTGGTCTGGCCTGGATTCATCTGTACAGAGCATAGGGCAATGGCTCGGACATTGTAGTGCCTGGCCACCACCTGCACGGAAAGGGTGGCCACAGCATTTCCTGCTGGAAGGTCACTTTCACCCTGACTGTGCAGTGACCACGGCATGACTAGGTTCCCCCATAGTGTTAGATAGTATTTTTTTTTGTGTGATATTTATGGGTTCTCTTTTGGGGCCCAATCACTGACTTATCTGCTTGGTGTGTATGCTGACATCCCAGTTCTGCGTGCATGTATCTCCTCCAGGAAAATGCACTATGGACTAGCTAGCAGACTGTCTGCAGCTAGTATGTGTCTTGCTACAACACCTTGCAGGGTGCAGTGGCTGGAGGCTTGCTGCTGGAGAATGTCAGGTAGTGGTCAGGAGCAGCTGTGCATTTCCAGGCCTACTGTTTGTCTGCTATTGCATTATGGATGTGTACAGCTCTGCCCTGTAGGGTGTCTGTTCCGCAGCAGGACTGGGGTTGCTGGTCCCCTCTACTGCCACCATTGCAGGGAGGTAGAATGTGGATCTGTTGGCAGGCAATCCTGTTTCCCACACTGTGCCCCAGAGGGTGCGTTGTGGGGTGGTACAGAATCCGCCTATGGGTCCAAACACCCCCCTTCATCTACATCATGTAACCCTGGCACCAACACAGGATATGCACTATTCTGAGTGCATCATAGCCCATAAGAGCTAGACATGACTGAGAAATACAGAAGAACACAGATATATCCTAGATGCGTCTGCAAGGACTACCTATCACACACAGTAGCACTGATGGAGACCTGCAGTATGGCATATTTTAGCTATGAAAGGTGCTGTGGACCTGGTGCTGGGCGCCCCACCTCACCCTCAGGGTGAGCACAGTACCCACACAATGTGACGGTCTGTAGCTACTTGGGTGCCAGTACCACACACGGTCAGTTCCCCCTACCAGGCCGAGGTGCTGTGGGGGTGCATACCCCATCTTGTGCCCATCTGTAGATTGCTGATTTGCATGTGCAGTGCATCATGGGTACAGGTGGGTTAACCCTATCCTGGTAACCACAGCAGACAGTTTGTGTGGTGACATGCAGTCCTTCTGCAACCAGTTAGGGGTTTATTAGCAGCTGTAGCCCACTGGTTACTTCACTGCCTGTAGAGCTAAAGGTCATGGGTTCAAACCCATGGTGGGCTTCTTTGATAAGGCTGTCCAAGGCATTGTCTATTTTTAATGTACATTAGTGCTGCCAGCAAAAACACCCTCAGTGTACTGTAACCATAAGGCACCTTATAGGGCGCCCTATAAAGTGCCTTATAAGGTGCCTTATAGGGCACCCTATAAAGCGCCTTATAAAGTGCCTTATCAGGTGTCCTCTAAGGCGCCTTATAGGGTGCCCTATAGGGGACATTATAGGGTACCTTGGCGGACACTGCACTTTATAATGTGCCCTATGGAGGGCCTTATGCGGCACCTTAGGTTACGGCACGTGAGGGTGTGTTTGCTGGCAGCACTAATTAAACTACAAATAAAATGCCTCAAAAATCAATACTTACACGTAAAAGCTAATGCCTCAGCCAGCCTTATGGATTAGGCACATTGGGGGATCAAACTCATGACCCCTGTATCACCAGTCAGTGTATTAACCACTGTGCTACACCTCTGTTTCTGGGGTTGTATGTCTGCGCGCCTACTTAAATTACCGCGCGTTAACGTGTTAGCGGCGTCTCGCCCGATAATGTGAGCAGCGCACGTTATCGTGCGATAATACTGTTTTGCTACTTTAAGACCGAAATGCCCACTCCTTTTATGGCATCCTGCACACTAACACCGGGCACACGTTAAGACAGTTTAGTAAACATACCCCTATGTTTTTAGAATAAATAGATTTTTTAAAATGTACTACTATCATGGGTTTATCTATAGTTCCACTGAACTCAGCAAATGGTGTCACCAGTAGTAAAAATAATTATATTCGCAGAACTTGCACTTCTTAAAGAACAGTTAAAATCCATAAAGTGTAGACGACAATTTCTCTGTGTAAATGTAATGGGTTTGATTAAAGCAGAAGTCAGAGTGATGGCCTCATTAAGCAAGAGGGGTAGTTACTGAAGTGCATTAAGGAGATAACTCAGGATTTTTACTTTTTAATCTACATTTATTGGCAAAATCTTGCATTATTAGCCCGTAATGCATGTTAGTTCACCACAACACAAGCTACATAATAATAAGATGCAAAGTATGCAAATGCATGTAAAGCACTTCATGCAAATTGAATAACACAATTTGCGTTTAAATCTGCAAGCTGCATTGTTGATTTGGCATTATTTTATCTCCCTGATGCATGGCCAAGAGGCTGGCAATTCTCCAATGGTCACTTCCAGCTCAGTCTCCAAAACAAACACCATCCCGTGGTCTGTAGCTGTCTCCAGAGACACTCTATCCCCTCCCTCCTTCATAGGCAGAATGGTTCTGCTGATCCAAGACCCCCACCCTGAATCTGCCCCCCCGCCCAATTTACTGGGACTATCCCTTGTGTCTGGTGAGGGTGGGGGCTGGGAACCGGAACGATCCCTAATTGCTTTTGGCCCCTACGTTATTGGCATCAAAATGGCAGTAGTGTAGTGGTTCTACTGCTGAGGAATTGAGTGCTCATTATTTGCCATCTTGACTGCTAAGGGTCAGCCTGTGCTATCTTGATGCTGGCAGCCTAGGGGGTAGGAGCAGCTGAGGTTCACTACCGCACCCCGTGCTAAACAACAGGGATAGCCCCGGTAAGTTCTGGGATGGAGAGCATCGGAGAGTAGGAGGTCTTCTTCAAGGGGGAATCTGTTTTGAGGGGATGGCTAAGGAATGGGGGTTTGGATTGAAGGGCCCTTTCTGTCATGGGGAGGGAATGGATGGAATGTTTGTTGGAGGGGGTTGTGATCGGGGGCAGTGTTTGCAGACGGGATTGGAACACAGGTGAAATCATCAGAAGACCACCAGAAACTTTAAATGATAGCAGGCACAACTTGGGTCCCCCTATCTGGGTGTTTCTGCAGCCAGCAATGTGCAAAGTTCCCAACTGCAGTAATGCAAATTTATATTTACTGCGGAAGGCAGGTTAGTGGCTCCCATAGTAAATATTACTGCATAAAATGGGTTATTTTACCACAGCTTAGTAGCTTTAGTAGCAGAACAAAGACACAGCATAGGAAACCTCCCCTTCAAACACTGCACTAACCTTTGCTCTCTGCAAAGCAGCACTGAAAGCATCATTTAAAACACAGTACCCAGGACAAAACCCCCAGTTTCTTCATGCTAATACCAGCCTTGTACACCTGCTATGAAACTGAATGGGTGCAAAAGTTTTCTAACCTCTTTTTTATATAAAAAAATAAAGTGCAGGGTCTGAGCCATAAGCTGGAGAGTCCCTTCTTGACCTATGTGGTGAGATTGGAACCTACAGGCCAAGTGGAAGGGTTAGTGCCATGCCATCTGACCCATTAGAGACCTGATGATCTTAGTAAAGCCATTGCTAAAGAAGGAGAATAAACTTTTTGATAAAAAAATATAGGGGTTGACATTCAGCAGCATTAGGCCCGATTCTGATCCTGACATGCTGACCCGGACGTACAAAGGAGATCGTGATTCTGATCCCGTAGGGCACGTCTAGCCCCGCGGGATCAGAGTCAGGAACAAGCATGTACATGCAGGTGGGACTGCAATTCAGTACACGTACATTTAAAAGCCGTGATGCCAGCCGCCTGCTAAAAAGTTAATTCCCCGAAGCCCTACTCCCGATTCGGCCTCCTAAGGCTAGGATAGGGCTGCAGGGAATTAACTCTGCCCCCCCAGCCCCTTCCATGCCCCGGGCCACTTAAAAAAACATGACCAGAGGAGTTAGTCCAACTCGGAGGTGGAATAACTTCCCTGGCCATTTCGCTGGCCCTGGACATACAGGGCTGGCAACAGCCCACTGCCCTCCCACTCTCCTCTCTCGGGCCGCCTCTTCCCCACCCCTGACTAACTTCCCCACACAACTGGCAGGGAAGTTAGTCGGGGGCCAACCCCCACGTCCATCCCCACTATTCATGTCTCAGAATAACCCCCATTGTCACTAAAGGAATACTATCAGGGCCGTGCTGCTGAAAACTCTGTCTCACCACATTAGCACTATCAATATAGTGCTGGGAGAGTCCAGTGGTGGAGTGAGAAGTTCTCCATATAACGGCAATTTTCAGTGCTGCTATCTCGATAGCTATGTGGAGGGCTTAGGACAGTAAAAAGCTACCCTAAATAGCTATCCAGATAGTGGTGGTGAAATTTGCTTCTATAGGAAGAGTGGCTGGCACTCATCGCATTTTCTGAATATCCAGATTCCAGCACTGAATATTTGGATTAAATCTAGCCACAGCGACTAGCTTTTATAAAAACACACTGACCACCTCGGCTAAATATTGAGCTGATAAATTTTAAAATGTGTAAACAAGTATCACAAACTCCTACTTCTAGTGCAAATGCAGACAAAGAGCGCACTACAAAAGAGGTCAGGAGCTGTGTCTCCCCCACCCCCAAGCACAACAATCTCATTGTCTTTCCACCCGCACTGTCTATGGGTTTAACAACTATAGATTGCCTACTGTTAGGATTACTTTTGAAAAATGACTGCAGTATTGCCTCTCTGTTATCTCTTGATGGATTTTCTTTCGTTGCCTGTCATGACTTTTCCTGTGAGGATCCAAAGCTATGTTTTTTCCTCCAATTTAAAATCCATTGAAACACATTAGATAAATTGAGAAGGTCTGTACTAGGTGATGAATCTGACCTGCTCTTTCTGCCTTAATGAAACATTAAGTGCACTTTTTCCCCCTTAGGCCTTTGACAAATGATTTTTTGTTTAGTTCTCGAAGCTAGAAGCACTGGGTGCTTTATTTCCAAACTTAACATCAAGGTAGGTCGGGGAAGTACCATCTTTATCTGAGTTTATTGGGGCACTTGGACATTCTAGTTTCGGAAAAAGCTGAAGCCTGATCAAAGTAGTATAGCGCTAGGGAGTCTGTGCACAGGTAAGATATGTATGGGTCAAACAACAGAGACATCCAGAGCCAATGAAATAAAGACATATTGGGCCCGATATTCATCGACGGTGGCTAGCTCTAGACAAGCAGCTAGTGGTCGCTGCTGACCTTAAGACCCGGCTATTCAATGCTAGGCCATATCTGGTCACTGGCCCTGAATCTCCTGGTCGGCTGGACAGCATGGAAGCTGACCAGGCAGTGGCGATATTTAGCCTTTAAGATGCCTCACTTTCTCCCCTGAAGAATAACGATCGGGACAACGCTTGGGAAGTCTGTGGGTGGAATTAGGGTACATTCAGGGTTATCTGGTTAGTGGTGATATTCATGCCACTGACCAGATAACAAACCGCACAAAGTTAAGCTACCAAAAAGCTGTCTTAACATTATGCAGTTTTACTATTCAGAAAACGGCTGCATATTGCCATGTGCACATTGCCAGTGATCGACGCTGGAACTGGATAATCACTGCCAACCACTGGATAGGTACTGCAGATCCTGTTTTATCTGTAAATGCCGTGGCAGGCGTTTACAAAACACCAACTGACGTAGTTGAATATTGGCCCAACTTATTTTCTACTCTATGCTGAACTAACTGAAATTTCAGAGAAAACAGAACATTGTGATTTTATCGCTTATTGGTAAGGCTTATGACTATGTAAAATAATGGCAATGCTAAGATACGTCTTTTTCTCATGTCTTTGTTACACCTTACCATTTTGTTTCCTCACTCTAGCTTGTAAAATCCAGGACTCTTTGTGGGGGCAGGAGGAGGAATCAGAGTGATGGTCCAGGCCTCACACTACCAAAGTAGAGAAACAGCAGTGAATCAGGAGCTACCGTGCTTACCCCTACTCTTCAGTCTCTGAGTGGGCTTACTCTGGCTGAACTGTCCCATGTAACCAGAACTTCCCTTCTGTGACTATACACCAAAGAGCAAAAGAAAGTCGCAATCGCAGCCAGCAGTGCTTCTGAGCACCTGCGGGACAGGCTGCTCCCATGGACCGAAGAGGTGGTGGCAGCCAGAAGTGGTGCCTTTGCCTACAGGAGCAGCCTATCCTGCGGGCTGAATAGAAAAAACCTGTGATCGGCAAAAATTCTACAGGAGCTGGGGCCAGAGAAGCAGAGGAAGTAGGACACATTTAAAGCGACGGTGGCTTGCGGAAATAAAATTGCAGGGAGGGAAATGGAGGGCAAGGGGTAAGAATGAAAGTGGGAGAAAGGGACAGAGGCTGGAAAGGGAACAGAGTGTGTGTGTGTGGGGGGGGGGGTGGGGGGGAAGTAGCAGGAGAATCTGCAGGGAGGGGTGAAGAGTGAAAGGGGTTGGAAGCTGAAAAGAGAGGAGAAAAGGGCATAATAAATATATGCTAAAAGGCACAGCTTCCTACCCCCAAGAAGGCACACAGGGACTCCATCGCTGCACCATACACACAGGCACACTTCCCCCATACTGCACAAGCACCTGACCAGCGCAGCACACACACACACACACAGTCAGCCCATCCCCACACCTCACATACACACAGGCATCCCACCCCAGAACAACACATGCTCGTACAGGTAGGCACCCCACCCCTACACTGCACTGCACACACACACAGGCATCACATCCGCACACCATACACCCACTGTCTGAAGACAGAGAGAGAGAGACATATAATATATATACATAAAACCAGTCATAAAGATTCCTCATATAGCTCCGGCCACCATAGCAAGATACATTTTATCACCTCTCTTTGAACACTTCTTCCAGACACCTCTTCTTCATCGCCCCTCTCTTCCGCCCCCCCCCCCTTCAGATATGTATGATTTTGCAAATGAAGGAAGGGGGCATGCATCGCTTTGTCGCGCCCTTGGTGTGCTGTTTTCACATGCACACACAGTCCCCCAACAGATGTTAACATACACAGCCTCACATACACACTTCCTTCTTGCTTTTGTACCTGTTTAGCCATCTTAAGATCATCAAAAACAATCACCCCCAGGTCTCACTCTTCTTTCATAGACAGAAGTACTTAACCCCCTATACTATACCGCTCCATTGGCTTTTTGCAGCCCAAATGCATGACCCAATCAATTAAACAAAAATCCTCTCAAGGGGCAAAAAAACTATGCAGAAAAAACAGGTACTACCCCAATCAATACGACCCAAAAACAAACAAAATCAAAACAATCAATATGCACAAAAAATCTAAGCTCAAAAAATATATATCTAAACAAAACAAGCTCGGAGCTAGCCGACCCTGCATTTTTTAGCGTTAAATCTCAGCTGCCAAATTCTCGATTATTCTTCAAGCTTCACTACATCTCTCCTCATGTTATCTACATTTTCCTTGGTCTCTGCTATTGCAGATTTTGGTATTGTCTGCAAAGAGGCAAACCTTACCCCACAGCCCTTCTGCAGGATCACTAACAAAGATGTTAAAAAGAATCGGACCAAGGACAGATCCCCTGCGGCACACTACTGGTAACATCCTTCTCGTCAGAGTTAACTCAGTTTACCTGTACGCTTTGTTGCCTCCCACTCAACCAATTTCTAATGCAGTTAGTCACTTTAGGGTCCATCCCTAGGGTGCTCAATTTATTTATAAGTTGCATATGCAGAACAGTGTCAAAGGCTCTGTAAAGTCTGCGCTCTTCAACTTGTTTCAGCTTTGCTGTAGGGCACCAAACACACCAGACCGCATCTCTCATGTGCTGCTAGAGTGGTATTTACCTTTATGTCTCAGTCAGGCAGCCAGCCACAGAGAACAGAGGGCGTGGGGAGAGCATTGGATGTTGCGTGTTGGTTGGCAAGGGTCGGACACATGTGTGCTGGAGCACAGGGCCTGAAGCTTGTGGTTAGAATCACTGTCATCCACTACAATGAGCACCACCGTTGGCTCTCATGGGAGGCTATAATCTTCTGGCCAGCCTGGCTGTAATGCCAGAAAGGTTTCTGCAAGTTTCACAGTTGCAGCAGCTCTAACAGGCAGCAGCAAAGCAGTGCTCTCAAAGAAATCTCAAAGTCCAGCCAAGTGGTGTTCACACATTGTTGCTGCCACTATTGACTGTTAAAACTGCCGACATGAGCTTGGGGATTGAGTCCTGCTTCTTAGTGCTCATCGTGCCTTTCTTTCTGCTTATACCCAGGGATAGCAGTAGCTTTCCCCAGGTCTCTTAATAAGTCTATTGACTTTGAGCCCTATTCCAAGAAGTGCACGTCCGGGCTGTCCGGACAGCCCCAGGCAAGACAGGCCTGTTTGGACCCATTTCTGGTCCATGGGAGCAAACCGTTCCCATGGTAGCCAGAATTGGGCCCAAGGACAATCCGGAATGCCCATGGATGGCTTGGTAAGCCCCTGCCACCTGCATGACCATCCTCCTCACAGGCACCTCTGACTCCGGCATTTCTGGGGCCTGGATCGGGTGGCAGGGATCCCCCTGCACTCGGCCCCAGAAGGGGAACCCTGGCTCCGATTGTGCAAATATTGCTGCTTATACCTCCTTGGAGGTGGTATAAGCAGCACGTCCCCTTGATCTCGGCAACATATACAGACCCATGACCTGAATTGGCCCTGTATGTGCTGCCGGGTGTCCTGCCTCCTGCCGGCTCTCCCTGTCCTGATGCACAGGACGTATAGGGGGAGCCGGTGGGGGAATTGGCCCCAGATGTCTTGTGGGATTGCACGTCCCACTGGGACGTGCAGACCCGCAACCTGCATTCGGGAAAGACCCTCTTTGTCTCCAGGAGCTTGTCGAAACTTTTTCCAAGCCCAGCTGCACTAACTACTGTACTTTTATCACCTCCTCCTTATTTGTCATATTGATAAAAGAACTGTGCAATCGGACATGCAGAGATAGAGCAGTGATAGTATCTGTTGCAACAATAACAGGTGGGAGAAGAGGCAGAAAAAGCTAAATGGTTGTAACCTTTGCAGAATTTTCTTGGATTAAATAAATACATTGATCTTGTTTGCTTCAGTTACTCGTACATTAAACCTTAGACTGTCACAACCTGTTAAGAACCTAAGACCACACAAAATGCCAAACTGGGTCAGACCAAGGGTCCATCAAGCGCAGTATCCTGTTTGCAGTAGCCATTCCAGGTTACAAGTACCTGTCAGGTTCCCAAAAAGATACACAGATTCTATGCTGCTTATCTCAGGGGTAAGCAGTGGATGCCCCTTGTCTTCTTTAATAACGGTTTATAGACTTTTCCTCCAGGAACTTTGAACCGCTTTTAAACCCATTAAGACTAACTACTTCTACTACATCCTCCGTTAAAAAATTCCAGAGTTTGATTACACGTTGAGTTAAAAAATATTTTCTCTGATTAGTCTTAAATGTGCTACATTCTAGTTTCATTGTGTCCTCTTGTCTTTCTACTTTTTGAAGGAGTAAACAACTGATCTACGTTTACCCATTCCACTCCACTCATCATTTTACAGGCCGCTATCATATTATTATTATTATTTATTGGTTTTATATACCGCCTTTCAGCTAAATCAAAGCGGTTTACAGATAACTGTTAAGAAACATTACATATTAACAGGTTTCAACATGGAACATAGAGTATATATTAAAACATTAGCAAATGTAACAATGTAACTTATTCACAAGGATGTATAATACGTACAAGGGAATTTATTTACAGGGTTGTATCCACCTTTTAAGCCTTTCCTCATAGGGGTATCCTTCTATCCCTTTATCATTTTGGTGGCTCTTCTCTGTACCTTTTTTAATTCTGTTCATACAATGTTAAATATTTAATCCTCAGTACTGATTTTTATTCGAGCAATGCATTTGCCCCTTCGCTGCAATGTTCTTGCTACAATATTGGATTGGAAGGAGAAATACTAGCAGCATGTGAAGAGAGTTCACAAAGGAGTTTTGGGAAAGGGGGAGGGGAGGTACAACCTACCATTAATAGTAATCAGGGAGAAGGGGTGCCGATCTCTAGGTTGCAGGGGAGCACCAGAGACCCTAGCACGGGCCCTGTATAATGATACCTATATTTTGGAAGTCGGATTTTATCTTCCTCTTTGAAGATATTGCTGTCGCTCGCCTAATGTGTAGTTCTGTCATCCCGGTCATTATTGACCACAAACTCCTTCATGGGTCCATTCTGCCTCCCATTCATAGGTAAGAACATTGATTAACTGTGCTCGGCTTCCTAAGTCTACTACTGCTCGTGTTGCAAGTATAGTACACTCTTCATTTCAACTAGGACTTTTGAATGCACATTTTTTTTAAAGTAAATATGCACTCCTGTATGACTTGAAACAAGAACACAATTGTTTACTTTTTGCATTACTGAAACCTGGCTCAAGTTGCAGTATGTGAAGAGGCCTATCTTCAATCAATGTGTGTTCCTCGTTATAGTGTTTCCTGCAAGATCCCATTTATTCAGAATCACTTTTGCTTAGGATCATTATTATCGTTGCAGATTTAGACGGGATCTTATTATCTCTACTAATATTAGTCCCCATGTATTTCCCAGATTTAGTAATACTTAATATCCGCTTTGGTAAACCAATTTATACTAAAGAAGCAGATTTCCTTTCTCTCATGGAAGCTTTAGGCTTACTACCTCTGATCTCTAAAGCACATAGGAGACCACCTGATTCATCTAGATTTTTATAGCCAGTTCTATTAGCACTCCATAATAAACCCCTAATGAAATCCCATTACTTTGGACAGACCATTGCTTATTAGTAAGTTAGTATTACCAGTAGCTTCAGAAAATAGGGACCCTGGCATTGGGCCTTGCCATAATATTGACAATGATACATTGGCTACTCAATACCAGGTTTTACCAACAAATTTCAATTCTTACACATTAGAAGAGCAGGCCTCTAGCTAGAATGCCAATCTTTAACATGCTACAGATGAATTAGCACCCATGTGCACCTATTCTCTCTCTACTGAACACCATCAACCCTGGTATCACTTAGACCTTCACCTTCTGAAACAGCAGGCATGCAAGACAGAACAAACCTAGCATAAGATTATATTACCAGCCACCCTGCTAAAAGAAACATGCAGATTATCTAATGTGAAACTCACATAAAAGAATTACTATTAAGAACTGTGCAACTCTTCAAAAAAATATTTTCTATTTTATAAGATCTCACAATATCATCAACCCAAAAATCTATGCCTTTGGACTCTTGTCTGTCTGCACAAACCTTAGCAGATTTTTTCAGTATTAAAGTAACCATTTTGCATTAGGCATTTTTAACAGGGGCTATACATTTCAAGCAAAGGTAAGAGTTTGTAGCTTTTTAAATTACTAGCTCTCTGCCTGGGAGCTCTTAAAAGGGTTTTGGTACATTTTTAAACCAAAGTTATATTCTCTTTGGTGCTTTAAAAAGGGAAATATTTGGTGCTTTAAAAGGGGAAATATTTTCTTTAGTGGGGTAGGTATAAAACTGCTTTAGTATCTTTCTCTGAAACTACTGACATCTCATCAGGTGTTAGTTCCCTCCCTACCCCCTACCCCCAAATTCCACCCTCCCCTATTGAGTAGCCTTGCTTTATAGGGTACCTCCCTGATTAACTACACACAGGGAGATGGAAAAGCACATTTTGAACACACTTAAAGAAATTTAACTGCTTTTTCTCTGAAAGAATAGCTGGGAAACGGACTGGCACTATGGTAGATCTCTCTCTTTTGCTTTACCAGATATGTAAGTTCCATCAACTGAACAATGGCTGGGAAAAATCATATTGCTAAAGCTTTTGCCCCTGGTACAGCTTCTGCCTCTCTCCAGACAGAGGTCCCAATGCCAGTTGAAGGACCGGTTCCATGTGCAGGATGCCTGCATGCTGAAGCTCTCAGGACACAAGTGTAAGAGCTCAGAGAGGAGGTGGCGAGGCTGAGGAACATCCAAGATAGTGAGAAGTACATTGATGAGATGCTTCTTGCAACATCCAAGCTCCCCAGCAGAGAAGAAGATGAGTGCCTACAGAATGACAAAGATTGGACACAAGTCACCAGGGACTGCAGAATCACCAATCCAACTCCTCCAGCCCTTGAATTGAAGAACCATTATGCAGCTCTGGAAGTGGAGGAGGTGAAAGCATCCCCGTAAAGGGAAGAACCAGAGTTCAAGTACCCCAACGTTGCAGAATTAGTGACCACAAGGAAGCAAAGTGAAATTGTGCTGGTTGGTGACTCTCTTCTGAGGGGTACTGAGGCGTCCATCTGCCGACCAGACTTGATGTCCAGAGAGGTATCCTGTCTGCCAGGTGCCAAAATCTGAGATGTTACGGAGAGTTTGCTGAGACTCATCAAGCCCACTGACTATTACCCAATGTTGCTAATCCATGTCAGCACAAATGATACTGCCAGGTATCCCTCTGAGCATATCAAAAGTGACTTCATGGCTCTGGGACAGAGGGTGAAGCAGATAGGGGTGCAGGTGGTGTTTCTTCAATCCTCCCTGTTGAGGATAAAGGCCAAGGCAGAGAAGCTTGCATCCTGGAGATGAATCCATGGCTGCTTGGATGGTGTCATCGAGAGCATCTTGGTTTCCTGTTCTAAGGGTTGCAGAGCAGAGATGGCATCCATCTGTCCAAGAAAAGTCGACATGTCTTCAGTAGCAGACTGGCTAATCTACTGAAGAGGGCTTTAAACTAGATTCATTGGGGATGGATGAAGAAAGCCCCCAGGTAAGTGAAACATTAAATACTTTTATGGAAATGGATAAAAGGGGCAACATATGGAAAGTGCTGTCTATAAATGTCCGTAGCATGGGAAATAAGATCCTTGATGTTGAAGCTTTGGTGGGAGTGGCTGACTTGGATTTAGTGGCAGTTACTGAAACATGGTTCACAGAAAACCATGATTGGGATGTAACTATACCAGGCTATACTTTATTCAGAAAGGACAGGGTAGGAAGAAGGTGAGGAGGAGTGCCATTATATATAAAAATAATATTAAAGCTTTGGAACTACAGAGCTTAAAAGGGAGAGAGGAGGCACTGTGGGTTAAACTAGAAAGAGAAAAAGAGAAATCTATTTGCATTGGCGTGATATACAGACCTCCCAAACAGGAGGAAGAGGTGGACAGAGAGTTAATTGAAGACATACGCAGCATTTCTAGGAAAGGGGAAGTGCTACTGATAGATTTCAATATGCCAGATGTTGATTGGCACATTCCTGCTGCAGTATCATCTAGAAGTAAGGAGATCCTGGATTCTCTACAGGAAGAACTATTCAGGCAACTGGTAACAGAACCCGCACGTGAAGGGGCCATACTGGACTTGGTGCGTACCAATAGTGAAAGTGTTTCTGATGTTAAAATGGGAGATCCTTTTGCATCAAGTGGTCACCAGATGGTGTGGTTCAGTATTAGGAATTGTGCTGTTAGAATCCATTCAAAAGCAAGGGTCTTAGACTTTAGGAAAACTAACTTTGCCAAAATGTGCCAATACCTCAGGGAGTCATTAGTGGGATGGGTACTGCTGGGGGATATAGAAAAACAGTGGGCAAAACTGAAAGGGGATATTTTACCTTATCTGCCGTCATTTACTATGTTATATGTTAAGGGCAACTAACCTTTTTGTAAAAATGGTAAATAAAGGAAAAGGAAAAGGAGACCGCTATGGTTTTCAAAAGAAGTAGCTGAAAAGGTTTAGAAAAAGAGGGAGGCCTGTATGAAATACAAGAGATCACAGAGAGAAGAAGACAGGCATCTATATTTGGAAAAATTTAGAGAAGCTAGCAAAGTAGTCAGGAAAGCAAAGATTCAAAAGGAGGAGGAAAAAGTCAATACAATAAAATGGGTGGATACGACATTTTTCAGATAAAAAAGGAAATAAATTCCAAAAACTACACATGCTCAATGTCCATTGTACCCTGTAACACATTGTTATAGTCTTTTGTAAATAGCCAATGTAAATAGTTTTGACACAGTTGCATGCTGTACACAGTTAGAATTACCGTTCTATGTAAAAGTATACAGAAGTATACAAAATTGTTGGCTGTTCCATGTAAACCGCCCTTGATCTCTGGAAGGGGCGGTATAGAAAAAATAGATAAATAAATAAATAAATAAATAAAGATACGTTAGTGAGAACAGGAAGGACAAAAGTGGTATTGTCAGACTTAAGGGTGAAGGGGAGGAATATGTAGAAACTGATGAGGATAAAGCAGAATTGCTTAACAAATATTTCTGTTCTGTGTTCACAGATGAAGAACCAGGAGCAGGACTTCAGAAAACACGCAAAAACAGGAACAGAAGTCAGGGGCATCTTGAACAATTTTCAGAAGACTGTGCTCATGAGAAACTAGCTAAACCTAAAGTAGACAAAGTGATGGGACAATATTCTCCTTTTTACCTTTAGAGATCCTCTGTGTTTGTCCCATGCTTTTTTGAGTTCAGATATGTCCTCGTGCCCACCACCTCCACTGGGGGACTATTACATGCATCTACCACTCTTTCCGTAAAGAAATATTTCCGCATATTACTCCTGAATCTATCCTCTTTCACCCTAATCCTATGTCCCCTCGTAGCAGAGCTTGCCTTCATTTGAAAAAGACCCTTCTGTGCATTTATGCCATGGAGGTATTTAAATATCTCTATCATATCGCCCCTATTCCGCCTTTCCTCTTACAGTATACATATTAAGATCTTTAAGTCTGTCCTCATATGCTAAATAACAAAGACCACTAACCATTTTAACAGCCACACTCTGCACTGACTCCAACCTGCTTATATAGTTTTGAAGCTGCAGTCTCCAGAATTGCCCACAATGTTCCAAATGAGATCACACCAGAGACTTATACAGAAGCACTATCACCTCCTTTTTGACATATTCATAAATGACCTGGAAAGTGGAATAACGAGTGAGGTTATCAAATTTGCTGATGACACAAAACTATTTAAAGTTGTTAAAACCCAGGAGGATTGTGGAAAATTGCAAGAGGATCTTGATAAATTGGAAGACTGGGCATCAAAATGGCAGATGAAATTTAATGTGGAGAAGTGCAAGGTTATGCACCTAGGGAAGAACAACCCAAACTATGGTTACACGATGCAAGGTTCCACATTAGGAACCACCACCCAAGAAAAAGATTTAGGCGTCCTTGTGGATACCATGTTAAAACCCTCGGCCCAGTGTGCAGCGGCGGCCAAGAGAGCAAATAGAATGCTAGGTATGATAAGGAAAGGAATGGAAAATAAAACAAAAGATATTATAATGCCTCTATATCGTTCCATGGTGAGACCGCACCTTGAATATTGTGTGCAATTCTGGTCGCCGTATCTTAAAAAGGATATAGCGATTTTAGAAAAGGTTCAGAGAAGAGCCACCAAAATGGTAAAGGGGATGGAAGGCTACTCCTATGAAGAAAGGCTAAAAAGGTTGGGGCTCTTTAACCTGGAAAAGAGACGGCTGAGGGGAGATATGATAGAAGTCTATAAATTAATGAACGGAGTGGAACGGGTAAACGTAGATCGATTGTTTACCTTATCAGAATATAGAAAGACTAGGGGACATGCAATGAAGCTACAGGGTAAACTATTTAAGACTAATAAAAGAAAATATTTTTTCACTCAACGTGTAATCAAACTCTGGAATTTGTTACCGGAGGATGTAGTAAAGGCTGTTAGTGTAGCTGGGTTTAAAAAAGGTTTGGACAAGTTCCTGGAGGACAGGTCCATAAACCATTATTAAGAAGGGACCCAGGATATCAATCCTTGAACCAATACAAGCATTGTGGAACCTGTGTCCCTTGGGGAAACTGCTAGGTACGTATGACCTAGATTGGCCACTGTTGGAAACAGAATACTGGGCTTGATGGACCTTGGTCTGACCCAGTATGGCATATCTTATGTTCTTATGTTCCTTTCTTCTGCTGGCCATTCCTCTCCGTATGAACCCAAGCATTCTTCTGTTTTTCACAGTCACCTTTTCTACCTGTTTATCTACTTTAAGATCATCAGACACAATTACGCCCAGATCCCGCTCTTCTTTTGTGGATAGACGTACCTCACCCTTACACTGTACCGCTCCTTTGGATCTTTGTAGCCCAAATGTCATTTCCTTGGACCTATTATCGGCATTCAATCTATTCTACCACCAATTCATCCTCCAGTGTTAATATGACCTTGGAATCAGAAAAATAGGGCTAACTTGGTTTCATTCCTTTCTTTCTTCTAGATCCTTTAGAGTTCAGACTAAGACTACATCATTTACTCAGTAGGCCTTAAATCCTGGGGTACATCTACCTTGCCAAGAAAACCCAGGGGCTTCTGGGTATTTAGGAGTCAGCATTGACTCAACGGTACATTGCATTTCAAGGTTCTACACCTTTTAACCTCTTTCTAAACCCTCCTTGCTTCACTTATACAATCCAAAAACACTCTAGAGGACAGGAGGAACAGGGGAGATATGATTCAGACCTTTAAATACTTAAAGAGTATTAATGAACAAACAAACCTCTTCCAAAAATGGGAAGCTGTAAAACTAGACAGCATAGCATGAAGCTGCAAGGGGGTGAACTAGAAGGCAATGTCAAGAAATACTTTTTCACTGAAAGGGTGGTGGATGCTTGGAATGCCCTCCCAATGGAAGTGGGGGGCAAATACCATGACAGAATTCAAAATGACATGGGACAGACACAGTGAATCCCTTTATAGCAACAGGATAAAATCAAAATAAACATAACTATCTCTTATATCTCAACAAATAGGGAAATAGGGGTGACCTGCACGGAGCGGTGGGTACACCTCTAAACAAAGGCATGGGGAGGGGTGACCTGCACAGAGTGGCAGGTACACCTACTCTTGCCGCCTTGCTGGGCAGACTAGATGGACCATAATGGTCTTTATCTGACACCATATACTACGTTACTATATAGGCAGATTTTTCTTTGCAGATTGCATCTAATGAGTTTATTATGTTGATCCTAGGCAACCAGATATATTTCCCCTTAATTAGTGCCTTGCAGATTTTTCATAATGGCTTGTTGACCACAAGCTAAAGTTAAATCCTACTAAATCAACTGCTATGTCGATTGCAGGATGGCATCCTGCTTTATCAATCATATCTATTCTAGCTAGACAACAGTTTCTACTTTGCAAGAATTTGTGAGTCCTAGGATTTTATTTGGACTCTGATCTGAAATCTAAAGATCAGACAGCCTCGGTTATTAAATCTCATTTAGATAAGGAGACTCTCATCATGCTTACTCATGCCCTGATTGATAATTATCAATAGATTTGATTATTGTAATGTTTTGTATAATGAATCACTCTTGTTTGAGCTCAAAAGGTTAAAACTTGTTCAAAACACAACATTATTGGGGGGGGGGGAATGTAACTGAGTGCATTGCAGAAAATGGTAATAAGATTGAGTATTATTGATGGAAATATGAAAAGTGTTTAATTAAAATATAAATACAAACAAAAAGATGATTAATCTGTGAACCCAGTGTATTTGTTGAATCAGTCAGGGCCTAGTAGCAGCAAAGAGCTTTCCGTTTAAATTTAAAACACAGCAGAGAGCTTTCTGGTTAAATTTAGACCCCAAGACCCCCTGTATCCAAGCAAGGGCTGTGGGACTCCCGCTGGAAATTGGTCACAGATTATCTTAGAAGCACAGGACAGGGTACTGTGTAGCAGCCAACTTTTAATAAGTATTTTCCCTCTCTCCCTCCCCAACACCCACCCACCCCTGGGATAATTGTATTTTTATAGGTGCATAAACCTCTCAAAGGAAAGGAGGTGCCATATTCACTCTCAGATGCAGTTGTTTGTCCTCATCAGGCATACATTAGGAACCTGAGATTAATTAAGCTTCAGGTGAACAAAGTACATTCAATGTATTAGGTGTAGTTTAGTAGTATAAGTATCCCCACCAACCCTTAGTAGGTAAAGAACTTAAATATCTAAACATAACCTTAAAACTAAGATGCAGACAGCAGTCCAGCAGCGAGATGGGGGTTTTCCATTCTTTTGCATTGAGTGTCATATGTATGATTTCCTCCCAGTTGGTGAGGGGTCTTACATGTGCATTAGCTGCAAGGAGCTCTTTGCTCTCAGAGAACGAGTCTGATCTCTGGAGGCTAGAATAGCAGACTTGGAGGACATAAAGAAGACAGAGAGGTACATAGACAAGACCTAAAGGGATATAGTACTGAAGTCCCACCTCCAGTCTGGCAGCATCCCTGCTGCCACGGAGGAGAGAGGTCACATGACAGGAGAGCATCACCCTGGTGTGGCAGGAAGTGATCCTGTAGCTAGGACCTGTCCGCGAGGTGATGTAAAACCCTCTCACACCGAGAATGTTTCTCCAGGGCCATGTGCCCATGAGGGAAGGATTAGGACAGCCGTTATAGTTGGTGATTTGATCATTAGGCATGTAGATAGCTGGGTGGGGTGGACATGAGGAACGCCTGGTAACATGCCTGCCTGGTGCAAAGATAGTGGATCTCATGCACCACTTAGACAAGGTCTAAGATAATGCTGGGGAGGAGTCTGCTGTCTTGGTACATGTTGGTACCATTGACATAGGAAAATGTGGTAGGGAGGTTCTGGAGGCTAAATTTAGGCTTTTAGGTAGGAAGTTGAAATCCAGAACTTCCAGGGTAGGGTTCTCCAAAATGCTTCCCATTCCGCGTGCAGGACCCAAAAGGCAGGCAGAGCCTTGCTGTAGTCAATAAAACACATATAGATAGCTTTTTGGTATTCTTTTGTCTTTTCAAGGATCCATCTCATATCTGCAATGATGTCTTTCATTCCTCGCCCTTTCCTGAGCCCTACTTGCACTTCAGGCAGTTCTCATTCCAGGTATGATTATAGTCTTTGCTGAATAGTTGAGTAGAATCTTGCTGGCATGTGGGATCAGAGCGATTGTGAGATTATTTCCACAGTCAGTTGGATCATTTTCCAGTCAGTTGGCCCTGATGTTGTCGTCCAAATTTCCTGGCAGAGCCGTGTAAGTATGGTAACAGCTGCATCAGATTGCTATAGTACTTCTATGGGAATGCCATCAATGCCTGGCACTTTTTTCTTTGATAGGGCTTTCAATGATGCTTCAACTGCTTCTTTCATCACCTATGGTTCCAGATCATAAGGAACAGGTTGAAACGGCTGTTGGTCCACTTGATCTTTGCACCAACAACCCCCACTGCATGATCCACATGCACCCTCCTTTGCCCTATTTGCACCATCAACAAGATAATAGAGAAAGTGGTTCAACTACAACTACAAGATCATCTAGATACGCACGCCCCTCTAGACCCCAATCAACATGGCTTCAATCCCAAACACAGCATAGAAACGCTCATTACATCTCTCCTGGACAACCTAATAACCACCCTAGACAACATCAAACAAGGCTGTATATTGGTACTCCTCGATATAAAGGCTGCCTTTGACTCAGTCAACCATAATACACTTATCAATGCTTTCAATGCTGCTTTGACTTCTTCTTTCATCACCAATGGTTTCTGATCATAAGTTACACGTTGAAACGGCTGTTGGTCCATTTGATCTTTATGGTATAATGACTCTGTATATTCTTTCCACCTTTTCTTGATCTTCTCAGCATCATTCAACATGGATCCTTGAGCGTAGCATTCTTTGACTCTCCTTGTCTTGTCTTGCTGCACGTTGGAAATCTCTGTTGAGTTATGCGATTGCCTCTCTTTCTCTAGCTTTAGCTTCTTTGCGTTTCTGGGCTTTTCAGAGTTTCTTCAGTCAGCAATTTTGGCCATCTTTCTTTTTCACCTTTTGTAGAGACTTCTCAGTTTCTTCCAACACAATCTTCTTGATGTCATCTAATAACTCTTCTGGAGTTCTGTCATTTGTATCTAAAGCAACAAATTGACTTTGCAGACAGTCTTTAACTTCTGGTGGTATATTCTCAAGGTTGTATTTTGCTACATTCATGAGTGGCTTGCTCTTTTTCAAATATAGCTTGAATTTGCATACTAGTAGTTGGTGATCTGTACCACAGTCAGCTCCAGGTATTGTCTTTGTTGATGTTATAGAACTTTTCCATCGTTGACTTCCATAGATGTAGTCAATTTGATTTTTGTACAATCCACTGTGTGAAGTCCATGGGGTATGTTTACTAAAGCATGCTAAAGGAGCAAGTATTGCCGTTAGCATGTGCTAACTGTGCATGTGCACACTTAGCACATGCAAAAATCCACGTTAGCGTGTGCTAACATTGCCAGCCACTTTAGCACATGCCAACAGTACCTGTGGGTGGAGAGAAGGCGTGCACAGGGCAGAGAGTGGGGATCAATGGGCAGGGAGTGGGCAGGAAAAAAGCTTGCTTCCTTAACGCAGGCACCTTCATGGCAGGAACACTTTTCAAAATCTGGCAGAACGGGTGTTTTTTGAGGAGAGAGAGAGCCTATTTTATGTCTGCAATGTGATGCACAGAGAGGGAAGCACAAAAGAGTGATAGTAGTGCTCCATTAGCAGCAACAGCATAGTGCTCAAGTATGAAAGGGCAATATGTTGATAGTGCAAATGGGGGAAAAGGAGGTGGCACATGGGTCATGCAGTGGGGGCTGCTGGTGCACAGGGGGGGGGGGGGAACCAGGCAGCTACCTAGATGGCACATAGGAACATAAGACTACAAAATATGTCAAACTGTGTCAGATCATGGTCCATCGTGCCCAGCTGTGTCCAGCAGTGCACAATCTAGGTCACAAGTACCTAGAAGTGTCCCCAAAAGACACACAGGATGCCCAATAACTGTAATGGGGCAAGTAGTGCATAGCTCGGATCCTGTTTAGCAATGGTTTATGGACTGTTACCAAGGAACCTGTCCAAACATTTTTAAACCCAGCTACATGGACAGCTTTTACCACATCCTCCGATAATGGATTGCTGGGTTTGATTACGCATTGACTGAAATCTATTTTCACCTAGAAGACCCAAATGGGTTACATTGTAGCTGCATTGCAGGTCCCCTAGTCTGTCCACAATCTGATGGCATAAAATAGTGACCTACGTTTTACCTGCACCACTCTGGTCAATAATCTATAGACCTCTATCATATTTATCATCAGCTGTCTCTTCCCCAGGTTGATGAGCCCCAACCATTTTAGCCTCTCCACAAAGGGGTATTCTGCCATCCACAGAAACATCTGTGATGTTCATCATGATCCCACAGTGACAGTGGCAGCACACAGTCCTGCTAATTCTGTGGAAAAGCAATGTGCCACATGGGGCAGTCCAAGGGTCCTAACAGGACCGGTCCGTCCATTGAGCAAGAATGTTTTTTGCACAGGGCCCCGCGTTTCAGGGGGCCCTGCGCAAAAAACATCTTGCATCAGCCCAGCTAGGTTAAAAAAACACAAAGCGGCTGCTGCTGCCGCTGCCGCCGTGGCCGCTGCAGAATCGACCATCCCGCGGGGCCCCCCTGCCCTGCAGAGTTCTCCATGCAGTCTCAGCGTTGGCTGTCAGAGCCGCACGAAGAGAGAGCTTCTCCTCTCGCGGCTCTGTTAATCCCGCAGCGGGATTAACAGAGCCACGAGAAAGGGAAACTCTCCCTTCACGCAGCTCTGAAAAGCCCGCGCTGAGGGAGCTGAGGCCGCATGGAGGACTTTGCAGGGCAGGGGGGCCCCCGCGGGATGGTTGATTCTGCTGCTGCCACGGCGGTAGCGGCAGCAGCAGCCGGTTTGTGTTTTTTTTTTAACCTAGCTGGGCTGATGCGGGGGGAGGGGGTTAGGACTGGTAATGGACTATGGGGGGGGGGGTTAGGACTGGTAATGGGCTATGGGGGGGCTAAGACTACAAGTGGGCTGATGGGAGGGTTAGGACTGGTAATGGGCTATGGGGGGCGCTAAGACTACAAGTGGGCTGAGGGGGGTGTTAGGACTAGTAATGGGCTATGGGGGGGTTAGGACGGGTAATGGGCTAGGGGGGGTTCGGAGTGGTAATGGGCTGTGGGGGGGGTAAGACTGGAAGTGGGCTGATGGGGGGTTAGGACTGGAAGTGGGCTGATGGGGGGTTAGGACTGGTAATGGGCTGTGGGGGGGTAAGACTGGAAGTGGGCTGATGGGGGGTTAGGACTGGAAGTGGGCTGATGGGGGGCTTAGGACTGGTAATGGGCTATGTGGGGGCTAGGACTGGTAATGGGCTGGGGGGGTGTAAGACTGGAAGTGGGCTGATGGGGGGTTAGGACTGGAATTGAAATGGACTCATGGAGGGGCTAGAATTGGAAGTAGGCTCATGGGGGGCTTGGATTGGAAATGGGCTGAGTGGAGGGGAGCTAGGATTTGACATGGGCTGATGGTGGGGCTAGGAAAGGACTAGAAATGAGTTGATGGGGGCCTGGGATAGGATTGGAAATGGGCTGATGGGGGCCTAGGACTGGAAATGGGCTGATGCAGGGACTAGAAGGGAGGCAGATGCTGGGTGGCGCTGGAACTAGAAGGGAACTGATGTTGGGGGAGGATTAGAATGGGATGGAGCTGGGAGAGTGAAATGGAGAGGGAAAATATATTTTGTGTGGGAGGGAAGACAAATCTACAATTGGCCGGATATTGGGAGAGTAAGTGGGGATTGAGGATGGAGGGGTAAAATTTGAGTGGATGAAATAGGAATGAGGAAAGAGCAAAAGGAGAAAGATTAGTATGTTAAAGCAGATGTAGAGAGAGAATGGAAAAAAAACTAGAAGAGAGAAGAAAGGACAAATGGACAGCAGATGATGGAGAGTTAGCAGAAGACACGAAGAAACCAGAAGAAAGTGGCTGGAGCAATTGCCACTGAAAAAAAAAGCACAAAAGGTAGAAAAATATCTCTTTATTTTGAATTTATTAACTGGAATATGTCAGCTCTGGGAAATGTGCATCATTAATGTCTGCACTTTGTTTAGTACAAGAGGAAATTAATTTATGGTTTTATTTCTACAGTGTCGTATATTCCAAGTTTGGCTTATGGGGTTCCCAGTTTAATTATTGTCTTCCTGTTTCTAAATTGTGATTCCTTGTTTGGTGATGGCTTATGTTCTGTATACATAACTGAGCTGAGGTACTCTGTTTATATAATTCCTATTCGACATTGTCACTTGTTCTCTTTCCCCAATAGGTCATGTATTGTTATTCTTTGAAATGTATTGGTTTTGATAGGTAGGGTATGGTGCTTTGTGAGTCCTGGTAGTGCTGTTAGGATACGGCGGGTTTGCTATGGGTTCTAAATGGGCAGTGTTTGTAGTAGTTCCTAATGTGCCTGGCGGTTGGTACTGGATTATAGCAATGTAGAAATCTTTTAGTCTTTCTTTATCCATATCATTAAGAGGCATGTTTACTAAAAGTTAGTGTATGGTAACATTATGCAAATATTTATGCAAATGAGGCACCTTATACAAATGAGGCCCCGCACCACGTCTCTGCACATGGTCCCGCACCCCCTTTGGGCCGCCCCTGTGTCCTAACATCCCAGGCAGAAATCTAGGCTGCCTCCCCTTCCCCCGCTGCCGCAGAACCAAGCTGTGGGGGAAGAGGCCAAAAATGCTAGACGCTGTAGCCCTCCAGGTAGCTGGAAAATGCAGGTGCCCGGGGAAATACTACAGCAGTGGCTGCTATCCTCCCTCCGAGACACATCAGTGGCAAGTAGTGATGGGGCCCCTGCATGAGCAGCTAGTGGGGGGGGGGGCTGCATGGCTGTCCATGTGTGCCCCTGCCTCCCCCCCCAATCTGGACTTTTTGTCCAAGGCGCCCAGCAAATCCTCATGTTTAACATGCGGTGACTGCGACCACCACCACCACTGGGCATGTCTGCATGGTGGAGTGTTAGTGGTGGCATGGGAAGTGGCACCAGCCTGCTGCAGGCAGAAGCCTTGACCATGTGCCAAAGGTCAACTGAAGGAAAGCATGCCAGCAACAAGAGCTGCTATCCCCTAAGGCAGCACTGTGGTGCAACACACACAGTTTATGTGTATATGTGGAAAGGGTTACAGGTTTAGGTCCCTGCTGTTGTTTCCATATTGCATCTTCCTGTGGACAAGGTTTAGCTGCTAGTGTAAGTAAGCTCCAGCATGTGCAGCCCTCAATGAGATGGCCAGCAAGGGTGGAAACACCCACCAGCAGCACTGACAGGCTCCACTATCCACAGCTGGTTGGAGGTTAATAGCACACGGTAATATAGCACGTACAAACAGAGCACACGTTATCAATCCTTGAGCTGACATTGAGACAGGAGTGTCAAGCAGGAATGACAACCATCTCCACTTTTGCTCTATACACCAATGAGAGCGTGTGCGTGTGCGTGTGCGTGTGTGTGTGTATGGCTCCCCTTTGTCCTGTAGCTTTCTGCACTGCACTTTGTCTGAGTTTTTCCAGCCTGTTTGGAAAATGTGAATAAGGCGAGGCAGAGGATTGTGGGTATCACCTGAAATAGCACAGATTGGCCTGGATGTGTCTGCCACAATGATAGGGTCACTGGCTGAGACACCATTGTGTCTGTCTGCCACATGCATTGCCTGGGTGGTCAATGTATGTCATGCTGAGATGGCACTCTCACTATGACCAAAAAATGACCATGGCACGGCTATGTATCCACATAGAGCTTTATCATGTTTGGCTCTAGTGAAATGGATTAATTCTCAGTCTCAGGATGCTAATGCTCAGTATCCTAAGACAGAGTGCTTTTGGTCATGCTGATTAGAAGATCTACTGTAGTTGGTTTGTGTTTGGCTGACATAGCCCAGTGAAGAGCAGTGGAGCAATTTTTCTGCTCCTGTGTAGTTAATTGTTAGTTTCTCCTTAATTATAAATGCAATACCATTTTATCTTTGTCTTTCATTTCCAGTATAGTAGACCATGGTTACAGATGCCAGATATGACCATATGTCTTGCTGTTCCAATCATTATGCTATTTTACCACCTCTTATTTATCTTCTAAAGCATTCAAAAATATCTGTCTTCAAAATTAAGCCCAACTCATTTTCTCTTATCAAAAATGGATCATCTTCAAAAAATAATTCAGATTGCATAGGTTAACTATTCTCTCTTCCTTGCATATTTATCTGTTTCTATATACGTCTTCTTTATCTTCACACATGTATTTTCCTTGGTGACTTGGAGACTCAGTGGTAGAATATTGGGGACTGAAAAACTGAGCAGAGATTGGGAGGGCAACATCGACTAGGTGATTGGATGGTGGGTAAGAAAATGAAAACATAAGAAATGCAATACTGGGTCCATCAAGCCCAGTATCCTGTCTCCAGATTCCCAAAAAGGTACATAGGTTCCACAATGCTTGTCCCGGGATAAGCAGTGGATTCCTGGGTGCTCTTTAATAATGGTTTATGGGACTTTCTTCCAGGAACTTGTCCAAACTTTTTTAAAACCAGCTACACTAACAGTTTTTACTACATCCTCCGATAACAAATTCCAGAGTTTGACTACGCGTTGAGTGAAAAAAATATTTTCTCTTATTAGTCTTAAATAGGTTACACTGTAGCTTCACTGCATGTCTGTGAGTAAGTGAAGAATTATAGGGAGGGAACATGATATGAAAGACTGGAGGCAGTTCAAAGGGACAGTGGGCTATGGAACGATGAGAGCCAGAGAAAGGGACAGGTCTTTGAAGAAAGTGAATGGGAACCTGAATAAAGGGTAACACATAAGAAAAGGAGAGGGTGATAACAGGGAAGGAGCTGGGCGAGTGAATAAGCACAGATGGTGGAAATGCAGGGACTAGTGATAAAAGATGGGGGAAGGGGGGAATAGGAGGCGAGGAAATAAATGGGACAGAGGTGGGGAATGGGAGAACTAGGGAAATAAGATTAAGAAACTGAAAGCGTCTCCTTAAATTACAGATGAAAAATTGGAAACTGTAGACTGGAGGGAAGAGGAAGAGGAATGAAATCTAGATATAAGCAGATAAGAGAAATGGGGGGTGGGGGGGAAGAAACTCAAGGATCAACATGAAAGGAAAATGTAGGGAAGAAAGAGGAAGCATAGTTGTTTACTTGTAATGGGGATTCTCTGTAGACAGCAGGGGTATATAGTCATACTTGATTGGTGATGTCTTATTGACAGAACCAAGGCCGGCTTTCCCCTAGCATGCATGTGGTTTCCCGCCTCGCGATCCTGCTCTTCAGTCCATCTCAGAGCTGTGCAGTGCAGTGCAGCATTGATGTGCTACTGTGAGCATTTGTAGACCTATAGAGCAGTGATGCAGATGATGTTTGCTTGCTCTTCTCTCTGTTCTTTTATTGTGGGGAAGGCTGGCGAGTGAGTGTGACTGCATACCCCAGCAGTCTACAGAGAATGCCCATTACAGGTAAGCAACTATGCTTTCTCTGGAAACAAGCAGGGGATGCAGGCACACTCAATTGGTGAGTCCAGAGCTGAGGGCTGCTTGATTATCTGGTGAATGATGCGGCCTGGGCTGGAGTCCAGGAGGAGGAAGAAATTTTAGGCAAACAGGTTGCGAGGACGGCCTGACCAAAGGTGAAGTCCTGGGTGGAGGAGCGATCCAAACTGTAGTGCTTTCAAAAGTGTAGACTGATGGCCAGGTAGCATTCCTGAAGGTATTCTGAGGAGGAATGCAGGCCAAGTTGGCGACAGTCGCTGCTGTAGCACAAAGACAGTGGGCTCCCACTTGCCCTGGTGGTAATCGGCCCGCTTGTGTGTAGAAAAAGGCTATGCAATCTGCGATCCAGGAGGAAACAGACTGTTTGGAAGCAGGGCACCCTTGGTTGTTGGGATTGAAGGCTAGAAAGGGCTTCAAAGCATTGCGAATCCGCTGGATAGCTAGCAGGTAGTAGGGTAGAGTTCAGCGGCAGTCATGGGAATGTAGGGTGTGCTCCGGCATGTCCATATGTGCTGCTGGGAAAAAGGTGGGTAGCACAATAGACTGAGGTGGAAGCTGGAGACGACTTTAGGGAGGAACTTGGGATGGGTACGCAACAAGACCTTGTTGTGCAGGAATTGTGTATATGAAGGATAGAGCACCAGTGCCTGGAGTTCACTCACTCATCTTGTGGAAGTGACAGCCACTAGGAAGACGGTCTTACAGGTGAGGTGCTTTAGGGAAATTGTGCCAAGTGGCTCAGATGGAAGCTTCATGAGTTCAGACAGGATGGCATTGAGGTCCCATGCTGGAGCAGGGGGTCAAAATGTTTTTTTTTTTTTGTTCATCGGGTCTTTCATGAAGTGACTCACCACTGGTTGTAGAGATATTTGCTTGCTCTTATCCAGCTGGTGGGAGGCTGCTATGGCTGAGAGATAGTAGCGAAATGAGGAGGTCTGGAGAATGGAATTCAAGAGGTGGAGGAGGTAGGTCAACAGATGATTGAGAGAGCATAAGACAGGATCTAGACCTCGGAGTTTGGCCCATTGAGTAAAGGGTTGCCACTTTTACTGGTAGGAGCATTGGGTAGAGGGTCTCTGGGATGCTTGGAGGACGGCCTGGATGTCGACCAGCAGGTCATCCTGTTCATCTATCGGCTGTCCAGCTTCTATGCCGCTAGGGTGAGCGATGAAAGACCTGGGTGAAGAAGCCAACTCCCTTCCCATGTGAAAAGAAATGTGTGTCCAAAGGTAAGGGTTCCTTTTGCGGCACTGCAAGTATGTGCGGGTACTAGATCTGTCAGGGCCACTGGGGGGCTATGAGGATCAGAGTGGCCCAGTCTGCCCATGTCTTGAGGAGGACATGGGGAATGAGAGGAAAGGGGGGGAATGCATAGAGGAGTTGGTGTACCCAGTATATGAGAAAGGCATCGGAGGCCCACCTCTTGAGGGCTAGGCTAGATGAAACAGACGAGGTGGCACTTGGTGTTCTCATCCAAGGTGAATAGGTCCACCTCCGGGGTTCCCCAAATCTGGAAGATGGGTGATAAGGCATTCAGATTGAGAGACCACTAATGAGGGTTGAAGCGGCGGCTGAGCAAGTCTGCTAGTTGGTTCTGAGATCCAGGGAGATATGTTGCCCAGAGGGACACATCGATGGAGCATGCGAACAGCCAGAGGTGGGTCAATTCACAGCAGAGGTGAAGGGACCCGGAGCCTCACTGCATGTTGATGTAGAACATAGTAACTTGATTGTCGGTCTGCACCAACAGAGGTTTTTTGCAGGCCCAAAGTTGGAAGGCTTTGAGAGCATAGAGTACTGCTCGGAGCTTGAGAAGATTGATGTGCAAGGAGGCTTACTCCGGGAAGTGCAGGAAGTGGGCTCCCCAACCCAAGTGAGAGGCATCTGTAGTTAGTGTGAGCTGGTGTAGTGGATCCAAGAAGGGGCAGCCCCCTATCAGAGGGGAGGGAGCGGTCCACCACCTGAAAGATTGTCTCAGTTTTTGCTGATTGGGGCCTCACAAGGAGATGCAATGTTGAAGGGGCTGCATTTGCTGGTTCTGACTGAGCTTGAAATGCCATTGGAGAAGGCGCATATAGAGTTGTGCTAAGGGAATGACGTACACTGAGGCCACCATGTGTCCAAGAAGCCAAAGCATTGTGCATGAAAAGGCACTCCGGAGCTGCAAGAGACTGGAACTGAGCTACCGAAGGATGGCCACTCTGTTGGTCGGTGAGAATGCTCAAGCGGTTGTGGTGTCTAAGCAAGCACCTATGAAGTCAAGTATCTAGTAGGGTTTGTATTCAGACTTTTGGAAATTGCTGATGAATCCTAGCTGTTGTAGGAGGTCTGCTGTTTTGTGAACTGAGTTGAGGGTTGAGACCTTGAAGGGGGTCCGAGATAAGCCAGTCATTCAGGTATGGGTAGACACAGAGCCCCTGCCGATACAGCTGTGCAGCCACCACTGCCAAGCACTTGGTGAAAACTCTTGGAGTGGAGGAGAGACTGAAGGGAAGTATTTTGTATTGATAGTGGTCGGTCTTGAACCGGAACTGGAGGTATTCCCAGTGATGCAGATTAATTGGAATATGAATGTAAAAGTTCTTTAGACCCAGGGAGGCCAACCAGTTGCCCTGTCATAGAAGTGGCAGAATGATGGCAAGAGAAATCATTTCAAATTTTTCTCATTTGATGTGGAGATTGAGATCTCGGAGGTCGAGGAGTGGGCAAAGGTCCCCTGATTGTTTGGGGATGAGGAAGAACCAGGAGTAAAACCCCTAGCTGCCATCCTGAGCTGGTATGGGTTCAATGGCATTGCTGTTCAACAGGGCTGCAATCTCTTCTGCTTAGAGCAGGAGGTGAGGCGCAGGGATATTTCTGGCCAGAGGTGGCCTGGGAGATGGGAGCCCTGTGAAATTGAATTTGTAACTTGTTGAAATGATGCTGAGAAGTCACCGGTCCATTGTAATGAGTTGCCAGGCTTTCTGGAACTGTTGGACTTAGTCTCCTACTGGTGGATAGTCAAAAACTGGGTGCTGCCTTGGCCGGGAGTGCTGTGGTAGCTGCAGGCTGTTTCCTTTCATGTTGTCAAGGTTGTTGTCCGTAATTATTATTTTAGGAACACTGGGTGTTCAGTCTGGGGTAAGGTTGAAAACTCTGATGAGGGTAGAACTGTTGGAAGCATTGGTAGTGATATAGCATTATTAGAAAAGGTACAGAGAAGAGCCACCAAAATGGTAAAAGGGATGGAAGGCTTCTCCTATGAGGAGAGGCTAAAAAGGTTAGGGCTCTTCAACCTTGAAAAGAGACAGCTGAGGGGAGATATGATAGAGGTCTATAAATTAATGAATGGAGTGGAACGGGTAAACGTAGATCTATTGTTTATGCCATCAAAATATAGAAAGACTAGGGGGCATACAATGAAGCTACAGGGTAACCTATTTAAGACTGATAAGAGAAAATATTTTTTCACTCTGGGATTTGCTACCAGAGGATGTAGTAAAAGCTGTTAGTGTAACGGATTTAAAAAAGGTTTGGACAAGTTCTTGGAGGAAAGGTCCATAAACCATTATTAAAGTGGACCCAGAATAACCACTGCTTGCCCCAGTACAAGCACTATGGAACCTGTGTCTTTTAGGGAAAGTGCTAAGTAGTTGTGACCTAGATTGGCCATTGTTGGAAACAGGATACTGGGCTTGATGGACCTTGGTCTGACCCAGTATGGCATATCTTATGTTCTTATGTCCATTGATATTGAGGATATTGAGAACAGCGGGGCTGCTGGGCAGTCTCTGGCAACTGAGCCGACAGTTCCCTCACCGCTGAGGATTGGTCCTTGACTTCAGAAACCGTTTCCTGCCCTTTAGGGCCAAAAAAGCTGTTCCCCTGGCGGGGGGAACTATGCTGTATGGCAGGCAAAGATTGCCATGGCCGTCAAATGGGCCACCGAATCATAAGCATCATTGGTGTCCCGGATAATACAGTACAAAAATTCCTGAAGGTTATCTTGGAGGTGATGTTTATCCTCTGCTGCAAGGGCACCTGGGTCCTCCATCTGTAGGAGGAGGTCACGTTGATACAGGAGCTTCTGAAGCTGATGGGCCAGGATTTCCATGGCTAAGATGCCACTCTGGAAAGATTTCCAGCCTATGGAGTCCAGGGTCCTCTGGTCCTTTCCTGGCGGGGTCTGGATAGCAACTTGGTGCTCTTGGATTTTTTTAAGGACAGCTTCAGAAATGATGGATTGATGAGGAATTGCTGGTGCTGGAAACCAGTTGCAGGTAGCACTTTATATTTGAGATCAAGATGTCTGGAGGTGGCATGGACCAAGGCAAGGGTCTTCCACATGGATAAAAGGAGGTCTTATAGAATTTTGGGGATCAGCAGAGCCAGCATCTTTTTTGAGGTGCTATAGACATGGAGGATTCATTGAAATCCCTTTTATTAGTGGGAGTTTCTGAATCACTGAGTGCAAGTGACCAGGATATTTTCTGAAGAAATTTGGGGTAGGAAAAGTCCTCTGAAGGTTCTTCTGTGGCCGGGAGGTCTGGGGAAGGGGATATGTCATTGTCACCCAGGAGGGATGGGTTCCAGTGCTGTGAGTATGCCCCGCCGGTGTATTAGGCAAGGAGGGTCCTGAAAACTGGCAAGAGGGGGTTCAAACATCAGGTCCTGATGTGGTGGGGAAGGGACCCGATCCCAAGGTGGGGTGGTAAAACTGCGCTATCCTGGATGAACTGCTTGAGCAGTTGCAGTAGAGGGTCATTCGGGGAAGACATACCGCCTGCTGTAGAGGTGGAGGGAGAGAAGGTGGACATGGAGGCAGCGTGGAATCTCCCTGCTTGGACCTGTGTGCAGAACGTTCACGGGGGTCCTCTACTGCTTTTTGTTTATGGTTCCATGGGTCCTGTTGGCTACTGGAGCTGCCAGAAGTGTCTCTCTTGGATTTTGATTTATGCTTCGTTCCTCCTGCAGGGGATCAGCCTGTGGAGAAAGAATAGAAGGCTCCAGGTTAGGAGGAGAGGGAGTGGAGCCCCTGGCCTGGGTTTTTAGTCTCTGGGCTGTTTTGCCTAGTGCCGGCACCGGGAGGAGAGCTGCCTCCAGTCGCATGGCAACCCTATCTGTCCCCATTTGTGCCTTGTCTGGGCCTGATGGGACTGGGGTCATGGAAGGAGTAGGAGCAGCTGCACCCCACTATGGCTGGATGGCAGAGCATGCTAATAGCACCTGCACACTGAGCTGGCATTGATAGCACCTGAGCATTGCAAAGCATGCTAATAGTGCCTGTACACCGAGCAGGCATTGATAATGGTGGAGCATCAAAGGAGGACTTAGGGGCAGGTAGGAATGCCAACCTGCACCACTTTTGGTGTGTCTGTGTGTCTCTCCAAAGTATTGGGAGCTTCAGCAATGCACTGTATATGCATGTGATGGCCAAGCTTTATAGCTGTGTATACAACATGCTGCAGGTCAGCTATACAGCAACCCCACATACTGTGTGAGACCATTTACAAGCAGGAGGTTAGTTTTCAGTACGTAGGGCTGTGGCTGTGATGCTGTAATGCATTCCCAGTTATACCATCATCAAGGCCCATCCCGACAGCATTCCCCTCCCAACATGACATTGTTGTACAGCTCCCAAATCACCTGCTGGTTTGACTGGAGAGAGCATAGGGGATCCAAGTGTGTGTGTTGCAACCCTCACCTCTGACTGAGCCTCCAGGCCTCAGGACACACCCAGTTGCACAGGTGAGAGGCCTGATTAATTCTAACTGTATAACAGCTATATTCGTGACAACAATGTCAGCCCACTTGCGCAGCTGCAGCCTATAGGGAACTAGGCACAGAGGGAGGGCTGGCCTCTCTGAATGCCCAATCCATTCACCTAGTAGATGATACTGGCATGAATCTGTGACTTACCCGCATGCACGTTGCTCTTGTCCCATGCTGCATTTGTAGAGTGCAAGTGAGGGGACTCTTTGCTCCATGCAGTGTATGCACATTCAGGGTGGTACATATCAGGCAAAGTCTCACCACCTCAACACTGTCTACTGACCATTGGCCAAAACATCCAACACTACATTACCTATTACCCCAAATGAGAGCCAAAAGGCACCTGTGTGCCTGATTGTGATAGTGGGACACTGACTTCTGAATGGTGCGTGCACACATCCAACTGTCGAAATGTGGCACAGGATGTCATGTTGGTCTCAGCATCACCTACTACCATATGTGAAGGCAGTGCCTGGAGGTGAATGTTAGGGTGGTAGAAGGGATGGGGTGAACAGTACCATATATGTTTAAAATGTGCCCTTCGTAGGTAGCACATGGTCAGAACCTATGTGGGCCTACTTAGTATCAGAAGGCCTGCACGATAGCCTCACTGGCTCCCCATGGGCACCGAGTGTGACAGTCACAATGATGGTGTTAGAGTACAAAGGGGCAGGGTATGGTGGCATATCTGTCACCCAGCAACTGTTTCAACATCCAACTCCATGTCCAACCTGCTAGGCTTCCATGCACTCTTGGGGGGGGGGAGGGGGGGCAAAGCGCCTGTAGCATGGGAGAATGCATCCATTGCACTGGCCAGGTTTGGAATGTCCAAGGCTAGGGACATGACATTATATGCGAGTACAGGCATGGAACTAGTTTCAATGCTCACTACTTAGAGTTGTGTAGAAGGACACTGTATTTGTGTATGACGTATTTGTGACAGACATAGCCCACTGTGGGCCAGCATGCACTCTAAGCCTGTCTCTGGCCCACTTTCCACTGAGCTATGCATTGCATAAGCTGTCTCCGTCCAAAATAAAAGGGTACATATGAGGAGCAGAGGATAAGATTCTGGGCATTGCCTAAAAAAGAGCGGTTTGCACAGGTTGTATATGTGTCGGAAGTTAGGTCAATGGCTGAGCCATCTTAGCATGGGCCTTCCGTGGGCATGGCCTGGGTGCACACATCTGTTCATGCTGAGAGGCCACTCTCTCTCTGACCGAGCTGTGACCATGTCTTGGCTATGTATGCACATACATAGGGTCAAGCTGTAATGATATGATGATATGACGGTAAGGATTTGAGGGTTTATTTTTATTAAATTGCTAGCTCTCTGACTGGGAGCTCTTAAAAGGGTTTTTGTATATTTTTAAAACAAAGTTACTTTCTTTTTGGAGTAGAAATTTCCTTGAGCAGAGTAGGTTGTTGAACTCTAGTAACCTCAGCTTTTGGGAACTGCTGACACCTAATCAGGTGTTAATTCCCTCCCTACCCACCCCAACTCCCACCCACCCCTAGTGAGCAGTCTTGCTTTATAGGGCACCTTCCCATTTAACAAAGCACAGAAACTTGGAGCAGCACGTTTTGAATATAATTAAAGAGATTTAACTGCTTTTTCTCTGAAAGGACAGCTGGGAAACTGGCTGGTACTTGGTAGATCTCTCTCTTTTGGTTTAACAGATACCTAAGCTCAACGAACAGAACAATGGCTGGGAAAAATCATATCGCTAAAGCTGTTACCCCCATTATAGCTTCTGCCTCTGTCCAGACAGAGGTCTTAATGCCAGTTGAAGGACCGGTTCCATGTGCAGGGTGCCTGCATGCTGAAGCTCTGAGGAAACAAGTGGACAAACTCAGAGAGGAGGTGGTGAGGCTGAGGAGCATTCAAAACAGTGAGTACATGGATGAGATGCTTCTTGCAGCAACCAAGCTCTCCAGCAGAGGAGAAGATGGGTGCCAACAGAATGTCGATGGTTTGACACAAGCCACCAGGGCCTGCAAAATCACTAATCCAACTACTCCAGCCCTTGAATTGAAGAACCATTATGCAGGCCTGGAAGTGGAGGAGGTGAAAGCATCCCTGGAAAGGGAAGAACCAGTGCTCAAGTACCCAAAATTGCAGAATCAGTGACCACAAGGAAGCGAAGGGTAGTGGTGGTTGGAGACTCTCTTCTGAGGGGTATTGAGGCGTCCATCAGCCAACCAGACTTGATGTCCAGAGAGGTATCCTGTCTGCCTGGTGCCAAAATCCAAGATGTTAAGGAGAGTTTGCCGAGGCTCATCAAGCCCACTGACTATTACCCAATGTTGCTAATCCATGTTGGAACAAATGATACTGCCAGGTATCCCTCGGAACGTATCAAAAGTGACTTCATCGCTCTGGGACAGAGGGTGAAGCAGTTAGGTGCACAGGTGGCGTTCTCTTCAATCCTCCCTGTTGAGGGTAAAGGCCAAGGCAGAGGCTTGCATCCTGGAAATGAATGCATGGCTGCGTGGATGGTGTCATCGAGAGCGTTTTGGTTTCCTAGACCATGGGATGCTGTTCCAAGGGTTGCAGAGTAGAGATGGCATCCATCTGTCCAAGAAAGGTCAACGCATCTTCGGTAGTAGACTGGCTAAGCTACTGAAAAGGGATTTAAACTAGATTTGTTGGTGATGAGTAAAGAAAGCCCCCAGGTAGGTGAAAGCCCTAAGGTAGGTGATACATTAAATACATTTATGGAAATGGGTAACAGGGGTAACATATGGAAAGCAGTGTGTATAAATGCCCGTAGCATGGGAAATAAGATCCCTGATTTTGAAGCTTTGGTGGGAGTGGCTGACTTGGATTTAGTGGCAGTTACAGAAACATGGTTCACAGAAAACCATGATTGGGATGTAACTATACCTGGCTATACTTTATTCAGAAAGGACAGGGTAGGAAGAAGGGGAGGAGGAGTGGCACTACATGTAAAAAATACTATTAAAGCTTTGGAATTACAGAGCTTAAAAGGGAGAGGGGAGGCATTGTGGGTTAAACTAGAAAGAGTGAAAGAGAAATCTATTTGCATTGGTGTGACAGACCTCCCTCAGAAGAGAAAGAGGTGGGCAGAGAGTTAATTGAAGACATATGCAGCATTGCTAGGAAAGGGGAAGTGCTACTGATAGGAGATTTCAATATTCCAGATGTACATTCTTGCTGCAGTATCATCTTGAAGTAAGAAGATCCTGGATTCTCTACAGGGAGAATTATTCAGGCAATTGGTAACAGACCCCACATGTGAAGGGGCCATACTGGACTTGGTGCTTACCAATGGTGAAAGTGTTTCTGATGTTGTAGTGGGAGATCATTTTGCATCCAGTGATCACCAGATGGTGTGATTCAGTATTAGGACTAGGGCTGTTAGAATCCATTCAAAGGTGAGGATCTTAGACTTTAGGAAGACTAACTTTGCCAGGATGGGCCAATACCTCAGGGAGTCTTTAGCGGGATGGGAACAGCTGGGGGATGTAGAAAAATAGAGGGCAAAACTGAAAGGGGATATTTTAAGGGCAGCCAAACTTTTTGTTAAAATGGTAAATAAAGGTAAAAGGAAAAGGAGACTGCTATGGCTTTCGAAAGAAGTAGCTGAAAAAGTGAAGAAAAAGAGGGAAGCCTTCATATAATAGAAGAGATCACAGAGAGAGAGGAAGACAGGCATCTGTATTTGGAAAAACTTAGAGAAGCTTGCAAAGTAGTCAGGAAGGCAAAGATTCAAAAGGAGGAGGAAATAACCAATGCAATAAAATGGGGGGATAAGACGTTTTTCAGATATGTTAGTGAGAAGAGGAAGGGCAAAAGTGGTATTGTCAGACTCAAGGGTGCAGGGAGAAATATGTAGAAGCTGATAAGGATAAAGCGGAATTGCTTAACAGATATTTCTGTTCTGTGTTCACAGATGAAGAACCAGGAGCAGGACCTCAGAAAACACCCACAAACAGGAACAGAAGTGAGGGACATCTTGAACAATTTTCAGAAGACTGTGTTCGTGAGAAACTAGCTCAACTTAAAGTAGACAAAGCGATGGTACCGGATGGGATACACCCTAGAATACTAAGGGAACTTGGGGACGTTCTAGCAGCTCCACTGACTGACCTTTTCAATGCCTCGTTGGAGTCGGGAGTGGTGCCAAAGGACTGGAGAGAGGCTCATGTGGTGCCTTTACACAAAAGCGGAAGTAAGGATGTGGTTGAAAACTACAGGCTGGTTAGTTTAACTTCGGTGGTGAGTAAATTATTGGAAATGCTGCTGAAAGAGAAAATAGTGAGGTTTCTGGAGTCCAGCGGATTACAGGATCCAAGGCGGCATGGATTCACCAGAGGCAGGTCTTGTCAGACAAATCTGATTGATTTCTTTGACTGGGTGACCAGGGAGTTGGACCGAGGGACAGCCCTAGATGTGGTGTATTTAGATTTCAGTAAAGCCTTTGACACTGCTCCTCACAGGCAACTTATAAACAAACTGAGCAGTTTAGGGATGGATCCTAAAGTAACTGCTTGCGTTAGAAATTGGTTGGGTGGGAGGCGACAAAGAGTACAGGTAAATGGAGCTCACTCTGAGGAGAAGGATGTTACCAGTGGTGTGCCCCAGGGATCTGTCCTTGGTCCGATTCTTTTTAACATCTTTGTTAGTGATATAGCAGATGGTCTGTCGGGTAAGGTTTGCCTCTTTGCGGATGATACCAAAATCTGCAATAGAGTAGACACCCAGGAAGGTGTGGATAACATGAGGAAGGATCTATCTAAGCTTGAAGAATGGTCTAGAATTTGACAGCTGGGATTTAATGTTAAAAAATGTAAGGTCATGCATTTGGGCTGCAGCAATCCAAGGGAGCAATATAGTATAGGGGGTGAAGTACTTTTGTCCACTAAAGAAGAGCTTGACCTAGGCGTGGTTGTGTCTGATGATCTTAAAGTAGCTAAACAGGTAGAAAAGGCAACGGCAAAAGCTAGAAGGATGCTTGGGTGCATACGGAGAGGAATGGCTAGCAGAAAAAAAAGGTGATAATGCCTCTTTATAAGTCTTTGGTGCGACCTCATTTGGAGTATAGTGTGCAATTCTGGAGACCACACTTTCAAAAGGATGTGAACCGGATGGAGTCAGTGCAGAGGGTGGCTACTAAAATGATTAGTGGTCTTCATTATAAGGCATATGAGGACAGACGTAAGGATCTTAATATGTACACCTTAGAGGAAAGGCGGGATAGAGGTGATAAGATTGAGATGTTTAAATACCTCCGTGGCATAAATGTTCAAGGAGAGAGCCTCTTTCAATTGAAAGCAAGTTCTGCTATGAGAGGACATGAGATGAGGGTGAATGGAGATAGATTCAGGAGTGATATGCGGAAATATCTCTTTATGGAAAGAGTACTGGATCCGTGGAATAGTCTCCCAATGGAGGTGGTAGAGATGAGGACAGTAAATGAATTAAAAAAAGCATGGGACAAACACAGAGGATCTCTAAAGGTAAAAAGGGGACTGTTGTAGTTGTTGATATGGAAGGACAGACTAGATAGGCCATGTGGTCTTTTTCTGTCGTCATATTTCTATGTTCCTTTATGGTAGTCATTAGACAGGCTGCTGGTTGTCCATGCTGTTTGTGCAAGGCCAATGTGGCTATGGGCATATGCAGAGTTTGGTGACTAGCAGACTGGGCACAGATGGTATGTGAGTGGCTGACACAGCCTAATGTTGGCCAACATGTGTGCAGGCTGCCTGTGATTGATCTAGCTGTTTGGAATTCCCAGAAAATGAGGTTAGTAGCCGTTGGTAACTTGCTGATAAGTATGGTCGGCAGGCTTTTCTGCACCCCCCCTCCCCTTTTCCTTCCTTCCTTCCTAGACAACACTCATTGCATTTGGGTTCCTTGGAAACAGCTACCGTAATCATAGGAACTGACACGAGATGTTATAGGTGAGTTCCTAGCCAACAGGAGCAGGACACAAGGCCCAGATTTGACAGGCTACTTGTACATGCTTCAATTGTACAGAATATCAGATGACTAGCATCACACACTGCAGACAATACCTGTAGCACACTGGCAGTGATACAGATCTGCTCTAGAACCTGGAGAGACCATCTATTGTAGGGCTTGCTCTGAGGACCAGAAGATATATGCCCTTCCTCACATTCAGGGTGAATGCTGAAACAGGTCATTTGCACATATGGCAGCTATTATGTACAGGAACCATACAATGTTCCTTTCTATTACAATGCTGATGCGATGGATCCCTGCTTCATAAATAGCTCAACCAGAGCTCTGTGATCCTCTGTCTTGAAGGACTCGAAAAAGGGACTGTTACTTCTGGAGAGAGATCTGCAATTGTGAGTATACACTTCTGGTAATTTTCTAAAAGGAATTCTTTGTATTAAAGCTAATTAATCTGTGAATCCACTATTTTTGTTAAATCAGTCAGGCCTAGTAGCAGCAGTTTAAGTTTAAATTTAAAACACAGAAGAGAACTTTCTGGTTACATTTCATACCCAGCAGAGAGCTTGTAGTTTAAATTTAATAGTCACTCAGGGCCTAGTAACAGCAAAGTACTTTTAGTTTAAATTTAAAACACAGAAAAGAGCTTTCTGGTTAAATTTAAAACCCAGCAGAGAGCTTGTAGTTTAAATTTCATAAGACGTTAGAGCCTAGCAGCAGCTAAGAGCTATAATTTAAATCAAATCAGAATATAGCTTACCTCAGCAGCACAAGACAGGGTACTGTGTAGCAGTCCTCTTTTAATAAGTAGCAAATCACCTGGGTCGGATGGTATACATCCAAGGGTGTTGAAAGAACTGAAATACGAGATGCAGACCTGCTATTAGTAATCTGTGAACTATCATTAAAATCATCTCTAATACCTGAAGATTGGAGGATCGCCAATGTAACACCAATTTTTAAAAAGGGTTCCAGGGGTGATCCGGGAAACTACAGACCGGTGAGCCTGACAACAGTACCAGGAAAAATGGTAGAAACCATCATAAAGAATAAAATTACTCAGCAAGTAGATAGTCATGACCTAATGGAAGACAGCCAACATGGCTTTAGACAAGGAAGATCTTGTCTTACTAATCTGTTAATGTTTTTTTGAAGGAGTGAATAATCAGGTGGATAAAGGTGAGTCGGTTGATATTGTGTATCTGTCCAAGAAAGGTCAACGCATCTTCGGTAGTAGACTGGCTAATCTACTGAAGAGGGCTTTAAACTAGATTTGTTGGGGATGGGTGAAGAAAGCCCCCAGGTAAGTGAAAGCCCACAGGTAGGTGATACATTAAATACCTTTATGGAAATGGGTAACAGGGGTAACATATGGAAAGCAGTGTGTATTAATGCCCGTAGCATGGGAAATAAGATCCCTGAAGTTGAAGCTTTGGTGGGAGTGGCTGACTTGGATTTAGTGGCAGTTACAGAAACATGGTTCACAGAAAACCATGACTGGTATGTAACTATACCTGGCTATACTTTATTCAGAAAGGACAGGGTAGGAAGAAGGGGAGGAGGAGTGGCACTATATGTAAAAACTACTATTAAAGCTTTGGAATTACAGAGCTTAAAAGGGAGAGAGGAGGCATTGTGGGTTAAACTAGAAAGAGGGAAAGAGAAATCTATTTGCATTGGTGTGATATACAGACCTCCCTCACAAGAGGAAGAGGTGGACAGAGAGTTAATTGAAGACATACGCAGCATTGCTAGGAAAGGGGAAGTGCTACTGATAGGAGATTTTAGTATGCCAGATGTTGATTGGCACATTCCTGCTGCAGTATCATCTAGAAGTAAGGAGATCCTGGATTCTCTACAGCGAGAACTATTCAGGCAATTGGTAACAGACCCCACACGTGAAGGGGCCATACTGGACTTGGTGCTTACCAATGGTGAAAGTGTTTCTGATGTTGTAGTGGGAGATCATTTTGCATCCAGTGATCACCAGATGGTGTGGTTCAGTATTAGGACTAGGGTTGTTAGAATCCATTCCAAGGTGAGGATCTTAGACTTTAGGAAGACTAACTTTGCGAAGATGGGCCAATACCTCAGGGAGTCGTTAGTGGGATGGTAACAGCTGGGGGATGTAGAAAAACAGTGGGCAAAACTGAAAGGGGTATTTTAAGGGCAACCAACCTTTTTGTTAAAATTGTAAATAAAGGCAAAAGGAAAAGGAGACCGCTATGGTTTTCGAAGGAAGTAGCTGAAAAAGTGAAGAAAAAGAGGGAGGCCTTCATGAAATACAAGAGATCACAGAGAGAGGAAGACAGGCATCTGTATTTGGAAAAACTTAGGGGTATGTTTACTAAAACCCCGTTAGGTGCGCGCCGCGTTAGTGTGCGGGATGCCATAAAAGGAGTGGGCGTGTCAGTCTGAAAAAAGCAAACCGGGATTAATCATGCGCTAATGTGCGCTGTGCGCTCATGTGCGCCGTACACATTAGCGCATGAGAAACGCGTGCGGGAAGCATAAGCAGGCGCGCTGATGTGCAAGCACAGGAACAGAGCCACAGTACAATGGTTAAGACACTGACCAATGGTGCAGGGATCATGGATTCAATCCCCCACTGTGCCCAATGAATAAGGCTGGGTGAAGCACTACCTGTTATGTGTAATATTGCATTCTGAGGCATATTAATTTTATTTTAATTACTGCTACTAGCAAACGCACTCTCAAAGCACTGTAACATAAGGCGCCCCATAAGGTACCCCAGAGGGCACATTTTAAAGTGCACTGTCTGCCAAGGCACCCTACAATGTTGCTTAAAGGGTGGCCTATAGGGCACCATATAGGGTGCCCAATGAGGCACGGCAAGGTTACTCTGATGGCAGCACAGCACATGTTAACGTGTGGTAAGCTGAAGTAGGTGTGCTGACGTATAAACAGCAGCAGCAGTGTAGCACAATGGTTAAGACACTAAATGATGGTGCAGGGGTCATGGGTTCAATCCCCCACTGTGCCCAATGAACAAGGCTGGCTGAGGCACTACCATTTGTGTGTAATATTGCATTATGAGGCTTTTTAATTTTATTGTAATTACTGCTGCTAGCAAACACACTCTCAAAGCACTGCAACATAAGGTGCTGCATAAGGCACCCCATAAGGTACCCCAGAGGGCACATTTTAAAGTGCACTGTCCGCCACGGCACCCTACAATGTCCCCTATAGGGCACCCTATAAGGAGCTCCATAGGACACCTTATAAGGCACCTTATACGGACTGGCACCCTATCAGTCGCTCCATAGCATACTGTATAGTGCACCTTATATGGACAGTAACCATAAGGTGCCCTATAGGGCGCCCTATAAAGCGCCCTCTGAGGCACCTTATGGGTACAGTACGCTGATTGTTTTTTGCTGGCAGCATTAATGTACGTTAAAAATTGATAATGCTTTAGACAGCCCTATCAAATAACCCCACTGTGGGTTTGAACCCATGACCTCTAGCTCCACTGGTAGTGAAGTAACCAGTGGACTACAGCTGCTAGCAAACCCCTGGCTGGCTGCAGAAGGACTGCAAGTCACCACACAAACAGTCTGCTGTGGTCACCAGGATAGGGTTAACCCACCCATACCCATGATGCACTGCACATGCAAATCAGCAGTCTACAGATGATCACAAGATGGTATATGCACCCCCACAGCACCTCGGCCTGGTAGGGGGAACTGACCGTGTGTGGTACTGGCACAGAGTAGCTACACACCGTCACATTGTGCAGGTACGGCACTCACCCTGAGGTTGAGGTGGGGTGCCCAGCACCAGGTCCACAGCAGAGATAGGTCATGCTGCAGGTCCCCAGCAGTGCTAATGTGTGAGATAGGTAGTTTCTGCAGACACACCTTGGATATATCTGTATGTCTCAGTCAGGTGTAGCCCCTATGGACCCCTAGGAGGATTATGTACCACCCTCCTCCTCCTCCTCCAGGGCTAAGGGTGGTAAATTGGGTCTCCCACCAACAGATCCACATTCTACCTCCCTGCAATGGTGGCAGTAGCGGGGATCATCCCCAGTCCTGCTGGGGAACAGACACCCTACAGGGCAGTCAATGCAGCTCTGTACACATCCATAACACAATAGCAGACAGATATTAGGCCTGGATATGCTAAGCTGCACCCCACCACTATCTGATATTCTCCTGCAACAAGCCTTCAGCCGCTGCACCCCGCAAGGCGCTCCATCAAGACACATACCAGCTGCAGACAGTCTGCTAGCTAGTCCATGCCCCTGGTGGAAATGCATGCACCCAGAACTGATATGTCAGCATACACACCAAGCAGATAAGTCAGTGACTGGGCCACAAATATCACATGAAAGAAACACTTCATAGCACTATGGGGGAGCCTAGCCATGCCGTGGTCACTGCTCAGTCAGGGTGAGAGTGATCTCCCAGCAGAACATGCTGTGGCCACCCTGTCTGTGCAGGTGGTGGCCGGGCACTACAATGTCCCAGCCAGTGCCCTATGCCCTGTGCAGATGCATCCTGGCCAGGCCACCCTGTCCGGGCTATACCCATGGTACCTTGCTCCTCATTATGCACATTGGCAGTCCAATACTGGCAACAGTGCCGGCAGTGTGGGCTGTGGAGGGTGTTTGCAGCCACCACACACTGGATAGACAGACACACACTCCCACACCTATGCCAGCATTGTGCTACTCTAGAGGAGTTTAGCAGCCCTGGCCACCACACCAGTCCTGGGCACAGTGCAGGCATGGATATGGTACGCAATACTGTTGGGGGTCACTCCCCAGGGTGGTAAACACTGTCAGAGACCAGACCTGAAGCACACTCCACAGACAGCAGAAAGGTTGCTATGATGGAGCTCAATCATCAAACTGTGCTTAACGTAGGAATTGGTATCTGCCAGTAATCATAGCAAACATTTGATAGCTGTGTACCATATTCCCAGGTGTAGGGTGGCATTGCTAAGGTATGCAAGGGCTAGTATTGGGAGATGCACGCAGGGCCCAATGTCCTGCCTCTCCAGGAGGCATTGGCTAATGCAGCCTGTGGGTGTGGGTGTGTCTGTCCCTGTTGGCTGCTGCTTTACGGCAGAGGTTCCCAACTCCAGTCCTGGTGTGCCAAACACTGTTCGGGTTTTCATGCTGTCGCGCATGAATATGCATGAGATACATCTGCATACCATGGGGGTGGTGCATAGATATGCAGCACAGGCATCTTTATTAGAGGCAGCATGGAACCTGAATGGTGTTTGGCCCTCCAGGACTGCATTTTGCGAGACTCTGCTCTAGGTAATGCGCCAGTGTATGGTGTCTTTGCTCTGTAGGGTAAAATGTAGGTGTTTTGGGCATGTTTATGTCATCTGCAATAAAGGTTCTGTCTGTATTAGCACGTTGTAGTAGTGGGTAAAATATGGGGACTGGGTTGGCAGGCACCACAGCTGGGACCTGAACCTGTGACCTTCTGCCTCCAAACACACTGGTTGTGTGCACTGCACCACCGTGTTGCCAAAGAGACAGTGCATTCCCTGGTGATACCCTGACTGTTTGTATGGCAGGGCCTGTCTGTTGCAGTGCATGGCACCCACCTACACAGGGCTAGGCCATGGTCTGCTCTGGGCAGCTGCCACTGCCCCCCTCCACCAACAGTACCCCTCTGCCACCATGCTGACATGGCCTTCTGCTGGTGGTGCTGGTGGTGTGTAATCTCAAGCCATCCAGTGTGCAGGTAGGCAGCTGCCTATGGTGCGTGTTCTGGGGTAGGGGTGCCTGCATAGGCATCCACGCTTCCCCCCAACACCGCCTGCCAATGTTCTGTGCCCTTGGGGGTACCTGCTGGGTACTATCCCCTGTGACACTGTGATAAACACTCTTGTGCCCATGTTGGGCCCTCATCAGTTGCTGTCTGGCTGCTGTTCAGTTTCAGCATTCCTAAGTGCCACCTAGGCATCTGCCTATTCCGCACAGTTCCCCAGCTGCACCACAGCATGTGTCGCCAGCAGCCCTCTGTATCCCCTTTCCCAGCATCTGTCCAGTTTCCCATTCCGACATACCCGCCCTGCTGTTATGGAACATGTGCATGCCATAGGAAACCTGTCCAATGGAGAGGGAAACCCTGATCAGTGCTATTTCACTGTGGGATCATTCACCTTGTATGGGGATGGAGCGTAGACCCTTCCAAAATTCATATTTATTTTTTGGGGCTTTCTTGGGAGTGTTTTTTGATGTTTCCCATTACTATCACTATTGTCCAGCTTTTCAATGTTTATTTGTACTTTTGTACCATGCACATGTATCACACTTATCACTTTTTGTAGGATTCCATTGTTTTGCTGTACATTGCTGACAGAAATGGTTTCTCTTCCATTTAAATCGGCTCTAACGCGAGGTTTTCACTCGCGGTATTTTTTGCCTCGGATTTCAGCCTCGCTAATGTGCAGGGAGGCTCTCCCCTCCCACTCTCCACCCATTGACCCCTTGTGATAAGGAAGCTTATCATAGCTCAGGAAGGGGCTATAGAAAAGGTGAAGTGTCTCTGAACAAGCAACCTGTCAGTGCTGGTAGAAATGAGAAAACAGAATTTTGCCATAAAAGACTACCAGTCCCAGAATGCACCAGGTTTCCAACAGCCATGAGAGGAGCTGAAGTGAGAAAACGTGTGTTCAATCAAAAGGGCTATGAGGTAATCCCTAAGCACTCATCTCAAAGGGCAGGGCTTGATTCAGCACAGCTGCGCTGTGCTAGGGAGGAACACTCATCTAAGCAGAATAAGAGTAGAGTTTATTCTACAGATGACCATCTTCATGATCACCTTGGATATCCAGAGAATTATCCTCAGTTTCATCTGAAGGATTATCAGAAGCAGAAGCCAAACCGGACGGACAGAGAGGGAAGGAAACCCTCTGGAAGAAAGAGGAGAAAAGCCTTTGAGAGGTCTAGAAGAGTCCAAAGCAGTACGTATACTGGGAGGTATTCCAAGGGCCAGCATACACCATTGGACTGGGGAAAGTCAGAGGAATGGTGCTGCAGAGCTAGGAATCACCAGAGGCTACCTGTGAGGGAGACGGCTGCACGTGGAAGGGACCCTAAGACCTGTGCCAGAAGGTATGTGAAGAGATATCCAGTATCCAGGGATCTGGATTGGAAGGCTGGACATAAGAACTGGACTACATACTGGCCAGGCTATATAGAGAGGAACACTAGCAGCAATGGAAGCTCAGGTGTGAACACCGATCTATGCCCTAGCTATAACCTTGAAAGACAGCAGGGAAACAAGTATTCTCCTGAAAATGCTCCATTGAGAGATTCATCTGTGCCAATCCATGATATTGAACCCATGCTTGTTGAACAAGGGGGAATAATAGCAGATGAGGATCCTGTTTATATGGACTGCTCTCTATCTAAACTCCGTTGGTAACTTTCTGTTATAAAGTACAGCAACCATCACAAAGAAATACAAATTTGTTCTTTAATCTACCCAGAAAAGCTCCTGAAGCAGGATTTGACACACACATTAGAAAGCAAGCCAGCTAAGGGGTTTCAGCTGGTAACTGCTAGCAATTAAGCCTTACCTAATTGCTTGTGAGCTAGGAGAGAATCACTTCTGTATCTATGTGGGAAGTAATCAGAAGTTAACCTGAAAAGAACAGTTTGTTTCTTGCTTTGTGGCTTTTCATTTGTTGTTTTCCTGATTTTGACTTTGTTTTTCCAAGTTAACACTGAAAGCAAGTAACCTAATTTATGTGCTACCAAGCATATCTGTGTTGGGAGAAATAACCCCATAAATAAATATCTTATTGGCTTTACCCAAGAGCACAACTAAATTATTGTCAGCAGCTGTGTCTGGTGTGAATGAACTACATTGCCCACAATACCTTGCAAATCATATAGATATATGCATTGCCAAGACTGTGAAGATTCTCACCCAGGCAGCCATCTGACACCCTTCTCTCCGCCCCTGGGGAGCCTTCATCTCACATTAGCGCTCCGCGCACATGAGCGTGCACAATAGTGCGCTGCGCACATGAGCGTGCACATTAGTGCCCCGTAACGCAACATTAGCGTGCGCTAAGATACCTTAGCGCATGCTAACGTGTGCAGCGCACATTAGCGCAGTTTAGTAAACATACCCCTTAGAGAAGCTAGCAAAGTAGTCAAGAAGGCAAAGATTCAAAAGGAGGAGGAAATAGCCAATGCAATAAAATGGGGGGATAATACATTTTTCAGATATATTAGTGAGAAGAGGAAGGGCAAAAGTGGTATTGTCAGACTCAAGGGTGCAGGGGGGGAATATGTAGAAGCTGATAAGGATAAAGTGGAATTGCTTAACAAATATTTTTGTTCTGTGTTCACAGATGAAGAACCAGGAGCAGGACCTCAGAAAACACCCACAGATAAGAACAGAAGCAACGGACATCTTGAACAATTTTCAGAAGACTGTGTTCGTGAGAAACTAGCTCAACTTAAAGTAGACAAAGCGATGGGACCGGATGGGATACACTCTAGAATACTGAGGGAACTTGGGGACGTTCTAGCAACTCCACTGACTGACCTTTTCAATGCCTCGTTGGAGTCGGGAGTGGTGTCAAAGGACTGGAGAGAGGCTCATGTGGTGCCTTTACACAAAAGCGGAAGTAAGGATGTGGTTGAAAACTACAGGCCGGTTAGTTTAACTTCGGTGGTGAGTAAATTATTGGAAACGCTGCTGAAAGAGAAAATAGTGAGCTTTCTGGAGTCCAGCGGATTACAGGATCCGAGGCAGCATGGATTCACCAAAGGCAGGTCTTGTCAGACAAATCTGATTGATTTCTTTGACTGGGTGACCAGGGAGTCATGGGATAGGAGGCAGTGTACTATTGTGGATCAGGAACTGGTTAAAAGATAGAAAGCAGAGGGTAGGGCTAAATGGCCAATTTTCCCATTGGAGAAAGGTGAATAGTGGTGTACCCCAGGGATCTGTGCTGGGTCCGCTGCTTTTTGACATATTCATAAATGACCTGGAAAGTGGAATAACGAGTGAGGTTATCAAATTTGCAGATGACACAAAACTATTTAAAGTTGTTAAAACCCAAGAGGATTGTGGAAAATTGCAAGAGGATCTTGATAAATTGGAAGACTGGGCATCAAAATGGCAGATGAAATTTAATGTGGACAAGTGCAAGGTTATGCACCTAGGGAAGAACAACCCAAACTATGGTTACACGATGCAAGGTTCCACATTAGGAACCACCACCCAGGAAAAAGATTTAGGCGTCATTGTGGATACCATGTTAAAACCCTCGGCCCAGTGTGCAGCAGCGGCCAAGAGAGCAATTAGAATGCTAGGTATGATAAGGAAAGGAATGGAAAATAAAACAAAAGATATTATAATGCCTCTATATCGTTCCATGGTGAGACCACACCTTGAATCTTGTGTGCAATTCTGGTCGCTGTATCTTAAAAAGGATATAGCTATTTTAGAAAAGGTTCAGAGAAGAGCCACCAAAATGGTAAAGGGGATGGAGGATACTCCTATGAAGAAAGGCTAAAAAGGTTAGGGCTCGTTAACCTAGAAAAGAGACGGCTGAGGGGAAATATGATAGAAGTCTATAAATTAATGAACGGAGTGGAACGGGTAAACGTAGATTGATTGTTTACCTTATCAGAATATAGAAAGACTAGGGGACATGCAATGAAGCTACAGGGTAAACTATTTAAGACTAATAAAAGAAAATATTTTTTCACTCAACGTGTAATCAAACTCTGGAATTTGTTACCGGAGGATGTAGTAAAGGCTGTTAGTGTAGCTGGGTTTAAAAAAGGTTTGGACACGTTCCTGGAGGAAAGGTCCATAAACCATTATTAAGAAGGGACCCAGGATATCAATGCTTGAACCAATACAAGCATTGTGGAACCTGTGTCCCTTGGGGAAACTGCTAGGTACATATGACCTAGATTGGCCACTGTTGGAAACAGAATACTGGGCTTGATGGACCTTGGTCTGACCCAGTATGGCATATCTTATGTTCTTATGTATTCTCCATATGGCTATCAATTGCATATATATGCTCAGATTGTGTGGTGCATCATAGATAGTGAAGGGACTAACTGATACCGGCACCCAGAGCCCCAATTGTAGCCATAGTGGCAACTGTGATAACTGGAGCATTGCCCAGTACCTGCTTGTCTTCTATGATGGTGAGAGACATGTGCATGGCCCCCCGAGGAGGACAGGATGGTCTGCAATGGACTGCTGGGGTTATGAATGTGACTTGAGTTAGGTGCATGCGGAGGTGTACCTGTCATGCAGTGTACAGCAGGTGACAAGGGACTACACTCCCTGCACATGTGCTCCCACACTGCGGCACAGCAGGGCTACATTGGAGGGATGGGTATCTTGACTTCACATGTGGCTTGGCCTTTGAACAAAACATCTATTCTGCAGCTGTGTATCTGTTCTGCAGCTATAGTACTGCATGTCCAGTGCAGTTCATACTGCATGTATGCTGCTGTAGGCAGGCCCTAGGTGTGGTGTACCACTGCCTCAGAATGTGCCAGCCACGTTGTTTCATGACCTGGGTTTTGACCATTGCAGCCATGGACCTGCTGTCTATTTGATTCTAGACACTGCTAAGCAGCAAGGTATGGAGACATAGCCTGATGGTTAGAGTAGTGGCTTAATAAATAACAGACCAGGGTTTGAATCCCACTTATTTTTTTGGTGGCAGTGGGAAACTTTCTTCCATATACTGCCAAAAACAGTCCAGGGTCTGCAGTGTCTGGGGGACACACATTGTTATACTTTTTTATGTATTATGATAGCACATTGGATCTGCAGACATGCACATTGCAATCATGCTCATCTGACAACATGACTTTATTGACTCTGTTGTTGCACATTGCAAAGGGTCTGACATGTTCATCCTGCAAATGTATGACACATAGGTTGTACATGATTGAAATAATTAATCATGACTGTGACTGCACATCCTTTGCTCCATCAGATATATGTAGTATATGCAGGCACATCCCACTTCTGGGATGGCCACCTGCAGGGATCGTCACACGTCCTTACTTGTTCCATATAGCCAATATGAGAGACACTTGTCCAGTTGTTATATGCACAAATGTCAGAGACATTGGTGGTTAGAATAGTTGAGACATCTGTCTTACCCATATAGCTGGAATTGCAACTACCCAGTGGCACAGCTACTATTTTTTCAACACCCACTACAATTGTATTTGTGCAGGCACATCGGGTATGTCAGGACAGCAAGGCCATACCGCACACTCATCCATCACCATCCATCCTCCATCCCATACATCAGCATATGCACATTATGTACAGTCATGTATTGTCCTGTCAGCTGCTACACTATGGCCCACAGAGGAACATTTTCAAAATTTAGATGTATCGTTCACATCTCTCCTGTGAATGATCTGCAGGTCTACACTCCTTCTCAGTCACCTTTTGGAGGCATCATCAGTGCACAGATCTTCCCAATCCTATGCCACACACTGACATTACAGAAGATTACGTGGGCACCCCTCACTGATACAGTTCAGATGCCTCCCACATGCTCACCCCACTTGCTGACTAGCATGTGGATTACATACGGATCTGACATGTTCGTCAGCCCTTACTTTTCTTTCCATCCATCACCTCAGGTGTGACTTTCACAGGTTTCCCTTATCCTGTGTTAAGGAGGCTGCCATTTTCGGGCATTAAGGTGCACGCTGAGCAGCTTAACATCTGCTGTCCTGTTAGCGCCCGATAAGTGGAGCCAAGAGCCGTTAACACTGGAATTCCTACTCCCCACCCCGGTCTTTACCACATGATAACACCCTTACCACTGATTTTAATGCTTGCTAACCGGTGCGCCCTTAACGCTCTTTAGTAGACATATCCTAAAGTCTGTTTTATGGGGATTTCCATTTCATGTTTTGTCTGCATATTTTTTTCTAATTTGTATTTTTTAATTTTTTGTAAGTAATGGTCTGTGTTTTCTATGTACAGGGAAGCACCCCACCTGAAGATTAGCCAGAGACAAGAAAGGAGCAGGAGGACAAGAAGCCACTGGAAGGAATGAGAGCTTTAAGGTGTGGGTCTGCCCTACACATGTTTTGGCCAACCGGCCTTCTTCAGGGGACTATGACCATTAAAAACAAATAAACATATACATAAAATGACATATAATAAATATAATAAATAAACAGAATAAGAAAACATTAATCAAATAATACAGTAGAAATATTTTCTTTAGTGGAGTAGGTTTTAAACTCTAGTAACCTTCTCAGCTTTCGGGAACTGCTGACACCTAATAAGGATTTAGTGGGCCTAATTACCTGAGAGCAGCTGAGGCCTGCATAAAAGGCTTCAGAGCCCTGCCCTGTTGAGGCATGCCTAACAGTGGCTCTACAGGTCAAACAACAGTAAGGATTTGAGGGTTTATTTTTATTAAATTGCTAGCTCTCTGACTGGGAGCTCTTAAAAGGGTTTTGGTATATTTTTAAAGGAAAGTTTCATTCTTTTTGGTGCTTTAGTAAAAATATTTTCTTTAGTGGAGTAGGTTTTAAACTCTGGTAACTTTCTCAACTCTTGGGAACTGCTGACACCTAATCAGGTGTTAGTTTCCTCCCTACCCACCCCAACTCCCAGCCACCCCTAGCGAGCAGTCTTGCTTTATAGGGCACCGCCGCATTTAACAAAGCACAGGGACTTGGAACAACACATTTTCAATATAATTAAAGAGATTTAACTGCTTTTCTCTGAAAGGACAGCTGGGAAACCGGCTGGTACTTTGGTAGATTTCTCTCTTTTGCTTTAACAGATACCCAAGCTCCATGAACAGAACAATGGCTGCGAAGAATCGTATTGCTAAAGCTGTTGCCCCTGTTAGAGCTTCTGCCTCAATCCAGACAGAGGTCCCAATGCCAGTTGAAGGACCGGTTCCATGTGCAGGGTGCCTGCATGCTGAAGCTCTGAGAAAACAAGTGGAAGAACACAGAGAGGGGGTGGCGAGGCTGAGGAGCATTCAAGACAGTGAGAAGTACATTGATGAGATGCTTCTTGCAGCAGCCAAGCTCTCCAGCAGAGGAGAAGATGGGTGCCAACAGAATGATGAAGGTTGGACACAAGTCACCAAGGCCTGCAGAATCACCAATCCAACTTCTCCAGCCCTTGAATTGTACAACCATTATGCAGCCCTGGAAGTGGAGGAGGTGAAAGCATCCCTGGAAAGGGAAGAACCAGAGCTCAAGTACCCCAAAGTTGCAGAATCAGTGACCACAAGGAAGCAAAGGGTAGTGGTGGTTGGTGACTCTCTTCTGAGGGCTACTGAGGTGTCTATGTGCTGAGCAGACTTGATGTCCAGAGAGGTATGCTGTCTGCCTGGTGCCAAAATCCAAGCTATTACGGAGCATTGTTGAACCTGTGTCTTTTGGGGAAACTGCTAGGTACATATGACCTAGATTGGCCACTGTTGGAAACAGGATACTGGGCTTGATGGACCTTGGTCTGACCCAGTATGGCATATCTTATGTTCTTATAAGAGTTTGCCGAGACTCATCAAGCCCACTGACTATTACCCAATGTTGCTAAGCCATGTTGGAACAAATTATACTGCCAGGTATCCCTCTGAGCATATCAAAAATGACTTCATGGCTCTGTGACAGAGGATGAAGCAGTTAGGTGCACAGGTGGTGTTCTCTTCAATCCTCCCTGTTGAGGGTAAAGGCCAAGGCAGAGAGGCTTGCATCCTGGAGATGAATGCATGGCTGGGTGGATGGTGTCATCGAGAGCGTTTTGCTTTCCTAGACCATGGGATGCTGTTCCAAGGGTTGCAGAGCAGAGATGGCATCCATCTGTCCAAGAAACTGGCTAATCTACTGAAGAGGGCTTTAAACTAGATTCGTTGGGCATGGGTGAGGAAAGCCCCCAGGTAAGTGAAAGCCCCCAGGTAAGTTATACATTAAATACCTTTATGGAAATGGGTAACAGAGGTAACATATGGAAAGCAGTGTGTATAAATGCCCGAAGCATGGGAAATAAGATCTCTGATGTTGAAGCTTTGGTGGGAGTGGCCGACTTGGATTTAGTGGCAGTTACAGAAACATGGTTCACAGAAAACTATGACTGGGCTGTAACTACACCTGGCTATACTTTATTCAGAAAGGGCAGGGTGGGAAGAAGGGGAGGAGGAGTGGCACTATATGTAAAATTACTATTAAAGCTTTGGAATAACAGAGCTTAAAAGGGAGAGAGTAGGCATTGTGGGTTAAACTAGAAAGAGGGAAAGAGTTATCTATTTTCATTGGCGTGGCATACAGACCTCCCTCACAAGAGGAAGAGGTGAACAGAGAGTTAATTGAAGAAATACGCAGCATTGTTAGGAAAGGGGAAGTGCTACTGATAGGGGATTTCAATATGCCAGATGTTGATTGGCACATTCCTGCTGAAGTAGCTGAAAAAGTGAAGAAAAAGAGGGAGGCCTTCATGAAATACAAGAGATCACAGAGAGGGGAATACAGGCATCTATATTTGGAAAAACTTAGAGAAGCTAGCAAAGTAGTCAGGAAAGCAAAGATTCAAAAAGAGGAGGAAATAGCCAATGCAATGAAATGGGGGATAAGACATTTTTCAGATATGTTAGTGAGAAGAGGAAGGGCAAAAGTGGTTTTGTCAGACTCAAGGGTGAAGGGGAGGAATATGTAGAAGCTGATGAGGATAAAGCAGAATTGCTTAACAAATATATCCGTTCTGTGTTCACAGATGAAGAACCAGGAGCAGGACCTCAGAAAACACCCACAAACAGGAACAGAAGTGAGGGACATCTTGAACAATTTTCAGAAGACTGTGTTCGTGAGAAACTAGCTCAACTTAAAGTAGACAAAGCGATGGTACCAGATGGGATACACCCTAGAATACTAAGGGAACTTGGGGACGTTCTAGCAGCTCCACTGACCTGTTCAATGCCTTGTTGGAGTCAGGAGTGGTGCCAAAGGACTAAAGAGAGGCTCATGTGGTGCCTTTACACAAAAGCGGAATTAAGGATGTGGTTGAAAACTACAGGCCGGTTAATTTTTCGGTGGTGAGTAAATTATTGGAAACGCTGCTGAAAGAGAAAATAGTGAGGTTTCTGGAGTCCAGTGGATTACAGGATCCAAGGCAGCATGGATTCACCAGAGGCAGGTCTTGTCAGACAAATCTAATTGATTTTTTGACTGGGTGACCAGGGAATTGGACCGAGGGACAGCCCTAGATGTGGTGTATTTAGATTTCAGTAAAGCCTTTGACACTGCTCCTCACAGGCGACTTATAAACAAACTGAGCACCCTAGGGATGGACCCTAAAGTTACTGCTTGGGTTAGAAATTGGTTGGGTGGGAGGCGACAAAGAGTACAGGTAAATGGAGCTCACTCTGAGGAGAAGGATGTTACCAGTGGTGTGCCCCAGGGATTTGTCCTTGGTCCAATTCTTTTTAACATCTTTGTTAGTGATCTAGCGGAAGGTCTGTCGAGTAAGGTTTGCCTCTTTGCAGATGATACCAAAATCTGCAATAGAGTAGACACCCAGGAAGGTGTAGATAACTTGAGGAGGGATCTAGCTAAGCTTGAAGAATGGTCTAAAATTTGTCAGCTGGGATTTAATGTTAAAAACTGTAAGGTCATGCATTTGGGCTGCAGCAATCCAAGGGAGCAATATAGTATTTATTTTTATTTATTTATTTAGCAAGCATTTGTAGCCCGCTCCTTCCAGCGATCAGAAGCGGGTAGGATTACTATTGTGAAACTGCCGAATCAAGGCAGGTACAAATTTTGTTTACATACAGATTGTCAGAAAAGCACATCATACAGAGTTAACACTTCTTAGCTATGGGGGAGTTCATTTACATATATACATAAATACATATATACAGGATAATCTTCTTGGACTGTCGAATCAAGGCAGGTACAAATTTTGCTTACATACAGATTGTCAGAAAAGCACATCATACAGAGTTAACACTTCTTAGCTATGGGGGAGTTCATTTACAGATATACATAAATACATATATATACAGGATAATCTTCTTGGACACAGTGGTCAGGGGCTGCTCCATCTGTGGGTTTAGTTCAGGTTGAAATGTGATTGGAAAATGTGCGTTTTGAGTTTCTTTCTGAAGTCTAGAAGGTCATTGCTAGCTCGTAGTTCTGGTGGGAGTTGGTTCCACAGTGTTGGCGCCACATATGAGAAAGCCCTGTGGCTGGTGTTAGTTTTGGCAGATCTTATATCTGTTGGAGTGTGAAGGATGTTGGAATTGTGGGTTCTTCTGTTTCGGGTAGGAGGTTGCAATCTTACTAGGTTGTTGAGGAAGGAAGGTGCTAAGTTGTGGATGAGTTTGAAGGTGGTTGTTAGTATTTTGTATTTTGTGCGAGCTGTTATGGGTAGCCAGTGTAATTGAATTAGCACTGGTGTGATGTGGTCACTTAGATTTTTCTTCATTATGACCCTGGCAGCTACATTTTGTGCCATTTGTAATATGTTTAGGGTTTTTTTAGGTAAACCTTGTAGGATGGCGTTGCAGTAGTCAAAATGTGGCATGATGAGTGCTTGGGCCACTGTTCTGAAGTCTTGGGGATCAATAATATTCCGAATGGGTTGGAGCACTCTAAGCTTGTGGAAAACTGCTCTGTTGGTCTTTCGGAGGTGTTTTTCCATCTTTAGGTCACAGTCAAATGTGACTCCTAGATACTTTATTTCTTTTTTTGTTTGGTAAGTGTTGTTACATAGTGTTATTGATGTGGGAGGGTCAAAATTCGGTTCTTTGGAGATATACATTACTTCGGTTTTTTTGTGATTAATTGACATGCTACTTTGTTGTAACCAGTCTTGCATCTCTCCGATACATGTCTCCAGTGGGTTGTAGTCTGGGTTTTTAGTGTCTAGTTGTGTGTATAGCATGATATCATCGGCATAGATGTGGTAATTAATTTCGTGCCGTGAGAAAATTTTGCATAGTGGCTGCATATATATGTTAAACAGAAGTGCTGAGAGAGCAGAGCCTTGGGGGATTCCCTGTGTTTGTGAGAAAGATTCTGCTTTTTCTCCGTTGAATTGAACCTGTTGTGTTCGATTTGAGATGTAGGATGAGAACCATTTTAGTGGGGTTCCTGTTATTCCTATTGATTTTATCCTATTTATGAGGGTCCCATGATTAACTGTATCAAAGGCAGCTGAGATGTCAATGAATACAAGAATGTACATTTTCTTTTTGTTTTCAAGGCCCTTTAGGAGGTTGTTAAGTAGAACTAGTAACAGGGTTTCAACTCCATGATGTTGCCTGAAGCCATATTGCTGGTCATCAAGAGGAGCACTGTCAGTCAGATGGTCTTGGAGTTGTAGAAGGACCGTTTTTTCTATGATCTTTGCCAGGAATGAGATACTTGATATGGGACGGTAGGAGGCTGGGTCTTCTCCGTTGAGTGTAGTGTTTTTTAGGATTGGTCTAATGACTGATTTCTTTAGTTCTGAGGGCATGATTCCTTGTTGTAGGGATAGGTTAACTATGTGTGCTATGTGAGGTGCTATGTCTTGTTTCACTGCCTTGATCCAGGATGCAGGACAGGGATCTAGTGGGGAGGTGGTGCTTTTCAGGCTTGTGACAATGGCTGTGATTTGCTGGGTTCCTATTTTGTGGAAGTGCTCCCATAACTGGTTTTGCGTTGTGTTGTTCTCACTTCTTATTTGTGGTGTTGGTGGGGGGGGGGGGGGTGGAGGACCAGGGGCCGTCAGTTTGGTCGCGTAGTGGTTTGCCAGTGTTTGGACCTTGATGGATTTGTTGAGGTTGGCATTTTGGTCGGTTTTGGTTAGTGATTTGACTAGTTCAAATAACTCTCGTGGGCGATTGATTGCCTTGTTTAGGATGTTGGTGTGATGTAATTTTTTTGCATTGTTCACGTCGTCTTTGTATTTTGCGAGATGGGCCATGTATTTAGTTTTGAGATCGGAGGATTTGGTTTGTCTCCATTTTCTCTCTATTTTACGGAGCTCCCTTTTTGATTTTATTAGAGTTCCTGTGTACCAGGGTTCCGAGTTGATCTTATGTGGGTTTGATGTGTGTTTCAAAGTTGGGTTAGATGTATTTTGGATGTGTGTGTTCCATCTGTTAGTTAGTTCGTCTAGGTCTGTGGAATCTAGGTTTATGTGGGATGCAATGGTGCTTATGAGGTGTTCCTCGTTGAGTTTGCTGAATTTCCTAATGGGGTTGGTCATTCTCATCTCCTTTGAGTTTTTGGGTTGGCACTGTAGTTTAAGTTTACAGTTGATTTGGTGGTGGTCTGACCATGGTACTTGAGTTATGTTTATTATAGGTGGTTCATTGCTTTGTTGTGGATTTCTGGGTATGAAAATCATATCTAGGATATTTCCTCTATCGTGTGTGGGGTTGCTTATTATTTGTTGGAAACCCAATTGGTCGATGGCTTCATAGAAGGAGTCCGTGTGGGACGGAGGAATTGATGCTAGGTTCAAATCTCCGAGGATGATCTGGAATTTTTTGCTTTGTGTGGATGTGATGGTTTCTAGTGCTGTGGCTAGTGTTTCGTGCTGTGGTGAGGGAGGTCGATAGATTAGGCAGATGGATAATGCCATGCTCTCGACTTTAAGTAGGTCAAGATCGGGATTTGTGACCGTAGATGTGGTTGTGAGTTGAAGGCTGGTTTTGGCTGCTATAAGGACTCCGCCTCCTCTTCTGTTGATGCGTGGGCAGTTGTATAGTTGGTATCCGGGCTTCTGTATTTGATTCATTGTTGCAGAGTCTGAGTCAGTGAGCCATGTTTCTGTTATGCATAGGATATCTGGTTGTTCGTCAGTTAGAATGCTGTGGATAATATGCGTTTTATTCCTTATTGACCTAGCATTAATAAGGATAATGTTACATGTGTGATGTTCTTGGTGTGTGGTTCGTGTGAGTTGTATTTGAGATCCAATAGTGTTCTTTGCTTTGGTTTTAGGGTGTTTTTGAGATTTGTTCCCTTTGATATGGGTGTGTCGTTGGGGTAATTTACTTGGTGTTTGTGTGGTGGTGATAGGATTTAAGTTGTATTGATGCAGGATGGGTAATGGAGGGGGGGGGGTGGAGAAGGTAGATTGGTGTATATAGTAGAGGAATGCAGTATTGTGAGTGTGGGATGGTTCTATATGAAGATGTTAGTATACACATGCACAAAATCAGGAAGGTGTGAGCAGGCTCCATTTTATGTCTGCCAGAAATATTTGGATTTTGGATTCGAGTGGCGCAGTGTGGGGTGAAGTCAAGGCAGCTGGCCTAGAGATGTGTTAGTGTAGGCCGACAAGATAGTTGTTGGGTACCAACAGTCTAGCAGGGATAGATGGGTTGGGGTACAGCGTTTCTTATTACTTTAACAAAATAGGGATACAGTCCTAACGTTCCTTATCACTCAGTATAAACAGATACAGTATTGTGCGATACAGTCCTATCGTTATCTATCACTCAGTATAAACAGATACAGTATTGTGCGATACAGTCTTAAGGTTATTGCAAGAAGGTTATTGGGTTACTGCATTGAAATGTAACAACTTGCTGGTTAGAGATACTTGGTTTCATTTAGCTCTAAATAAACAGTAGTAGCCTTTAGAGTTGGTAGGGGTTTACAATGTAACAGCTGGCTTGAGGAGAACAGGGCTTGTGACAGTGGGGAATTTACACATTATATATACATTATACATTATAATTTACCTGAACTAAACCCACATTATATATACAGAGGTATATTGGCTCCTACTTGGGGGGGGGTTAGGCCAGGGTTGCACAGTGGTCTTTTGCATCAGGAGGTAGATAAGTCCAGTAATTGATTACCTGGGTGATATCGTTGTAGTTGAAAGCTCTTGATGTCGAATTTTGGTCCAGCTATGGGAATCTCGTGGAGCGTGGTGGTCGGGACCGGCGAGCTCAGACCCAGCCTGGGGAGCTCAAGCCGTCAGTCATTTGATTGCTGCACTTTCGTTTTCTGTCCGTTATCGGAGTTTTGGTCATGTGAGTCAGGCTTCTTGATACTTGCAGCCTTGTTGCGGTTCAGTGAATGATGTTTCAACTGCGCCTAATCTCCACCGCCTAAGGGCCACCGCCAAAGGGCCCTCTGGCGAGGCCCTCAGGCGCGGGCCCGCAAGGCGCGGGCGCGCCCTGTAGGGACGCCGCTTTTATGCGGTTCTGCCTGCGTGCGTGTGAGCCTCCCACTGCCCGGATTGGGCAGGAGTGTGTGGAGGGAGGGCTCCCACTGCCCGGATTGGGCAGGAGTGTGTGGAGGGAAGGCTCTCACTGCCCGGATTGGGCAGGAGTGTGTGGAGGGAAGGCTCCCACTGCCCGGATTGGGCAGGAGTGTGTGGAGGGAGGGCTCCCACTGCCCGGATTGGGCAGGAGTGTGTGGAGGGAAGGCTCCCACTGCCCGGATTGGGCAGGAGTGTGTGGAGGGAGGGCTCCCACTGCCCGGATTGGGCAGGAGTGTGTGGAGGGAAGGCTCTCACTGCCCGGATTGGGCAGGAGTGTGTGGAGGGAGGGCTCCCACTGCCCGTATTGGGCAAGAGTGTGTGGAGGGAAGGCTCCCACTGCCCGGATTGGGCAGGAGTGTGTGGAGGGAGGGCTCCCACTGCCAGGATTGGGCAGGAGTGTGTGGAGGGAAGGCTCCCACTGCCCGGATTGGGCAGGAGTGTGTGGAGGGAGGGCTCCCACTGCCCGGATAGGGCAGGAGTGTGTGGAGGGAGGGCTCCCACTGCCCGGATAGGGCAGGAGTGTGTGGAGGGAAAGGCTCCCACTGCCCGGATAGGGCAGGAGCTTCACCAAGGCGGTTGGAGGGCTAGCGATGCTCAGCAGCTCCCACGAAGTAGGGACGCCACTTTTATGCGGTTCTGCCTGCGTGCGTGTGAGCCTCCCACTGCCCGGATTGGGCAGGAGTGTGTGGAGGGAAGGCTCCCACTGCCCGGATTGGGCAGGAGTGTGTGGAGGGAGGGCTCCCACTGCCCGGATTGGGCAGGAGTGTGTGGAGGGAAGGCTCCCACTGCCCGGATTGGGCAGGAGTGTGTGGAGGGAGGGCTCCCACTGCCCGGATTGGGCAGGAGTGTGTGGAGGGAGGGCTCCCACTGCCCGGATTGGGCAGGAGTGTGTGGAGGGAAGGCTCTCACTGCCCGGATTGGGCAGGAGTGTGTGGAGGGAAGGCTCCCACTGCCCGGATTGGGCAGGAGTGTGTGGAGGGAGGGCTCCCACTGCCCGGATTGGGCAAGAGTGTGTGGAGGGAAGGCTCCCACTGCCCGGATTGGGCAGGAGTGTGTGGAGGGAGGGCTCCCACTGCCCGGATTGGGCAGGAGTGTGTGGAGGGAAGGCTCCCACTGCCCAGATTGGACAGGAGTGTGTGGAGGGAGGGCTCCCACTGCCCGGATAGGGCAGGAGTGTGTGGAGGGAGGGCTCCCACTGCCCGGATAGGGCAGGAGTGTGTGGAGGGAAAGGCTCCCACTGCCCGGATAGGGCAGGAGCTTCACCAAGGCGGTTGGAGGGCTAGCGATGCTCAGCAGCTCCCACGAAGTAGGGACGCCGCTTTTATGCGGTTCTGCCTGCGTGCGTGTGAGCCTCCCACTGCCCGGATTGGGCAGGAGTGTGTGGAGGGAGGGCTCCCACTGCCCGGATTGGGCAGGAGTGTGTGGAGGGAAGGCTCTCACTGCCCGGATTGGGCAGGAGTGTGTGGAGGGAAGGCTCCCACTGCCCGGATTGGGCAGGAGTGTGTGGAGGGAGGGCTCCCACTGCCCGGATTGGGCAGGAGTGTGTGGAGGGAAGGCTCCCACTGCCCGGATTGGGCAGGAGTGTGTGGAAGGAGGGCTCCCACTGCCCGGATTGGGCAGGAGTGTGTGGAGGGAAGGCTCTCACTGCCCGGATTGGGCAGGAGTGTGTGGAGGGAGGGCTCCCACTGCCCGGATTGGGCAAGAGTGTGTGGAGGGAAGGCTCCCACTGCCCGGATTGGGCAGGAGTGTGTGGAGGGAGGGCTCCCACTGCCCGGATTGGGCAGGAGTGTGTGGAGGGAAGGCTCCCACTGCCCGGATTGGGCAGGAGTGTGTGGAGGGAGGGCTCCCACTGCCCGGATAGGGCAGGAGTGTGTGGAGGGAGGGCTCCCACTGCCCGGATAGTATAGGGGGTGAAGTACTTTTGTCCACTAAAGAAGAGCGGGACCTAGGTGTGGTTGTGTCTGATGATCTTAAAGTAGCTAAACAGGTAGAAAAGGCAACAGCAAAAGCTAGAAGGATGCTTGGGTGCATACGGAGAGGAATGGCTAGCAGAAAAAAGGAGGCGATAGTGCCTCTGTATAAGTCTTTGGTGCGACCTCATTTGGAGTATAGTGTGCAATTCTGGAGACCGCACCTTCAAAAGGATGTGAACAGGATGGAGTCGGTGCAGAGGGTGGCACTAAAATGGTTAGTGGTCTTCATTATAAAGCATATGAGGACAGACTTAAGGATCTTAATATGTACACCTAGAGGAAAGGCGGGATAGAGGTGATATGATTGAGATGTTTAAATACCTCCATGGCATAAATGTTCAGGCGGAGAGCCTGTTTCAATTGAAAGCAAGTTCTGCTACGAGGGGACATGGGATGAGAGTGAAGGGGGATAGATTCAGGAGTGATTTGCAGAAATATTTATTTACGGAAAGAGTGGTGGATCCGTGGAATAGTCTCTCAGTGGAGGTGGTAGAGATGAGGACAGTAACTGAATTCCAAAAAGCATGGGACAAACACTGAGGATCTCTAAAGGTAAAAAGGGGACTGTTGTAGTTGTTGATATGGATGGACAGACTAGATAGGCCATGTGGTCTTTTTCTGTTGTCATGTTTCTATACATAAATTAAATTAAAGAAAGCCAATTTGGTAAAAATGATAAACAATGACATCAAAATCTCTAAAATGAATCAGTAGACTATCTTAATATAAATGAGGATACTGAATGCATATATCAATCAATCAATAAATAAATGAACCGTAAATGAATAAAAATATATAGATACGTTATTGAAAATGTTAAAGCTTACTAAAGTGCCAAGAGTTAAGTTACTCTTGCATTGAAATAATGGTGTATTTGAAATAGTGATAAATGAATTGCATCAATCGAAGGTATGCAGAGAGCAATACAATTGTGTAACTCACCAGACACAAAAGACAAAATGATATGCTCTCAAAATTTATGCTCATATCTCTGAGTTAGAGAATGCACATGGTGTACCTAATAACAATACAAAACTTTTAGACCTAGAAAGGTCAAGTGCTAATCATAGGAAAGGAGGAGGGAACTCGTAGAGGGTGCTGGGGAGGAACTACTCGTATGTAATAGGAGGAGACCTGCAGCTGGTTATCCCACTATATTTGAACACCATCACAAAAAAATCTTAAAAGGGGGGTTTGAATTAAAAACATGAGCTCGTATTGCCAACTCAGTTTAGGTCAGTTTAAATAAGAATCAAGGGGCTATAAAAAAACAATCCCATAGAAACTCAGATGAAGGAACGTTGAAATCACTTCTTCATTTTACCGTCATGCAGAAATGTGATTGGACCTTGAAAGCTCTTAGGGATATGTTTACTAAACCACAGTAAAGTCACTGGCGGTAAGGGCAGCATTAAGGTGTCTGAAGCCATATAAGGCAGTGGGCGGGTAAGTGGCGTGCCAGCATTAGGGTGCCTTGGGCTATTAAAACGTGAGTTAACAGGTGCGGTAAGGTGACAAGACATTCTAAAGAGAGACAAGGGGGTATGTTTACTAAACCTTCTTAATGTGCGCCCAGCGTTAGTGTGCAGGATGCTATATAAGGAGTGGGCGTTTCAGTTTAAAGTAGCAAAACGGGATTAGTGCACGATAATGCGTGCTGCTAAGCACATTATTGGGCAAAGCGCCGCTAAGCGCATTACCGCGCGGTAATCTTAAGTAGGCACACAGACATCCAAACATAGAAACAGAAGTGTAGCACAATGGTTAATACACTGACTGATGATACAGGGGTCATGAGTTCGATCTCCCAGTGTGCCTAATGCATAAGGCTGGCTGAGGCATCAGCTTTGACATGTAAGTATTGTTTCCTGAGGCATTTTATTTATTGCTGCCAGCAAACACACCCTCACGTGCCGTAACCTAAGGCACCCCATAGGGCACCCCATAGAGCACATTATAAAGTGCACTGTCTGCCACGGCACCCTATAATGTCCCCTATAGGGCACCCTATAAGGCGCTCCATAGGACACCTTATAAGGCACCTTATACGGACTGTAACCATAAGGTGCCTCAGAAGGCGCTTTATAGGGTGCCCTATAAGGCGCCTTATAGCAGTGGTCCCCAACCCAGTCCTATGGGGCCCACCGGCCAGTCAGGTTTTCGGGATATCCCTAATGACTATGCATGAGATATATATGCATTAGAGATATCCTGCCAACCTGACTGGTTTGTGGCCCTCCAGGGCTGGATTTGGAGACCCCTGCCTTACACCTCTGTCATTTAAGATTGTGAGTGGGCAAGGTGCAGATGTCCAAGACATCAAAAAGGTTAGATAGAATTTGTCACAGTCCTCCTCACTTCTCACCACCACCAAAACATTGTCTATTAGACAACGTTTTGGTGGTGGTGAGAATCGAGGAGGAATGTGACACATTCTATATACCCTTTCGATGTCTAGGACATCTGTACCTTGCCCACTCACAATCTTAAATGACAGAGGTATAAGGCAGGGGTCTCCAAATCCAGCCCTGAAGGGCCACAAACCAGTCAGGTTGGCAGGATATCTCTAATGCATATATATCTCATGCATAGTCATTAGGGATATCCCGAAAACCTGACTGGCCGGTGGGCCCCATAGGACTGGGTTGGGGACCACTGCTTATAGGGCGCCTTCTGAGGCACCTTATGGTTACAATACCCTGAGGGTGTTTTGCTGGCAGCACTAATGTACATTAAAAAAAGACAGTGTTTTGGACAGCTCTATCAAATAACCCCTACTGTGGGTTTGAACCCATGACCTCTGGCTCCACAAGTAGTGAAGTAACCAGTGGGCTACAGCTCCATAACTACTAGTAACCCCCTGGCTGGCTGCAGAAGGACTGCACGTCACCACACAGTCTGCTGTGGTCACCAGGATAGGGTTAACCCACCCGGATAGGGTTAACCCACCCATACCCATGATGCACTGCACATGCAAATCAGCAGTCTACAGATGATCACAAGATGGGGTATGCACCCCCACAGCACCTCGGCCTGGTAGGGGGAACTGACCGTGTGTGGTACTGGCACAGAGTAGCTACACACCGTCACATTGTGCAGGTACTGCACTCACCCTGAGGGTGAGGTGGGGCGCCCAGCACCAGGTCCACAGCAGAGACAGGCCATGCTGCAGGTCCCCAGCAGTGCTGATGGACCCTGCAAGGCGTTCCTTCAAGACACATACCAGCTGCAGACAGTCTGCTAGCTAGTCCATAGTACAGCGTAGACCAGGGGTGGGCAAACTTGGTCCTGGAAGGCCGCAGACCAGTCAGGTTTTTGGGATATCTCTAATGAATATGCATGAGATATATATGCATTAGAGATATCCTGCCAACCTGACTGGTTTGTGGTTCTCCAGGGCTGGATCTGGAGACCCCTGCCTTACATCTCTGTCATTTAAGATAGTGAGTGGACAAGGTGCAGATGTCCAAGACATCAAAAAGGTTAGATAGAATTTGTCACAGTCCTCCTAACTTCTCACCACCACCAAAAAATTGTCTATTAGACAACTTTTTGGTGGTGGTGAGAATCGAGGAGGAATGTGACACATTCTATATACCCTTTCGATGTCTAGGACATCTGTACCTTGCCCACTCACGATCTTAAATGACAGAGGTGTAAGGCAGGGGTCTCCAAATCCAGCCCTGGAGGGCCACAAACCAGTCAGGTTGGCAGGATATCTCTAATGCATATATATCTCATGCATGTTCATTAGGGATATCCCGAAAACCTGACTGGTCTGCGGCCCTCCAGGACCGGAGGTGCTCACCCCTGGCGTAGACCCTCCTCACTTCTCACCACCACCAAAAAATTGTCTATTAGACAACTTTTTAGTGGTGGTGAGAATCGAGGAGGAATGTGACACATTCTATATACCCTTTCGATGTCTAGGACATCTGTACCTTGCCCACTCACAATCTTAAATGACAGAGGTATAAGGCAGGGGTCTCCAAATCCAACCCTGGAGGGCCACAAACCAGTCAGGTTGGCAGGATATCTCTAATGCATATATATATCATGCATAGTCATTAGGGATATCCCGAAAACCTGACTGGCCGGTGGGCCCCATAGGACTGGGCTGGGGACCACTGCTTTACGCCACCGGTCCCGTTAATATGCGCTAAAGCAACGCTAACATGGGCTAATGGCACTTTAGAGGGCGTTAACTGTGCAAGTGCATTGTTAACATTTGTTAACGGCACACTTGCTCCTTTAGGGTGGTTTAGTAAACATACCCCTTAGGATCACTCAAAAAACGCTGGTATTGTATACAGTCAACTGATATATAAAAAATGAATATTCAGCATAAAGGCAACCAAATGGATATGTTGCTGTTAGTCATTAAAATAGAACAATGAATTAACAAAGTGTGTAAAAATATTGTGCTTCGTGCCAAGACATTTAACTGCTTCAGATGTAAAAGCATGGGGTATGTTTACTAAACTGCGGTAATGTCACTCGCGTTAGGTTCCGTGGTAAAGGTACAGATGCCCATATAAAGGTGTGGGCGGTGCATCGTTATAGCAAGCCATATCAGCTAACGCCTCGACTAGTGTGCGTTACAAGGCACCCTACAAGGCACTTTACAAGGCACCTTATAAGGCACCTTACAAGGCACATTACAAGGCGCCTTGTAAGGTGCCTTACAAGTAAGGTGTCTTATAAGGTGCCTTGTTAGGTGCCCTATAAGGTGCCTTGTAAGGTGCCTCATAAGGTGCTTTGTAAGGTGCCCTATACAGTAGGCACCCCTGGACAAGGCACCTTAGAAGGCACCCTAGGTTACGGAACCATAGGTTAAGGTGGCCTAACAAGGTTACTGTGCCCTAGGTTAGTGTGGCTTAAGGGCTGCAAGGTGCTGCAGGATGACATGCATGACCTGTGAGGAACAGAGACAGATGTAGCCCTAACACTAGATAGAGCACTCAGGAAAGGCAATGAACAGGTGAGTGAAGGAGGGAGAGCTGGGAGCCGCTGGACCTGCCATATCTGAGGGCATCCCATGTGGCTGCCAGTAATGATGACAAACATGGTGGGGGCAACTGTACCACAGCACAGGGTGTAGGTAATGTAAAGTACTGGAAAGACAGTTGGTGGCAGACGATGGGAATACGTGTCCCCCAGTGGAGGCGGAGATGGCAGGATAGTTACAATGATGGGTGGACAGAGGAGTGGTGGTGCCATGCAGATCAGGCACAGGCGAGGCAAGCATGAAGAGGTGCAATGCAGGAAAGGGTAGCAGTGCAGGACATGGGGTGACAGCCTGCACAGGCAGACAGGACTCCACACAGCTGACAGACGCAGATAGACAGACCAAGGCAATGTTGGCAATTGTGGTGAGGGTATTATGGGCTGGCAGCACAAATCTGCAAAAATATGACTGTTACAGGCAATGCACACTATTTGAGTAGGACAGGCATGAGAGGAGGGAACAATGAGGAATTGAACCCATGAACACTGCCGAGAATGGCATTGTATTAACCAGTAGGCTATACCTCTGTGGTGTAGGTCACAGCAATGGCTGGGTACAGAAGGACTGCAGGTCACCGCACAAACTGTCTGCTCTGAATGCCAGGATAGGGTAACCCCACCAGTACCCATGATGTAATGTACATGCTGAATAGCTGTCTACAGCTGATCAGCAAATGGGGTCTGCACCTCTCCGGTACCTCAGCTTGGAAAGACGAACTGACAGTGCGTGATACTGGCACAGAGTAGCTATAGACCATGCCATTGTGCAGGTTCTGTGTTCTCCCTGAGGGATAGGATGGGTGCCCAGCACTAGGTCTGCAGTACATGTGGTGCTAGAAATAGGCCCTGCTGTACATCTCTGTTATTGCCAGTGTGTGACAGGTGTTCCTTGCAGTGCAGCTGAAGGTAATTTGGTTTCCATCTTTATCCTGCAGTCACATGTGGCCCTCTGGGACCAGCCACCACCCAGATTAGTGTGTACCCTGTGTTAGGGTCTGGCTGACATGGGCACCTGTTATCAGGGCAGAGGGGTTTCTAGACTTGCATAATGTGTGCATAGCAGTGCCTTTATAGGTCAGAGTGGTATACACTACATACCCCAAAGGACTCACATCACCCTTTTTGTAGGTAAGGGACAGGTGCCCCAGCCCCTGTGAAGCAACCTCCATCCTGATGGTATAAGACAGCACTCCAGGGTGGGTGGGCCAGAGCCATACCTGTGGCTGGGGCAGACCAGCAGCAATGATGGGCTTAGCTCTGGAAAACCCCAACTGCCTCACACCACTGTCTGCCAGTCCCCAGCAGACAGCATCTTATAGGTATTCCAACCATGCACAATCTAACTGCAGATAGTCCACTAGCCAGTCCATAGTGCATGCTCACAGAGAAACTATGTACACCAAGCAGGCATCTCAGTGATATATGGGATATATATATATTGGAGGGGAGGGGGAGGCACTACTATGAACACAAAAGTATCACTGGATACAGAATGTGTAGAGAGCTATGTGGGAACCTAGACATGCCATGGTCACTGCTTGTTCAGAGTGAGTGCCCTCCCAGCATGCCATGCTGTGGCCACCCTGTCCATGCAGGCGGTGGTCGGGCACTACAGTGTCCCAGCCATTGCCCCACACCCTGTGAAGATGCATCCTGGCCAATCCTCCCTGTCCAGGCCATACCCACAGCACCTTGCTCCTCATTATGCACATATTCAGGCTAATGCTGGTAACAGTGGGACATTGGGGCCCGGTGAGGTGTGGACAGCCACAAAACAATGGATAGACATACACACACACACACTCCTATTGCAGCATTGTGCAAAGATAGGGGTAGTTGGCAACCCTTCCCGCCACACTGGTCCTGATCACAGTGTTGACATTGCTAAACTGTGCAGGAGGCAGTAGTAGTGCTCTGGTGATAACTGCAGCTCAATGCTGGGCCAACAGCCTGACTCTGCATGCATCTTTGGATTGTGGAACTTGTGTGAGTGGGTGTTTGTACCCCTGTTCGCCGCTGCTTTGGGCTTTGCACATGCTGCTGTTGTATCTGCATTATAGGGTAAAACATAGGGACATGCTCTGCAGGAACCACAGCTGGGGCTTGAACCTGCGACACTCTGCTTCTGGACACACTGGCTGGGTGCACTGCACCACACATACATGGTGGTCCCTGGGGCTACCTATACTTTTCCTCAGCCAGACCTTTTATGTTACACTGCACACCACGTACTGGTACAGGGCATGGCCTAGGTCCACTGCAGGCAGGTGCCACTGCCCCCTCCAGCACGGGCACACACCCCCCTGCCATGCTGCCATGACCATATGCTGTCGGTGCTGGTAGTGCCCAGTCCCAGGCCATCCACTGTGTGGGTAGGTGGTCGCCTAGGGAGCGGTGTCTGGGGCATGGGGCATACATGAGCATTCTCACATCCCCCCCCCCCATCACTGCCTACCAATAGTCTGTCCCTTACGCTTGGGGGAGGGTTGGCTGGGGGGGATGTCAGGTCAGTGCCCTGGCAACTGCTAGCTTGGGTGGACCAGGTAGATGTAGGTGGATTGTGTTTGGCCTTTGTCAGCTGCTGTCATGCTGATTTCCAGTTTCTATGTTCCTATGTGCCACCTAGGTGCCCGTCTAGTCCACCCTGTTCCCCAGCTGCCCCCGCTACATGTCCCGCCTGCAGCCCCCTATGCCCCACTTGCACCATCGCCATAGAGGCCTTTCATACTTGGGCACTATGCTGTTACTGGAAATGGAGCACTACAATCATGTTTCTTGGGCTCCCTGTCAATGCTGTACATTGCTGACACTTAAATGGTTTCTCTCTCCTGCAAATGTGCTTCTAATAGCAGGTTTTCATTCGCGGTAGGATTCAGCCCTTCAGTTCAGCGCGTTAGTGTGCAGGGAGCCTCTCCCCGCCCACTTCCCGCCCATTGACCCCTTCCCCCCCGCCCTCCCTCCACCCTCTGCAGTGTTTACAGTGGCCGGGAACATTAACGATCGTTAGGTAACGTTAACGTTACCTAACAATCGTTAACGTTACCTAACACGCGGTCTGTAACGTTACCGCAGTTTAGTAAACATGCCCCATAATGTCTGTAAGCTTTCGTCATGCCCGTCGACTGATGTCTCGCGGTACGGCTGTTATTCTCAGATTTTGCTTGGGGGCCCCTCATTAGAACTTACACCATTGATCACCAGGTACTTTCCAGATTATACCCTGCCACCAGTACCTGGCTATGTGAGCAAATGTGTTTCCACTGGGATTTCTAGTTATCGCTGTACCTCTAGTCTGCTAGAAGGACCCAGCTGTTAGCTAATTCTATCACCGTTGTCTGTCTTAACTAGATTGTAAGCTCTGATGAGCAGAGACTGTCTTTTACATGTTCTGTGCAGTGCTGCATTCGCCTTATAGCATTTTACAAGTGATCAGTAGTAGTAGTAGTAGTATCACTAAAGCCTGTCAAACAGACCCAACTACTAGTTACCTGCAGTGAAGTCTTATCCCAGGGCCTATCTGAAATTTGTTACTGTGCTAGCCTCCACCATCCACTCCAGGAAGGCACGCCACAAATCCACTTCCCTTTCTGAGAAAAAAATATTTCCTAACATTACTATCAGGAGCACTTGTTCAAAAACCTGCCATTGCAAAGAGTCTTGCCAGGACCAAAGGGCACTTAAAGCAAAGTCACTTTTTTCTCCTCTTTTTAACTCAGATGGTTCCATCTATTAGGTATGTTTTCATGAAGTTCCAGAAAATTTGGCTGACATTGCAAACTAATTATGCTACACCCAAAGTACAAGCCCCCAGGTGCTTAATACCAACCACATTCAATTTTAGATTCATTAGGAAGGTCATTTACCCCCTACCAGATACATAAACCAGTGTAATCCGATCAATATTGCTATTGTTTTCTATTTTAAAGCATTATTGTGTTCAAGCACAGCTGCAGCGGTGGCAAGAAACACCACTGCAATAGCTGTGCATAACCCTGGGCAGAAAGATGCAGTTTATTTTTCATTGGGGTGCTGCCATTTGTGAATATAGTGCCGAGCTCTGGGAGAGCAAAGTATTTTAATTTAGCTCCAAGTCAAGTAGCTCAATAGGGTTATTAAATTTCCCATACTAATTGACGTGAATGCCATAAATATAAATTGCCAACAAACACAATTTATACTAATGGCGCTCCCCGTGAATCTTTATGCTTTCCATATCCCTGGGGGAAAGCCACTTCGCTGCACCTTGGCCGTTTGTGCAGTTGATGGGTTAAGATGAACTAGATAAGGAACGGGATGACATGCGAAGAGAGTGTGCTTGTGTCTTCTTCCCTAGATGTTTATTACTAGCACACTAAAGTACTTGAGAAGGTTCCTGCACACGCACATCCCCAGACACATCAAAGTTACAGTTAATAATCCTTAATGGAGACAGATTAACCTGAGTTCATTCCCATGGCACAAGTTAACCACTGATGTTTTACAGATAGATTTCGAACTGGCCTGTTTGGAGATCTTTATTTTGCAATGACCAAAGCAGGCAGCCTCATATCGGTATTTCAATAGCTCTGCCTCTCTCACATCATATTTCCATTTAAAAGGTGCTGAGACAGGCAAATAGTGCACTTTACTGTCTTCTGACAGAGTGTGCTTAATATGCTTTCCTGTGAATTTTTCCTCTCACGAGCCTTGGCTAAGAAAAGCTGAATAAACTAAGGCTGCTTCGTGGGAGAAACATAAATGACTAGAAGCTAAGGCAGGAGGGAAAGGCACTGTACAGTGTTCAAATGGATAGAATAACACATAGGGCCGGTGCAAGGACAATTTGTCGTTGTAAACCACCCATCTGTCTATTCAAAAGGCAGTATATTAAAAATCAATAGACCACAAGTCCTCCATCTTGCCACACCCCCATGGCCCCCATTGCCACCACTATCGCCCCTCCCCGGTGCCTGCAGCGGCAGCAATGGACCCCAAACTGCGATGCAGCACTTACTTGCACATGCCAGTGCTGCGTCGCAGTTTCTTTTGTTTTGTATCTTCTGCTTCTGCCCCCAGAACCTGCACCAAAGAGGGCAAAAGAGAAAGATGCAATGTAAAAGAAAACATGACTCAGCGTCGGCATGTGCAGCTAAGCACTGTGACACAATTTGGGGTTTATTGCTGCCACTGCAAGCCTCGAGGAGGGGCAACAGCAGTGGCAATGGGCAGCAATGGAAAGGCTGGAACTCCAGGTGGCCACCTAGTTTGCTCAATGGTAGCTCTGACCCTGGTAACACACAATAAATCCTAAGGCATCCTCCTGTCCCTTTACATCCATTAACATCTCCTCTGCTCACATGGTATGAGTCTGACCAAGTTATTGACTTCTTGTTATTCCGCTGCCCTTGTCTTTCAGTTTTCTTGACTATTAATTAGGGCACATTTATTTATATTCTCTTATATACCATGCTATTCTGCATCAGTGTGGTTTACATTGAACAAACTGAAATTACATTGAACAGGGGCATTATAACTTGGAGATAACTATTTTTTACAGGGAACATGGGCTATGGAGGGTTAAGTGGCTCGCCCAAGACCACAAGGAGCACCTGTGGGACTAGAAACCCCAGTCCTTCCAGCCCAAGGTTGCTGTCCTCTAGTGGGATTTGAATCCCCAACCTTCCAGCCTGAAGTACCTTGCCCCAACCACTAGGCCACTCCGTGTCCTTGTTGCCATTTATCTATATGCTGCTCTCAATGTGGTCAGACTTCTACAGTGTTTTGGTGTATTGAAAAAAAATCATGCATAGGAATGAATCTCTGTAGAACAGAATCAGAGTTCTCAGAGTCAGCTCAAACGTCTTGCATCATGAGAAATAATGCCACAGCTTGAATATCTCCTGATAGATAACTCATTTCTGTGGCTCAGGATTTGCACAGTGAAGATCTTAGTGACCCTGAGAAAAATCACTTCACCACTAAAGGGGATGGAAGGATACTCCTATGAAGAAAGACTAAAATGTTTAGGACTCTTTAACCTGGGAAAGAGATGGCTGAGGGGAGATATGATAGAAGTTTATAAATTAATGAACGGAGTGGAACGGGTAAACGTAGATCGATTTTTACATTATCAGAATATAGAAAGACTAGGGGACATGCAATGAAGCTACAGGGTAAACTATTTAAGACTAATAAAAGAAAATATTTTTTCACTCAATGTGTAATCAAACTGGAATTTGTTACCGGAGGATGTAGTAAAGGCTGTTAGTGTAGCTGTATTTAAAAAAGGTTTGGACAAGTTCCTGGAGGAAAGGTCCATAAACCATTATTAAGAAGGGACCCAGGATATCAATGCTTGACCTAGTACAAGCATTGCAGAACCTGTGTCTTTTGGGGAAACTGCTAGGTACGTATGATCTAGATTGGCCACTGTTGGAAACAGGATACTGGGCTCAATGGACCTTGGTCTGACCCAATATGGCATATCTTATGTTCTTATGTTCTCCTTGTATTCAAATTTTACTGTTTGAATCCTATCCTATCCTTCGTGGGGAATTTTACAAATTTATTTTTTGACTGGGTGATTTTCTGCGACGCCATTTCTCTCAAGTTGGACCCAATCTGGGATCTGGCACCATCAGTCTTCATTGTCAGCACCAGGAGATTTTTCCTCTATTTTATATTTATCCCTCCTCACAGAACAAGTATACCTTAGAAGAACAGCATCCCTTGAGGATTTGCATGTGTAAGTGCCGATCTTGCAACACACAGGTATTTGCTGCTTTTATGCGCTTAAGTGACAGATTTCACAAAACAGCATGTACAAGAGGATCCCCTAAGGCAATACTGGAAACAGACTGTGGGTGCCAACGAGCAGGAGAAATGTTTGAAAATATGTGCATTCCCACTGTAAAATGGGAAATACACTCAGAACACACCTTTTGAATCTGTGCATAATTCAGCAACTTGATGTATAAATTTGTGCATTCTACAACCAGGGTTTAGACATATATGAAATCTACACATGTAAATGCTATATGTAGATTGAAGAAAAATATTTTTTTCACTCAACACACAGATGGGCTATGGAATTTGTTGCCAGGGGATGTGGTGGGGGCTATTAGTGTAGCTGGGGTTGGGAAGTGTTTGGACAAGTTCCTGGAGGAAAGTCCATAAAGTGACATTTTACTTACTAGATAATGTCCTTTCCTTGAGTCCTGCTAGACCAGTCCAGATAAGTTGGTTGTTTCCCCTACCAGAAGATTGGAGCAGATAAAGAACCAATGAAACTAGATTTCAATGACATCACTCCCATGCCTCTATCCTCCTCAGCCACCAGAGGTCTGTTCGGTATCCATCCCAAAGTATATGGGAGAACATGGCAAGCATCACACAACCTCAACGTGGGCAACAATGAGTAATCAAACAGTAGAGAACTATGTACTAGAAAGCATAAACAGAAGGCTGTCAGTAGAAGATGAACCTGCAGAGACAAGTATATAAATCATAGTGGACCCTAGGATACTGCCACAGAAGAACAGAGCAAACACAGCTCCAAGGGGCGGGTCTTGGACTTATCTAGCAGGACTCTGGTGTGACCTCATTTGGAGTATTGTGTGCAATTCTGGAAACCGCACCTTCAAAAGGATATAAGCAGGTTGGAGTCGGTGCAGAGGATGACTACTAAAATGGTTACTGGTCTTCATTATGAAGCATATGAGGACAGACTTAAAGATCTTAATATGTATAGTTTAGAGGAAAGGCGAGACTGGGGCAATTTATTTATTTAGCCAGTTTTGTATGCCACCTTATCCTTCAATCAAAGTGGTTAGGGACATAACAAGGGGTCTACTTTCAACAGAGAGTGACAAGACAGACATATAATCCTGGGGGTTGAGCCAAGATCTGAGTTATTGGTGTTTGGTGTCTTTAACAGCGGTGATTGAGAGTTATGGTGCTTGTTCAAATGAGTCCATGAACAGTGGGTTCTAAGGGATTTGCAGAAGTCCTTGAGGTCTTTTTGTGCTCTTAGATCCTCAGGGAGAGAGTTCCATAGCTCCGGTGCTGAGAGTGATAACGCCCTTCTGGAAGTTGCTTGCTTCGTCCTGTGGTATCCGTCTGAGGTGCGGAGTCTATTGCTGCTTTGGGTTCGCCTGGGTCTGCTGCTTGTGTCTTTGGTTATCATGGTCTGTAGAACTTCTGCTGAGCAGTGGTGTATGATCTTGAAGATGGTTAGTGTGGCCTTGAATCTTGCCCATGCAATTATAGGTAGCCAGTGCAACTGTCGGAGTACCGATGTTACGTGCTCGTATTTGGCTGTGCCAGTGATATGTGAGCCACAGTATTTTGAACCATTTGAAGTGGGTGCACAGTTTGCTTGGGTAACCCCTGGTATATGATGGAGACCTTTAAATACCTCAGTGGCATAAACACACAGGAGGGTTTATTTCAAATGAAGGCAAACTCTGCTAGGAGGGGGACATAGGATGAGAGTGAAAGGGGATAGACTTAGGATTAATATGCGGAAATATTTCTTTATGGAAAGAGTGGTAGATGTGTGGACACGAGGACAATATCTGAGTTCAAAAAAGCATGGGACAAACACAGAGGATCGCTAAAGGTAAAACAGGGACTATTGTAGTTGATATGGAAGAGCAGACTAGATAGGCCATGTAGTCTTTTTCTACCATCATACAGTATTTCTATGTTTCTATGACTCAAGGAAAGGACATTATTTGGTAAGTAAAATATCACCTTCCATATCATCTTGCTAGACCAGTCCAGACAAGTGGGATGTATCAAAGCTATGCCTCCATTTGGAGGGAAGAAGACACAGCAGCTCGTAAAACCTTAGAGCCAAAGGCCATGTCCACCCGAGCTTGGACATCCAAGTGGTAATGCTTGACAAAAAAGTGTAAAGTAATGCCCACTTTGTCGCCTGATAACTGTCTGCATGGGCTACCGAACTCTGCTCCGCCCACAGGGACCCGTATGCTCAGGTGGAATGGGTATGCAAACACTTCAGAACTGGCTAGTTCCACAACAGATATGCTAAAGAAATGGCTTTCTTAATCCAGTGCACCAAAGTAGACCTATCTACCGCGTTACCTTTGCGTGGACCAGCAAACAGCACAAAAAGTTGGTCTGACTTATGAAAAGAATTCATAACCTCCAAGTACCAGAGTAGCACCCTCTAGACATCCACAATACAAAGAACCTAATTCTTCCCTTGACACTGCCCCTTAGAGAAATCAGCAAGCAAATCACCTGGTTCACATGAAAGGGAGAAATCACCTTAGGTAAGAAGGAAGGTACAGGCTGAATGGAAATGGACTCTTCAGAAAAAGATAGGTAAGGATCTCAGCAAGACAGAGTCTACAGCTTGGAAAGCCATCTTGAGGAAAAAAATCGCAACTAAGAAGACCATCTTGAGCACCAAATCCTTACACAGCAACATGCTTCAAAGGCTCAAGGGCTCTAACATCAGGACTCTGAGCATCAGACACAGATCCCAGGAAGGGACCACAGACCAGAGCAGAGGATGCAGATGTTGAACCACCTGAAGAAAGCGAGAAACATCCAGGAACTTTTAAAGGATATTTTTAATAGATCCTTGGAGACAGGAGAAGTTCCACAAGACTGGAGAAGGTCTGATGTGCCTCCTCTTCACAAAAGTGGTAATAGGGAAGAAGTGACAAACTAGAGGCCAGTAAGCCTTACCTCGGTGGAGAGAAAAGTAATGGAGGTACTCCTGAAAGAGAGAATAGTGGATTTTCTTGAAACCAATAGGATGCATGATCTGAGGCAACATGGTTTTACCAAATGACAATCATGCCAAACAAATCTGATTAAGTTCTTTGATTAGGTGACCAGAGAACTAGATCAAGGGCATGCGATGGATATGATCTACCTGGATTTTAGCAGAGCCTTTGATACTCTTCCTCACAGGAGGCTTATCAATAAACTGAATAGCCTGGGGATGGGTCCAAAGGTGGTGAACTGGATCAGAAATTGGTTGACTGACAGACAACAGAAGGTGATGATAAACGGAACTCACTCAGATGAAAGAAAGGTGAGTAGTGGCATTCCCCATGGATCAGTCTTGGCACCGATACTGGTCAATGAATTTGTGAGTGATATTGCTGAAGGACTAAATGGAAAAGTCTGTCTTTTTGCAGATTACACAAAAATTTTCACAGAGTTGACTTCCGTGAGGGAGTGGATAACATGAGGAAAGATATACAAAAGCTGGAAGAATGGTTTAATGCTTGGCAGTTAAGATTTAATGTGAAGAAGTGCAGTGTCATGCACTTGGGATGCAGAAATAGGGATGTGATAGGGGCGAGAGGTTGGTGTGCATGGACCAGGAAAAGGACCTTGGAATGATTGTTTCTGAGAATTTCAAGGTAGCAAAACAGTGTGACAAGACTGGTGACAAAGCCAGAAGGATGCTGGGTTGCATACAGAGAGGAATTACCAGCAGAAAGGAAGAGGTATTAATGACACTGTACAAATCGCTGGTGAGACCTCACTTCGAGCATTGTGTTCAATTTTGGAGACCATATCTCACAAAGGATATAAAAAGAATTGAAATGGTTCAGAGGAAGGTGACCAAAATGATTTGGAACCTGAGCTAGAAGACGAATGAGAAGAGACTTGAAGACCTAAATATGTATACGCTAGAGGAGAGGAGGGACAGGGGAGGATACTTAAAGAGCTAAATATGGAAAATTGAGTAACCTCAAGTTCCTGGCTCAGGCAGAATTTTCCATTGTCTTCAGTTGTTGAGGTACTATTGATTGAGGATGTTGACACGATAAAGTTATCTAGTATTTTTCACATCCCCTCAGGTCAGTTAGTAATGTATGAGGAGGTAGAAAGTTTATGTCCTCCCTCCTCAGCGTCATTGGATATTTCAGCTTTCTTAAGGGTATATTTACTAATGGTAGTAAGGGAGAAGTCTTTTCCATGCTTTAACGGCAGCAATAAGGAGTTACCGTGCGGTAAGTGTGCTGGGTGTGTTAGAGGCGGTCCGGCGTTAAGGGGTGGTAGTGGACACTTACCGTGTGGTAACAGCACATGCTGCGTTAAGGGGTGGTATTGGACACTTACCGTGTAGTAACAGGACATTAAGGGGTGGTAGTGGACACTTACATGCGATAACAGGACATGCTGCGGGAAGGTGTTTGACATGCACCTTGATGCAGGAAAGCCACTGAAATGCTGAAATGGGGGGCAGGGAAGCCACTGGAGAAGGTATGGATGCAAGCACAATTGGTAGCTGATGGAGTTGACACACTCGATGCCTGGCAATGTGGCAGTATGTGTGAAGAAGAGCGGGACCTAGGCGTGGTTGTGTCTGATCATCTTAAAGTAGCTAAACAGGTAGAAAAGGCAACGGCAAAAGCTAGATGGATGCTTGGGTGCATACGGAGAGGAATGGCTAGCAGAAAAAAGGAGGTGATAGTGCCTCTGAATAAGTCTTTGGTGTGACCTCATTTAATGCTGAAATGGGGGGCAGGGAAGCCACTGGAGAAGGTATGGATGCAAGCACAATTGGTAGCTGATGGAGTTGACACACTCGATGCCTGGCAATGTGGCAGTATGTGTGAAGAAGAGCGGGACCTAGGCGTGGTTGTGTCTGATCATCTTAAAGTAGCTAAACAGGTAGAAAAGGCAACGGCAAAAGCTAGATGGATGCTTGGGTGCATACGGAGAGGAATGGCTAGCAGAAAAAAGGAGGTGATAGTGCCTCTGAATAAGTCTTTGGTGTGACCTCATTTGGAGTATAGTGTGCAATTCTGGAGACCGCACCTTCAAAAGGATGTGAACAGGATGGAGTCGGTGCAGAGGGTTGCTACTAAAATGATTAGTGGTCTTCATTATAAAGCATATGAGGACAGACTTAAGGATCTTAATATGTACACCTTAGAGGAAAGGCGGGATAGAGGTGATATGATTGAGATGTTTAAATGGAGGAGTGGCCTGGTGGTTGGGGCAAGGTACTTCGGGCCAGAGGGTCGGAGGTTCAAGTCCCGCTGAAGGGCAGCAACCTTGGGCCGGAAGGACTAGGGTTTCTAGTCCCACAGGTGCTCCTTGTGGTCTCAGGCAAGCCACTTAACCCTCCATTGCCCATGTTCCCTGTAAGTATTAGTGTATATGTCTCATATCCCTTCGTGTTAAATGTATCCCCCAATTGTAACCATTTTGACCCGGAGAAAGGTGGTATACCGGCAGCTTGAGATCCCCAGGCTGAGCTCGCTCTAAAAACTACTCCGATACCTCTCTGTGCACTCTACATGATCTGCAAGTATATGCACTTTAGCTAACGATACACAAGTAACCACCGCAGTAGTCTGCTTTTCTGTGCCAAGGATATTGCAACATTGTTTCTAAGTTAAATGGATATCGGCAGCCACTGAATATTTCTTGCTTCTTATTCATATTGTAGGATACTGCAACATTGTTGTGCTGCTACACTGTCTCATGACTTACCAACTGCCACATTGTCTCATTATTTGCTGACTGCCACATTGCCACATTGTTTGCTCGCTGATGCATTGTTTCATGTTCTGCTTGCTGCCACATTGCTTCAAATACCTACCCATTGTCAGGCAGTGAGTTTATACTCTGTGGGTAGCAGCTCCAATAGTTAGGCAGTGAGTTTATACTCTGTTGGTAGCAGCTCCAGTAGTTAGCACCAGACCCCTCCAACTACCCAACAACGAACACCCACATACTATCTGCCCCCCCACGAAGTCAACCACAAGATGCATCCACTACTAGCCTTGGCATGTCTACACCTAGCCACCTGGCTCCCCCATACATCCTACGCCTTTCACACAAACCCCAACCACATCCCAATACTCCGCAGCAATGGGAAGAGATGGACAGAGAATCACCGACACTCCCCAAGAGAATCCAATGACACGCCTTACTCACACCTATTACACATCCCGCTCCAACATATCAAGAAGTCACAATTGGACCGTCAGCAACACCAAAATGTCCTAAAGTGTGCACTCATCAACGCCAGGTCAATACGCACTAAATGGCCAATAATTACCGATCTGGTTATGCTCCACGATCTCGACATACTCATGATCACAGAGACTTGGCTATCGGAATGCGACAATGCAATCATCAATCAGATGTTACCCACAGGGTTTTCAGTCCACGCATGCCATAGAACCAGTCAGAGAGGAGGTGGAACACTCATCCTTGTCAAAACTTGCCTAAGCTTCCAGATGAGCAATGCAACCAGCACAGCCCACCTGGACTCCCTTACTATAACAAACGACACCTGCACGATCAACCTACTGTACCGAGCACCAACACCATCCTCAGAGGATCTCGCAACGATAATTGGACTCGCCTGCAACTCAAACAGACCACGTTCCCAAAACTGGATTCTAGGCGACTTCAACCTGCCTACTCTGCAAGAATCTCAAGCCACTGCTTTTCTAGAAGCATTACACGAGCTGGGTTACTCTCAGCTAGTTGATAGACCCACCCATGTCAGGGGAAACAAACTGGACCTGATCTTTGCCCCACAGACAGACACGGAACCCACCCAACCAATGCTACCAACCATAACTCCTGTGCCATGGTCTGACCATAGCCTGCTCAAATTTCAGATACCTATTAACACCTACATCCGAAATTCCAACAAGACCAACGCCGCCCACGAAACATCGTTGAAGCGCTTCCGCCCCTTTGACAAAGAAGAAATTCGAGAAAAGATCCTCCCACTCCTCAACAATGCAGCACGTGACCTAAATGCTTTGGTATCCACCTGGGACGATAGCCTCAAGTCTATCGCATGCATACCAGCCACACTCAAAAAAACAAAGAAACGAGAGCATGCACCATGGTATACTAAAGAGCTCTGAGCATCACTCCTGTACCTGCGCAAGCTCGAGAGAAGATGGCGTCGGGCACGCTCCACCGAAGCACAAAGTATTTACAACGCTCACCTAAGAGTACACCGAGATGAATTAACGAAGAAGCGGAAGCAATATAATTCAGACATCCTGAAGCGGTCATTAAACAAGCCTCACGACTTGTTCAATATAGTGAAATCTCTTATAAGAGAACCTCCTGCAGACCAATCACATATGCCACAGCCCCAGGCATACTCCAAATACCTACAATCAAAAATGATCCAGACTGGTGCATCTTCAAGCCCCGCAGACAACACCCTACAGCGTAATTTGCCCCAACCATCGCCACTATCCAAATTTGACAAAATATCACGCAGAGAGATTGAAGACACTATCGCTACAATCAACCCCACCACCGTGCCCAATGACCCATGCCCAGCTCTATGGATAAAGGAGTTACGATGTGACTTAAGCCAATATCTGAGCGAATTAGTAAACCAATCCCTCACAACTGGATCATTCCCACAGAGTCTGAAACAAACTTCAATCAGACCACTGCTGAAGAATAACAGGCTGGACCCAACGAAAGTCGAATCATACAGACCAATTTCAAGTATTCCCATGCTCGCCAAAGTAATCGAAAAGTTAGTACAGAGCCAAATTCAACAGCATATTGACACTGAAGCCCCACTGGATCCATCCCAACATGGGTTCAGAGAAGCACACGGGGTGGAAACTCTCCTCACCACCCTATTTGACAACTTAGTATCTGGAACCAACAAAATTCGCCAAGGATTTGCCCTCATCTTCCTCGACATCGCAGCAGCCTTTGATTCGGTGAGCCACGAGATCCTCCTACAACGCCTCAGTGAGAAAGGAATACAAGGAACTGCTCTAGACTGGTGCAAGTCATACTTGACTAATAGATGGCAACATGTAAGGTCTGGCTCCACGACCTCAGAATCATTTTTGCAAAACCAGGGTGTGCCACAGGGTTCGTCACTATCTGCATTGATGTTTAACATCTACATGCAGCCTATATGCACCCTAGTACGCTCGTTCAAGGTTAACTGTCTGGCCTACGCAGACGATATCCTGCTATACATCCCATTCAGGACCGACCAACCAGACTTCTCCCCTCTAACAAGATGTTTCGAGGCAGTAGCGGAATGGCTCAACACGCAAAATTTGCGAATTAACTACAGCAAAATGGATGTTCTTTTCATCTCAAGGAACCAGGATTTCACCCCTCCACCCTCTTTAAAAATCGGCAACACAGAACTGAAAACTAAGCCCACAATCCGCTACCTTGGCGTTACACTGGACCAACAGCTGGACTTGAAAACCCACATAAAAAACACCGTAAAAACAGTATACCTGAAAATAAGGACCTTAAAACACCTATGACCACTACTCGACTTCAACGACTACCGATCAATCTATCAAGCATTAATACTACCACATTTCGACTACGCCAACATAATTCTACAAGGTCTCCCTCAATCAACACTAGCACCGCTCCAACTTGCAATGAACACTGCTGTGAGAGTACTAACAGGAGCCTCATGGAGAGAGCATATAACGCCAATCTTGATGAACCTCCACTGGTTACCTGTGCAAGCAAGAACCCTCTACAAAGTACTAACCCTGACCTTCAAAGCCTTAAACACCCCGACCCCCACAGCTATCAGCAAGATGTTACACAACGTACCACACAACAGAAACAGAAGACCCACGATGCAAAACACCCTAGAGGTCCCAAAAGCAATGACGAAATGTACAAAAGCAACAACGAATAGGGCCTTTACAATTTACGCACCTAGAGCATGGAATGCCCTCCCCACTTATATTAGAATCGTCACCAACCTAACCCACTTCAGGAAGGCATTAAAGCATCACCTGTTCACTACATACTACCCCGAACCCAGTCTTAGTAAACATTCATGGTGCCCCTCAGACAATCACCCACTGCACCTAACTAATCAGACCCAGCATGAAAAAGGATAATTGGCTCGGTCTCCCAACAGTACTCCCTGAAACAGAATTTAGACACCCAATGTAAATAAGATGTAGATAGACCCTGCCTGAAAGTAGGTACCAGTGTAAATACAATGTAGATAGTTTCCCCAGTTATTTCCAAGTTGATCTCCCCGTTCATTGTAAATACAACTCAGATTGCCTGCGTTGTATAGTTGATGTTGAATGTAAACCGCACTGATCTAAAATAGCGCGGTATAGAAGAAATGTTAAATAAATAAAATAAATAAATAAATATAAATATGGCTAAATAAAATAAATAAATAAATACCTCCATGGCATAAATGTTCAGGGATAGAGCCTCTTTCAATTGAAAGCAAGTTCTGCTACAAGGGGACATGGGATGAGGGTGAAGGGAGATAGATTCAGGAGTGATATGCGGAAATATTTCTTTACGGAAAAATTAGTGGATTCGTGGAATAGTCTCCCAGTGGACGTGGTAGAGATGAGGACAGTAACTGAATTCAAAAAAGCATGGGACAAACACAGAGGATCTCTAAAGGTAAAAAGGGGACTGTTGTAGTTGTTGATATGGAAGGACAGACTAGATAGGCCATGTGGTCTTTTTCTGTCATCATATTTCTATGTTTCTATGTTTCTATTGCAAAAGAGCATGTTTGATCGTACAGCAGGCCTATGCTGTTGACTAGGCGAGATAGGTGGCTGCCTAGTCATGGTGGTCAGCGTGGGTGTTGGCTGTGCCATGGGTGGGTGGTGGCGGCAGCGGAGTCAGTGGAGAGGATGCAGCAGCGGGGGGCGCTGTGACAGGCATGCAGTCCTATATGCTCCTGAAAGCATACACCATGCCGTAAGCTACATTATGGTGTCTGTGAGGTGTGGACACGTCTGCAGATGTAGTGTCAGTATGTGGCATGCCATAGGCCAGGACAGTGTCTGGATGGAGGCAACATGTTCCTGATGTGGGCAGAAAAGGGAGGTTTGTCCATGAGTGCTCATGTGGAGCAGTCATAAGAGAGGTGTGCATGATATGGCTAACTGCTGCAAATGACTCCTGATAGCCATGGTGGGGCAGCTTACTGCCAGTAAGCTGCCCCACCATGAATCACCCTGACGGTCAAATGTTGGGTGCAGGGCTGTGCCGTAGATTTTCCAAGCAGAGAGTTTGCAATGTATGTGGTGGGTGGATATATGGGATCATACAGGCCAAAAGCATTTGGTGTGTGTGAACCAAAAGTAGCAATGTCATGGGGTACATGAAACACCATTTGTGCGGGTGGGACTGGTGCCTTAGTCTGTGCAACTGCAAGACAATACACCCGACAGAGTGGCATGATAGAAAGGGACAAATTGAACCCATTTGCTCCATGTAGGGCAAGTAATGATGGCAGAGCAGTGCAGGGGATGACTATGCAACAAGTGTTAGGTGCCTGAATGTACGAGATATGTCCTCTCTACGTAAAGCTGGGAGGTCACAATGATGGCAAAATAGAAAACGCATCCATACCAGTTGACGCAGATATCTGCTGTGTATACATCACTGACCCACTGCAATGCGCCACGTCAGAGCCACTAAAGCCATGCTCACAGATATCCATAATGGGGAATGCCATGTTGGGCTACCCAAAGTGTAGCCATAATGCATAGAAATGAAGGAGAATGATGACTGCAGGACTGTGTGAGATGGGCAAACATACCCAGGCAAAACATGAACAAGTGGGAATAAAACCCTGGACCTTTGACCATGGAAATATTGTACCAACCAGTAGGCTACACTTCCACCCAGCTCTACACAAATGTGTAGAACTGGCAGATCTCTGATCAAACTGTTTGCTGTCTGTGCCAGTATAGGTTGGGCCCTCCACTACCCATGAGGCACTGCACATGCAAAACAGTGGTCTGCAGCTGAAGAACCAATGGAGAATGCACTGATCCAGCATATCAGCTCAGTAAGACACACTGGCTGCAAGTGCTACATGCATTCACATCACTGGAGCCAGACATTATAATAGCTCTATGTGGATACATCGCCGTGCCATGGTCACTCTTTGGTCATAGTGAGAGTGCCATCTCAGCATGACATGCAGTGGCTATCCAGGCAATGCACATGGCAGACAGGCACAATGGTGTCTCAGTCAGTGATCCTACCCAGGCCAATCTGTGCAGTTTCAGGTGATAACCACAATCCTCTGCCTTGCCTTATTCACATTTTCCAAACAGGCTGGGAAAAACTCAGACAATGTGAGCCAAAGTGCAGTGCAGAAAGACACAGGACAAAGGGGAGCATACACACACACACATTCATACACTCTCATTGGTGTACTGTGCAAAAGTGGAGATGGTTGGCATTCCTGATTGCACTCCTGTCTCAATGTCAGCTCAAGGACTGATAATGTGTGCTCTGTTTGCAGGCGCTATTACTGTGCCTTGGCCTCACCACATGTTCTTACCGTGTGCTATTAGCCTCCAACCAGTTGTGGATAGTGGAGCCTGTCAGTGCTGCTAGTGGGTGTTTCCACCTTTGCTGGACACCTCCTTGGGGATTGCACATGCTGGAGCTGTACTTACAATGTCAGCTAAACCTTGTCCAGAGGAAGATGCAATACAAAAATCCCAGCAGGGATCTGAAGCTGTGACCCGCTGCACATATACACACCAACCATGTGTTGCACCACAGTGGTGCCTTATGGGGATAGCAGCTCCTGTTGCTGACATGCTTCCCTTTGGCTGACCTTTGGCACATGCTGCAATGCGCATGGCACACATGACCAGGAAAAGGCTTCTATCTGCTGCAGGCTGGTGCCACAACCCATACCACCACCAACACCCCACCATGCAGACATGCCCACGCACTGTCAGTGGTGGTGGTCGCAGTCCCAGCATGTTCAATATGTGGATTTGGCAGGCACCCTGGGCACAAGGGATGAATGGGGGGGCAGGGGCACACATGGATGACCACACACAGCCCCCCCCTACCAGCTGCCCATGCAGGGGCCCCATTACCACCTGCCTCTGATACATTGCTGTGGTATTTCCCTGGGAACCTGCATTTTCCAGCTAATTGGAGGGCTACAGTTACAGGCACTATCAGCCTCTTCCTCCACAGCTAGGTTCAGTGGCACTGGAGGGGGGAGGGAGCTGCTGGCATCTCTGCCAAGGGTTCCATGTGACTTGGACCGCCCCATGTAGCACATCACCTTTCCACACCGGCAGAATGTTGGTGTTCCACCACTGTCACTGTATGATTATGACAGACATCACAGAAGGTGCTGTGGATGGAAGGATTCCCCTATGTGAGGAGCCTGTTGGTGAGATGGCTAGGGGGAGATATGATAAGGGTCTCTACAGTGCTGAATGGAGTAGAACGGTTCACAGTTGTTAACGCCATCAAATATGTTGGGACTAGGGGACAGGAAGTGCCACTACAATAACGCATTTCAGACACATTGGAGCATTTAGTTTGTTACTCAGTGCATGGGCAAACACTGGCACACAGTGACAGTGTATGTCATGACAGCGCCTCATATAACTGGGCTTCAGGAGGGTTTGGTCACAGTCCTGGAGGAAAGGTCATTATACATTTATGCAGGGGACACTGAGGATCGGCTGCTTGGCCAAATCAGGCTTCTTTGACTATAGTCAAATATATATATATAAATATAGAATATATATATATAAATATAAATATATACCATAGCTATGGGTATCCTTTCAGCACCCACCTAGGTACTGTCCCCTGACTGGACAGAGGATAATGGGCTTGAAGGATCTTGGTCTGACACAGTATGGCATATATTCTGAACTTATGTTCTTATGCCCCTCTGTGCCACCCGGGTAGCTGCCTAGTCTGCCATGTCCACCAGCACCCCCACTGCATGACCATTGTGCCACCCCCTGTACCCCATTTGCACCATCAGCATGGTGCCCTTTCCTACATGGCACCAAGATGTTGCTGCTAATGGAGCACTACTATCACTATCTTGGGCTGCCTTGTCTGTGCATCAACTTTCTCACCTCCAGCGTGTCCCTTTTCCTACTCTGTTGGCCATACCCTGGATCTCCTTATTTCCCCCACCTCCTCCCCCATAGTTCTTTCAGTCTTGTCACTTCATGTGTTGCCTTGGTCCGACCACTTCTGTGTCTCTTTTTCACTACAGTTGTCTCCATCTCCTGGTCTTCCGTCTTCTCCGTCTTCTCCCTTGCAGCCCCTGCACTGTCGCAGGAGCATCACTCCAGGTAGCCTGCAGAATTTCCCATCTGGCGATCAGCTCCTTCCCCCTGATTTTTCTTCCCTTTCTCCTGACTCTCAGGCTTACACCTGGGACTCTGTCCTTTCTACTGCCTTTGACCTTCTGGCTCCTCCCTATCCTGTCTGCTTCCCCTCCCACTCGCCATCCTTGGTTGGCGAGTGGGAGCACTCCCAACTGCATCACGCGCTGCATCTCTGGTGTAACCATCCCTCCCCTGATACCTTATCTGCTTACCGCCAGCATCATAAGGAATATCGGGATTTACTATGCTCTACGAAGAGGGATTATTATACTAATCTTATCCGCAACTCCTCTAACTCCACTGGCCGATTGTATTCTGTTCTCCGCTCTCTCTCTTCCCTTACTACCACCTGTCCAGTGCTCCCCCCCCCCCTTGCCCGGGCCCTGTTGACTTGGCCAACTTCTTTTCTGATAAGATTCTCTCCCTCTGCGCCACCTTTACCTCCTGTCCTCCCCCTTCTTTTCCCGCTCCCGTCTCCCCCCTCCTGTCCTCCTCCTCGTCCCTCCTTCCTACCCATGTCTGGTCCGCCTTTGAGCCCGCAACAGTGCCTGAACCTTTGGGCCTCATTTCCTCCACCTGTAAGACCTGGTGCTCTCTACACCCTATCCCTTCCAAATGGCTGCTAGAACCCTCCCTATGTCTCCTTCCCTTAGTTCTTACTATGCTGAACTCCTCATTGTCCACTGGTTGTTTTCACTCATCCTGGAAGCACGGTCTGGTTCTTCCCCTCCTTAAAAAGTCTTCTCTTGATCCTACTGTTCTCTCTAGCTGGTGTCCAGTCTCAAATCTTCCATTCCTTTCTAAAACCCTTGAACGTTTCGTCTTCACTCAACTCTCTGTCCACCTTGTGCCTACTGATGCACTTCACCCCCGTCAGTCCGGCTTCCGCCCTGGGCACAGCACTGAAACTATTCTCCTTTCTCTTCTGAACAAGTTGCCTGTTGCACATGACCAGGGTGATATTACTATTCTTGTTTCTCTGAATCGTTCTGCAGTGTTCGACCTTGTCGACCACCGTACTCTCCTTTGTTGTCTTGCTGACTTTGGGGTCTCTGGTGTTCTTTGGCTCTGGTTTCGTTCTTTTCTCTCGGCTCACACCTTTTCCGTCATATCCCCTTCTTCCATTTTGCCCCCTATGACTCTTTCCTGTGGTGTCCCTCAGGGCTCTGTCTTGTCTCCACTCCTCTTCAACATATTCCTGGCCCCTCTTGCCCTACTTGTACAGCAGGCTGGTATCTCCGCATATTATTATGCGGACGATATCATCCTCCTCTACCGCACCACTCCAGCTGCTCCTGATATTACACCCTTCAACACTTGTCTGTCTTCTATCTCTGACTGGACTTCTGCTAACTTTCTTCAGTTCAATCTCCTCAAGTCCACTGCCACCTGAGTTACTTTTAAGTCCCCATCCCCGACTCTAGCCCCCTCACTTGCTTCCACCGCCATTCCCTTGGTGTCCTTGTTCCGTTACCTTGGTGTTGTTCTTGACGCCTCCCTCTTCTTCTCAGATCATATCTCTTCTGTCTCTCATTGTGCCTTCTTTTGCCTCCTTACATCATCCTCCTTAACCTTTCTCCTTTTGTCTCTTGTTGTTTCCCATATTGATTATTGTAATGTCTACCTTGCTGGTCTTCCCCTTTCCCAGCTCCATCATCTACAGCTCCTTCAGAACACTGTCGCTCGCATTCTCACCTCCTCCTCCCGTTATGAACACGTCACCCCCCTCCTGGTTCATCTGCATTGGTTACCAGTTCGTTTCAGGGTGCGATATAAAATTCTCATCCTCACACACCGTACTATTCACTCCTCCTCACCTCAGTACTTGGCTGATCTCCTACAGTTCTATGTCCCCCCTCGTTTGCTCCGCTCTGTCCATAATTACCAGCTGGTGCTTCCCCCTCCCTCACAGGCACACCCTGAGCGCACTCGTTCCTCTGCTTTTTTCTTTCTGGCCCCCTCCCTCTGCAACCCTCTCCCCCTGAAACTTGGGTCGGAGTCCTCTTTCCCCCCTTTCAAGACTGCCTTGAAAACCCATCTCTTTCAGTGTGATTTCAATCTCCCTCTTCTCCCTCTCCTCCCTCCCTAGAGTTCCCTGTTCCTTCTCTTCTCTCTTGCTCTGCTGTCTATCCTTTCTGTCCTGTCGATTATTGGCATTCCTTTCTTCATTTCCTCAGCAATCTTTTTTGTATTGTACACGGCTTTTTGTCTTCTGATGTAAGCGCTATAGCAAATTCTGAAATAAAGATAAAGATTTGCACCATAAGCATGGTGCCCTTTCCAACATGAGCACCATGCTGTTGCTGATAATGGAGCACTACTATCACTATCTTGGGCGCCTTTGTCAGTGCATCACATTGCTGACACTTAAATGGAGTGGAGAAGTGGCCTAGTGGTTGGGGCAAGGTACCTCAGGCCAGAAGGTCAGGGGGGCTCAAATCCCACTAGAGGACAGCAACCTTGGGCTAGAAGAACTGGGGTTTCTAATCCCACAGGTGCTCCTTGTGGTCTTGGGCAAGCCACTTAACCCTCCATTGCCCATGTTCTCTGTAAAATAGTTATCTCCAAGTTATAATGCCCTGTTCAATGTAATTTCAGTTTGTTTAATGTAAACTGCCTTGATATCATGAAAGACGGGTATATAAGAAATGTTAAATAAATAGTCTCTCTCCCCTCTACAAATACCTTTTCCACAAGGTTTTAATCCTTGATTGTGTTCCCAGCATTAAAGGGCTTTTCAGGCCATTGTGTAATCAGCGGTATGGGAGCACACACTGTAACTGCCCATTCCCCGCCCCAGTTACACCCACTCTCCGCTTCCTGCGTCCTTAACACTGCCAGTGCCTTTACCTCACCTTAAAGCAGCATTTTTTTGGCATTTAGGGAGCAAGTGTGCCAATAGCCTGCATTAATGGCACACATGCTCCCTTACTGCCGTTAAGTAAACATACCCCTTAGAATCATCTCTTGATGTAATTTCATCTCGTGTAACATTGGTGATAACATTTTTATCTATGAGCGATAAGAATTTGGTAATGAAGTTATATTTTAACAAGAAGACCACCACATTTTGTGGAAGTAGTATTCAACTATTTCCTGAATTTAGCAAGGTAACGCAGAAGCATAGGAAGGCATTCTTGGTATTGAAGTCATGGGTGCTTACACTTGGAGCTATGTTTTTTCTGAAACATCTTTGTAAATGTATTGTTGTCTTACACAGGGTTAAATACATTTTCATAGAACCGGAGCAACTAGAAGACTTTATTCTTGGGAGGTCTAATCTTTGAATTTTCTTTTAGATTGTTCAGGCTTCCTGGCTTGTTTAAATAGGCAATAGTTTAATAGAAGTACTGCGAGGGCTGTGATGAATGTTTTTCCTGCTTGTTTTTGCTTGTTATTTTTTTTATATTTAATGATCTCCCTCTTGATGAGGACTTTATTGTATTTCTTTTCTTTATCATTAATAAAGAAATTTGAAATGGGAAAAAATAAAAATAAATAAATACTTAAAGGGTATTAACGAGCAAACAAACCTTTTTCAAAGACAGGAAAGTTGCAAAATTAAAGGGCACAACATGAAGCTGTAAGGGGGTAAACTGAAAAGCAATGTTGGGAAATACGTTTTCACTGAAAGGGTGGTGGATGCTTGGAATGCTCTCCCTGATGGAAGTGGTGGGGGCGAATACAGTGACAGAATTCAAAATAGCATTGGACATAAGAACATAAGAACATAAGATATGCCATACTGGGTCAGACCAAGGTCCATCAAGCCCAGTATCCTGTTTCCAACAGTGGCCAATCTAGGTCATACGTACCTAGCAATTTCCCCAAAAGACACAGGTTCCACAATGCTTGTATTGGGTCAAGCATTGATATCCTGGGTCCCTTCTTAATAATTGTTTATGGCAGACACAGTGGATCCCTTTATAGCAACAGGATGAAATAAAAATAAACTTAACTCTCTTTATATCTCAACAAATAGGGATGACCTGCACAGAGCAGTAGGTACCCCTCTAAACAAAGGTACGGGGAGGGGTGACCTGCACGGAACGACTGGTGCACCTACTGTTGCCACCTTGCTGGGCAGACTAGATGGACCATACTGGTCTTTATCTGTCATCATATACTATATTACTATCCAGACTATCCTTCCATACGAACTACTATAGTCCCTTTTTTTCCCTATAGAGATCTTCTGTGTTTGTCCCATGCTTTTCTGAATTCAAATAAAGTACATGTCTCTACTACCACTATTGGAAGACTATTCCATGCATTTACCACTCTTTCCAAAAGAAATATTTCTGAATATTACTCCTGAGTCTGTCCCCTTTTACTTTCATCCTATGCCCCCTTGTTGCAGAGCTCTCTGGCAATTGAAAGAGGCTCTCTTGTGCATTTATGCCATGGGCGTATTTAAATGTCTTTATCATATCTCCATTCGCCAGCCTTTCCTCCAAAGGCATACATCTTTAAGTCTGTTTCCATATGCCTTATGATGAAGTCCATTGCCCATTTTGGTAGCCACCCTCTGCACCAACTCCATCCTATTTATATCCTTTTGAAGGTGTGGTCTACAGAATTGCACACAATACTCCAAATGAAGTCTCATCAAAGACTTAAACAGAGGCACTATCACTTCCTTCTTCCTGTTGGCCTTTCCTCTCCCTATGCACCTAAGCATCTTTCTGGCTTTTGCCGTCATCTTTTCTACCTGTTTAGTCACCTTAAGATCATCAGAAACAATCATGCCCAGGCATGGCCCCACACGGACCCCAGGGGTGGCCCAACGGGGGTGTGGGGCCATGTGCGAAGACTCATTGCGGGGCCTCATTTGCATGTTGTTGTTGTTAAGTGCCGTCGAGTCGGAGTCGACTCATGGCGACCCTCTGGATAGCTATCCTAAATTGTGTTCTGTCTTCAGTCAGGCGGCTCATTGTTGACAAACTGGTACCCGTAGCTGCTGCTATTGTATCGATCCATCTCATTGCTGGCCTTCCTCTTTTGCGTTGACCTTCTATCTTGCCAAGCATGATGTCTTTCTCTAATGATCTCTCTCTCCGCATGATGTGTCCAAAGTATGAAAGTCGAAGTCTTGTCATCTGAGCTTCTAAAGAAAGCTTAGGTTTGATCTCCACTAGTACAGACTGGTTTGTTCTTCGGGCAGTCCATGGAATACATAGTATTCGCCGCCAGCACCATAATTCAAAGGCATCAATTTTCTTCCTATCTTTTTCACTGTCCAGCTTTCACATCCATATGATGTTATTGAAAATACCATGGCTTGAACAAGTCAAATCTTTGTATGGAGAGAGACATCTCTGCTCTTCAGAATCTTATCTAGGTCTTTCATAGCCATTCTGCCAAGAGCAATGCGTCGTCTGATTTCTTGACTGCTTGTTGCTTCTTTATTGATAGTTGCTCATTTGCATACATAGCTGCAAAAAGCTAACGCAAACTTTTAGTAAACATGCCTCTTAATGAGTGTCTGGATAAAGAAAGACTACCAGATTTCTACATTACTATACTCCAGTGCCAACTGCCAGACACATTAGGAAGTACTACAAACACTGCCCATTTAGAACCCATAGCAAACCCACCATATCATAACAGCACTACCAGGACTCACAAAGCACCAAAACCTACCTATCAAAAGGCAACACTGCAAATATTAAACCAATATATTTCAGAGAATACCAATACATCTCCTACTGGGGAAAGAGAACAAGTGGCACTGTCAAATAGAAACTACATGAACAAAATACCTCAGCTCGGTTACACATGTAGAACATAGACCGTCACCAAACAAAGAACAAGTGATCACAATTTAAACATAGAAAGACAGTAATTAAACTGGGAACCCCAAAGGCCAAACTTGGAACGTACAACAACACTGGAGAAATAAAACTATAAATTAATTTCCTCTTGCACTAAACAAAAACGCAAAGACGTTAGCAATGCACATTTCCTAGAGCTGACATATTCCAATCAATAAATTCAAAATAAAAAATTATTTTTCTACCTTTTGTTGTTTGGGCATTTTATTTTTCAGTTGCAATTGCTCCAGCCACTTTCTTCTGGTTTCTTCATGTCTTCAGCTAACTCTCCATTGTCTGCTGTCCATTTGTCCTTTCTTCTCTCTTCTATTTATTCCCATTCTCTCTCTACATCTCATTGTACATAGTTTCCCCCAGTTACTTCCAAGTTGATCTCCCTGTTTATTGTAAATACAACTCAAAGTTCCTTGTGTTGTATAGTTGATGTTAAATGTAAACCGCTCTGATCTAAAATAGAGCGGTATAGAAGAACTGTTAAATAAATAAATAAAATTTAACATATTGATCTTCCCCTTTTTGCTCTTTCCTCCATTTCTTTCTTTCTTTCTTTTTCATCCACTCAAATTTCATCCTTCCATCCTCAATCCCCACTTACTCTCCCAATACCTGGCCAATCGTTGATTTTTTTCCCCTCCCACACAAAATATCTTTCCCCTCTCCATCCTCACTCCCTCAGCCCCATCCCATTCTAGTCCTCCCCCAACATCAGCTCCCTTCTAGTTCCAGCCCCACCCAGCATCTTCTCCCTTCTAGTCCCATTCTCCCATCCCCCCGCACCAGCCCATTTCCAGTCCTAGCCTCCATCAGCCATTTCCAGTCACATTCCAGCCCCCCATCAGCCCATTTTCAATCCTAGCCCCCTGTCAGTCCATTTCCAATCTTAGCGTCCCATCAGCTCATTTCCAGTCCTAGCCACCCCATCAGCTCATTTCCAGTCCTATTCCAGACCCCCATTAGTCCATTTCCAGTCCAAGCTCCCCCCGTCAGCCATTTCCAGTCCTATTCCAGCCCCCCCATCAGCCCATTTCCAGTCCTAGCCCCCCTCAACACTTTTCCAGTCCAAGCCCCCCATCGGCCCATTTCCAGTCCAAGCCCCCCCATCAGCACATTTCAAATCTTAGCCCCCCATCAGCCATTTCCTGTCCTATCCTAGACCTCCCCCCCCCCCAGTCCCGTGGCTGTCGAGACTGCTGCAGAGGGAGCCAGGGAAGCCTGCGCAAGGCCCGCATTTCCTGGCACTCATGCACTTCACAGTAACACAGCCACCAGCGTAAAGGAAAACACCGCTCTTCACACTGTCAGCTGTGCAGAGGTGAGTCGGGGCTTCGCGCAGGCTTCCCCAGCTCACTACTGAAGCCTTCCATTGTGTGCAAACAACATTCTCGCACAATGAACGGGCCAGCCCTGTGCCCAGGCTCTGCTCTTCTTTTGTGGACAGAAGTACTTCACCCCCTATACCAGGGGTCTCAAACACGCGGCCCGCGAGAGACCTTTGTGCGGCCCGCGATGCACAGGAAAAAAAAAAAAAAACCCGGCTTCTGCTGCTGCTGTCCCGCGGCCCCTTCCCATCTGCCCGGCAATAGCAGCAATATCGCAAGTCCCGCGGGGCCCCCCCCCCACCCGGCAGATCCCTTCCTGCTTGCTTGCCTGTCAGTTCTTCTCCGCTTCGGCTTTCAGAGCCGCGAAGGGAGAGCTTCTCCCTCGCGACTCTGTTAAGCTCGCCGGGGCAGATGGGAAATTTCCCATAAGCCCCAGCGGGCTTAACAGAGTCACGAGGGAGAAGCTCTCCCTTCGCGGCTCTGAAAGCCGAAGCGGAGAAGAACTGACAGGCAGGCAGGCAAGCAGGAAGGGATCTGCCGGGGGGGGGGGGCCCCACGGGACCCGCGATATTGCTGCTACCGCCGCGGCAGCGGCAGCAGCCAGCTTTTTTCTAAAGTTTAATTTTCCCGGGGGGGGGGAGGGAGTAGGACTTGATGTGGGCTGCTGGGGGGGGAGCAGGACTTGATGTGGGCTGCTAGGGGGGGGGAGCAGGACTTGATGTGGGCTGCTGGGGGGGTGCAGGACTAGATGTGGGCTGCTGGGGGGGGAGCAGGACTTGATGTGGGCTGCTGGGGGGGTGGAGCAGGACTTGATGTGGGCTGCTGGGGGGGAGCAGGACTTGATGTGGGCTGCTGGGGGGGAGCAGGACTTGATGTGGGCTGCTGGTGGGGGGGGGAGCAGGACTTGATGTGGGCTGCTGGGGGGGGAGCAGGACTTGATGTGGGCTGCTGGGGGGGTAGGACTGAAAATGGGGTGATGGGGGTTAGGACTGGTAATGGACAGATGGGGGTTAGGACTGGAGGTGGTCTGATTGGGGGGCTAAGACTGAAAATGGGGTTATGGGGGGGCTAAGAATGAAGATGGGGCGATGGAAGGGTTAGGCCTGGAAGTGGGCTGTTGGAAATGTGCATCTTTAAACGTCTGCACTTTATTTAATACAAGAGGAAATTAATGTATAGTTTTATTTCTACAGTGTTGTACATTCTAAGTTTGGCTTTTGGGGTTCCCAGTTTAATTGTCTTCCTGTTTCTAAATTGTGATTCCTTGTTTGGTGATGGTGTATGTTCTGCATGTGTAACTGAGCTGAGGTATTCTGTTTATGTAATTCCTATTTGACATTGCCACTTGTTCTCTTTCCCGAGTAGGTCATGTATTGTTATTCTCTGAAATGTGTTGATTTAATATTTGCAGTGTTGCCTTTTGATAGTTAGGGTATGGTGCTTTGTGAGTCCTGGTAGTGCTGTTAGGACATGGCAGGTTTGCTATGGGTTCTAAATGAGCAGTGTTTCTAGTAGTTCCTAATGTGCCTGGCGGTTGGCACTGGTTTATAGTAATGTAGAAATCTTTTAGTCTTTCTTTATCCATACACTCATTAAGAGGCATGCTTACTAAAAGTTAGTGTATGGTAACATTATGCAAATATTTATGCAAATGATGCCCTTATGCAAATGATGCCCTTATGCAAATGAGGCCTGCGTCTTGTGCGGCCCCCGGGTTACTCTACAAGTCCTCATTTGGCCCTCAAAGCAATTTGAGTTTGAGACCCCTGCCCTATACTGTACTGCTTCCTTGGGTTTTGCAATCCAAATGCATGACCCTGCATTTTTTAGTGTTAAATCTCAGCTGCCAAATTCTTGACCATTCTTCAAGCTTCACTTGATCCCTCTTTATGTTATCTACATCTTCCTGGTATATTCTTCACCAGCACCATAATTCAAAGGCATTGCTCTTCTTCGTGTCTTTCTTTATCACTGTCCAACTTTCACATCCATATGACATTATTGAAAATACCTGTGTTTCCTTACCATTCCTCTAGATGTAGCCTTGTCCTCAGCTGTTGGGTTGTTTGCCTTGACTAGACTGTATGCTCTGATGAGCAGGGGCCACCTTTTTCATGTGCCTGTACAGCGCTGTGTATGCCCTGTAGTGCTATATATATGATCAGTAACAGTAGTAGGATAAGTCAAATCTTTGTGTTCAGAGACATATCTTATCCAGGTCCTCCATAGCTCGTTCTGCCTGCTTGTTGTTTCATTATTGATTATTGATCCACGTAGGTTAAATTTGTCTACTATTGACATTTCCTCTCTGTCAAGAATAAAATTATTGATTTTGCCAATTGTCAAAATATTTGGGGGGAGGTTTCACATTAAGGTACAGGCCCATTTTAAGATTGTCTTTCTTGAATTTGATAAGCAGATGTTTTACATTGTCTTCACTTTCAGCCAGTAACATGGTATTGTCAGCATAGTGAAGGTTGTCTTCCTACAGTCCTGCTTCTCTGATTGCCCTGCATAGAAACTGAAGAGGTACTGGGAAAGTATACAGCCTTGTCATAAAGCTTTGCCAATTTTAAAACATTCTGTTTCTCCTTGTTCCACTCAAACTGTTCCTTCTTGAACATTGTAAAGGTTGTGCATAAGAACTAGCAGGTGTTCTGGTATTCTCCTGTTTTTTAATGTGGTCCAGAGTTTTTTCTCACTTGGAATATTGTGTTCAGTTTTGGAGACCATATCTTACAGAGGATATAAAAAGACTGGAAATGGCTCAGAGGAAGGCGACCAAAATGATTTGTAGCCTGCGTCAGAAGATGTATGAGAAGAGCCTTGAAGACCTAAATATGTACACTCTGGAGGAGAGGAAGGACAGGGGAGATATGATACAAACCTTTAAATACTTAAAGGGTATTAATGAACAAACAAACCATTTCAAAGAAGGGGGTGGGGGGGGGGGGCTGTAAAAACAGATGGCATAACATGAAGCTTGTGACACAGTAGCTCCTCAGGAACAGATGGATACAAGTGAGCAGCCGGTGGTAGAAGCCGGTACTGCAGGAGAAAGCAGGGATTTCTCTGCAGAAAGAAAAAAACACAGTTTCAATCAAGCAAAACAGCTCACCTCGAGGGAGGAGAGTAGGAAGGCTTGTGATTGGGCACGCCCCAAGGGGAGGCGGGCAGTGCAGGCTAGAAGCACCTGGTTAAATACACAGGAACCAGGAAGTGAAAGTGAGATGCATATCCACGGGCAGACGCAGATCCAGAGAGAGAAGACAAGAGAGCAACGGAGGTTTCCTTGCTGTGATAATTTCCCTAACAGTCTGCAGCTGGAGGATAGCTTGGAGCAGCATTCAGATGAGGAAGGAAACTGCTGGAGGCAGAGCTCCTTTAGAACGCTGAGAAACCCAAGGCTACAGGACCAGGCAGAGCTGGGGAACAAAGGCAGAAGGATAAAGAATCCTCCCAGGGAGAAGCTCCTGTTTAAGGTACCCAGAGAAAGAGGAGTTTATGCTCTAAAGCCAGAAAGTCTATGTTCTGCTTTTAAAAGCAAAGTCAGTCAAGATGGTGGCAGCTGGTGGCAGAAAAGAGAAGCTTTGAATGACAATAATTATTCTTTTAAACTAGCTGAGTCACCTAGCCAGGACAGGGCTGATATACATGCTTTTAAATATTCTCCTAGCACTGCTAAGTTTGAATGTACAGCACCCACGTGTAGGGAAAGGTGGGGAGCTAATGAGAGCCCAGCACATGTTTGTTTTCCAAACGCAAACAAACCTGATAAGCAGCCTGAGATAGATAGGCTCAGTCAATACCCATTCACCGAGGGGACAGGAAGACAGCTCAATGAAGAAAAGTTTCATGCTGAATCACTTCTTAAAGAGTTCCAGGATTATTTAGAACAGAAGAAGAGTTTTAACCACAGTGTTCCAGTTACTGGCTGTAAGGAAGAAAACTCTGTTCATAATTCTATGTTTTCCCCTGCTGATGATGATGAGATGATGATGGACTGTTCTACCTGTTTAATTGATAGAGGCAATTAAGCAGAGAGAGGATTGTGCTGGTATATGAAGTAATATAACAGTGACGTAACTTTGACCGACACAAGAAAGCTTGTGGAGGGAAACTGAATTAGAGAACTACTAATGATTGATAGAACCTGAGCTTTATTAGTAAAGGACTTTTTTGTTATTAGCCTGTATGTTAAAAGCACATGAAAGGAATGTGAAGAAATACAGCATTTAAAGCCAGTCAGGCAAAGTTTCAGTTAATCCTGTTTTATTTGGTTTAAACTTCTGCACCGTCTGTAATCTTCTTTTGAACTGCACAATGGCAATATGAGCCACATGAAAAAAATAAACCTCATGTAAATAAATAACTCTTGCCAGCCTTACTGCTCGAAGCATAACACAACTACAACTAACTGCCTCAAGGGCATCAAAAGGCAACCCCTCCTTAACCCTCAAGGTTAAGGGGCGGGCGGTGTCATAAGCTGCAAGGGGTTAAACTGAAAGGCAATGTCAGGAAATACTTCTTCACTGAAAGGATGGTGGATGCTTGGAATGCCCTCCCGATGGAAGTGGTGGGGGCAAACACAGAGACAGAATTCAAAATGGTATAGGACAGAATGGATCCCTTTACAGCAACAGGATAAAATCAAAATAAACATAACTATCTCTTATATCTCAACAAATAGGGGTGACCTGCATGGACTGGTGGGTACACCCCCAAACAAAGGCATGGGGAGGGGTGACCTGCATGGAGCAGCAAGTGCACCTACTCTTGCCACCTTGCTGAGCAGACTAGATAGACCATAGTGGTCTTTATTTGCCATCATATACTATGTTACTATGTTATGTAATCAAAGGCTTTGCTATAGTCAGTGAAACACATGTAGATATCCTTTAGGCATTCTTTGTCTTTTCAAGGATCCATCTCACATCCATAATGTCTCTCGTTTTCTGCCCTTTCCTGAATCCTGCTTGCACTTCAAGCAGTTATCCTTCCAGGTATGGTTGTATTTGCCACTTAATGATGTTAAGAACATAAGAACATAAGATATGCCATACTGGGTCAGACCAAGATCCATCAAGCCCAGTATTCTGTTTCCAACAGTGGCCAATCTAGGTCATATGTACTGTCAGATGGCTGCCTGGGTGAGAATCTTCACACTCTTGGCAAGTGCATATTTCTATATGATTTGCAAGGTATTGTGGGCAATGTAGTTCATTCACACCAGACACAGCTGCTGACAATAATTTAGTTGTGCTCTTGGGTAAAGCCAATAAGATATTTATTTATGGGGTTATTTCTCCCAACACAGATATGCTTGGTAGCACATAAAATCAGGTAACTTGCTTTCAGTGTTAACTTGGAAAAACAAAGTCAAAATCAGGAAAACAACAAATGAAAAGCCACAAAGCAAGAAACAAACTGTTCTTTTCAGATTAACTTATGATTACTTCCCACATAGATACAGAAGTGATTCTCTTCCTAGCTCACAAGCAATTAGGTAAGGTTTAATTGCTAGCAGTCACCAGCTGAAACCCCTTAGCTGGCTTGCCTTCCACTGTGTGGGTCAAATCCTCATTCAGGAGCTTTTCTGAGTAGATTAAAGAACAAATTTGTATTTCTTTGTGATGGTTGCTGTACTTTATAACAGAAAGTTACCAACGGAGTTTAGATAGAGAGCAGTCCATATAAACAGGATCCTCATCTGCTATTATTCCCCCTTGTTCAACAAGCATGGGTTCAATATCATGGATTGGCACAGATGAATCTCTCAGTGGAGCATTTTCAGGAGAATACTTGTTTCCCTGCTGTCTTTCAAGGTTATAGCTAGGGCATAGATCAGTGTTCATACCTGAGCTTCCATTGCTGCTAGAGTTCCTCTCTATATAGCCTGGCCAGTATGTAGTCCAGTTCTTATGTCCAGCCTTCCAATCCAGATCCCTGGACACTGGATCTCTCTTCACATACCTTCTGGCACAGGTCTTAGGGTCCCTTCCACGTGCAGCTGTCTCCCTCACAGGTAGCCTCTGGTGATTCCTAGCTCTGCAGCACCATTCCTCTGGCTTTCCCCAGTCCAATGGTGTATGCTGGCCCTTGGAATATCTCCCAGTATACGTACTGCTTTGGACTCTTCTAGACCTCTCAAAGACTTTTCTCTTCCTTCTTCCAAAGGGTCTCTTTCCCTCTCTGTCCGTCCGGTTTGGCTTCTGCTTCTGATGATCCTTCAGATGAAACTGATGATCAAACTCAAGCTGATTCTCAGGATACTGAGGACAATTCTCTGGATATCCAAGGTGATCATGAAGATGGTCATCTGTAGAATAAACTCTACTCTTATCCTGCTTAGATGAGTGCTCCTCCCTAATACAGCGCAGCTGTGCTGAATCAGGCCCTGCCCTTTGAGATGAGTGCTTAGGGATTACCTCATAGCCCTCCTGATTGAACACACGTTTCCCCACTTCAACTCCTCTAATGGCTGTTGGAAACCTGGTGCATTCTAGGACTGGTAGTCTTTTATGGGAAAATTCTGTTTTCTTATTTCTACCAGAACTGACAGGTTGCTTGTTCAGAGTCACTTCACCTTTTCTATAGCTCCTTCCTGAGCTATGATAAGCTTCTTTATCACAGTACCTAGCAGTTTCCCCAAGGGACACAGGTTCCACAATGCTTGTATTGGTTCAAGCATTGATATCCTGGGTCCCTTCTTAATAATGGCTTATGGACCTTTCCTCCAGGAACTTGTCCAAACCTTTTTTAAACCCAGCTGCACTAACAGCCTTTACTACATCCTCCGGTAACAAATTCCAGAGTTTGATTACATGTTGAGTGAAAAAATATTTTCTTTTATTAGTCTTAAATAGTTTACCCTGTAGCTTCATTGCATGTCCTCTAGTCTTTCTATATTCTGATAAGGTAAACAATCGATCTACGTTTACCCGTTCCACTCCGCTCATTAATTTATAGACTTCTATCATATCTCCCCTCAGCCGTCTCTTTTCCAGGTTAAAGAGCCCTAACCTTTTTAGCCTTTCTTCATAGGAGTATCCTTCCATCCCCTTTACCATTTTGGTGGCTCTTCTCTGAATCTTTTCTAATAACTCTATATCCTTTTTAAGATACGGCGACCAGAATTGCACACAATATTCAAGGTGCGGTCTCACCATGGAACGATATAGAGGCATTATAATATCCTTTGTTTTATTTTCCATTCCTTTACTTATCATACCTAGCATTCTATTTGCTCTCTTGGCCGCCGCTGCACACTGGGCCGAGGGTTTTAACATGGTATCCAGAATGACGCCTAAATCTTTTTCCTGTGTTGTGGTTCCTAATGTGGAACCTTGCATCGTGTAACCATAGTTTGGGTTGTTCTTCCCTAGGTGCATAACCTTGCACTTGTCCACATTAAATTTCATCTGCCATTTTGATGCCCAGTCTTCCAATTTATCAAGATCCTCTTGCAATTTTCCACAATCCTCTTGGGTTTTAACAACTTTAAATAGTTTTGTGTCATCTGCAAATTTGATAACCTCACTCGTTATTCCACTTTCCAGGTCATTTATGAATATGTCAAAAAGCAGCGGACCCAGCACAGATCCCTGGGGTACACCACTATTCACCTTTCTCCATTGGGAAAATTGGCCATTTAGCCCTACCCTCTGCTTTCTATCTTTTAACCAGTTCCTGATCCACAATAGTACACTGCCTCCTATCCCATGACTCTTTAATTTTGCCAAAAGTCTCTCATGAGGGACCTTGTCAAAGGCTTTCTGAAAGTCCAGATACACAATATCAACCGACTCACCTTTGTCCACCTGATTATTCACTCCTTCAAAAAAAACATAACAGATTAGTAAGACAAGATCTTCCTTGTCTAAAGCCATGTTGGCTGTCTCTCATTAGTTCATGACTATCTACATGCTGAGTAATTTTATTCTTTATGATGGTTTCTATCATGTTGAGTAGAATCTTGCCAGCATGTGGGATCAGAGTGATTGTGTGATAATTTCCACAGTCAGTCAGATCACCTTTCTTTAGTATTGCTATAAACACAGATATTTTCCAGTCAGTTGGCCATGATGTTACCTTCTAAATTTCCTGGCAGAGCCTTGTAAATGTTGTAACAGCTGCATCTGATTGCTGTAACACTTCAATGGCAATGCCATCAGTGCCCGGTGCTTTGTTCGTTGATGATGCTTTCAAAGCTGCTTCAGGTTCTCTCATCACCAACAGAGGAACACGGAAAATGACAGCAGATAAAGGCCATGGGGCATATTCAGCGAGAGCAGCCAGTGCAGATAAAGTGGCTGGCCATTGCTGCTTTAAATTATGCCTGGATCTTCAGTTCCATGGCCATATCCAGCCAGCAGCACTGAGTAACCAGAGAGCATTTTAGCTTTCCAGCCAGCAGCGATGTTCAGTAGCTGGCTGGATAGCTAAACTGGGAAAGATAGGCTAGCCTTTTTCTGTCTAACTCTAGCTGTTTAGATTAACTGGTTAGTGGCTCGATATCGCCACTGACTGGCCAACCTATGTCGCCGCCCTCGGATTGTCCTACTGCTAAGTAGTTAGTGTTGGGGCATTTAAATTTGGTAATGAGAGCATATTCAGTGGCACTAACCTCTATAAGAACTATAATGTTCTACCATCCCTTCCTCTCCTTCAGAGATCCTCTGCTGTTGTTATTATTATTATTATTACAAATTCTTATATACCGCGCTATTTAGTATCAGTGCGGTTTACATTGTAACAACATTTTGCATTAGAACAAGATCTTTTGCTTACATTATAACAGGGATTGTAACTTGGAAGTAACATGTTGTCCCATGCTTTTTTGAATTCATATATACAGGGTGGCCCAAAAAAAGTGACAACATCTCGTAAATTAAAAGCTTAAATAGTTTACTTATTTACCTTTTTTAGCAATATACCGTCTTTATTTCGACAATTTCCGGCCGCCACCTTTTTGTTTTTAATTTGTCAATCATTTACATCTGTCTTTTTGCATTTTTAAATAACTTATATGCTATGAGATGTTCTCACTTTTTTTGGGCCACCCTGTAATTCTCATCTACATTACCTCCACTGGGAGGCTGTTCCACACATTTGCTACCCTTTTTGTAAAGAAATATTTCCTCAGATTACTCCTGAATCTATCTCTATTCATCTTCATTTTATAATCCCTCATTCTAGATCTCCCTTTTGACTCAGAGGGCCACCTTTTTGTGTATTTCTACCATGGAGATATTTAAATATTTCTAGTCTATCACCCTTCTCCCGCCTTTCCTGCAACTTATACATATTGAGATCTTTAACCCTATGACAAAGACCACTGACCATTTTGGAATGACCTCATCCTATTTATATCCTTTTGAAGGTGTGGACTCCAGAATTGTATATGGTACTCCAAAAGAGGTCTCACTAGGGACTTGTACAAAGCACTGTTACCTCCTTTTTTCTGCTGTCATTCCTCCCCCTATGAACCCAAGCATCCTTCTGGGTTTTCCCATCATTGTTTCTACCTGTTTAGTCACTTTAAGATCATCCAGGTCCTGCTGTTCTTTGGTGCACTGAAGTATAAGTACTTCATCCCCTATACTGTACTTCTGGGCTGACAGAGCAAGTCCAAACTGACATCATCAGCGATGATGTCACCCATCTGTGTGGTTGATTATATCTTGCTTGTCCATGAAGGAAAGAAAGTCCATTTCCTAATATTTTATGTGCTTTGCTTTAATTCTCCAGCACACTCTTTATTGGGCTTTCTTGACCAGCATGTACCTACTTTGAGAAAGCATTCTTCCACTGTCTTTGAAAAAATATATGCTTTCACTTGCTTGCTCTTTTAGGGGCATGTTTACTAAACCACAGTAATGTGGCATTGGTAACGTTAACACGTGGTAATGTTACCTAATGTAACGTTAACGAGCGGTAACGATACCTAATGTAACGTTAATGCACGGTAATGTTACCGGCAATGGTAAATGTCCCAGAGGGTGGAGAGAAGGTGGAGAGAAGGGGTCAATGGTCAGGGAGTGGGCGGGGAGAAAACCCTGCTACACTAACGTTGGAACATAAACACCAGGGCCTTACCGTCAGTGAAAACCTGTTGGTAAATGCACATTTGCAGGAGAGAGAGACCATTTCAGTGTTAGCAATGTACAACACGGACAGGGAGCCCAAGAAAAGTGATAGTAGTGCTCCATTTGCAGCAACAACATAGTGCCAAAGTATGAAAGGGAACTATGGTGATGTTGCAAATGGGGAAAAGGGGGCTGCAGGCGGGACAAGCAGTAGGGGCAGTTGGAGCACAGGGTGGACTAGGCTGTCGCCTAGGTGGCACATAGGAACACAGAAACTAGAAATCAGCAAGACAGAATCTGACCAAGGTCAAACATGCCCAGTAGTCTGTGTTCCACAGTGTCCCATCCAGGGGACATGCACCCAGCAGGTACCCCAGAGGTCACATAGGTACCACTATGACTGTAATGGGGCAAGCAGTGCATATCTGGGGACCACTCTAACAAGGGTCTACAGACCTTCCCCAGGATGCGTCCCAAACTCTTTGTAAACCCAGCAAACGAACACCCTTTACTACAGCCCCTGGTAAGGCAGTGCAGGGTGTGACACGCGTCGTCTGAAACATATTTACACCCAGTAGTCCAAACTGGGTACACTGTACCCACATTGTATGCTCTAGCCTGTCCACAGTCTGCTGGCATAACACAATCTACCTACATTTACCAGGTCCACCCTAGCCAATAGTTGCTAGATCATCAACCTTACACCCCCGAGCCATCTCTCCCTCATGTGGAAGGGACATAAAACTGGCAGACGGTGATGGGGGGGATATGTGGATGTTTATGTATGCCTCCCCACCCCAGACCCTACACTTTAGGCACCTGCCTACCTGCACATTGGATGGCCTGGGACTGCGCACCACTAGCAATAATAGCATATGAACATGTCAGCATTGTGGGAGGGTGTTGGTGGTGGAGGGGGCAGCGGCACCTGCCTGCAGTGGACCAAGGCCATGCCCTGTTCCAGTGTGTGGTGTGCAGTGCAACAGAAAAGATCTGTCTGATGAAAAGTAAAGTTAGCCCCTGGGACTGCTGTGCTTGTGCGGTGCAGTACACACTGCCAGTGTGCCTTGGAGCAGAAGGTTCAGGTCCCAGCTGTGGATTTTGCAGAGCATGTCCCTACATTGCAGATACAACATCAACATGTGCAGTCCACAAAGCATCAGTCAACAGGGGTACAAACACCCACACACACAAGCTCCACTATCCAAAGATTCATGGAGAGTCAGACTGTTGGCTCCGGCATAGAGCAGTAGTTTTCACCAAAGCACTACTACTAGCTCCTACACACTTTAGCAGTGCCTGCACTGTGATCAGGACCAGTGTGGCGGGCAGGGTTGCCAACCACCCCTATCTTTGCACAATGCTGCAATAGGAGTGTGTGTGTATGTCTGTCCATTGTTTTGTGGCTTCCTACTCCTTACTGAGCCCACAATGCTAAATAACAGGGTGACTTTAGGCTCCACTGTAGAGAACACTTACCACACACTAGCACTGATGGGGATCTGCAGCAAAGCCTATCTTTAGCACCACAGGGTGAACACAGAACCTGCACAGTGGCATGGTCTGTAGCTACTCTGTGCCAGTATCACACACTGTCAGTTCTTCATACCAATATGAGGTGCTGGAGAGGTGCATTCTCCATTTGGTGATCAGCTGTAGACTGCTGTTCTGCATGTGCATGTGTATTGGTGGGGTTACCCTATCCCGGCACACATAGAAGACATTTTGTGCGGTGACCTGCAGTCTTTCTGTATCCAGCCATTGCTATAGAATGAGCCATAGAGGTGTAGCCTACTGGTTAATACAATGACTCTCTAGGCAGGGTCATGGGTTCAATTTCTCTTTTTTAAATGCCTGTCCTACTCAAATAATTTTCATGTCTGTAACAGTCACATCTCTGCAGATCTGTGCTGCCAGCCCATAATGCCCTCACCTCAGTTGCCAACCATCCTTCAGCCCATCTATTTGCGTCTGTCAGCTGTGTAGAGTCCTGTCTTCTTGTGCAGGCTGCTACCCCATGTCCTGCACTGGTACCCTTTTCTGCATTGCGGCTCTTCGTGCTTGCTTCGCCTGTGCCTGATCTGCATGGCACCACTACTCCTCTGTCCTCCTATCATTGCACATATCCTGCCACCTCTGCCTCCACTGGGGACACGTATTCCCATCCTCTGCCACCCACTGTCATTGCAGCACTTTACATGCCAACACCCTGTGCATCGGTACAGCTGCCTCCACTTTACCGGCTGCCACATAGGGTGCCCACAGATATGGCAGATCCATCAGCTCCCAGCTCTCCTTCCTTCCATCACTTGTTCATTGCCTTTCCTTGGTGCTCAATCCAGTATTAGGGTTAGAGTTGTTTTTATAACTTACGGTTCATGCTTGTCAACTTGAAGCACCTTACAGCCCTTAGGGCACCTTACATTAGGACACCTTACTGCCCTTAGAACTTAACTTAAGGCACATTAGGATGTGGCACTTTACAGCCATTAGGGCACCTTGTCAGTCTTAACATGCCCTGTTTGTCACTTTAATGTGCAATGTCCTGTTAACGTGCGTTAAACAGCCAAGGCACCCTTTAACGCACGTTAAACAGCCAATTGCTCCCTTTACACCAGAACGCCCCCTTCCTGCCCACTTCCTTATATGGCTTCAGGTACCTTAATGCTTCACTTACCACTGGTAACTTTACTGCGGTGTAGTAAACATACCCCTTAGTTTGTTCTACCTCTGAAAAACACTTTTTTGAACATCTTTTCACTGTACTCTACCCCCATAGGACACTTTTTCACTATACTGTCCCCATACTGCGCATTCCATGCAAAACTGAAATTAATTAAATCAGTTCAACATCCAAGAAGATTCAGTCTCTTAATTTCCAACTATTTATTATAAGTAAGCAAAACAAGGACTTTGTAAATAGTGGAAACCAAGAGTGTAGCATTGATACTGATCTCATGCAAACAGACAGAATCTGTCTGACGTCGCTTTAATTGTTCAGTTGCGGGATGTTATGGAACTAAATGAATAATTGGATGCTGAAAGACTGTTGCTGGGGGGTGGGAAGGATGCTGAAGAACTGACTGAAGGGAATGAATGCTGAAACCTGAAGACATGGATGCCAAAAAGATGATGAAATTCCAGGAGGGAGGATAGGAAGAGAGAGGCTGTGGAGATCTTGCTTTCTGAGCCCCAAGATGAAGAATCTTTTGCAGGGGGGAGGGGGGTGCAAGTGATTACCCAAAAGATTAAGGTCTCTGGATTTGACCAATAGGGTCAAAGGTTGTACCTTGGGCTGAAGCATGAAACCAGGCAGGTCTCAAGGAAACTGGAGGGAATGAGTCAGATGGAACAGTTAACCTATTGAAGTAAAGCTTACAGGACCAAGGCAGTCTGGTGCACATAGTGAAAATTTAATAAGCACTTAAGTTACATTATATATTCTCTTGGGTTTTAATGAGACCAGACAACAATGTAGAGTGGACAAACACTTTAGAAGAATCACTTTCTAAATGTTAATAATGGATGACAGAAACCTTAATAACAGCAGAGTAGGAAGATTTCCTGGCTTTTATTTAGTCCTGTTTTTTTTTTTTTTTAGATCCTGCTAAAAATGTTCATTTTTCTTGCTAAATAACAGGCAATGTTTTATTGATACTCTATTGATGCCTGGAGGCTCTTTATTGATCATACGATTTTATGTTTCTAGATATTTCCCTATGCCCCCCCCCCCTCCATTCCCTCCTCATTTCATGGGTTTCGCTCAATCCCTGCTTCATCAATTTTCTAACCAGGTTTCGCTGTATCATGCTGATGTGAGTGGAGATCCTCAAAATATCCTGCAAGTACCTGCAGATGCATTGACATTTAAGAACTGGAAAAAGAGGCGGTTAAGCCAATAAAATAACCTCATTCTAAGGCACATATCACAATACAGACATTTATCTGATACTTTTTGCTTCTTGTCTTATTTTTAAATAAATAAACTAATTTGGAAACCAAAGAATGGAGAGCTAAGAATAGCTGCCAAACAAGCGACCAAGAAGCGGACTATGCCAATATTTTCGGCAATCAGCCAGTACTGCTGCTTTGGTTTCGCTATAAATGCAAAGATAAGAACACAAAAACTTGCAGATTGACTTTCCTAAACAACTTGCTAGAAAGAAGGAATTTTTATTGTAGACTGAAATGATATTTAATGATAAGTAACAAATAGAGTTTCATGTTTTAAGCAACCTAAACAACAGAATATGACCATTATTGTCTGTAAGAAAAGGTGTTACGTAGAAAAAAAAAGGGGGCAATAATTCTAAAGAGCAGCACCCTGAAGGCAAAGTCTTTTAAGCTTTGATTGGCATTATTCCCTAATTCTGCAATATGTAGGAATTGTTCTGTTTTGACATAGCAAATGAGGCTGAAGGTACTATGATTCCCCTCACCCACTATCCCCCGAGATCAGGATTACTGGTCATGATCAGCAATGATTGCTCTTGCTAGCTGCCGGCAGGTGAAAGTTTCTACTGAGAAGTTAGCAGTCAGGTGCTCAGGATGGCTAGAGACTGGAATGGACTAATTTTGAATCTGTTGCTGTGGTTTGCCAATTGAAATAACTGCCTATGGGGCATGTTTGCTAAATTGCGCTAAGATAGTGTGCATTAGGAGTGAAATAGTAGCATAGGACGGACCTGCACTAGTCGGGGGCATGCCCAGCATGTCCCCTGGCAGGTAATATCACAGCACATTTAACCAGCCAGTACATTTGACGCGGGTACATGCGGGTGAGGTGGCAATAAGTGCAGACATGCTAATTGCAGCATTGATAATTACCATGTGTTAATTACCGCCTTGCTAACTCTCCTAACCTGCCCATTCTCTTCCCCATGGCGTACTAAGGGGCTCATTCTGAAACCCAAATAGGCCGCCTGGATGTGCGAGATAGACATTTTGCTTGCGGAAATGTCTAGACCCGTATTCTGCAACTACGCGGCCCTGTATGTGCATGGCACTAAAACAGGGATCTCAGAACATGGGCGGGAGGGGGTAGAATGAGGGCATGGCAAACCACGGAGACATATAAAGTGTATTCAGGAAAGGCCCGTGTACATCCTGATGTATCCCACAGATGCCTACACTAGATCAGTGGTTACGTGGAATAAGGTCAGCACTTAGAAAAATTTTGGCTCTGATCCTCAACGTGTCCCATAGAGATGAATGGCAATGACACGTTTGTTGTGACCTGGTGTGTCTGCTGTCTGGGAGAGCACAAGATGCAGTTGTAAAGAACAGGTGAGGGACATACCACTAAAAAAACACCCTCACAGAAATATAAAGCACTGCAATAGTCCTTATTCTGGCTTTGTTGGCTTTTGCCATTTGTGCTAAAGGGGCTATTATAGGCTTCCCTAACAATTCCTCTGTTTGGTGAAATGGGACTGTAGATGTAGGGATGATAATTGAGTTTGACTGGCACAGAAGAGTGGCTGTGTGACGCCCTGCTATTATGTTTTACCAGTAGTTACTTCTGGTGCAGGGCATAGGGCATTTCCCACTCTTTTTACAATAGCTTTGGTGCACTTAGCTAACCTTGTAGTGTTATGGGCATGCAACAGATTAGTAAATATAGCCTGGATTGTATGACCTTATCTGTTTCATCAGTATTAATGTGCTGTGTGCATGAGCACATCACTGTCAGTGTGAGCTTCAGCTTAGGAGATGTATGTTTTGCCAACGGAGACAGGAAGCATCACAAACGTCTATCTTTTCAGAATATGGCGAGCGCATGGACGTACAGGCCATTTGCTGCATTTACCCATGTCCTATTATAGCAGCATGGGCCCGTGTTTCCTCAGACGGGTTGTGCGTGCTGCGCCAGAAACGTATATCTCCCTGATTTTGGAAGTGCGGCCACGTATATCTCTGTGGTTTTGGAATCAGGGATAGTACCTGCCTGTTTTCAATTTAGATGTATCTGCCGACAGGACATGCACATTATAGAATCAGGCTCCCTGTGCTTAGAGCGGGATTATTACTTTGGTAGCTTTAGTGCACTTAGATGATCTTGTATTGTTATGGGCATGCAATCTGGAGCCATGCACTACCAGATGACATTCGCGCACTACAAGATCTCAAAGATTTCCAAAAGAAAATAAAAATGTACCTATTCTCTGAGCATTTCTCCAAAGCACCAGACTAACCATGCCCCCCCCCCTGCCTAATCTCCACCTGAGTCCCAAGCCTGTTCCCCATCTCATGTCTATATTGTTGGCACGTTCTACTGTATATAGTTACCTATCTTTTATGTTGCCATGAAGGTTTGATGTTACAACTATGGCCTAATGTACAATAGGTTCTCTACTGTTTGCTGTATTCCTAGTTGCTGGTTTTATGTATGCGCTCTTCTGTTCAATGTAAGCCAAGTTACTGTTCGATGTAAGTTGCGTTGACGTGTTGAAAGGCGGAATATAAAATGGTTAAATAAATAAATAATTATTACTGCACTGGCATTTTAGGTGTACAGTAGTAGATACCATAGCGCATGTTTATCACGTGGTATGCTCTGTGCTAATCATTAGTGAACTTTAGTAATCATGCATCTATGAGTAACCATATGTAAATATAGCAGTGACCTTTCCTGTCTGTGTCCAAGCTAAAATTGTGTACTCATTTGAAATCAAAAGAAAGAGTAAAACATGCCAAAACATTGCTCAGTTTCAAATAAATGGATAAGCAATTATCAAAACAATTACTCTAATTTGCTTGTTTTGTGCTTTGCCTTTTTTGTATAGAAAGTTTATATAGGCACGTCAAAATATTTAACGTAGGCAATGGTCAATGGAAAACCATGGTAACAGTGCCCAGACATGCCTCCTTTGATAACTTCATCATTTATCCTGAAAGTCCAACCAAAAATTGTATAGTGCACCCGTATGATTAATTACTCAAATCCACATATCCTTTAAACATCCATTAGTACACACATAATCGTGAAAACATTCTCACTTCAGTATTATAATGTAAATACTTTATTTAGTTCCTTATCGTCACTCCAGTCCAGTCCCTTACTTCTGGGTTGCGTAACCCTTCCAGCAGCTTGGAGGCTGAGCCCAACCTTTTTGAAGGTGGGGCGGGATAAATACCCCTGAGACCACCCACCAACTCCAGTAATCTCAGCCTCCAAGCAGCTGGAGGGTTCCGTAAGCCTGGGGCTTACTGGAGTCCTTCTTTGTATTTAATTTCTATTATTTTAGTTATGGAAGCTATTTTATTTTATTTCACTCATTGATTTACATTTCTCTTTAGTTCAGTGTTAATTTCAAGAGCTCTGGCTCTTTAATTCTCAGGCTCTTCCCCTCCTCCTCCCTCCCCCCCCCCTCCCAGGAGCGGATCGGGCACCGGAGGAGAGCCGCAGCTACTAACTTCGAGGAGAAGCCACCTTTCCTCCTCTACAGCTGAATCGCGCTGATTCCCACTTCCTCGCGCCGAAGCCCCGTTGCAGGCTGAGCGCTGGAGGCAGCACCGCTGGCCGGCCGAGTTCGCCAGACCCGTCCGAGAACAGAAGGACGCGGCGGCGATACTGCAGTCTCTCCGGGGACCTCGGGGTTCACTGAGGCAGCGATCCTCTCTGAAAACGGCAGTCTTTGGCTCCGGGGGGCAGGAGAAGAATCGGGCCCCGACCGGAGGAAATCCGCGGAGCTCCCCGTTTTTGGCTCCACGTGGTGAGGCCTTCCACGTGTAGAGCCAATGGGTTTGCAGCTCCGAATCAGCCCGGAACTCCAACACTGCTAGGAAAACCGCAAGTACTCATTGAGAAAGTATTACACTGCGGTTTAACATTATTTTAACCTTATTTTAGCCTTATTTTACCTTTATTTATTTTAGCTTTAATTTTATTTTAATTTTAAAAGAAAAAAGTTGTTTCAAGTTTCATTTGGCTATATATTTTAATTGCCTTTATTTTTAAAGCCTTTAGCTCAAGGTTGCCTTTGTTTCATTCTTGTGAGGGAATCCTTGGGTCAGTTGCCCAGGAAGGGAACCATCTCCGGAGTAGAGGGGAGCCCCTTTCAGCCAGGGCGGGAGACCCGGTAAGAGGCCTGCTACTAGAGGTGCCTCAGCTCCAGGCCATGTCAACCAAGTCACGCTGCCTTTCCTGTGGAATACGCAGGGGTACATCCACGGAGACAGGCATCTGCAGGAGCTGTACCTCCTTGGCGGTCTCAGCGGAGCAGGACATTAATTTGAACATGGACCACCCCGCTGAGGGGTCAGATGAACTCTCAGCAGGGGAGGGGGGGCGCAAGCACCTTCCTCTATGTCCCCGGACTTGACCACCCCTTCCCTATCCCTCCCCCCCCTCCCGGCGGGGGAAGCTGGGGCAGGGGATTTCTTCTCCCCGGATTTTATCCTTTTGCTACACAAGGCATACTGCCTACGTAAGCAGAGCTCAGGGGCAGGGGGTGCCGCTCCTCCGGCAGCTGAGGCCAAGCCAGCTAGGCCCGCGAGGGCGGGCAATCCAGATCCCGTCATTCCTGCTAAGCACCCGCGGATGTGTGATGAAGAGGCCCTCTCCCAGGGATCTCCTGAGGAGACACCCTCGGACAAGGACTTCGGCGAGGATGAGGAGGAGCTAGAGGAAGGGGAGATCCCAGAAGAGGACCAAGCTAGGATAATTAGAGTATTTCGGCGGGAGGAACTCCCAGCACTGATTAACGAGTCCCTGAAGGCCCTCAATATGCCCTCCGATACGCCCACAGAGGAAGAAGCGTTAGAGGATCCCTTGATTCAGGCCATTAGAAAATCCCAGAAGGTCTTTCCTGTGCATAGGGTGGTGCGACAGATGATCCAGGAGGAATGGGACCAGCCTGAATCAAATCTAAGGGGAGTCCGGTCTATGCTCCGTCTCTACCCTTTCCCTGAGGCGGACAAAGAGCTACTGAAGTCTCCCAGAGTGGACGCGGCAGTATCTGCTGTCACCAAGAAGACCACTATCCCAGTGGAGGGTAGTGCAGCCTTAAGGGATCCCCAAGACAGAAAATTGGATACACTTCTCAAGCAAGCCTTTGACGTAAGCGCCCTCGCTTTGCAAGCCTCGATCTCCGGAGCTTGGGTGGCTAGAGCCTGTTTAAGGTGGTCTCAACAGCTACAGACAGACGAGAGCCCCTCAGAGGAGAACAGATCCAACGCGAGCAGGTTGGAATCGGGAACGGCGTTCCTGGCAGATAGCCAGTATGACCTCATCAGGAGCCTGGCAAAGAACATGGCATCGGTGGTGGCGGCCAGGCGTTACCTGTGGTTATGCAATTGGGCAGCGGATTCCTCCTCGAAGGCTTGCCTGAGCCGACTCCCCTTCAAGGGGAGACTGCTGTTCGGCGAAGATTTGGAGAAGCTGGTAAAGGATCTTGGCGACTCCAAGGGAGGCAGACTCCCGGAAGATAGACCGAAACAAAACCGCTCTCTCCCCCCGGCCTGTACCCAGTCCAGGGACTCCCGGAGGTTTCGTCCCTCCAGGCCCAGTTCCTTTCCCAGGGGGCGATTCTCCCCTAGGGGCCAGAGCTTTCGAGGGTTTCGGGGAGCAGGTCGCGGGTTCGGGGCGACCTCCTCCTTCTCCTCCTCCTCGTCCCTTAGAAAACAACAATGAAGCCGCGGGGGTCCAGGGGGACGGACTGCTCCTAGGAGGTCGTCTAAGACAGTTTCTTCCCGCCTGGTCCCGGGTCACGTCGGATCAATGGGTGCTAGAGGTGATCAGAGAAGGATACGCGCTCGAATTTTCAAAACGCATACCTCCAGTCTTTGTGCTGTCCCCCTGCAGTACCCCTGCAAAGAAGTCAGCGGTGGAGTCTACGCTCGCTCGCTTAGTTGCACTCGGGGCCGTGGTACCAGTGCCCCCAGATCAGTACGGCTCAGGTCGTTACTCGATTTACTTCGTAGTGCCAAAAAAGGAAGACACTTTCCGACCAATCCTGGACTTAAAACAGGTCAATCGCTGTCTCAGAGTCCCTCACTTCCGAATGGAGACCCTACGGTCAGTCATCGCAGCGGTAAGGAGAGGAGAGTTCCTAACAGCCCTCGACTTGACAGAGGCCTACTTGCATATCCCGGTCAGAAAATCCCATCAACAGTTCCTAAGATTCGCGGTTCCAATGGGTCACTTTCAATTTCAGGCTCTCCCCTTCGGCCTAGCGACAGCTCCTCGGACATTCACCAAGGTGATGGTGGTCGTAGCGGCCTTCCTTCGGAAGAAAGGAATTTTGGTCCACCCGTACCTGGACGATTGGCTAATCCATGCAAAGTCAGAGGAGGAAAGTCGCGCGGCGTCGGACAAGGTGGTTCGCCTTCTAGAGGAGTTGGGGTGGGTGATCAACAGAACGAAGAGCAGGTTGATCCCCTCCCAGAATCTCGAGTATCTGGGCGCAAGATTCGACACGGGCAAGGGCAGGGTATTCTTGCCTCCATCCCGAGTCAGGGACCTAAGGCTACTGGTCGCTCGATTCCTAAGCAGGCGAACACCCTCAGCATGGCACTACCTTCAAGTCCTGGGAACAATGGCGGTGGCGATAGAGGTAGTACCTTGGGCCAGAGCTCACATGCGCCCATTACAACATTCCCTACTGCGACGGTGGTCTCCACAAATCCACTCCCTGACAACACGGTTACCCTGCGCTCCGCGGACCAAGAGATCTCTTCGCTGGTGGCAGCAACCGAGAAATCTGGAACTGGGAATGCCACTAGAGCCCCCCCAGTGGGTGCTCCTGACAACGGATGCGAGCCTGTCGGGCTGGGGAGCCCACTGCGAGGGCCAGTTCGTCCAGGGGCGCTGGTCTCCGGTGGAATCTCAGTGGCCCATCAACAGGCTGGAATTACGGGCCGTCACCCTAGCGCTCAGGGAGCTCGAGCCCGTGGTACGAGGAAAGGCAGTCCGCGTCCTCTCGGACAACGTCACCACGGTAGCTTACATCAACCACCAGGGCGGCACCAGCAGCCCTGCTCTGGAGAAGGAGGCGGACGTCCTCCTCCAGTGGGCAGAGGTCTACCTAGAAGCGCTGTCAGCCCAGCACGTGGCAGGCACGGACAATGCCACAGCCGATTACCTCAGCAGGCACAGGATAGACCACGGAGAGTGGGAGCTGGAGCAGGGGATCTTCGACCAAATAGTGGCCCGATGGGGTTTCCCAGTGATGGATCTCATGGCAAGATTTTCCTCGACCAAGGTGGACCGGTTCTTCAGTCGGCGAAAGGAGAGAATGTCCGAAGGTCTGGATGCCCTGTCTCAGAAGTGGCCGGCGGAGGGCCTCCTCTATGTGTTTCCTCCGTGGGCACTGATCGGCAAGGTCCTACAGCGAATAGAAGCCCACCAGGGCCTGGTAATCCTCATTGCTCCAGATTGGGCTCATCGCCCCTGGTACGCGGACCTGGTGAGGCTGTTGGCAGACCAACCTTGGCGGCTGCCCAGCAGGAGCGACCTACTCAGACAAGGCCCGGTTCTGATGCCTCACGTGGATCGGTTCTCGCTTACGGCCTGGCTCTTGAAAGGGCGCGGCTCCTGAAGCGAGGATATTCGGGGGCAGTAATCTCAACGCTGTTGAAGGCTAAGAAACGCTCGACCTGTCTTGCCTACATGAGGGTCTGGCGCATTTTCGAGGCATGGTGCGCGGAACGCAAAATTAAGCCCCTGGCGGCCTCAGTCCTGGAGATCCTGGAATTCTTACAAGCGGGGTTTGACAAGGGTTTAGCGCACAGTTCCCTACGTGTACAACTAGCCGCTATCGCGTGCTATAGAGGAAAGGTCCACGGCAAGACTTTAGGGGTCCACTTGGACGTTGCCAGGTTCCTAAGAGCAATCCGACGTTTGCGTCCTCAGCGCAGGTCGCTCATACCCCCCTGGGACCTCAACCTGGTACTGAAGGCGCTGATAGGGGAGCCTTTTGAACCTGTAAAGAGGGCCTCCCTGAAGGACTTAACTCTGAAGACGGTCTTTCTTGTTGCCATCTGCTCGGCCAGGCGGGTCTCCGAGTTACAAGCACTCTCCTCCAGACCTCCCTTCCTGACCTTCCTTAAGGATAAGGTCGTCCTGCGCACGGTACCTTCCTTCCTCCCCAAGATTATCTCTCCCTTTCATGTAAACCAAACAGTCACGCTCCCAGCCTGCCCAACAGAAGGTCGGGTAGGCAAGGATAGCAAGCTTCGGTTATTAGACGTCCGAAGATCACTAAAACGCTACCTTTCCCGCACGGCTCCGTTCTGGAAATCAGAGCGGCTTTTTGTCCAGTTCGGAGGACCGCACAGAGGGGAAGCGGCGGCCAAACCTTCCATCTCCAGGTGGATTAGGGAAGCGATTGCCTCCGCCTACATTCTGAAGGGCAAGCAGGTTCCGGGGGGACTGCGAGCACATTCCACCCGGGCGCAGGCTACCTCTTGGGCGGAATTCAACCTAGTCCCTCCGCTGGATATTTGTAGAGCGGCGACATGGTCCTCTCTGCATACCTTCACCAAACACTACAGGCTAGACGTACAGAGTTCAGCGGACGCTCGGTTCGGACTAGCGGTGCTTCAGTCCGGTTTGCCGAATCCCACCCGGAATTGAACTGCTCGGGTACTTCCCAGAAGTAAGGGACTGGACTGGAGTGACGATAAGGAAGAAGTAATTAGACCTTACCTGCTAATTAGTGTTCCTGAAGGAACGACAGTCCAGTCCCTGTTCCCACCCGGCTATACCGGAACTGAAGGCCTGGCGGTGAAGGACAGAACAGCGAACCGAGCGGATAACCAGACGGGGTGAGGGAGCCCGGGAGTTAGTAGGCGGGGCAGTTCTCGGCGCCCTTCCGCTCCCTCCCCTCCCCTCTTCCCTTATTACCTTAACAGAGTGGATAGGTTTTTAAGGTTGGATTTATAGTTATTACAGAAGTTCATTTAGTCTGCTTTTTCAGTCAATTACTGGAGTTGGTGGGTGGTCTCAGGGGTATTTATCCCGCCCCACCTCCAAAAAGGTTGGGCTCAGCCTCCAAGCTGCTGGAAGGGTTACGCAACCCAGAAGTAAGGGACTGGACTGTCGTTCCTTCAGGAACACTAATTAGCAGGTAAGGTCTAATTACTTCTTCATCACAAATTCCATATCCATCCAATGAGCCATTGAATAGATCTGAAGACACAATACAGTGCAATTCAGTTCTTCCAAGTGTTCAAAGATGTCAATACTTCCATTGCTGGAAACTAAAGCCTGACATCATCTGGCACCCTGGCAGAAAACTGTCTGCCAAAATACATGTAGCATCCAACCACCTTTGATGGCTCAGAGACCTCTATTCGATCAATATGAAGAACTCAACACAACAATAGTGGTTTAATTGTCACAGCAAGTAGCAGGAGTAGAATCCTCTGCCTCTGAGGTGGTGGAGTATTGGCTCCATGGCTCTGTTCGTGAGGATGCCTGCAAGTTCCTGCAGCAGCAAGGCCTGGTGCAGGGGAGTCCGAGAGTGCTCTCCTGGGAAGAAGGGGGAAGGTGTCTGGTCCAGGTGAAGGAGATAGCCTTCTGTGACTACCTGGAGTGCCCAGGAATCGGTGGTGATGGTGGGCCACCGATGGGCAAAATGAGAGAGGCTATGCTGAGAGCATCAAAACCCTGTCTGCACCTGGGCAGGAGCCTGGATTTGGAGCTTGGAGCCCTTAGGCTTGCCCAGGCCTTGTTCCGCTCACTTGCCCTGGTGACCCTGCTGGAGTCTGAGGGGCCTGGTATTGAGAGTACCCTTGGTAAGGCTGGCTTTTCTCTGAAAAGGGGGCCTCTTCCCTGATGGCTTCTTCTTAGGAAGGGTGGAGGTCTTCCTTGACAGCCGAGTCCTCATGAGGAACTTGGTCTCGATCTCCGCTGCCTTTTCCTCCATCGATTTGCCGAAGAGGTTTTCACCAAGGCAGGGGACATTGAGGGGTTTCACCTAGACCCACTGCTCGAGGTCCGATGCATGGAGCCAGGCTTGGCGTTGAATGCTGATGCTTGTGGTGGCCACCTTCACATTTGATTCAAAGCCATTGTAGGCAGCCCAGGACATGTACTTCAAGCACTCCCCAATGCACTTCATGAAGGTTTGGAACTGCTGGAGGTGATTCTCCTCAAGGCCGCCAGGTCCCGGAGATACATGCCAATATACAGCTGGTGGGCTTGGATTCAGCCATCCAGCATTGAGTTCTGGTAGCATTTGCAGCTGCAGCGTCAGGGGCACGGAGAAGTGAGTCTTTAGGCTCTTTTGCCAGTGCATGATCGAATCCCTTAGTTATCTACCACCATGGAGGTGTGTAGGAGTTGCAACTTCCGGAAGCCAGGACCCGCTGGACCTGGTGTTGAGGCGTTGGCTAACTATGGGTACCGATGTCAGTGTCTCCCACATGCAGAGGAGGAGCCGCCCAAGGATGAAAGGACAGGAACTGTCAGGGCCCCCTTGGGTGGGGCCTCATATTGGAGGATTTCAAGTTCCTCCTTGCGAGGGTCCTCCTCCGACTCCATGGTGAGGGACAAGGTTTTTGCCATGTTTCAAACAAACTGGAGGAACAATGTGTCCTCAGGCGGGGACCAGCATTGTGACGCTAGGGGAGATGGGTCCGTTGGGAGATCGTGGTGCTTCCGTGTCTCCAGGGATGCCTCGTATTCAGACTCCCAGTTAGAGTAATCTATTGAGGACTCGAAGATCGATGGTGCCTGGGCCACAGGACCCAGTTTGGGGCCTCAGTGACCCATGGCAACTGTTAGGCCGGAGCCACAAACACTTGCTGAGAAGGATCTCGCTCCCGAGGACCGGGAGCAAGATCAAGACCCACACCGAGGATCAGTTTGAGGCTCTAGGCTCTCAAGGATCATCAAGAGTGAAGTCCCTGTGATCTCAGCATGTGCACCAGTGTGGCTGGGTGTCGACACCTGCTTCAAGGTGAGGAATGCAGTAACACTGTGCTCCAGCGCCATCATCCTGGCTTCCCACTCAGGAGTTGCAGCCTTCGGCACAGACTCCGGAGTCACCAGGTCCAGCGTCAGTGAGGAGAGGGAGTCCTCAATGTGAGAGACCTCGAGGGCCCGGACCCATTGCTGGAAGCCTCTGCATCTATTCGGGAAACCTTTGCTGGTCGCTCCCACTACTTCTCCTCAGGTTCTCTCGGCGGACTGTGGGACCTGGTACGGCATCCCAGGATGAGGAACTCAATGATTTATTCTTTGTTTTGCATTCCCACTCCAGGGAACCCTTGTCAGAGTGTACACGGATCTGATCAGGCACCATGGGGGCTTTATGCGACTCCCAGGACCCATGAGGGGCCTTAGAGTGCGAGGCTACTGGGAATACCGGGGCAGAGTCTGACCTGTGAAAGATGTCATCTTGCTTTTGCTGATGACACTGGATGGCCTTCACGGACATCTTTTTACACAGGGTGCAGACCTCCGGGTCATGGTCGGCCCCTGGACACTGGAGGCAGCAATTGTGTGTATCGGTAAGAGACATGTTTTGTGCGCACCGATCACACTTTTTAAACCCACTGGCCACTGGGGCAAAAAGAACCCCAGTGAGGTCAAAGACCCTCAACTGGGCCAGCTGATAGAAAAAGGTGCAAACTGAGCTGGGGAAAAAAATCCTAAAATGGTCCGAGACTCTATGCTGGGGCAAACGAGCCCAGAGGCGGGACAGGGACCGGTGCAACTGGAGAAAAGAAAGGTAGTTTAACGCACAAATATCAACATTTTCCAGGGAAATAAGATGGATGTCTGTTGGGCTCCATGAAAAAATGCAGACTGAGTAAGATAGCACCCTTGGGCAAAAAGGGGCCCACGCATGCGTGTTGGCATCTCCCAAAGGCTTTCTTTGAAAGCTGGGGAGATGATTCCACTAGGGCTCTGTCGGCGCTGACTTCACCCATATGTGAGGTCTGACTTCCTGTTTGTTCCTGGAGAATCTCCTTCTCCATACAAAATGTCTCTGCTCACATTTGAAAGGACATAGGAAACATCAATGACAAATGTCATTTCATATCATTTTAAAACGAAAGAATAGCAAGACTTTGAAAATTCAAGGGATTTTTCATTGTCAATAGCACACATTCTGCTGCGGCTTTGTATGTAACGTGCCAATGAGGTGAGAAATTGAGGTGCATTAGATGCAAAGCCACTGGGTTACCTCTTGACGGCATAGGCTGCATTTCCCTGGCAGGTAACAACATAGTACCGTACGGTAATGCAGGGCGATAATACCATAGATAAAGTTAAATTCACCTATTGCAAAATGTGAAGTTAGTGTACGGTGTTTACCTCTGTGCTGGCTGCATGACATTTCACCACAAAATTTACAGCGCAGAAATAGGCCTATGCTAACTGTGATGGCTCTGCGCTGTTACCATGGCCTTCAGCATGCTGATACTGTGCGCTAAAACCCACGTTATTTGCTTAGCGCACTTTAGTAAAAGGACCCCAACCTGGGAGTTATCTTTGACTCCTCTCTCTCCTTCTCCACACATATCCAACATGTAGCTAAGACCTGCCGCTTCTTTCTCTACAACATTAGCAAAATCCACCCCTTCCTTTCTGAACACACTACTAAAACCCTTGTCCATTCCTTAATCTCCTCTCGCCTCGACTACTGCAACATTCTTCTTACTGGTCTCTCTGTGAGCCATCTCTTTCCCCTTCAATCTATTCAAAATTATGCTGCTCAACTAATCTTTAGCCAGCCTCGCCATGCCCACATTACTCCACTTCTCAAGTTGCTTTACTGGCTCCCTATCCAATTCCGCATCCAGGCTAAAAAGGTTAGGGCTCTTTAACCTGGAAAAGAGACGGCTGAGGGGAGATATGATAGAAGTCTATAAATTAATGAACGGAGTGGAACGGGTAAATGTAGTTCAATTGTTTACGTTATCAGAATATAGAAAGACTAGGGGACATGCAATGAAGCTGCAGGGTAAACTATTTAAGACTAATAAAAGAAAATATTTTTTCACTCAACGTGTAATCAAACTCTGGAATTTATTACCGGAGGATGTAGTAAAGGCTGTTAGTGTAGCTGGGTTTAAAAAAGGGTTGGACAAGTTCCTGGAGGAAAGGTCCATAAACCATTATTAACAAGGGACCCAGGATATCAATGCTTGACCCAGTACAAGCATTGTGGAACCTGTGTCTTTTGGGGAAACTGCTAGGTACATATGACCTAGATTGGCCACTGTTGGAAACAGGATACTGGGCTTGATGGACCTTGGTCTGACACAGTATGGCATATCTTATGTTCTTATGTTAATTCAAACTTCTCCTCCTGACCTATAAACGCATTCACTCTATAGCCCCTCATTACCTTTCATCTCTCATCTCTCTCTACATCCCCTCTTGGGAACTTCGCTCTTCTAACAAATTACCTCTATCTAGACCTTCCACTCACACCGCTAACTCCCGACTTCTCTCCTTTCATCTTGCTGCACCGTATGCCTGGAACAACCTACCTGTGTCTATACGCCAGGCACCCTCCCTGGCCCTCTTCAAGTCCAGGTTGAAAACCAACCTCTTCACTGTCGCTTTCAGATCCCGACTTCTACCCTTTGTCCTAACCTGACTCCCGTTCTTTGTCATGTCTAAAACTGTAAATGCCATACTTTATTTTACCCCATACTTTGCTTTATCCCAAATTAACTATTGCTCCGTGTCACCATAATTGTTTTCCCTATCTGTCTATTGTTCTATGTTGTCTTGACTAGATTGTAAGCTCTGACGAGCAGCGACTGTCTTTTTGCTTATATTTCTGTACAGTGCTGCATGCGTAGCGCCATATAAATGCTAAATAGTAGTGGTAGTAGTCGAGTAGAATAGCATTGCCAGTGATGGCAGATAAAAAACAATTTGGTCCATCTAATCTGCCATGTAAGGTGACTAGGGTTAAACTTGCCATTCTTCGAGAGTTACCTCTTCTGTGTCTTTGTTTAGGGTTGCATGCTATGTAAACATAGTACAAGCTAACTGAGAATGGTGTGCACTAATAAAAAAGAGATGCAGTGTATTTAGATTTCAGCACAGTCTTTGACACTGTTCCTCACAGGCGACTTATAAACAAACTGAGCACCCTAGGGATGGACCCTAAAGTTACTGTTTGGGTTAGAAATCGGTTGAGTGGGAGGCAACAAAGGGTACAGGTAAATGGAGCTCACTCTGAGGAGAAGGATGTTATCAGTGGTGTGCCCCAGGGATCTGTCCTTGATCCGATTCTTTTTAACATCTTTGTTAGTGATATAGCGGAAGGGCTGTCAGGTAAGGTTTGCCTCTTTGCGGATGATACCAAAATCTGCAAATGAGGAGACACCCAGGAAGGTGTAGATAGCATGAGGAGGGATCTAGCTAAGCTTGAAGAATGGTCTAGAATTTGGCAGCTGAGATTTAATGTTAAAAAATGCATTTGGGCTGCAGTAATCCAAGGGAGTGATACAGTTTAGGGGGTGAAGTGCTTCTGTCCACAAAAGAAGAGCGGGACCTGGGCGTGATTTTATCTGAAGATCTTAAAGTAGCTAAACAGGTAGAAAAGGCGACGGGGAAAGCTAGAAGGATGATTGGGTGTATAGGAAAAGGAATGGCCAGCAGAAAAATGGAGGTGATAGTGCCAATGTACAAGTCTTTGGTACAACCTCATTTGGAATATTGTGTGCAATTCTGGAGACCGCACCTTCAAAAGATTATAAACAGGATGAAGTTGGTGCAGAGTGTGGCTACCAAAATGGACAACTGTCTCTTTTCCAGGTTGAAAAGTCCTAACCTTTTAAGCCTTTCCTCACAGGGGTATCCTTCCATCCCCTTTACCATTCTGGTGGATCTTCTCTGTATCTTTTCTAATAACGCTATATCCATTTTAAGATATGGCAACCAGAATTGCACACAATATTCAAGGTGTGGTGGCACCATGGAATCTTTATCTTTATCTTTATTTGCAAGGCTTGATATACCGCCCGTGCCTGAGCATCAGGGTGGTGTACAATAAAATGTAGGCTGCCAGAAGAGAACAGGAGAGAAAAGGAACGCCATTAACTTATAGGAAAGAGAGAATGAAGAGCAAAGAGAGAGAAAGGTATAGAATGGGGGGAGATGAAGGGAGGGAGGAGGGGGGATGGCTATGTGGAAGGTGTCGTCTCGCATTTTATGGAAGGACCCTGACTGGGGGTGAAACTGGGTGGTCTGAGGTAGGGGGGAGGTCAAAGGCTTGACAGAAAAGGTGAGTCTTAAGGAGAGCTTTAAACCGGAGGAATGATGATTCTGTGCGAAGGGAGTGTGGAAGTGAGTTCAAGAGGGCTGGGCTTAGGAAAAAGAAGGCAGATCAGTGAGTGAGTTTGAGGTAAGCCTGAAAAGGAGAAGGGAGGAAGAGGTGGTTACCGTGCGCGGAACGGAGGAGACAGGGGGCGGGCTGGAGGTAAATGAGATCTGCAAGGTATTGGGGTGTACCGGTGTAGAGGGCTCTGTGAGTGATAAGAAGTAACTTGTAAATGAATCTGACTTTGATAGGGAGCCAGTGAATGGTAAGAAGGTGGGGGGTGACATGATCGAAGGGGGAAGAGTAGGTGATGAGACGGGGGGCGGTATTCTGGACAAGCTGGAGGCATTGTAACTGGTATTGCGGGAGAACGGTGAAAGCTGAATTACAATAGTCTAGATGGGATTACAAGGGAGAGGACTAAAGTAGTGAGGGAGGAAGAGGGGATAGATGATCGAATGGCACGGATTTTACGGAGATGAAAAAAGGAGCTGCGGACAAGTACAGAAATGTAATGGTGGAAGGAAAGCGAGGGATCCAGGATTAGCGAAGAGTGGAGATGAGAGGGATGGGAAAAGTGGACAGAGTGGGGGATAAGTAAGGGGAGGGAGCACCAAAGGAGAACCAGATAGCGGCAGACTTGGAAGGATTAACATGAAGGAAGTTGCTGGTAAACCAGCTGGTGATAAGAGCAAGATAGGCGTTAAGAGTGGTGAGGTCAGGGGCCAAGGGATTAGTGTGGTATAGGAGGAGGATGTCATCCGCATAATAGTAGGCAGAGATTCCAGCCTGTTGGATGAGCAGGGCGAGTGGTGTGAGAAATACATTGAAGAGAAGAGGGGCGAGGACAGAGCCCTGGGGAACACCACAGTGTAGAGGGAATGAAGGAGAAACAGTGCTGCCTGACTGAACTGCATGGGAGTGATAGATCTCGCTGAGGAGTGCCAAAAGGGTGGTTTCAGTGCTATGACCAGCTCTAAAGCTGGATTGATGGGGGTGAAGTGAAAGGGTAGAGTTGAGGTGTGCAGAGTTGCGTGAAGACGAGTTTTTCAAGTACTTTTGAGAGGAAGGGGAGATTTGATACTGGGCGCCAATTTGCTGGGATAGTGGAATAAAGATCAGGCTTTTTAAGGAGAGGACGGACAAGAACGTGCTTCCAAATGGTGGGAAAACAGCCAGAGGTGAGACTAGAATTAACCATGAGAAGGATGTAGGGAAGGAGTGGGAGCGGAGGGTCAAAAAGCCAGGAAAGGGAGAGGGGATCAAGAGGACATGTGGCCTTGTGGGAGGTGGTGATGGCCTTGGTAAGCTCGGTGGATGTAACAGGCCGGAATGTGTGCCAGGTATGAGGGAAAGTGTGGGATGAGGGGGGGGGGGGGGGAAGCAGAGGGAGGAGAAGAGGGGGAGAGAGTGGGGGACAAGAGCTAAAGGAGGAGCCGAGAGATTGAATCTTGTCAATGAAAAAAGAGGCAAGACGAGCTGGGCTGGGGGCCTCAGCAGGAGGAACCGATGATGCAGGGGAAGTAGAAGACGAGGAAAGGAAGTGCAGGACCTGATGGAGACACCTAGAGGAATTGGAGGAGGAGGTGATGAGGTTCGAATAATAGGCTTGCTTAGTTAGTTACTACTACTACTACTACTTTTCAGCACTTATAAAGCGCCATGCATGCAGTGCTATACAGCTACCTACAAGAGGTAGCCAACATACAAGAGACAGTCCCTGCCTGTTAGAGTCATGCTCATCTGGGCTTACAATCTAATCAGAACAGTACAGAGCATTAATCAGTTCTGCGCAAGGTACGGTATGGTCTATACCATTGGTCATAAACGTTGAAGTTAGTGGGGTTAGGATAAGATGAGGATGGAAGTCACGATCTGAAAGCAACGGTGAAGAGGTGGGTCTTCACCCTGGACTTGAAGAGGGCCCGGGAGGATGCTTGGCATACAGACGCAGGTAGGCTGTTCCAGGCGTATGGTGCAGCAAGGTGAAAGGAGCACAGTCGGGAGTTAGTTTTTTATTCTCCATTCCTTTCCTCATGATTCCTAGCATCCTATTTGCCTTCTTGACCACTGCTGCACACTGGGCAGAGGGTTTCAACATGTTATCCACGAGGATGCCTAAATCTTTTCCTGGGTGGTAGTTCCTAATATGGAACCTTGCATTGTGTAACCATAGTTTGGGTTATTCTTTCCTAGGTACATAACTTTGCATTTGTCCACATTAAATTTCATCTGCCATTTGAACATCCAGTCTTCCAATTTATCAAGGTCTTCTTGCAATTTTTCACAATCCTCTTGGGTTTTAACAACTTTGAATAATTGTGTCATCTGCAAAGACGTTGTTCATTATTTTTCACTCCTTGCCATATGCTTCCAAGTTTGCCTCTTTTTTATTGTGTTGAGATTGGAAGCTGCCCTGAGAAAGAGGGTGGTCATAAAAAGCGAGTCTTTTCTGATTTTTCAATTTCTATGTCAAAGCCTCCTGGAAGTTTGAAAAGTCAGGAGTGACTTGCCTATTTGGAGAACCCATAGATAGGATAAGAGGGGGAAACAGAAGAGTTCTGGGGGATCAAAAGGCACAGGTTATGTTGACATTTGTACTTCAGACTTTCTCTTTTAATTTTTGCATTTTTCTGTTCAATTTGCAATTTATTTCAGTTCAGATAAAGAAAATAACTCACAATGGAATAAAAAAAAATAAAACAAAGGGGTATGTTTACTAAACCACGGTAAAGGAGCAAGTGTGCCGTTAGTGCGTGCAAAAAGCCACTTTAGCCTGTGCTAACGGTACCAGCCACTTTAGCGTGCGCTAACAGTACCTGTGGGTGGCGAGAAGGCATGTATTTATTTATTTACATTCTCTTATATACCGCGCTATTCTGCATCAGTGCGGTTTACATTGAACAAACTGAAATTACATTGAACAGGGTATTATAACTTGGAGATAACTATTTTACAGGGAATGTATGGGGCAGAGAGTGGGGGTCAATGGGTGGGGAGAGGGCAGAAACAAGGCTTGCTCCCTTAATGCAGGCACCTGAATGGCAGGAACCCTAATGTAATTCAAAACCTGGTGGAAAGGGTATTTTTTGAGAAGAGAGAGCCTATTTTATGTCTGCAATGTGATGCGCAGACAGGGGAGCCCAAGAGAATGATAGTAGTGCTCCATTATCAGCAACAGCATAGTGCCCAAGTATGAAAGGGCACTATGTTGATGGTGCAAATGGGGGCAAAGGAGGTGGCACATGGGTCATGCAGTGGGGGCTACTGGTGCATGGGGGGACCAGGCAGCTGCCTAGATGGCACATAGGAACATAAGACTACAAAACATGACAAATTGTGTCAGACTAAGGTCCATCATGCCCTGTATCCTGTATCCAACAGTGCAAAATCTAGGTGACAAGTACCTAGCAGTTTCCCCAAAAGACACACAAGATCTTCAATAACTGTAATGGAGCAAGCAGTGCAGAGCTCGGATCCTCTTAGCAATGGTTTATAGACTGTTACCCAGGAACCTGTCCAAGCCTTTTTTAAATCCAGCTGCACTGACAGCTTTTACCATATTCTCAGGTAATGGATTGCAGGGTTTGATTATGCATTGACTGAAAAAATATTTTCACCTAGAAGAGCCAAATGGGTTACACTGTAGCTGCATTGCAGGTCCCCTTGTCTGTCCACAGTCCGATGGCATACAAAAGTGACCTACGTTTACCTGTTTCACTCTGATCAAAAATCTATTATAGACTTCTATCATATCTCCCCTCAGCCGCCTCTTCCCCAGTTTGATGAGCCCCAATCTTTTTAGCCTCTCCACAAAGGGGTATTCTGCCATCTGCAGAACCATCTGTGATTTTGTCATGATCCCACAGTGACAGCGGCAGCACACAGTCCTACTACTTCCCAACCCAGCTGTGGGGGAAGAGGCCAATAGTGCCAGAAGCTGTAGCCCTCCAGGTAGCTGGAAAATGCAGGTGCCCGGGGAAATATCACAGCAGTGGCTGCTATCCTCCCCCCCTGAGACGTATCGGTGGCAGGTGGTGATGAGGCCTCTGCATGGCAGCTGGTGAGGGGGGCTGCATGACTGTCCATGTGTGCCTCTGCCTCCCTCTCTGGCCCTTGTACTCAGGGCACCCGCCAAACCTGCATGTTTAACATGCTGGGACTGCGACCATCACCACTGACAATGCATGGGCATGTCTGCATGGTGGAGTGTTGGTGGTGGCGTGGGAAGTGGCACTAGCCTGTAGCAGACGAAGCCTGGTCATGTGTGCCATGCATATTGCAGCATGTGCCAAAGGCCAGCTGAAGGGAAGCATGTCAACAATAGGAGCTGTTATCCTTATAAGTCAGTACTGTGGTGCAACATGCACAGTTGGTGTGTATATGTGTGGAGAGTCATAGGTTAAGGTCCCTGCTGGGGTTTCTGTATTGCATCTTCCTGTGAACAAGGTTTAGCTGATAGTGTAAGTACAGTTACAGCATGTGCAACCCCCAAGGAGATGGCCAGCAAGGGTGGAAACACTCACAAGCAGCACTGACAGGCTCCACTATCCACTGCTGGTTGGAGGCTAATAGCACATGGCAACTACGTGTGGTGAGGTCAAGGCACGGTAATAGCATTTGCAAACAGAGCACACGTTATCAATCCTTGAGATAACATTGAGATAGGAGTGTCAAGCAGGAATGCCAATCATCTCCACTTTTGCACAATGCACCAATGAGAGTGTATGCGTGTGTGTGTGTATGGCTCCCCTTTGTCCTGTGTCTTTCTGCACTGCACTTTGGTCACATTGTCCAAGTGTTTCCTAGCCTGTTTGGAAAATGTGAATAAGACGAGGCAGAGGATTGTGGGTATTGCCTGAAACAGTGCAGATTGACCTGGGTATGTCTCCCACAATAGTAGAATCACTGGCTGAAATGCCTTTGTGCCCGTCTGCCACATGCATTGCCTGGGTGGCCACAGCATGACATGCTGAAATGGCACTCTCACTATGACCAAAAAGGGACCATGGCATGGCTATCCATATAGAGCACTAATAACATTTTACTCTGGTGAGGTGAATGTATTCTCTGTCTGGAGATAATAATTATTGAGAGAACAGTTGGGTGTCAATGCTGATTATCCCAAGGCAGTGTTTTTGTGGTCACACTATGCATATACCATGCATGCTGACCAGCCAACCAATGACAGTTGTTTTATGTTTGACTGACACAGCCCAGTGAATAGTAGCAGGGGCATTCTTACTGCCTGTGCTGTAGTTGCCTATTAGTCCTCAATGATTGGAGGCAGCAGTGGTTCATGGGCTACTTGCTGGAGTTGTGGCAGGACAGCAGTCTAAACACCCCCACTGCAGTGGCTGCCCATGGTAGCAGCATGTTGACAATGGCCACTAACCTGCACTGTCATCAGAGAGTTAGTGTCCAACACAGGCAGAATACAAGGCCAAGCAATTACCTACAGAATGTAGAAAACAAGGAGAAAAAGCATACCAGATTAACAGTGCAGTGGACCAGGTGCTGGGCACTCCTTCTTACCCTCAGGGTGACATCTGAAACTGCTCTGCAGCATGGCTTGCTGTTATGTGCATGTAGCACATGCAACCAATGCGTCTTACTGAGCTTATATGCTGTATCGTGCATTCTCCATTGGTTCTTCAGCTGCAAACCACTGTTTTGCATGTGTAGTGGCTGATGGGTAATAGAGGGCCCAACCTATACTGGCACAGACAGCAAACAGTTTGATCAGAGATCTGCAGGCTCGACCCATCTATAAGAACATAAGTTATGCCATACTGGGTCAGAACAAGGTCCATCAAGTCCAGTATTCTGTTTCCAACAGTGGCCAATCTAGGTCATAAGTACCTAGTAGTGTGTAGCACTGTATGGAGGTGTAGCCTTCTGATTGGTGCAATGTCTCTGTGGTCAAAGGTTCAAGGTTTGATTCCCATGTGTTCATTTTGTGCCTGGGTGTGCTTGCCCACCTTGCACAGTCCTGGCTCTGTTATGATCTGCAAGCAATCATGGACATCTGGGAGCATGGCTTTAGTGGCTCTTCTGTGGCGCATTGCAGTGGGTCAGTGATGTATAAGCAGCAGATGCCTGGGTCAACTGGTATGGATGTACTTTCTGTTTTGCCATCATTGTGACCTGCCAGCTTTACGTAAAGAGGATATATCTAGTACATTCAGACACCTAACACTCATTGCATAGCCATCCCCTGCACTGTTCTGCCATCATTACTTGCCCCACATAGGGCAAATGGGTTCAACTTGTCCCTTTCTATCATGCCACTCTGTTGGGTGAATTGTCTTGCAGTTGCACAGGCTGAGGCACCAGTCCCACCCACACAAAAGGTGTTTCATGTACCCCATGGCACTGCTGCTTTTGGCCTGTAAGATCCCAAACATTCATCCACCACACACAACGCAAATTCTCTGCTTGGATGATCCATGGCACAGCCCGCACCCACCATTTGACCGTCAGGGAGATTCATGGTGGGGCAGCTTACTGGCAGTAAGCTGCCCCACCATGGCCATCAGGGGTCATTTGCAGCAATTAGCCATATCATGCACACCTCTCTTGTGACTGCTCCACATGCGCACTCCTGGACAATCCTCCCTTTGTTGCCCACATCAGGCACATGCTGCCTCCACCCAGACACTTCCCTGGCCTATGGCATGTCACATACTGATAGTACATCTGGATATATGTCCACACCTCACAGACACTAATGTAGCTTATGGTACGGTGTATGCTTTTCAGGAGCATCTAGGATTGCATGCCTGTCACAGCACCCTCTGCTGCTGCACCCCCTCCGCTGACTCCACTGCCGCCACCACCCACCCATGACACAGTCAACACCCACACTGACCATCATCATTAGGCAGTTGCCTATCTCGCCTAGTCAACAGCATAGCCCTGCTGAATGGTCAAACATGTTCATCACACATACTGCCACATTTCCAGGCATCAGGTGAGTCAATTCCATCAGCTACAAATTGTGCTTGCATCCATACCTTCTCCAGTGGCTTCCCTGCCCCCATTTCAGCATTTCAGTAGCTTTTCGGCATTTAGGTGCATGCCGGACACCTTCCTGCAGCATGTGCTATTACCACACGGTAAGTGTCCACTACCATCCCTTAATGTCCTATTACTGCCCGCTAAGTGGGCACTACCACCCCTTAACACAGCATGTGCTATTACTGCCCGCTAAGTGTCCACTAGCACCCCTTAACACCGGAATGCCTCTAATACGCCCAGAGCACTTACCGCACGGTAACCCCTTATCGGTGCCGTTAACACACAGAAAAGACTGCTCCTTTACCACGGTTTAGTAAACATACCCCAAAGTTAAAATGTTCGAAGTGTATGTTTCTAATTTTTATAAAGGTTACTTTTATTTAGTGTTTGAATGAAAAATATATTAAAATTTCTTCCCTCCCTAGATGGGATACTGTTATTTAACAGAAACTATTTCATAAAAATTCCCTGCTGATCCCTAAGCGGAATTCATTCAGGTGAGTTTTCAAAAGGACTTTCATGTTTACCAATGGCTGGTAAAGGTATAAGCCCACTATCTATGGATTTTCAGCTGCTGTATGGACCTGGGTGGGCTGATAAGCCCTCTAACCGCCCAAACTATCCATTTCATGTCAATATTCAGCAACTAAATGGATAGGGCCCCATATTCCAAGCGATTAATGTGGTTCACAGAGCTGCTAAATGCATTAATCCTGGTGAACGGGACATTCAGCGGCACTAACATGCTAAGAGCTGCTGAATATTCATGGCGCCTGTTCTACATGCCCGATACTAACCGCTTAGCCTTGGGGCATGTTCAGTACATTCCAGGGCAGAACAGAGGCACCACTGCTCGCTAATGGGGCTCAATATCGCTGCTGTTCGGTTCACGATTGGGCTATGCAGTGACCCCAGACAGTCAATGCCGGGGCTGTAAATGATCCCTTCATTGAATATCTGGGTTTAATGTTCAGCAACAGCAACTAGCCACATTAGCACTGAATATCAGGCCCATAGTTTATATGTTTATATGGAAGGTAGTGGCAGTGATAGCAGTGAACACATATATTCAGCACCTAATATACCTATTTTTTAAATGCTGTAGCCAATGTTTAAATAAATAGGCCGACCACCACCACTGACTATTGACTCCATTGATTGGAATTATTTATTGTTTCTTTACAAGTTTCTATAGCATTCTTCATGGGCATAAATCCACATGCATAAACAAATGTATCTGACATATATTCATTATGGATATCCTCATGATATGCCTGGCTGTGGGATTCCCAAAACAGGTTTGGAGAGACTTGACTCATAAAATGCTGGCAGCAATCCTCATTTTCATAGTGTTGGCCTGAGCGAAGGTGTTACGTGGGATGGACAGAGTCTTAATTCCCTTGCTTTTCCAAAGGCACCTTATGAGCCTAATAAAAAAGGAATCCTGTTCCTGTCTTGCTTCTGATAATGTGTCGATAAAAGAGCCACCAGAGAAATGAACAGCTGGACATGGCCCTAAAGGATGTGATAACAGATACACAAAGACTGCCTTGGAAGAGAGATGAGAGATTAGGACTAGACAGCAGTAAATTGCCCACTTTGTTCCCAGAATAAATAACTGAAGAGAAACTGTATGAGAAGACAACCTCCAGGACTACAGAGAGAAGAAGCACAAATGTATTTACCTTGTTGTGTACATAACAGTGTACAAGGCAGACTTACAAAAGACAAGAAAGGTGAACAATGAACAGTATAAATCCCTCGGGTACAATGAGCATTGAAGTTCCCTGTCCTCAGCCTATAATGGCTTCATTCCTTATTTGACTGATGGACTGCTGTAGCAGTAATTGTGTAATTACTATTGTGCAGTTTGATGAAACTACTTTTTTATTTAATATTTTTCTATTCCACAAATACAAAAAATATTGTCCTAAGGAGATCACAAATTTATAACTATAATGAAGTGATAGAATCAAAAGAACATTATTATATAGACAATACAAGTAAACAGTATTAAAATTAAAATCACTTTCAGGACTAGTTTTATTAGAAGGCACTACCATACTACCATGAGCTCACACACATGAAAACACCTGTAGCAGGTGTTCTCTGTGGATAGCAGGTAAGTCCCCATGTGTGGGTGATATCGCTGACAGAACCCTGTATAAGAACCACTTCCCAGCTCCTTCTGGAGGCTTTTGGAATGGTTCAAGCATGCCTTCAGGCTGTGAGGACTTATCCTGCTGTCCACAGAGAGTACCTGCTACAGTTGAGTAACTCTGTTTTCTCCGTGGATAAGGAGGACAATGTCCTCACATACGGGAATCCCGAGAGACAGACGGCCCCAACGAAACCACATTTTTTGTTGTCAACAGGCCTTTTCATTATTTTATTCTTTAGGAGGCAGCCTGGAAATAAAAATAACAGAGCCTAGGGGGATGGAGCTGGATTCTATTCTCTGAACAAATTCTGAAGAATGGTTTGGTTAATTCTACTGGCCAAACAGCAGTAAGATGTGAAAGTGTGGATGGAAGTCCACATTGCAGTTTTACAAATCTCCTTCATGTTGGCCAACCTCAAGTCAGCCACTGAAGCAGCCTTAGCTCTGAAATTATGAGCCGTGACATGACATGGCCCTCAAGAATCAAGCTAGCCTGGGCCAAAGTGAAGGAAAAGCAATTTGCTAGCCAATTTGAGACTGTCTGTTTCTTGATGGCAACGCTTGATGGGTCAAAAGAAGCAAAATGCAGAGTGGACTTTCTATGGTCTTTAGTCCACTCCAGATAGAAGGAAAAGACTCTTTTGCAGTCCAATATGAGTAATGTACTTTCCCCTTTCTGAGCACAAAGCCTGGGAAAAAAATGTTGGCAATACTATTAACTGGTTAAGTAGAGAGGATCCCTGAGGAAAAGCAAGGGTAGAACTTAAAAGTACTTATGGATGGGTAGACTAGATAAGTTGTACGATCTTTATCTGCCATCATTTTCTCTGTTTCTATGAAATCTGAGACCACCTTAGGAAGAAATTTGGGATGAGTGTACAGAACCATTCAATTGTAAAACACAGGGGTATGTTACTAAACGGCGGTAAAGGAGCAAGTGTGCCATTAGCACGCGCTAACTTCACGTGCACACTTAGCGTGTGAAAAAAGCCACTTTAGCACACGCTAACAGTACCAGCCACTTTAGCACACACTAACGGAACCTGTGGGTGGAGAGAAGGCGTACACAGGGCGGAGAGTGGGGCTCAATGGGCAGGGAGTGGGCGGGAACAAGGCTTGCTCCCTTAACACAGACACCTTAATGGCAGGAACCCTAACTCAATTCAAAACCTGATGGAAAAGGTGTTTTTTGTGAAAAGAGAGCCTATTTTATGTCTGCAATGTGATGCACAGACAGGGGAGCCCAAGTGAGTGATAGTAGTGCTCCAGCCTTTGCATTGAGTGTCACATGTATGATTTTCTCCCAGTTGGTGAGAGGTCTTACGTGTGCACTAGGTGCAAGGAGCTCTTTGCTCTCAGGGAACAAGTCCGTTCTCTAGAGGCTAGAGTAGCAGACTTGGAAAACATAAGAAAGACAGAGAGGTACATAGACGAGACCTACAGGGATATAGTCCTGAAGTCCCACCTCCAGTCTGGCAGCATCCCTGTTGCCACGGAGGTCACGTGACAGGAGAGCATCACCCTGGTGTGGCAGGAAGTGATCTTGTAACTAGGACCTGTCCTCCAGGTGATGTAAAACCCTCTCGCACCGAGGAAGTTTCTCCAGGGGCATGTGCCCATGAGGGAAGGGTTAGGACAGCCATTATAGTTGGTGATTCGATCATTAGGCATGTAGATAGATGGGTGGCTGGTGGACTTGAGGATCGCCTGGTAACATGCCTGCCTGGTGCGAAGGTAGCGGACCTCACGCGCCACCTAGATAAGGTCTTAGATAGTGCTGGGGAGGAGTCTGCTGTCTTGGTACATGTCGGTACCAATGACATAGGAAAATGTGGTAGGGAGGTTCTGGTGGCTAAATTTAGGCTTTTAGGTAGGAAGTTGAAATCCAGAACTTTCAGGGTAGCGTTCTCCGAAATGCTTCCCGTTCCACGAGCAGGGCCCAAAAGGCAGGCAGAGCTCCGGAGTCTCAATGCGTGGATGAGACAATGGTGCAGAGATGAGGGTTTTGGATTTGTTAGGAACTGGGGAACATTCTGGGGAAAGGAGGGGCTCTTCCGAAGGAATGGGCTTCATCTTAACCGGGATGGAACCAGGCTGCTGGCATTAACCTTTAAAAAGGAGATAGAGCAGCTTTTAAACTAGATAATAGGGGAAAGCCGACAGTCACCCAAGAGCAGATGGTTCGGAAGAATGTATCCTTGAAGGATACTACCAAAAGCAGAGAGGTTCCAAAAAAGAGTAAAGTAGCCCAAATGCCCTCGAGTATGGAGCAGACAGAGCTTAAAGATTCCAAATTACCCATGTCTACCAATAGCCAAATTAATATGAATAAAATACAGTCTCTAAAATGCTTGTATGCAAATGCTAGAAATCTAAAAAATAAGATGGGAGAGTTAGAATATATAGCACTAAATGAGAGGTTAGATATGACTGGAATATCAGAGACATGGTGGAAGGAGGACAACCAGTGGGACACTGTGATACCTGGGTACAAACTATATCGTAATGATAGAGCTGATCAAATTGGTGGAGGGGTTGCGCTCTATGTTAGAGAGCGCATTGAGTCAGAAAGGATTAAAGTTTTGCAGGAAATAAAATTTGCTGTAGAATCTCTATGGATTGAAATTCCATGAAAAAAGGGGAAGGTGATGGCAGTGGGGGTGTACTATTGACCGCCTGGCCAGAATGAACAAATGGATGATGAAATGCTCAAAGAAATCAAGGAAGCTAACAAAAGTTACAGCATGGTAATAATATGGGTGATTTCAATTACCCCGGTATCGACTGGGTCAGTGTCACGGCAGGACATGCTAGGGAGATAAAGTTCCTAGATGAAATAAATGACTGCTTCTTGGAGCAGCTGGTTCATGACCCGACCAGAGGGGAAGCCATATTAGACCTAGTCCTTAGTGGAACACCAGATCTAGTTCAAGAGATAAGGATGTTGGGACCACTTGGCAATAGTGATCATAGCATGATCGCCTTTGATTTAATTAGTGGAGGAGGGATAGTAAGGAAATCCACAGTAGTACCTTTTAACTTTCGAAAGGGAGACTATGATAAAATGAGGAAAATAGTTAAGAAAAAACTAAAAGGAGCAGTTGCAAATGTTAAAGACTTACATCAAGCTTGGGTGTTGTTGAAAAATACTATCTTGGAAGCCCAGACCAGCTGTATTCCACGCTTTAAGAAAAGTGGAAGGACGTCCAAAAAACTGCCAGCATGGTTTAAAGGTGAGGTCAGAGAGGCTGTTGTTGCCAAAAAAGCATCTTTCATGAAATGGAAAAAAGAGCCAAACGACGAAACCTGGAAACAGCACAAGCACTGGCATGTCAAATGCAAGGCATTGATAAAGCAGGCAAAGGGAGAATTTGGGAAAAAGCTTGCTGCGGAAGCAAAAACACAAAATAAGGATTTTTTCAAGTACACTTGTAGCAAAAAACCTGTGAGGGAGTCAGTTGGTTCATTAGATGATAGAGGAGTTAAAGGGGCACTAAGAGGTGACAAGGCGATAGCAGAGAGACTGAATGAATTCCTTGCTTCGGTCTTTACTGAGGAAGATGTAGGGATGTTACCCATGACTGAAGTGGTATTTAAAGGTGCGGAAGAATTGAAGGAAATATCGATACAGCGGGAAGATGTATTACAACTATTAGATAAACTGAAGAGTAGCAAATCACCTGGACCAGATGGTATACATCCAAGGGTGTTGAAAGAACTGAAATATGAGATTGCAGACCTGCTATCAGTAATCTGTGGACTATCATTAAAATCATCTCTAATACCTGAAGATTGGAGGATCACCAATGTAACACCAATTTTTAAAAAGGGTTCCAGGGGTGATCCGGGAAACTACAGACCAGTGAGCCTCATGTCAGTACCGGGAAAATTTGTAGAAACCATTATAAAGAATAAAATTACTCAGCATGTAGATAGTCAAGGCCTAATGGGAGACAGCCAACATGGCTTTAGACAAGGAAGATCTTGTCTTACTAATCTGTTATGTTTTTTTGAAAGTGTGAATAAACAGGTGGACAAAGGTGAGTCGGTTGATATAGTGTATCTAGACTTTCAGAAAGCCTTTGACAAGGTCCCTCATCAGAGACTTTTGGCAAAATTAAAGAGTCATGGGATAGGAGGCAGTGTACTACTGTGGATCAGGAACTGGTTAAAAGATAGAAAGCAGAGGGTTGGGCTAAATGGCCAATTTTCCCAATGGAGAAAGGTGACTGGTGGTGTACCCCAGGGATCTGTGCTGGGTCCGCTGCTTTTTGACATATTCATAAATGACCTGGAAAGAGGAATAACGAGTGAGGTTATCAAATTTGCAGATGACACAAAACTATTTAAAGTTGTTAAAACCCAAGAGGATTGTGGAAAATTGCAAGAGGATCTTGATAAATTGGAAGACTGGGCATCAAAATGGCAGATGAAATTTAATGTGGACAAGTGCAAGGTTATGCACCTAGGGAAGAACAACCCAAACTATGGTTACACGATGCAAGGTTCCACATTAGGAACCACCACCTAGGAAAAAGATTTAGGCGTCATTGTGGATAACATGTTAAAACCTCAGCCCAGTGTGCAGCGGCAGCCAAGAGAGCAAATAGAATGCTAAGTATCATAAGGAAAGGAATGGAAAATAAAACATAAGATATTATAATGCCTCTATACCGTTCCATGATGAGACCGCACCTTGAATATTGTGTGCAATTCTGGTCGCCGTATCTTAAAAAGGATATAGCGTTATTAGAAAAGGTTCAGAGAAGAGCCACCAAAATGGTAAAGGGGATGGAAGGATACTCCTATGATGAAAGGCTAAAAAGGTCAGGGCTCTTTAACCTGGAAAAGAGACGGCTGAGGGGAGATATGATAGAATTCTATAAATTAATGAACGGAGTGGAACGGGTAAACGTAGCTCGATTGTTTACGTTATCAGAATATAGAAAGACTAGGGGACATACAATGAAGCTACAGGGTAAACTATTTAAGACTAATAAAAGAAAATATTTTTTCACTCAACGTGTAATCAAACTCTGGAATTTGTTACCGGAGGATGTAGTAAAGGCTGTTAGTATAGCTGGGTTTAAAAAAGGTTTGGACAAGTTCCTGGAGGAAAGGTCCATAAACCATTATTAACAAGGGACCCAGGATATCAATGCTTGACCCAGTACAAGCATTGCGGAACCTGTGTCTTTTGGGGAAACTGCTAGGTACGTATGATCTAGATTGGCCACTGTTGGAAACAGGATACTGGGCTTGATGGACCTTGGTCTGACCCAGTATGACATATCTTATGTTCTTATGTTATTAGCAGCAATAGCATAGTGCCCAAGTATGAAAGGGCACTATGGGGCATGTTTACTAAACTGCGGTAATGTTACAGACCACGCGTTATGTAACGTTAACAATCGTTAGGTAACGTTAATGCACGTTATGTAACGTTAACGCGCGTTAACGTTACCTAACGATCGTTAACGTTCCCGACCTCAGTAAACTCCGCAGAGGGTGGAAAGAGGGTGGGGGCAAGGGGTCAATGGGCAGGGAGTGGGTGGGGAGAGGCCCCCTGCACACTAATGTGCTGAACTGAAGGGCTGAATCCCACCGCGAATGAAAACCTGCCGTTAGATGCACATTTGCAGGAGAGAGAAACCATTTAAGTGTCAGCAATGTACAGCATAGACAGGGAGCCCAAGAAACGTGATAGTAGTGCTCCATTTCCAGCAACAGCATAGTGCCCAAGTATGAAAGGCCACTATGGCGATGGTGCAAGTGGGGCATAGGGGCCTGCAGGCGGGACATGTAGCGGGGGCAGCTGGAGCACAGGGTGGACTAGGCGGGTGCCTAGTTGTCACATAGGAACATAAAAACCGGAAATCAGCATGACAGCAGCTGACAAAGGATAAACACAATCCACCTACATCTACCTGGTCCACCCGAGCTAACAGCTGCCAGGGCTCTGACCTGACATCCCTCCAGCCAACCCTCCCCCAAGCGTAAGGGACAGACTATTGGTAGGCGGTGATGGGGGGGATGCGAGTATGCTCATGTATGCCCCATGCCCCAGACACCACTCCCTAGGCGACCACCTACCCACACAGTGGATGGCCTGGGACTACGCACTACCAGCACTGACAGCATATGGTCATGTCAGCATGGCAGGGGGGGGTGTGCCCGTGCTGGAGGGGGCAGTGGCACCTGCCTTCAGTGGACCTAGGCCATGCCCTGTACCAGTATGTGGTGTGCAGTGCAACATAAAAGGTCTGACTGAGGAAATGTACAGGTAGTCCCAGGACCATCATGCATCTGTGACAACAGTGTGCTACAGTACACCCAGCCAGTGTGTTCAGGAGCAGAGGGTCACAGGTTCAAGCCCCAGCTGTGGTTCCTGCAGAGCATGTCCCTATGTTTTACCCTACAATGCAGATACAAAATCAACATGTGCAAAGCCCAAAGCAGCAGCGAAGAGGGGTACAAACACCCACTCACACAGGCTCCACAATCCAAAGATGTATGGAGAGTCAGGCTGTGGGCCCCAGCATTGAGCTGCAGTTATCACCAGAGCACTACTTCCACTACCTCCTGCACAGCTTAGCAATGTCAGCACTGTGATCAGGACCAGTGTGGTGGGCAAGGTTGCCAACCACCCCTATCTTTGCACAATGCTGCAATAGGAGTGTGTGTGTGTATGTCTATCCATTGTTTTGTGGCTGCCCACAGCCCACCGGGCCCACAATGTCCCACTGTTACCAGCATTAGCCTGAATATGTGCATAATGAGGAGCAAGGTGTTGTGGGTATGGCCCGGATAGAGACTATAAAATATGCTAAACTGTGTCAGACCAAGGTCCATCATTCTGTGTCCTGTATCCTGTGTCCAACAGTGCACAGTCTAGTTCCCAAGTACTTAGCAGTTTCCCCAAAAGACACACAGGATGCCCAATAACTGTAATGGGGCAGGCAGTGCATAGTTCGGGTCTTCTGTAGCAATGGTTTATGGACTGTTACCCAGGAATTTCTCCAAACCTTTTCAAACCCAGCTTCACTGACTGCTTTTACCACAACCTCAGGTAATGGATTGCAGAGTCTGATTAAGCGTTGACTGAAAAAAGAGCTCTATCATATCCCCCGTCAGCCATCTCTTCCCCAGATTGATGAGCCCCAACATTTTTAGCCTCTCCACAAAGGGGTATTCTGCCATCTGCAGAATCATCTGTGATGTTTGTCATGATACCACAGTGACAGTGGCAGCACACAGTCCTATTACTGCTGCGGAAAGGCAGGTGATTTCAACCTCCATGTTGATGCTCCCTCTTCCTCTCGGGAGCGCGCTTTTCTCACTTTCCTTCACGATCTTTCCCTCACACAACATGTTACTTTCCCTACCCATCAGGCAGGTCACACACTCGACCTATTCTTGACTCCTTCCTCCTCTGCTCTTTCTCTCTCCAATTTTGGCGCCACTCCTCTTCCCTGGTCGGATCATGTCTGCCTCTCCGTTTCTTGCTTAGGTCCAGATGATCCTTCTTCCTCCTTATCTCTCTCTCCGTCCCCGTCAGAGAAGCTGCGCCGTGTTATTACCCCCCTCTCACTTCAGCAATTCCCTGCCGCAGCAGACCTCCTACCCTCAGACTTTCCCTTGCTATCCCCTTCTTCTCAGGCCACTCTTTGGTCCTCTTCCCTCTCTGCTGCCCTTGATCAAGTTGCTCCTCTCCGTCCTCGCCCTGCCCGTCACCGTCCTTCCCACCCATGGTACCACAGTGGTCTCCGGCTCCTTCGGACTCAACTCCGCAGAGCAGAACGGCTGTGGCGCAAGTCCCCCTCTCCTACCACTCTCTCAAATTTTCATTCCCACCACTCCTTCTACCGCTCTCAAGTACACTCCGCTAAGCACTCTTACTTCTCGACTGCAATTTCCAATGCCCCGAATCAAACCAGACATCTTTACTCTGTTCTCCATTCTCTCACCTCTTTACAGGCGCCTTTTGCCACCTCTCTCGCTTCCTCTCTTCCTCCTCCATCACAACTTGCTTCCTTCTTCAGTGGCAAGGTTTCCTCCCTAAGGGCATCCCTACCCTCCTGTCCTGCCCCCATCACCTCTCCGCCACCTGTTCCCTCCCCTCTCCCCGTCTCCTGTCTTTCTCATTTCTGGGCCTCTTTTGACCCAATTACTGCGTCTGAACTTCTTCACCTTATATCCTCTTCTAAGAAGACTTCCTGTCCTCTCGACCTCATTCCTTCTTCTTGGCTATTGACCCCATCTTTGAGTTTTCTTCCTTATATTCTCACTATGTTTAACTCAAGTCTTTCTACTGGAACTTTCCCGAAATCTTGGAAACATGCTTTGGTGCGCCCTATCCTCAAAAACACCTCATTAGATCCTTTGGTCCCTGCCCACTATTGTCCTGTTTCCAATCTCCCTTTCCTATCTAAACTCCTGGAGAAATTTGTCTTTGCACAGCTTTCCCATCACCTTGACTCTACTAACTTCCTTCACCCCCGTCAATCCGGGTTCCGTCAGGGTCACAGCGTTGAAACGGTTCTCTTGGCTTTCACAAATGCATTGCATGTTGCACATGATCGTGGTGATATTTCGGTGGCGGTTGCTCTAGATCTCTCAGCCGCCTTTGACCTGGTTGACCATGCCCTCCTTCTTCACCGTCTACGGGATGCAGGTCTTTGCAGCACTGTACTTCACTGGTTTCACTCTTTTCTCTCTTCTCGGACCTACTCGGTTCTTTCATCTTCCTCTTCCTCTCCCCCTTCTGATCCTCACGTGCTTCCCTGTGGGGTCCCCCAGGGTTCTGTGCTTGCCCCCCTCCTCTTTAATCTCTTCTTGGCTCCTCTTGCATCTCTGATTCAGCAGTTCGGTGTTTCTACTTTTTTCTATGCAGACAATATCCTTTTGCTCCATCACACCTCTCCTTCCTCCCCTGACCTTGCTGTACTGGATTCCTGCCTTGTAGCAGTAGCTGATTGGCTGACACTCAACTGTCTCCACCTGAATCTTGCTAAAACTATCGCCATCTGGTTCTCTCACGGTTGTTCTCCTCCCTCCTTGGCTCCTTCTTTTTCTGGTTCACCTGTACCTCTGGTTTCCACTTTCCGATACCTTGGTGTGCACTTTGACTCTGATTTGTCTTTTCACTCCTACATTTCTCACATCACCAAAACATCCTTCTTCTTTCTCCGTCAGATCCGCTCTATTCGTCCTTTCCTCTCCCACTCGGCCCTTGTTACTTTGGTTCTCTCCTTAGTTATGTCACGGGTGGACTTTGCGAACTCTTTATTTCTCGGGCTCCTGAAATATCAACTTGCTCGCTTCAGTAGGATCCAGAACACTGCCGCACGCCTGGTTACACACTCTTCACTTCGGGATCATGTAACCCCTCTGCTCTTTCACCTTCACTGGTTGCCCGTCCCTTTTAGGTTCACTTTCAAATTACTTATCCTGCCTCATAAAGCTTTTCACACTAGCACTCCCCAATACTTGACTGATCTCCTCTTCTTCCATTCTCCTTGACACACTCCCCGCTCTTTTCACCTTAACCGCCTTACCCTCCCTTCCCCTTCTCGCGCTCACCTACAATCTACCCGCTCCTCTGCCTTTTTTTTTTGCTGCTCTTGCCCTTTGGAATGCCCTTCCTCCCTCCCTCCGCCTAGAACCTCAGTATGCCACCTTCAAACAACAGCTAAAAACTCACTTGTTCTCCCTAGCCTTCAATGTTCCCTCCCCCTTCGTATGATTACTTCTCTTCCCTACCTTTTGTTTCTTGCCTAGGCCCACCCCATGTTATGTTTGTCCTGTTTCTTTGTTTGCTCTGCTGTCCTATCAAATATTGTACACTTCTTTTCCTTTTTATTGGCCTCGGCCTTCTTTTATTGAATTTTAATTGTACAACGCTTTGGTTTTGTGAAAGGTGGTTTTTATCAAATACAATAAACATAAACATAATGTGCCACATGGTGCAGTCCAAGGGTCCTGGCACCCTAGGCAGAGATCCAGGCTGCCCCCCTCCCTGCTGCTGCAGAGCCCAGCTGTGGGGGAAGAGGCCAATAGTGCCAGATGCTGTAGCCCTCCAGGTAGCTGGAAAATGCAGGTGCCTGGGGAAATACTACAGCAGTGGCTGCCATCCTCCCCCTGAGATGTATTGGTGGCAGGTGGTGATGGGGCCCCTGCATGGGCAGGTGGTGGGGGAGTTGCATGACCATCCATATGTGCCCCAGCCTCCCATCCAGCCCTTGTGCCCAAAGCACCCACCAAACCTGCATGTTTAACATGCTGGGACTGCGACCACCACCACCACTTACAATGCATGGTGGGGTGTTGTGGTGGCGTGGGAAGTGGCACCAGCCTGAAGCAGACAGAAGCCTTGCCCTGGTCGTGTGCGCAATGTGCATTGCAGCATGTTCCAAAGGCCAGCTGAAGGGAAGCATGTCAGCAACAGCAGCTGCTATTCCCATAAGATGGCACTGTGGGGCAGCACACACAGTTGGTGTGTACATGGGGGAGAGGACACAGGTTCATAACCCTGGTGGGGTTTATGTATTGCATCTTCCTGTGGACAAGGTTTGGCTGACAGTGTAAGTACAGCTCCAGCATGTGCAACCCCCAAGGTGATGGCCAGCAAGGGTGGAAACACCCACCAGCAGCACTGACAGGCTCTGCTATCCACAGCTGGATGGAGGCTAATAGCATTCGGTAACAACGTGTGGTGAGGCCAAGGCATGGCAATAGCATCTGCAAACAAAGCACACGTTATCAGTCCTTGAGCTGACATTGAGACAGGAGTGTCAAGCAGGAATGCCAACCATCTCCACTTTTGCCCAGTGCGCCAATGAGAGTATATGCGTGTGTATGTGTGTATGACTCCCCTTTGTCCTGTGGCTTTCTGCACTGCACTTTGGCTCACATTGTCTGAGTTTTCCCAGCCTGTTTTGAAAATATGAATAAGGCAAAGCAGAGGATTATGGTTATCACCTGAAACAGCGGAGATTGTCCTGGATGTGTCTGCCACAATGATAGGGTCACTGGCTGAGATGCAATTGTGTCCATCTGCCATGTGCATTGCCTGGGTGGCCACTGTATGTCATGCTGAAATGGCACTCTCACTATGACCAAAAAGTGACCATGGCACGGTTATGTATCCACATAGAACTGTTACACTGTATGACTTCAGTGATGTGGATGCATTCTTTGTTGGGAGATGCCAATGTTGAATGTCCCAAGGTAGAGTGCTTGTGGTTGCACTGTGTGCATGTTGACCAATTGCCTATCTGAAGTTGGTTTATGCTTGGCTAACACAGCTCAGTGAAGGGCAGTCTTACTACCTGTACTGTAGTCAACTGTTAGTTCTCAAGGGTTGGGGCAGAATGGTTCATGGCCTACTCATTAGGGTACTGGCAGGACAGTAGCCACACACCAGCTTATAGACTCTCACTGTAGTGGCTGTCCATGGCAGCAGCAGCACTGTATTGAAATTGGCCATTAACCTACACTGTTCTCTGAGGATTAGTGTTCAACATGGGCTGAATACAGGGCCAAGCTTTTGTTGACACAGGTGCCTACAACATAGAGAAAAAAAGGCAAAAAACAAAGCACACAACAGACAATACCTGCCATACACTAGCAGTGATGCAAACCTGCAGCACAACCAGCAAATACCATCTCTAAAGTGTGGGTTCAGTGGACCAGGTGATGAGCACACCTCCTCACCCTCAGGATGACATCTGAAACCGCTCTGCAGGATGGCTTGCTGTTGTTATGTGCATGTCGCACACGCAACCAATGCGTCTTACTGAGCTGATATGCTGTATCAGTGCATTCTCCATTGGTTCTTCAGCAGCAGACCGCTGTTTGCATGTGCAGAGTCTCATGGGTAGTGGAGAGCCAAACTTATACTGGCACAGGCAGCAAACAGTTTGATCAGAGATCTGCAGGCTCTATGCAGAGCTGTGTAGAGGTGTAGACTACTGGTTGGTGTATTCTCTCTATGGTCAAAAGTCAAAGGTCCAATGTTTGATTCCCACTTGTTCATTTTGTACCTGGGTGCGCTTGCACAGTCCAGGCTCTGCTGTGACCTGCAGACAATCATTCTTCTACATTTCTATGCATTATGACCACACGTTGGGTAGCCCAACATGGCATTTCCCATCGTTGACATCTGTGAGCATGGCTTTAGTGGCTCTGCTGCGGCGCATTGCAGCAGGTCAGTGATGTATATACAGCAGATGTCTGGATCAACTGATATGGATGCATTTTCTGTTTTGCCATCATTGTGACCTTCCAGCTTTACATAACGAGGATATATCTCATACATTCAGGCACCTAACACTTGTTGCATAGCCATCCCCTGCACTGTTCTGCCATCATTACTTGCCCCACATGGGGCAAATGGGCTCAACTTGTCCCTTTCTATCATGTCACTCTGTCAGGTATATTGTCTTTCAGTTGCACAGGCTGAGGCACCAGTCCCACCTGCACAAATGGTGTTTCATGTAGCCCATGGCACTGCTACTTTTGGTTCACACACACCAAATGCTTTTGGCCTGTATGATCCTTTACATCCACCTACCACGCACAATGCAAATTCTCTGCTCGGATGATCCATGGCACAGCCCTGCATCCACAATTTGTCCATCAGGGTGATTCATTGTAGGCAGCTTACTGGCTGTAAGCTGCCCCTCCATGGCCCTCAGGGGTCATTTGCAGCATTTAGCCATATCATGCACACCTCTCTTGTGACTGCTCCACATGCGCACTTATGGACAATCCTCCCTTTGTTGCCCACATCAGGCACATGGTGCTTCCACCCAGACACTGTCCTGGTCTATGGTATGCCCCACACTGACAGTACATCTGGATACATGTCCACACCTCACAGACACTATAATGTAGCTTATGGTATGGTGTATGCTTTCAGGTGCATCTAGGACTGCATGACTGTCACCGTGCACGCTGCTGCTGCATCCCCTCCGCTGATTCCACTGCTGCCTCCACCCACCGATGACACAGCCAACATGCACACTGACCAGCTGCCTATCTCTTCTAGTCAACAGTGTAGGACTGCTGTACGGTCAAACATGCTCATCATACATACTGCCACATTGCCAGGCATCAGGTGAGTCAACTCCATCAGCTACCAATTGTGCTTGCATCCATACCTTCTCCAATGGCTTCCCTGCCTCCCTTTCAGCATTTCAGTGACTTTTCTACATTAAGGTGCATGCCAGATACCTTCCCGCAGCATGTGCTATTACCACACGATAAGTGTCCACTACGACTCCTTAATGTCCTATTACTGCATGGTAAATGTCCACTACCACCCCTTAAGGCAGAATGTGCTATTATCACACGGTAAGTGTCCACTAGCACCCCTTAATGTCCTATTACCGCACAGTAATTGTCCACTAGCACCCCTTAACACTTCTCACACACCCAGCACACTTACCACATGGTAACCTCTTATCACTGCCATTAACACACAGAAAAGACTGCTCCTTTACTGCGGTTTAGTAAACATACCCCTTAGTGTAGGGTATATCAGTTACTAGAGCCTGGATCTCACTAACTCTGTATGCTGAAGTTAGCACTACCAAAACAAAACCTCAGTCCACAGGTATCTAGCTTCTTGAAGGGAGTGTTCATCAGCTGAGTCAAAACCATGTTGAGATCCCATGACACTGCAGGAAGCTTGAGGGAAGGTTTTGTGAGAAGCAAGCCCTATATGAAGCAAACAACTAGAGAGTGTAAAGAGACAGGCTGTCCTTCTACTTGTTGATGGCAGCCACTAATTGCATTGGGGTGTGCCATTAATGAATTATCTTTATCTTTATTTAAAACTTATTATACCGCCTGAACCAAAAGGTATACGGCGGTTTACAATAAAACAAAAAGGATACTACTGGAGAAGAAGGAAAACAAGAAAGAAACGCCATTTGTTTACAGAAAAGGATAGCAGTAGTAGACAGTGCGATAGGATAGACAGTAGTAGAGGGATGGAACTCTTTTGAGCAGTTTCCAAAAAATGTATATGGTATTCAAGCAGTTTTTGTGTGGGACAATTGAAAGAAACTAGGGCCGGGGTGTCCAACCCTGTCCTGGAGGGCCACAATCCTGGCAGGATTTTGGGATAGCCTAATGAATATGCATGAGATATATATGCATTAGACTGATATCCTGCCAACCTGACTGGTTTGTGGCCCGCCAGGACTGGATTTGGAGATCCCTGCCTTATACCTCTGTCATTTAAGATTGTGAGTGGGCAAGGTACAGATGTCCTAGACATCAAAAATGGTAGATAGAATTTGTCACATTCCTCCTCGCTTCTCACCACCACCAAAATGTTGTCTATTAGACACATTTTTGGTGGTAGTGAGAATCAAGGAGGAATGTAACAAATTCTATCTATCTTTTTGATGTCTAGGACATCTGTAAGACTGAAAGACATGACTAGGGTATTGTCCTTGCCAGCCAGATATATGGTTCCAGTTGCCATCCCATCAGATATGGCATAGTTCCACATTTTGTTTCCTAACACATGAGATATGAACCCATGCCTCTCTGTTCATTGATGAAGTACATGGATACTTGGTGGACCAGTTGATGCATTATAATTTGATTGGCCAATCACTCTCTGAAAGCCTTTAAAGTTTAAATGACAGAGGTATAAGGCAGGGATCTCCAAATCCAGTCCTGGAGGGCCACAAACCAGTCAGGTTGGCAGGATATCTCTAATGCATATATATCTCATGCATATTCATTAGGGCTATCCCAAAAACCTGCCAGGATTGTGGCCCTCCAGGACAGGGTTGTACACCCCTGCTTTAAAGCATTCAAAATTGCTCTTGGTCCCAGGAAATTGATCTGGAGATTTCCCTGGGAGGACCATACATAGATCCTGGGGGCAAAACCCATCTACATGAGCTCCCCAGTCCATTTTGGATGCATATGCTGTGAGTACGTTTTGGTAAGGAGGAATTTGTAAAAGTATTCCTTTGGGAAGATTGGAATAAACCATCTACCAGGACAGTACCAGAGCAAAGCTGTGACAGAAATGAAATCTTGGAGCCAGTAACTCAGCATGCCTTATCTTGAGATATGCCAAGGGAATTATGTGAACCACTGAGGTCATTAAGGCCAATATCCTCAGCATGTTTCTCGCTGATGTCTGCTGATTCTTGTGTACTTCTTCCAAAGTGGTGATCAATTTGATGTGTCTCTCTTATGGAAGAAACGCCTTTGCCCTGAGTCATGTCTAGCAGAGCTCTGATGAATTTCAATTGGCATGATGGCCATAGATTGGATTTGAGACAATTTATGCAGGTTACTCCCATCTATGCCTTTGCTTAAGTTTGTACCTGCCACTCCAGGCACGTTACCCTTGCCTACTCATAAAGTTACGCACGTTTGCTTTGATTCCATCCTCTTGTTATATCGTGATCTTCTGTGTCTGTCCCACACCTTTTTGACTTCTGTCACTGCTTTGGCTTCCACTACCTCCTTTGGGAGGTTATGAGACCAGCACGTCCTGACCTGCCATTTCAGATATTCAGATGTGTAGCAGTGGGGCAGTAATATTTTTGGGGTATGCATTTACATGCAAGTTTTATTGGTCAGGATGTATTAACTGTGGCGATGACAGAACATTTTGCTCTTTCCCCTGGAAGCATTGCAGCCATGAAACAAGCAGTTTTTGTGGTCAGGAGCAGGTATAGACATGGACACCTCACCAACCAGGGCCAGACGTACTTGTGCCATTCCAGAATTGCACTGTGACATACTTCTCTGTTGTTCCGTCCAGGCCACGCCTCCATCATGGCCCCATGCTACATAGATGTGCTTGTGCCAGGGACATTTATGTACCCAGCTTTCCAAAATAGGTCCATGAATGCCTATGCAATTTGCATGTCTGAATGCCCATTTCCAGACATCCAAATCATGACTAGAGCTTTTAAAAAACCCCTCCTTAGTGAATACACGTAGAGCGGATGTGAGGCCAAGGGGCAGTATGCAGTACTAGTAGTGTTTTTCCTTATGAAAAATTGCAGGTACTTCCTGTGACTGGGATGTATCTGAATGTGGGTGGATGCATCCTTTAAAACCAGAGAACAAAGCCAATCTTCCTCCACAATAATGCTAATATTAATTGCTCTAACCCACAGTCTAAATAACAAAAATCACAAACCAATTCCAATAATACAAACAATAATGAGATCTGATCCCCCTCCCAGACCACTTAACATAAGTTACAGTAGAAAAGCAAATCATTACAGATTAATACATATAAAGCCTACCTTACTACCTCAATCCAATACTCTACACAACACAACAAACCTAAATTACCTAACCTGTATTCTAATAAACGCAAGATCAATGAAAAACAAACTCCCCATATTTACAGACATACTAAACGACATAAAACCAGACATTCTATGTGTAACAGAAACCTGGCTAGCAGACACTGACCTTGTTTACTTGAACCAATTAAAAAACAAAAATTACGATATCTTTCACGCCCACAGACACCAGGAAAGAGGAGGAGGAGTACTCATTATGACAAATAAAATACTAAATGCAAAACTACAATCACCTGCCTTCCCTAACAACATAGACACCCTCATCATAAAAATTGATCACCTTAGATTATGCCTAATATACAGACCTTCCGACCAAAAATCTGAAAACATGGATGATCTAATTGAATTCCTAAGCTCATCCACTGAACTTAACCCAATAATAATGCTTGGTGACTTCAACCTTCCTTCCCTACCCTCCACACACTCAGCTCTCTTCCTAGAAACAATCCTTGATATGGATTTCCATCAAATCATCAACACAAAAACACACAACAAAGGAGGAACACTTGACCTTGTCTTCCTCCTTGAAGTGCTCCACAAACTCTATAATGCAGCATCTTTGGAGTGCTCACCAGTCCCCTGGTCTGACCACCACCTTATAAAACTTTGCCTTAGCTATCCCAAACCCAATAACAAGTACAAACCACTACAGATCCCAACTACAAAATTTAAGAGATTCAATGAAGAAGAATTTCTTGACCTAACTAGCCCACATCTTCACCTAACGACCTTGATGAAGTGGTAGAAAACTGGCATAGAACTATCAATAATGCAGCCACATATAACCTTACTTCAAAACAATTAATCAACAAGAACAAGCGTCTTAGAACTGGTAATGCCCCATCGTTTAGCAATGCCTTAAAACTAATGAAAAGAGAGCTGAGGAAATTGGAATTAAGCTGGCGTAGAACTAAATCTACAATGCACTATGAGGCCTATAATGACTACCTAAAAAAGTATAAAGATGCAACAGATAAAGCAAAGAAAAACTACCACGCAGTTATTTTAACTAATTCACTAAATAGACCAAGGGAACTATTTAACATTGTTCAAGACCTAACGAATAACACATACAACTCTTCTAATGACATTACAGACATATCTGCCCAGTCTTTAGCTAATCACTGTATAAACAAATCAAAACAGCAATCTTTCTCACCTAAGCCAACAATTAAGCCATGCCATGAGCATACATATGATCAATCAAATGATTGGTCAGTTTTCCACCCTTTGACCAAAGATGCGCTCAAGAATATTATATCAAACCTTAACACCACAACCTCTTACCTAGACCCATGCCCAGTAACCTGGATAAAGAAAACCCTTTCTATCTTTTCCTCCTTCATTCTTCCCATTGTCAATCTCTCACTACAACAAGGGTATTTACCACCTACGCTAAAACATGCACAAATCCGCCCTATACTTAAAAATGGCACCCTAGACAAAACATCACCGAACTCCAATAGGCCTATATCAAGCATACCCTTCATGGCCAAAATAATAGAAAAGGTTGTCCAAACTCAAACCCAGGAATACATGGATAATTCAGCCCCCCTAGATGAACAACAATATGGATTTCGCCCTTGCCATGGAGTCGAAACGCTCCTAGCGGTTCTTCTTGACACTCTTCTGAGAGGAATCGATAACTCTAAACAAGCATTCATCCTCCTATTCATAGACATCTCCGCTGCATTCGATAGTGTACATCACACCCTAATGCTCAATAGACTCAGTCAAATAGGAATTAAATCTACTGCACACAAATGCTTTGCATCGTACCTAACCAATAGAACACAAACTGTAAGAATCAGCACCCAAACATCAAACACATTCAACCAGGAAATCGGTCTCCCACAAGGATCAGCCCTCTCAGCCCTCCTTTTTAATATATATATTCAACCAGTTTGTAATATCTTTAAAAAATTTAATGTCCACTATCATCTATATGCAGACGACATAATGATGTACATTCCATTCACGATCCCTAGCCTACCAATACAACTGTTAAATGAATGCTTCAATGAAATAACAACATGGCTAAAAGACTATAACCTCCATATAAACCACTCAAAAACTGACATATTAATTGTAACGAAAGACCAATCATACATCCCCCATCACACATCACACTTCAAAACCAAGACATTAAAGTAAAAACTGAAGTGAAATATCTAGGCATCATCCTTGATATGCATCTCAGTTTGGACTCACATATAAACTATAAGACTATTATAACTACCTTCAAGGCATTAAATAACATGGTTCCACCAACACTAAGCAAGCTTATTACTAAAGGCACTAATAAAATAGTACACAGGAAAGGCTATACAAACAAAATTATAACCCCAAAAGACTTCACAAAAGCTAAAAAGATAACCAACAAAAAGGCATTCTCCCATGCAGCACCCATCCTATGGAACTCCCTTCCTGAGGAAATCAGAGCAGTAACAGAAATTAAGGATCTCAGAAAGAAACTAAAAACCCACCTTTTCACATCACACTTTGATCCTATGACACACTCTTTCTCCCACAATGAAAACGGATAATCTAACAACAATTCAGATCCCTAACTCTGAAAGACACTAAAACGAATAACGAATAACAAATGACAAATGACAACGAAGGCCCTACCAAGAAAGACATAAAATAGCTGTAACTTAAACTATCCCACCCCCTGTTATTCTGACATTCTTTACCCCCCCCCCCCTCTACAATTTCCCATCCTAACTTATCTCAATTGGCCCATCAAACACTAGGCAATTTTACATAGCATAAACCCTATATTCTTTATATAGTTGTTATATAGTTTATTGTTGTTTAGTTTTTTGTTATTGTACTTTGATCTCAGTTTCAACTGTAACTAAATATGTTTTGTTTAAGGTTCAGGCCGATTGTACATAGTTCTCTGATGTTCCATGTAAAAACACAGATCTTTGATTTGTCCCTTAACTTGTTTTTTGTAAACCGCACCTGATCATTGGGAAAGTGCGGTGTATAAGCGATTGTTAAATAAATAAATAAACCATTCTGACCTTTCCTGGAATAATACTTACTCAGATTCCTCAGATCTAGGATGGGATAGAATTACCCCATATTCTTTGTGACCTAGAAATACTTGAGTAAAAACCCTGCCCTTCTGCTCCTGGTGAAATGGGTTCAACAACATTGGCCTGTAAAAGGGCAGAGAGCTCCTGTAGGAGCACCTCCTGTTGCTGAGAGTTGATGGTTGAAACTCTCTGAGAGTAATTTGGTGGCAGATCAAATAAGTGCAATCCATACCTGAACCAGATGATCTTCAAAACCCAACTGCTGGAGGTTTAAAGGTGCTTTTAATCAACAAAGAATATCCGTTTCCCTCCTACTGGAATGGTGTCCAGAACCAGTACTGGGATATGGCCCTGGCAATGAATATTCAAGTTTAGAGTTCAGCGGCGGTGGCTAGACACATTGGATCAGCTAGCCATCCCCTCTAAATCTTCCCCCCCCCCCCTAGTGTTTTTCCTCTGCCCTGTCAGGATCCAAACCAGTACACTTGTTCTGTAGCTCCAGAATCTGCCACATGCAAAGAAGATTTGTCGGGGATTCTACAACATGCTTATTTCACTCAATAGACTTTCTAATTTTAAGAATCAGACATCATTGTTGGGATGACTGTAATATTTGAATGCAACGGGTCAGATATATTATGCATGCATTTACAGGCCAATTATCAAAATTGTGCACACGTGCAAAGTTTGGATACTTTTTACTCATGGATTTGGTCCTTATTTGACAGCTTGACTATTAGCAGTAGTACTGCAAGATTACTACTAGGGGTCAGAGAGGCCATTTTGGAACCCGGAGCTGCCATGAGCAGAAGCCACTGGGAATTGCTCCTGCTCCCATTAGATTACCAGAGATGCTGGTAGGAGGCAGGGATGGGATTGGGGAGGAGGCCGAGGGTGGCTTGCTGGGAGACCATGAGGGCTAACTCATATCGAGGGATGTTTATGTTTATTGTGGCTTGACATATTGCTCTTCATTTGCCACAACAGAGCTGTGTAATCTGATACATCAAAATGCATTTTTGTAAAATATTAATAGTTCTAAATTTATATTTTATCTTACTCCGTATATACCTGTACATAGTTCCATATATATTCTATATATAGTTACAAAAAGTTTACTATTTTATGTAATTCTATTTAGCTGCAACTGTTCCATGTAATTTTTTGACTTTGACTATATTAGACAAAATTGTTCTATGTAATTTTGGCCTTGTTTTGGCCCTGTTCGATGTAAACCGCCAATGATCTTTGGAATTGGCGGTATAGAAAAGTTTTGCAAATAAATAAAATGAATAAAATAAAGATGGAAAGGAACGCCAATTAGATAGGATAGGATGGTGGGGGAGGGAAGAAAGGAGAGAAAAGGGAGCATGGAGAGACAATAAAATAAATGAGCGAGCAGTCAGCAGTCAGGTAACAGGCGGATTGTAGGCAATGTTGAAAAGATGGGTCTTTAATAGTCTTAAATTTAGTATGAGAGGGTTCAAGCCAAAGGTCTGGGGGAAGGGAATTCCAGGAGGCAGGAGTGAGAAAATAAAAGGCCGAGGAGCGGGTGGATTTGAGCCGGCCAGTGAAGCAGAGGGAAGGTGTAAGCAGTTTGCATGGATGCTATGGAGGACACGGTGAGGGGAATGAAGAAACAGAATGCCAGAGAGATAACGGGGGGAACATGTGTGTAGTGCTCGATGAACCAGTGTAAGAAGTTTGTATTGAGATCGCTATTTAACAGGGAGACAGTGATGTTGATCTAAGAGAGGAGTGATGTGCTTGAACAGAGAGACGTGTGTGAGGAAATGGATACTGTGTTTTGAATAATCTGGAGCCGGTGGAGCTGGTATTGAGGAAGACCAAGAAAGAGGATATTGCAATAATCTATCCTTGCCATCACAAGAGTGAGTAGGAGAGTAGTCAAGGAAGAGGGAGAAAGAAAGGGATGGATAGTTCAAATTTGTCAGAGTGCAAGGAAGGAACGAGGGATCAAATAGCTAAGGTGTGTGTGGAAGGATAAAGAGGAGTTCAAGATGACCCGAAGGTAGCACATTGAGTCAGCCAAGGGAATCAGGGAACCAGAATAAATAAATAAATATATATATATACGTCATCAGACTATAGAAAGACTAGGGGACATGTAATGAAGCTACAGGGTAAACTATTTAAGACTAATAAGAGAAAATATTTTTTCACTCTGTGTAATCAAACTCTGGAATTTGTTACCGGAGGATGTAGTAAAGGCTGTTAGTATAGCCGGGTTTAAAAAAGGTTTGGACAAGTTCCTGGAGGAAAGGTCCATAAACCATTATTAAAAGGGATCTGGAATATCACTGCTTGACCCAATACAAGCATTGAGGAACCTGTGTCTTTTGGGGAAACTGCTAGGTACGTATGACCTTGAATGGCCACTGTTGGAAACAGGATACTGGGCTTGATGAACCTTGGTCTGACCCAGTATGGCATATCTTATCTTCTTATGTTCTCAACCAGAAATAGCAAGCACTAATGCGGGAGGGGAGCTACTGAAGGAAAACCAAATGGCAGAGGACTTGGCGGGGTTAAGCTGGAGGAATGTTTTGGACATCTAGGAAGAGATGGCTGAGAGACAGGTATTAAGGGGTGCAGCTGGATTGGTGTGATGAAGCATAATGATGTCATCTGCATAGTAATGTGCTGAGATACCATGTTGTTGTACTAGGAGGGTGAGAGGGATTAAGAAAATATTAAATAAGAGGGGAGCCAATGCAGAGCCTTGGAGAGCCCTGCAGTGAAGAGAATGGATGGAGGATGAGGAGACACCAATAGAGAAGGACCTGCTGGATAGAAAGGAGCAAAACTAGTGAAGTACCATACCACGAAGACCGAAATCATGAAGAAAGGATGAGATACTTGAAGGAGATTTCATGCTATGGGTTGATCAGGGAAGGGGGGTGGGGCGATCTCATGCCTCATGCTGTGGAGGTGATCAGGTAGAGGAAAGTGATTAGAGAGGTCAGGGAATGGGAGTGGGGTTTGATACCAGGGCCATTGGAGGGAGATGGAAATAATGCTGGGAAGAGGGGGTGTCTAATAGTGATGGAGATGGATGCTGTCGGAAGCAGTGATTATAAAAATCTGCTCCCATGCACAGTTTGGGGAAAGCTGCATGTTTTTTTCCCCACGTGCAGCTTTTTAAAATCGCTGCTCCCCCTGGACAATATGAGACTTAGGGGTATGTTTACTAAACCATCTTAACGTGACAGCGGTGGTATTATCGTGCGATAAGTGACGTTATCGTGTGATAATGTAACATTATCGTGCGATAAAGTCACTTATCGCGCTATAACACGGCGGCGGCATTAAGGCACACTAATGCTGTGAAATCCGGGTGTGAAGGGTGGAATAAGGCTTCCCAGAGGGTGGAGAGAAGGGGTCAATAGGCAGAGAGTGGGCGGGGAGAGGCTCCAGGCACAC